>CM077166.1:76176563-76802396 GCA_039583875.1 Platanthera guangdongensis
AAAACCTGCAAATGCTGGCTTCATGCAAAAGACATTCCTAGGTTTTCTTCTGGGCAGCGGGGATGTCTGGTGCTTCTTATGTCATCAATCGGATGTCGCTCAGTCCGATCAACATGAAGAATCCTTTTGAGATGTTGCTAAAGGAGAAGCCAAGTGTGGAACACCTTCAGGTGCTTGGATCAACTTGCTATGTGCATGTCCCGGATGCTTCAAGGACAAAGCTTGATGCAAAGGCAAGGAAGCTTGTCTTTGTAGGCTATGCTAAGCAGAAGAAGGGATGGAAATGCATGGATCCTGCGATGAAGAAGTTTGTTATATAAAGAGATGTGGTCTTCGACGAATTGACGTCGTATGGAGGTGGGTCGGTTGATCTACCAAAATCAAGGTTGATGAAGAGCAGAAGGTGGTTGCTGAAGTTCTGGAAGAGGATCTTGTTGTGTCACCAGCAACTCCTGTTGCTTCAAACTCTGGGGCAGAGGGCTTCTGGTTTAGGAAGCAGGGGGAGAATTGCTCAAAATTTGCCCGGGAATGGAGATGAGCCTGAAGAAGCAACAGAGGTTGTTAGCAAGGAGCATACCCTTCGGAGATCAAAGAGGGTTGTCAAGCGACCAGCTCGATACTGTGAAGGAATGCAGTGAGTTTTGTCTGCTATTTCTTTGCAGGCCCTCTGGATGAGCGAGAGCCATCAAACTTCAATGAGGCCACTAGAGTCAAGGAGTGGGAAGATGTCATGAAAGAGGAGATGACTGCTCTTAAGAAGAATGAAACTTGGGACCTTGTGCCCAGGGTTGATGGCATTACTCTAGTAACTTGCAAGTGGGTGTATAAGTTGAAGAAGTAGGCTGATGGGAGCATCGAAAGATACAAGGCTCGCCTTATACCTCGAGGATTCTCATAATAGTATGGAGAGGACTATGAGGAGACGTTTAGTCCAGTTGCAAAGATGACTTTGGTTCGGGTGGTGATCGCCTTGGCTGCTTGCTAGGGTTGGAGGATGTGGCAGCTTGATGTGAAGAACGTCTTTCTTTATGGAGAGATTGATAAGGACATCTTCATGGATCAGCCACTTGGTTTTGTTTCTGAAGTTCATTCGGACTATGTCTACAAGCTCAGTAAAGCTCTTTATGGGTTGAAGCAGGCTCCCAGAGCTTGGTATGGGAAGATAGCAGAATACCTTCAATTTTGCGGATATCTTGCTTCCAACTAAGATTCAAGCATGTTCATCAAGAAGAATGGGGAGCTTCAGGTCTTGGTCCTGCTGTATGTTGATGACATGATCATCATAGAGAATTCGGAGGAGGAATTAGCTAGGCTCAGGGCTGAGCTTGCTATACGCTTCAAGATGAAAGACTTGGAGAGCTTCATCACTTTCTTGGTCTTGAAGTGGTGAGGAAGGAGAGCAGGATACTCATTTGCTAGAAAGGATATGCGGATCGTATTGTGAATCGATTCGGCATGGGTGAAGGAAAGAGTTGCACTACTCCTCTGGATCATGGGCTGAAGCTTCGACAAAATGAAGGAAGGATTCTTCCTGATCCCTTGGTGTTCAGAGCTCTAGTGGGGAGCTTGATTTACTTAACGATTACAAGGCCAGACATTGCTTACACTATTGACCGAGTAAGTCGGTTTATGCCAGAGCCAAGGAAGTCTCATTTGGTGGCGGCAAAGAATATGTTGAAGTATGTCAGGGCTACTTCAGATATGAGATTCCTCTATAGGAGGGACATGAGATTTTCTTTGCTTGGATACACGGATGCTAATTATGGTGGTGACTCGGATGATCGAAGATCAACTTCTGGTTATGTTTTCACTTGTGGATCAGCTTGCATCTTATGGTGTAACAAGAAGCAATATTCAGTGTCCGTCTCTCCTACGGAAGCAGAGTACAAGGCTTCTGCCTTTGCTGCTCGGGAAGCCATTTGGTTGAAGAGGATTGTAGAGGACGTCCATGAGGAAGTGCAAGGTCCTACTTTGCTCTGAGATGACAATTAGAGTGCTCTCAAACCGGTGAAAAATCCAGCGTGTCACGCAAGGACCAAGCATATTAAGATCGAGCACCACGTCATAAGGGAGAAGGTGTTGGATGGATCTCTTATGGTAGGGCATGTACGAAGTGAAGACAATCTTGCTGACACCTTCGCGAAGCTGTTGTCGAAGGATCCATTTCAACGGTTACGAGGATTGCTAGGCTTGATCACCACTTCTCACTTCAAGGGGGAGTGTTGAAATTTGTGAAGTGAAAGTGGGTGATGGAGCAGTGAGGCGGTCGAGCGGTTTGGGCGGCCTTTATTTGCGGCCTGGGCAGACTGGTGTGCGTCCTGGGTTGTCTGTGGCCAGGGAAGTCTTGGTGGCTTGGGCGTCTAGTCGAGCGGCTTGAGCAGACTGTGTTTGACAGTCTGTTAGCGGTGCTCAGCTTGATCTGCGGCCTTGCAGTTAGCCGGTTCTTGGGGTAACTGGGCGGATTGGTAGTTGTATCTGTGATATTGTGGCGGATTGGTTTTGCGTCCGCGGAGTCTGCCTTTGCGGACTGGCTTTGGAGATGGGCTTTGGTTCTTGCCGAGCTCTCCGGTGGCAGTGGATGTCATATCCTTGTGGCGAACTGTCCTTATGATTGGCGGTCTGGGTCTTTCGTGTCCGCCATGCTCGCGCCAGTTCCTTGATGGGCTGGTGGACTTGGTCATTTTCTATGAGAAGTCCATGGTGTACGCAGTGTCCGGAGAGTCCGGTGTTGATCGGGCGGACTGCCTGTTGGTCGTGGACTCGTGGCGGACTGTGGCGTTGTTCTCGATTTGTGTGTACTGCCTCCTTGTCTGCGTATAGTGCGCGGACTGATGCAGGATGGGTTATGGCTGTCTACATGATGAGGTGAGTGCCGAACTGGCGCTGTGCTTGCGTGTTGTGTAGACTGGCGTAGTGTCCGCATGGTGGCGGACTGTCTTTGACTTGGCGCCTGGCGGGTTGTTTGAAGTCTGGCCAAATCCTTGCGGACTTGGCAGACTGGGTTATTTTAGCACACATGCTGGGGCATTGACTCTATTCACTAGGGTGGTGACCACACTCCTCACCTCGCCTATAATATATCCCCCAGCACATCTACAGTAACTTAGTGAACAGTAAGTTGGGACTTGGTCAATGGTTGTGGTCTGGATTTTCTTGTCCGCGCGGGTTGATTAGAGATAATTGTTTGTTGTTTGCAGGTCGCGCGACTAACACTGTGATGCCAGGAGTTTGGCTTTGACTTCAGTCAGGATCAGTGAAGTTTGCAGTTACAAATGGCGGTCTCAGCAGGTTGCTTCTGTGGCTTGTCAATTTTTCTCTGCTTCAGTTTTTCCAAGTCCAATAACCTGTCTGCCAGACTCAGGCGGGTAGGCGGTCTGTTCTTCAGTTTAGCAGCAGTCAGCGAATAACGGTGTGTTCGCACGACCTCGCGGTCTCGACGGACTCCGTGTTCTATTCGGCTTCTAGCAGCAGTTCGGGTAGCTTCGGCGACTTCAGCGGACTGGGCGGTCTCGGCGGTCTCCAGTTCTGTCCGCCTGGATTGTTTTGCACTTTCTGTTTTCCTTTTGTACAGGCGAAATCATGTCTCGCCACGTATACCTCGCCCTATAAAAAAGTTATTAAATATATGATGTGCTTGTTCCTTCTACTTGCATTTGGTGTTGAGCTTGCTTTCCTGGGTTTCACATGATCAATGTTTGATCTTGATAGTTCTGAGGATATTAATTTGGCGTCAGCTATCTCGTTGACCACTTTGAGAAAATTCAACAGATACATGGAGCCCCTCAGACAGGTTTGCTTATACGGATGTAACTTGACATAAAACTAACCCCCACTCGATATTCTTTCTTTTGTCTCCCTTTATTTGTCAATGTCTTCGTTCTTTCTTGAGTTAATGCTAGAGTTCTCTTCAACATCTTCATGGCTTGCTCTCTAGCTTTTAAACTTCTCTCCACTTCAGCCAGATGAGCAGAATTTTCAATATAAGAAGTGTCCAGTAGAGGGGTCTTCCGTAGACCACTTCATATGATATGAGAAGAATGGCAGTACGGTAAGTGGTGTTATACCACTATTCGTTCGTCGGCAACCATTGGCTCCATTTGTTGGGGGAATCAAACGACACACAACGAAGATATTTCTCCAAGCAACAGTTTCCAACCCATGTTTGCCCGTCCGTCTGAGGATGATACGCCGTGGAAGTGTTGATATTTACTTGTTGAAATTTGAAGAATTCCTCCCGGAACTCACTAATGAATATTGTATATCGATCGCAAGTTATAGAATTTGGCATACCATGGAGTTTATATACATTGTTCATGAAAGCTTGATCTATCACTGTTGCCGTATACGGGTGTTGTAATGCTATGAAGTGTGTATATTTACTTAGCCTGTCCACAACCACTAAAATGGTTTCGTATTTCTTAGATGGTGGCATCGTTGATCGGTAAAATGGTGAGATAATTTAATTTGAAAAGTAAGTTGGATGAGTCAATTATGCGTTGTGTGTTTTATCTCTTTTTACTTATATATTGTCATTAAGGAAAGCATAACTATCGAATAATTGTATAGTAATTTAAAATATCATGGTCGTTTTTCCACAGATCTGTGTCGAGTACTCTACTTTAAGGAATGAAACTATTATTTTACTGAAAAGAGTTAACGTTTTTTAAAAGTGTAAAAAAATTAATACGTAAGGTTTTGAAATTAGATGAGATAGATAGCCGTCGATTTTGACTTACTTTGGAATATCTTTTTCAAACAAGAAAAATACTTTGCTTTTCTACTAATTAACTTACTTGACCGTGGAGCCTCCTGAAAGTCTTTATTTCAAGAATAGTTAAATCATCTAGAGGCAGGGGGGGTGAATAGGTTTCTTAGTCCTTAGTGACTAACTTTTATTTTCATTTAGTTTGCTGCTTTATTGGTTGGTTAATTTCTGTTTTCAAGATGAGCTGCCTGCACAAAGAAAAGCAACACAACAGAGTAGACAAAGATTTATAGTGGTTCCCCAATCTTTGGGTACATCCACTCTCCTCCCACTTTGCCAACTTCCTATTGGTCAAGACTCTTCTCCAAAACAATGCTTCAAGGAGCTTACACCTCATATCCCTCAGGATCTCTCAGTCTCCTCCAAGACTTACACCTCAGGCACAAGGGCCTACACTCAGTGATACAAGTATAACCTACCTCAGGCAATTATGCCCTACCACTCAGGCTATGGAGGATAGCCCTACCTCAGAGCAAACTTGCTCCTACAACTCAGAGAGATACACCCTCCTCCTGCTTAGGCACAAGTTCCCTACCACTCAGTGATTAACTGATCTCCTACCACATAGCAAGTTTGCTCCTACCTCTCAGATGCATAATGGATCTTATAAGATGGAAGTGGGTTGTTGAGGTTCTTGATTGGACATAAGAGGAATTCCTCTATGCCAATCATCCTTGGGTGAGTTAGACTCAGCCACACTTTGACACCAAGAATGTTTTCCTGTGTCTACTTTTCTGGACTAAGTACACCTTAGTTCCAACTACTTCACAGCAACAAGTATATCCACTTGTGCTGGAAGTGACTTGCAGAATACTGTTCTACTCCTTTCTGTGCTGAACAAAAAGCTCAAACCTCTCTTCTTCACAACAACAGTGTTGTTTATGTTTTGTCTTATCTTGGAAGCAACTTGCAGATCAGCTTCTCTGCCCTTCTGAACTGAACAAACTGCTCAGCTCTATGTCCTTCTTCACAGCTCACCAAGAGAATATTCTTTATGATTTGCTGGCTGGATCTATGAAGAACTTGCAGCAAGGGTCGGCCCTAGGTGCTATCTATTTCTCAGTGAATCACACTTGGCTTGCTAGCTGGTGCAGATGAAGATGTCACCAACAATCTTGCTATTGAAGATGTTGATGTCAACAGCTAACTTGTTATGCCTCTAGACTTGCTTTCTTGGGCTCACTGTCCTTCAGCTACACCCACAACAATGACGATTGGGAAGAACTACTGTTACCGCTGCTCTATCTGTAAAGATCTTCTCCTTTTATTTAATTTAACCCAACGACTCTTTTAGCAGTGGGTCCCACTCCATTAATGCTTGATGCATCCTTGCTTTAACCCCCAACTGACGTACAGTACGCCTGCGACTTCTTTTGTCATGTACTGTGGCTTTGCCGCCAACAATTTGAATATTGTTGACTTTTGACTTACTGACATTAACACCTGAAAACTATGTCGAAATTCAATCATCAATAGTATATGCGTTGAGTGAGTGAGCTTCACTCAATGCCAAAGTACTTAAATAGTTTTATTGTCTCTTGGTGTTGAGTGAGTTACTTTCACACAACGCCAAATTACTTAGAATATTAATCTGTTTCTACGCTTTGAGTGATTCAGCTTCACTCAATACCAACTTGCTTTCTCAGCTTTCTACTGCTTGGCATTGAGTGAGTGTGTAACACCCCCATCCGTCATATGACATATAACAGAAGGTCCAGCTGGAACTCGATGCCATATACCACGGACAGTCAGAAGGGTTATATAAGAATATCAAATATCCAACTATGACTACTCGCCCTAGCACAGAGAATTCTAGCGGAAGCTTTTTAATAGTTAGAAAGAACCCATAATTGAATAACAACTATCATGAATGTCCACAAACTACCATAGGAATGAAATAACAAATACACTGAAAGTACATGACCTTATGGCCTTACAAGAGTTCACTTAACAAAGTAATGCTTTACATACATCGGCTAGCGGGCCGGCCACACATGACAAAGTAAAAATAACTATTCGCTTTGCCCTTCGAGGGCCAGCTCGGCAACATGGGCTTATGCCCGCTATTTGGTACTTGGCTCCAAAACACCTGCAAGCAACATTCCACCACACAGTGGTAAACAAAGTAACGGTCAGCCAAAGCCGACCAAATTATAACAACCCCGCCCCTTACTCGGGACGGCGGTGCTCCTTCTCTACATTTCATTAGCCCAGCTAAACAATAAAGTTCAAACATACTTCGCCACATGTGTAGGCTTGCACGACCAAACACCCCGTGCACTCTGGTCATATTTTCGGTGAATCCGATCAATTCCGTGGCTTAACCACCATCCCGGGATGGCAACATCGAGAGCATTTTAGCCTTTCTGACCACTGCCTAAGGATCTCGACTATGCCAACGGCCAGTCCCTTTATGGGTCTCTAGCACCGAACCATATAGCCCAGGTCCGATTCCACTTGCATGTTGCTCACACCGCCTAGTCACTTTAAGACGAACGCGCGGGCCAAGATTCTCTCGGATCCCAAAACATATCCAAACATCACATAACCCAGTTATGTTCAAGGCTGGCTCCCCGGCCACCAAGTTAGCAGAACTACGTTTCCGCTCAGTTTTCCGGGTGCGCCTTGGAGTTAATACCCAAGGATCCCTGTTGCAATCTATCATATAAAAACCCGAAAAAACACAAAGCACGGAGTCTTCTATGACAAACCATACAAAATGCAACAGCACCGATCCAAACCAACACGTCCAGGTAGGCTTCACACACAATGCCTATGTCCGTACTTCGGTTTTGGACTCTATATGCAACACAAGGTGGACTATTCACGTCTACCCCAAGGATCACCACACACTCACCGCACACTCGCGGGAGCGGGTTTCCTTATGCAAAAGAAAGAGAGCTTCACATGCTCAAGTAGAGAATCGTTACCCTTGTAGTACGCTTTTGCGTCATGGAAATCTATACGGATAGAAGGCTTCGCTATCGAATTTCCTCCGCGGATCCGGTCTCGGTTCTCAAATCGGTGCTCTGATGCTCCTCCGGCGGCCGGAATCCTCCTCTTCCTTCCTCCTTGCTCTCTCCTCTCTCTAACTGCTTAGGAAGAGAATGTCAAAGAGAAAATGAGGAATTAGACCTCAATTCCTGGCCTTAACAAAGCAGGAACACATCTGGGCCGTCAGATCTTAATTAAAGAAAACGAACAGCTCAGATCTGCCCAAAAATCCTCAAACCTGGGCCGAACACGGCTTTGCACACGGCCGTGTCCCAGGCCGTGTGCCTTGATCCAGACACGATCATCGAGCACAGAAGAGGGCACGGGTCGAGACATGCCCGTGTCTCCAACTGACACGCCCGTGTCGGTTTCTAACATGCCCGTGATCTAGGGGTGTGTTACCAGTAACCGCCACGCCAACCGTCACGACCCTTGGTGAACACGGGTGGGGACACAGGTATGAACACGCCCGTGTCACAACTGCTCAAAGCTGTGTTTCCTACCGTGTCTTTTTCTGGACACAGCCGGCCAACAGAGAGAACGACACGGCCTTGGACACACCCGTGTCGTAGGCCGTGTACCCCTATACAAGCAACAAATATTTCTTAGGACGCGACCAGCTCGATTATAATTTTCGGGGCATTACAATTCTCCCCCAATTAAAGAATTTCGTCCCGAAATTATGTAAATGTACACAAAAATTTAAATGTTACCTGAGGGGAATAACTCGGGATATTCTTCCAACATAATCTGCTCTCACTCCCAAGAAAGCTCCTCAAATCTTCAGTTATCCCATCGGACTTTAACCATTCGGATTTCCTTATTGTGGAGTCGTTTGACTTCAAAGTCTTCATTGTGTACTGGCTTGACCTTTGTTGTCAACCCGTAATCAAGCGGCACTTGTTCGACCGCAATGACCTACCAAGGCTCTTGCACCGCCTTCCGTAATGCCGATACGTGGAACACATCACGTACCACACTCAGCTCCACTGACAGCTTCAATCGATATGCTGCTTTGCCAATCCACTACAGGATTTCAAACGGTCCAAGGTATCTCTGACTCAGCTTCTTCAAGCGTCAAACCCACGAGACACCCTTGAACGACTTGATTTTCAAATACACCCAGTCGCCAACACTGAACTCCACGTTCCTTTGCTTGGTGTTATAGTATTTTGCCTGCATGTCCTGAGCGATCTTCAACCTTTCCTGAATTGTACGTATCACTGATGTGGCATCTTCCACCTCTTGACGTTTGTATAACTTCGACTCGCCTGTCTCCAACCAAGACAATGACGTGCGACACTTTCTCCCATACAAGGCCTCGAAAGGCGCCATTCCAATACTCGCTTGATAACTGTTGTTATATGCAAACTCCACCATATACAAGTGATCTTCCCATTGCTTCCCGAAATCCAAGACACACATGCGAAGCATATCCTCCATCGTCCTGTTGACCCTCTCGGTTTGACCATCCATCTGTGGATGAAAGGCTGTGCTGAAACTCAGCTTAGTTCCCAACAGACTCTGCACCAGCCTCCAATCCTTCGACGTGAAGCGTCCATCTCGGTCATTAACAATACTGCAGGGCACACCATGCAATCGTACAATATTATCTACGTAGAGTTTGACTAACTTTTCCACCGGATCTTCCTTCCTATTCGGGATGAAATGCGATACCTTTGTCAATCTATTTACGACCACCTAGATGACGTCATTTCCCCTCTGTGACTTTGGCAAACCATGCACAAAATATATAGAAATGTCGTCAAATTTCCACTCCGGGATAGGCAATGACTTCAAGAAACCTCCGGGCTTCTGGCACTCTGCATTCACCAAGGCACAAGTTTGGCACTTGGCCATATAAAGTGCTACATCCTTCTTTAATCCTGGCCACCAAAACAACTTCTTCATGTCCTTATACATCTTCGTGCTCCCCGGGTGGATTGAGTACTTGTTATGATGAGCCTCGTATATCAACTCCTCCCGAAGACTATCCTCACTAGAAACGCATCGGCGACCGTCCCTCCATAGCAGTCCGTCCTCAACAACAAATTGGGAATTTGACCCATCCAAAGATTCATCTAAGATCTGCTTCATGCTGCTATCCTGAACCAAAGCCCGTCGAACTCTATCAGCTAGGTCATATTGCACCTATGTCCAATACAATTTCACCTCGGCACTAGCCTACTTGTCGACGCAAGATATCTCTAACGCCTCCAAATCATGGACCAAACTCTCATCATGTACCGACAACCAGCTGGCTTGCGCAGGAGCCCTACGACTCAATGCATCCGCCACTTCATTTCTTTTCCCAGACACATAATGTATCTCGAAGGTGTAGTCCCCCAGGAACTCCATCCACCTCCGCTGCCTCATGTTCAGGTCCTTTTGATCTAACAGGTACTTCAGGCTCTTATGATCGGTGTAGATATCGACCTTCACACCGTATAGATAGTGCCTCCACAGCTTTAGAGCAAATATCACGGTCGCTAACTCTAAGTTATGGACCGGATAATTCCGCTCGTGAACCTTCAATTGTCGTGAAACATAGGCTATCACACTCCCATGCTATAGCAGAACACAACCCAAACCGCTGCCCGAAGCATCACTATAGATTTCAAACCCTTCGGTCCCACTCGGCGAACATAAAATAGGCGTTGTGGTCAACCGCCTCTTCAACTCTTCAAAAGCCTGCTCGCACTCTAGTGACCACACAAACTTTTGATCCTTCCTTGTCAACGTCATGAGTGGTAGCGCTATCCGCGAGAAGTTATCTACGAAGCGCCTATAGTAGCCAGCAAGCCCCAGAATGCTACGGACTTCCGCCACTGTAGTCAATACAGGACATTCCCGTATTACCACTATCTTCGTCGGATCTACCGCTATCCCATCTCCGCTAACAACATGACCGAGGAACGCTACCGAGGATAAGCAAAACTCACACTTGGAGAACTTAGCATACAACTGATTTCTTCTCAACGTCTCCAACACCATATGCAGATGCTTGTAGTGATCATCCTCACATTGTGAGTACACCAAGATATCCTCGATAAATACTGTCGCAAAATGATCCAGGTGCTCTCTGAACGTCCTGTTCATCAGATCCATTAACACGGATTGCGCATTGGTCAACCCAAACGGCATGACCGTAAACTCGTAATACCTAAACCGCGTGCTGAACGTTGTCTTTGGGATGTTGCTTTCCCTTATCATTAATTGGTAGTAGCTGGATTTCAGATCTAACTTCGATTATACTGTTTATCCAACCAACTGATCAAATAGATCATCAATCCTTGGGATCAGATACTTATTCTTTTCCGTAAGCTTGTTTAACTCCCGATAGTCGATACAGAGTCGCAAGCTCTCATCCTTCTTCTTAACTAAAAGGACCGGTGCGCTCCAAGGCGACGAACATGGACGCACATACCCTTGTTCCAACAACTCTTCCAGTTGCACCTTCAACTCCGCCATTTCTCTTGGTGCTATCCGATACAGATAGTATGACACCGGTTTGGCACCCGACACCAGCTCTATAGTAAAATCAATCTCCCGCTGAGGAGGGGCTCCTGAGAGATCATCTAGAAACACATCAGGATACTCGGACACAACTGGAATACTGCCCAGACTTGGCTTAGGCGTTGAAGCCTGCACTAATGTGATAAACAGCTCTGCCCTAGACCTAACTGTCTTTATCACTTGAAGGGCCGACATCAAAATCTTACCCGACCCCCTCATGCCCGCAAACGTAGTCTCCCGATCAGTAATCATTCCCAACTTAACCTCCTTTCAGTTGCAATCAATGCATGCTCGCTACTCCGAGAGCCAGTCCTTACCAAAGATTACGTCAAACTCCGCTAACGGCAGTACCGACGCTTGCAAATCAAACTTCTGGTCCCCAATACGAATCCTAACCACACAGACTATATCCACGCGCATTGAGCACCCATTAGGTAACAACACATCCAACTTGTCTTTTGCCATCGAGGAAGGGACTCCGATGCACGATACAAATCTTTTGGACAAGAAGGAATGTGAAGCTCCCGTATCAAACAGGGCTCTCGCCGGACAATCAAAAATCAACATGAAGCCTAGCACCAACATATATAAGATAACATATAAAAAAGGTAACAACTACATAAAGTTAAACTGCTATAATTTAACTCATACCTGTCACCACGTCAGCTTGTTTTATGGCCTCTTGCAGACCAAGGTTATAAACTCTAGGCTGGGCTGGAGCATGGTGGGATGCGGTTGACTCCACCTCCTTCCCTTTCTCTTCATAAGATGCTCCAGGCTTCCTCTCGGACTTTGCACGTCCACTCCAATATTCACAAGCAAAATGCCCCATCTTTCCACAGTTGTAGCAAGGTCATGGGACTCAACTTGTGGTTGCCCCCGTCGCACCAGATGAAGGGGCTGAGCTTGAAGTCTTCGGTTTCTTGTTCCATCTGAGGAAACCTGACTTTGAATTTGGCACTTTGAACTCTGACTTCTTTTCCCCTGGGTCCTTCTTCTCTTGCACTTTCTTCACGACCTTTTCCAACGACCGGCCCGAATTGACCAAGGCTAGGAAGCCCCGCGCCTTAGGCCCAGCAACGAGTAGCTGTAGGTCGCCACGTAGACCCTCATAAAATGAGTTGGTCTTCCGCTCCTCTTCAGTAAACATAGCACCAGCATAACGTCCCAACCGCGTGAACTTGTGGAGATACTCATCCACGCTTCTGCCTCCCTGAGTCAAACTAAGGTACTGATTCTCCATCTCAAGCTTCTGAGCAGAAGATAAAAATCATGCCAAGAACAACCTTGAGAATTCCTCCCTAGGCACATCCGCAAGTTGCCTTCCCACTAAGAGATAAACCTCCAACTCATCCCACCACAGCCTCGCCTCAATAGCTAAAAGGAAGGTCGCTATGGTGGTCTTCTGCCACTCTATAGTTTCTATGGCCGTCAAGACTCTCTTTATTGTAGAGAGCCAATCCTCAGCTTGAGTTGGCGTTCCAATCCCGTCGAACCTCGGAGGATTAAAGCTCATTACATGCTTGAGCTGCTTCTCCGTAGCTCTCCTTGGTGCTACATGATCAGCTGCCACGCATTCTACCACTCTCGGCTCTGCCACCCTAATCGGTTCTTGTTCATTAACAGGTGGTGCATGGTGCATTTGCCCTGCAGGTTGGGCATTTATCATAGCAAAGACTGCTTCAACCACCAATCTGATCGTTTCTGCTGAAGGAGGTGTTGTAGGCACGTCCCTCGGTGCACTACTTTCCCCCGATTGCAGGCGTTCTGATTGCCCAACACCGCTCCTAGCTGCCTATAATAGCAAAACCCCTTGATTAGACGACAAACAGATTGCGAAAAGCAATCATTGGAACACTCAGATTCCTCAAAACAAGTGTATTTTTCATTCTTAAGTGGACATTCGTGGGTTATTTTAGATGTTATAATGATGACGCACACACTTGCTCACCACCCCTTAAAAAGAATTCGCTCACGAATTCATTTAAGTTGACCGAAACCGGGGTCTGATACCAAATTGTAACACCCCCATCCGTCGTATGACATATAACAGAAGGTCCAGCTGTAACCCGACGCCATATACCACGGATAATCGGAGGGGTTATATAAGAATATCAAATATCCAACTACGACTACTCACCCTAGCACAGATCATTCTAGCGGAAGCTTTTAAACAGTTGGAAAGAACCCATAATTGAATAACAACTATCATGAATGTCCACAATCTACCATAGGAATGAAATAACAAATATACTGAAAGTACTTGGCCTTATGGCCATACAAGAGTTCACTTAACAAAGTAATGCTTTACATACATCGGCTCGCAGGCCAGCCACACATGACAAAGTAAAAAAAACTATTCGCTTTGGCCTTTGAGGGCCAGCTCCGCAAAATGGGCTTATGCCCGCTATTTGGTACTTGTCTCCACAACACCTGCAAGAAACATTCCACCGCACGGTGGAAAACAAAGTAATGGTCAGCCAAAGCCGACCAAATTATAATGACCCCGCCCCTTACTCGGGACGGCGGTGCTCCTTCCCTGCATTTCATTAGCCAAGCTAAACAATAAAGTACAAACAAACTTCGCCACAGGTGTATGCTCGCACGGCCAAACAACCCGTGCACTCAGGGCACATTTTCGGTGAATCTGGTCAATTCTGTGGCTTCACCATCATCCCTGGGATGGCAACATCGTGAGCATTTTAGCCTTTCTGACCACTGCCTAAGGCTCCCGACAATTCCAACGGCCAGTCCCTCTATGGGTCTCTAACACCGAACCATATAGCCCAGGTCCGATTCCACTTGCTCGTTGCTCACACCGCATAGTCACTTTAAGACATACGCGTGGGCCAAGCTTCTCTCGGATCCCAAAACATATCCAAAATCACATAACCCAGTTATGTTCAAGGCTGGCTCCCCGGCCGCCAAGTTTCCAGAACTACGTTTCCGCTCAGTTTTCCGGGTGCGCCTTGGAGTTAATCCCCAAGTATCCCTGTTGTAATCTACCATGTAAAAACCCGAAAAAAACACAAAGCATAGAGTCTTCTCCGGCAAACCATACAAAATGCAACATCACCGGTCTAGACCAACACGTCTGGGTAGGCTTCACACACAAAGCCTATGTTCGTACTTCGGTTCCAGACTCTATATGCAATACAAGGGGGACTATTCACGTCTACCCCAAGGATCACCGTACACTCACCGCACACCCACGTGAGCGGGTTTCCTTATGCAAAAGAAAGAGAGCTTCACATGATCAATTAGAGAATTGTTACCCTTGTAGTACGCTTTTGCGCCATGGAAATCTATATGGATAGAAGGCTTTGCAATAGAATTTCCTCTGCGGATCCGGTCTCGGTTCTCGAATCGGTTCTCCGATGCTCCTCCGGTAGCCGGAATCCTCCTCTTCCTTCCTCCTTGCTCTCTCCTCTCTCTAACTTCTTAGGAAGAGAATGTTAAAGAGAAAACGAGGAATTAAACCTCAATTCCTAGCCTTAACAATGTAGGAACATATCTGGGCTGTCAGATCTTAATTAAAGAAAACGAATGGCTCAGATCTGCCCAAAAATCCTTAAACCTGGGCCGAACACGGCCTTACACATGGCTGTGTCCCAGGATGTGTGCCTTGATCTAGACATGATCGTCGAGCACAGAAGAGGACACGAGTCGAGATACGCCTGTGTCTCAACCTAACACACCTGTGTCGATTTCCGACACGCCCGTGACCTAGGGGCGTGTTACCAGTAACCTCCACACCAACCGTCAAGACCCTTGGTGAATATAGGTGGTGACATGGGTATGAACACGCCCGTATCACACCTGACATGCCCGTGTCACAACTGCTCAAAGCCGTGTTTCCTGTCGTGTTCTTTTCTGGACACAGCCGACCAACATAGAGAATGACACGGCCTTGGACACGCCCGTGTCCTAGGCCATGTACCCCTATACAGGCACCAAATATTTCTTATGACGTGACCAGCTCGATTATGATTTTTGGGGCTTTATAGAGTGAGCATCACTCAACGCCAAACACCTTAGACAAAATTCTGTCTTCACTAGGCATTGACAGCGTTGAGTGAGCAATGCACACTTAATACTTTTTTGCCTTAACAGTTTTTGCAGCCTATTCTACATGCAAGGCGTTGAGAGCGTTGAGTGAACATAATTCAACTAAACGCCTTGTGCCTTAACTACATTCTGCATTTTAGGCATTGAAATCGTTGAGTGAACATGCCTCACTCAACGCTTTCTGTCTTAGCCATTTCTGCTACTTCAACATATTTAGCGTTGATTGCGTTGAGTGAACATGCCTCACTCAATGCTTTTTGCCTTAACCAGATTTTCTGTTTAAGAATTCAATTTGAGCTCGATGAACTTAGAACACAGTTCGAAGAACTTTGAGCTCAGTTCGACGAATAGGCAATAGCTCAGTTCGACGAATTTAGAGTTCAGTTCGTCGAACTCTGAGCTCAGCTCGACGAATAAGTGAAAGTTCAACACAACAAACTTAGACCTTAGTTCGACTAAATCTGAACTCAACTATTCAACTATTTTGAATCTAAGACCTTAAGTGAGTGAGCTACTCTCAACGCCTGTGGACTTAGCCACTTTTCAGCTCATTTATCTTTAGGCTTTGACTATATTAGCCTGACTGACAGCTTTTTGTTGTATGTCATTGAGTGAGTTGACTTCACTCAACGCCTGTGGATTTAGCCACATTCTAAGCTTGCCACGTCAAGGCTTTGACTGAATAGGCTTTACTCAGTGCCATAAGTCATCTGGTGATGAGTGAATGATCTTCACTCAACGCTTGTGGTCTTAGACAGTTTTCTATCTTTCCACCACTTATGTAAGAACTTACCTGACTTAGCCACTTAGTCTCTCTATCCCATCACTGCTTACTAGGATAATCTGCAATCATTAAACATGGACACAAGTTATATCACCACATGTGTATACATTTTTTGCTGGTCCTTCTTAAAATCTAGGACATTGGGATCATTGGACCAACAATCTCCCCTATTTGAAGAAGTCAAAACCTAAGACAATGTATACACTAATGCATCATCACAACATAATTCAGATAAATCATAGTCATATCAAATGATGTCGTAGATAAGTTAAAATTATAGCAATTGATGAGTTCGAGAGATTATAATTATAACAAACGATTGTTCTATTTAATCATATAAGGAATAAATGTTTGTGCAATTTAAACATAGTGTCACATCCCTTGCCCTTTAAGCAGAACCTAAAACATTGTAAGTTTCAGGTTCCCTTATCATAATCCCACTGTTTTTGGATTTCTTTGTCGGCTTGTCTTCTGCTCCAGCTATCTTCTTTCCCTTCTTATCAGCTTCATCAGCAGCCTTAGCCTTAGTTGCTCCAGCTCCAGCTTTATCTTTTTGTCTCTCAAAATAGCTGAAGGACTTGGGAAAGTATTTAGATGGTTCCACAACATTAGGACTGAGAAGATTTGTTTTTTTGTTCATCCAGAAAATCCTTCTTTTTATGTCCCTCTTTTACATCTTATCCCATTCGGTCTTGCTATACCATTTACCCCTGTCTTATATCTTATACTTTACCTGATCCCAAGCATGCAAGATGATGGATCTGGACTCTGGGATACACTGCTCGAAATCAGGTCGTTTCTCCATTTCTTTTATGTATTTTCACTTTCTCATCTTGACTTCCTCTTCAGCTTCAGTAGGTTCAACAGTCATTTCTCTTGTCTATAGTGTCTGGTCTACTGTGGGGCTGAAGGAGGGAATTTCAGCAGCAGTGGGTTTCCCTCCCCACTAATTACCAACACTATCATGATGTTCTATATACATCCCATACTCTTGATTATCTTGAGCAGGTTCTCTGTTCAAAGTTTCTAGTACTTGAGTAGGAATCATTGGGATATTGTCATATTGCACTAGCTCTAATCCCAATGAGCGTATTACAACATTTGTAGCCCAGACCATGTTTTCAGTATTGGTCCTTATGAATTCTCTCTCCCCCTTTTTGGCTTCTTCAATTAAAGTATTGGTCTGGGAGCTTCTTGCCTTGATTCTTTCTACTTCCAGGCAGTTCACTCCTGCAGTGACATGATTCTTGACTTCCAACATGTGTTCATCAAGCATCTTGGTGCAGGCATCCATCGTTGTGAAAATTTCAGTGTTCTATTCACTTCTTAAAATTTTGTCTTTTTCATGAATTGTCACACTATTCTTGGCCTGAGTTACTTGATTTTCTATGATAATAACAATGTTCTGGCCTGACACATCTAGTTTCTCCATTGTAAAGTCTACAACTTGAGCTGCTCTTGTGAAGAATTTGACTTTGTCTCCTTTCAGCAGATTAAATTCAAATCTTATAGATTTGATCTCAGTTGTTAGATCGTTTCTAATGTCCTTGAGGGAATCATCCACATAATTTTGTAGTGCCCTCCTTTGCTCATCTAGCAGACCCTTTAGTTGTGTAAGGAAGAGAGGTGGAATCTAGTTTGTTTGAGCTGATGTGACTTCATCAGGAACTGCCTTGACCTCTTCCTTCTCATCAGAATTAGGCTCATTTGCATTTATTTCACTTTCTGGAGCATCTGACTCTCTTCCTGATATTGAGGAATCAATATTAAGAACTTCCTTATGAGCATGGAGTTCAGATTGAATGTACCCCTCAACCCCTGTCATGCCCTCCTTGGCATGCAGATCAACATCAGTATCTTCTGCTTTAGTAGGCTGATTATCCTTGGGTGGTACCTGAAGAGTCTCCCCCACAACCAATGCATCTTGCATTATCTCTTCCACAAGCTGCTCCCTCTTACCCATTGCAGATTATTCCTTAGCAAATGCTATTTCCATAACTTCCTCCAGCAGATGCTCCCCCACACTCTGTGGGTTGGAAACTTTAACACCATCATGTGTAGGCAGATGATCATCTGTATCAATAAGCCTAAAAGCATCTTCCTTCATTTCTGCAGAGATCTTGTTAACAATTTCCTCTGTTATTTTCCCATCATCCATAACTGAAGGCAAATTATCTCCTTCCTCTGCAGTAGATCCAGCTAACTCCGTAACGTTCTCATCATGAATAGGAACAATATCTGACTCTAGTCTGCTTACACGAATAAGAGGGGTAATATTAGAAGAGGCTGATACCTGAATATTTATGTCCCTCTTGGGCTCTTCAGCAGATGATGATAGTTCAGGATTATGAGGCTTTTATTCCTCGGATGAGCTGATAGAGGAGCTGGGCTCAGTAGCAGCAATTCAGTTCCCTTTCCTTTCCCCAACTTCTGGACCACGTGTCTGAAGGACCCTATCCCATCTCTCAAGCATTTTGATATCCATTCTTCTCATGTGGTGTATTCTTGTACCAAGCTTCAGATTCAGAGTTTCTGGGACTGTTTCTTGCAGATATAGTGATAGGATTCTTCCCAAATTTGGTTTGCCATTCAATCCACTATTCTTTCAAACACCACTCTTCCCCAATCAATTCTTTTGGACAGTATGACCCTTGCCATTAGTTCAAACATCCTCTTTGAAGTTTTGTCATGGGAGCCTATTTTGCATATCAGAGCTTTTCCGATGATATCAGCTAGAAACTTACCTCTCAGGTTAAGTTCTTTCCTTAGAATTGATCAGGTGGTGTGTTTGGACAGTCCACACCATTTCATTGCCGATTTTAAATTATCCAACAACAGATCTTCTTCATCCTCAATTGCAGAGAGCTTTGACAACTGCAGAGCCTTGCTGAGCCTTTTGGGAGTAATCATGATCTTCTTTCCGCTTACTATGGTCTTAACTTTACCTGCCGAAGCATCTGCTTTGGTGTTGGCGAACAACTCAAGCACTTCCCTCTTCCACAAAAGACAGTGTTCCATCAGGACGAAGGCTAGGTCAGATTTATGTAGAATATTAAGCACCTGTTGAACTTCTTCCAGAGCATCAACGAATCCATTGCAAACCACCTCTGCTCCTTCGAAGATGAATCTTGTCCCTCGGGTGCCATTTCGCTGGAGAATTTGAGAAGGCTAGCAAAAACGGCTTTCCGTCGATTCAGCGAATATGGGCGGGAGAGGGTGAGGAATAGTGACTTGGCTTATTGCACAAGCACTTTTATTTATAGGTATTCCTAAAAATAAGGCGGAAAGTCAATAATCTATTTTGTTGTTTAATCTTGAACAATGGACATGATTGAAACCCGACACATATCTGCAGGCCGTATTTTCTACAATTTTTGTTTAGTAAGCTTGTTTTGCTCAACATCTGTTTTCTTTAGTAATTAAATTTTCAACTAGCCCCTAACTGTGTTGGACTAACTTGCAGGTGTAATATAGTCCTGCAGTACACATTCTAAAATGTGTTCTATTGGGGTGCAATTAGCATAATATCAATATCCTTAGTTTAATTTCAACTGAGAGTGTATTAGCCCCCAACCTCAATTGACTAAGCCAAACTGTGATACTTATCTAACCTAACATTCCATATGTAATATGTCATTGGGTATGTTGAGACTTGTTACTTCTTGTGGCATGGTGAACATGTGAGCCACTAACATATTTATTGAGAAACGTCGTTTAGACTAATGTTTTTACATCTTCTCAGTCATTTGTTTTAATTACCCTATCTCTAACCCGTGTAATCAATTTTGCAATTAAATAGTAGAATTAAAGCTAGATGAATTCTACTTATCTCTGCCCTGTAGACTTGAAGCCCATGATGGATTCACAGTCTCTGAGCATACCAGCAACCTTGCTTCTAATCTTTAGCCTTGTTCATCTGGCTTTCCTTTGCAAGCTCCCCCTTAATAATTGCACTTGTCTTTGACATCTTGTGCATGATGATAGGTTGAATCATCCCTTGTACCCAGACTAGGGTCTGGTACATCTCTGTCCAAGGACCATAAATGGTTATGTCCACTTGGACTATCCTGCCAGACATAACTATCTTACCTTAGGAACCCAAGCTGACTTGGGTCCTAGGTTCTTGTTAGTTTTAAAATGGAAATGTCTACCTACAGGAGTCCTGTCAGGAAGACTTTCTATTGCCCATGGCACACTAGGATTGTGCCAACAATATATGGCAAAGTGGCCCACTATGCCACATCACAAGCACTCATGAATATTATATATTCTCTTCTGAGCAGGTCTAGCAGCATGGTTGACTGTAGATTGAACAGAAGGAAGTGCAGCTTCCTTGTTCCAATTTCTCTTAGTCACAGTCTGACTAAGAGTGGGTCTTTCATGAGAATAGCTTGGTTTTTCACAAGGTCTATCAACAACAATTCTCTTTGTATAGGACATGCTGTTGGTGCCCTTAGAAGATTCTAAGTCTTGCTTCCTGGCATATTTACCCTTGGTCAGAGTGTGTGCAAGGAGACTTTGATAAAAGGCCACTGCCTTGCTCAAGTGTGATGGAGCTGGTGTATTAAATACAAAAGGTTCAGGATGGGCCTTTTGTACTTCTTCATGGGGAGCCTTCTGAGCACTCAGTCCCATGTCCTTTCTTCTCCCTTTGTAAGGAACTTTTGTAGTCTTACAAGGAAGATTCCTACACCTCTAGTGACCATACTTACAGTCATGGTCATACCTATTGGATGAGAGAATTACCTTGTGAATGGTTGACTGAGCCCTGATAGGAGCTTGGCCTCTTCTCTGAGATTGGATAGCTTTAGAGATCCACTCAGACTCAGATTTTATCTTGATAGCATCTATCTTAGATAAATTGACCACAATCCTCTTCTCCCTTTCAAGTCTCTCTTGAAGAACCTTGATAATAGAGTACTTATATTTTATGGACTCAACATGGGTATCTACCATGATCTTCATATGGGTTGCTTCCCTCGCTTTTAGACATTGCAAGGATGAAGCTTCACCTTGCTGAGAAGTAGTAATCTGTAGAGAGGTTATTCCCTCTGCTGCTTTCTTAACAAGCAACTTGCTTTTCTTGAAAGCTTTCAGAAGGGCAGCATGATTTTCATTTAATTAATTTATATAATCTTCTGATAGAGGACTCTCATCATCACTTGATGAGGATGCATCAGAGCCTGATCAGAAACCATATCCAGACTCTGAGGATGAGCAAGATGGGAATATACCTACCTTTGTCCAGGCTGATTCTAGCAGAATTCTTCTTCTGGTGTAGCTGTCAGTTCACATCTTCTGCATTCACCTTCATCAGATTCATCCACCTCTGAGTCACTATTTGAATGTGACAGAGGGGTCCTAATCTTTACTCTTGTACCTGTAAAGATCTTGTCTTCTCCAAGGGCAGCCAGTAGTCCAATAGTCTTCTTGTCATTTTTGCCGACTTGAAGCTCCATTGATCTGCACACCTTATGGTTCCTTTTTGAACACATAAGTTAAAACCCTTTTAGCTATCCTTTGAGGTCAACTCAGACTGTTAGGACATTTTTGAGTAACCTCACTCTGATACCACTTGAAAGTCTTTATTTCAAGGATAACTAAATCACCTAGAGGGGGGGGGGGGGTGAATAGGTTTCTTAGTCCTTAGTGACTAACTTTTATTTTCTTTTAGTTTACTACTTTATTGGTTGGTTAATTTTTAATTTCAAGATGAGCTACCTGCACAAATAAAAAGAACACAATAGACTACACAATGATTTATAGTGGTTCCCCAATCTTTAGCAACATCCACTCTGCTCCCACCTTGCCAAATTCCTATTGGTCAAGACTCTTCTCAAAAAAATGCTCCAAGGAGCTTACACCTTATATCCCTTAGGATGTCTCACTCTCCTCCAAGAATTACACCTCAGCCAGAAGGGTTTACACTCAGTGATTTAAGTATCACGTACCTCAGGCAATTAAGCCCTACCATTCAAGCTATGGAGGATAGCCTTACCTCAGAGCAAACTTGCTCCTACAACTAAGAGAGAAACACCCTCCTACAACTTTGGCACAAGTGTCCTACCACTCAGTGATCAACTGATCACCAACCTCAGAGAAATTTGGCTCCTAACTCTCAGATCCACAAAGAATCTTACAAAATGGAAGTGGGTTGTTGAGGTTCTTGATTGGACATAAGAGGAATTCCTCTATGCCAATCAACCTTGGGTGAGTTAGACTCATCCCCACTTTGACACCAGGAATATTTTCCTGTGTCTACTTTTCTGGACTAAGTACACCTTAATCCCAACAAATTCACAGCAACAAGTATATCCACTTGTGCGGGAAGTGACTTGCAGAATACTTTCTGCTCCTTTCTGAGCTGAACCAAAAGCTCAACACTCTCTTCTTCACAACAACAATGATGTATATGCTTTGGCTTATGCTGGAAGCAAATTGCAGATCAACTTCTCTGCCTTTCTGAACTGAGCCAACTACTCAGCTCTATCTTCTTCTTCAGATCTCCCCAAGAGAATATTCTTTAGGATTTGTTGGCTAGATTTGTGAAGGACTTGCAGCAAGGGTTTGCCATAGCTACTATCTTTTTCTCAGTGAATCACCCTGAGCTTGCTAGATGCTGCAGACGAAGATGGTACCAGCAATCTTGCTATTGAAGATATTGATGTCAACGGATAACTTGTTATGTCTCTAGACTTGCTGTCTTGGGCTCACTGTTCTTCAGCCATACCTACAACAATGGCTATTGGGAAGAACTACTATTACCGCTACTCTTTCTATAAAGAGCTTCTCCTTTTATTTAATGTAACCCAACGACTATTTTAGCAGTGTGTTCCACTCCATTAATTCTTGATGCATCCTTGCTTTAACGCCCAACTGACGTATAGTAGGCATGAGACTCCTTTTTTCAAGTACTGTGTCTTTTCTTCTAAAATTTTGAATATTATTGACTTTTTGACTTATTGACATCAGCGCCTGAAGACTTAGTCAAAATTCAAGCATCAATAGTATAGGTTATAACAACTCATTTCCAACTAGACCCCTAAGAGTGGTTTTGGCCATGACTAGGTCATGACAAAACCCTAGGAAGCTAAAAAGGGCCAGGTGATAGAAGGCCAAGGTGAGAATCACCTTGGTCTGCCTATGGCACAGCCTCATCACAAAACCTAAGGTTTGACCTTAGGGCTTCACCATGACTCCATGACCCCACCACAACATCACTAACCTATTAGAGGGTCCATTAGAGCCTTAAGGGTCTATTAGAGTCAACCCAAAGTGGCCAATTTGACCTAGGACCACCATAGACCTAAATTGGGAAAAGTGCCCTAACAAAGGGCAGTTGGCCTTTAATGTGCCCAAACAACCTTGCCCAAGTCTTCCTAGACCTAAAGTGGTGTCAATGGGTCACCAAGGACACATTGGGTTCAGTCCTAGAGGCCAAGTTGACCCAAGTCAACTCTAGCCCTAATATGGTCAAAGTACCCTTACTAAGGGTAGGTGACCTCCAAAGTGCAAGGTAACCCTACATAACCCTTCCTAGACCTCAGGGGAAGCCATGGGGTCACCAAGGACCCTTGGGGTCAAACCAAATGGTCATGTTGACCCAAGTCAACTCTAGCCCTAAAGTGGTCAAAGTGCCCTTACCAAGTGACAAGTGACATCCAAGATGCCAAGTCATCTCTATCCAACCCTACCTAGGCCTTAGGGGAGATCAATGGGTCACCAGGGACTCTTTAGGGGCAACCAAAAAGGCCAAAGAGAACAAGGTCAACCCAAGCCTACCTTGGGTCAACCTAGCCCAAATAGGCTAGCCCAAGTTCAAGCCTCCTCATGTGGCTTCTTTAGGAGATGATGTGTATGGATGGGCTGCCAATAGACCTCCAGATTGACCAAGTCAAGTTGGTGACTAGGATAGAGAGTGAGCTCCATTTCCATGGTTATGGAGGAGAGAGAAAAATGAAGAGAAGGGAAGGAAGGGGATCGGCCAAGGGAAGGCCAAAGGCCACCTTTAATGGCTGAATTCAACTCCCCAAGGGAAGGTGAGAAGTTTCCAGCCGTTTCCCTGGCCACCAAGGGCCTGGTTCAGTGCCCTTTACCATGGCCGAATGTAGCCATTAATTGCCTTAATGGCCATTGATGATCCAACCTCTCCCCTCTCCATTTGAGGCTTTAAACACCTTCAGTGGGCCGAGAGGAGGATTTCCCAATCCTTACCTGAAGAAACCAAGCCTCCCCACTATGTATTTGCAGAAACCGAGCAGTGCCGCCTTCAAAGATGGCTTCCCGACGATCTTCTCGACTTCAGGATGCCGGCAAGGTCCTCCTCCTCGCCTTAACTCATGGATAGATCGTAGCAATGTCTAGGTTCAAGGTTCGGGCTCAATTGAACCCGAACCAATTTTGTATTTCCATGGTTTCGGGCCAAGAAATAACTTGGTAGAACCGCCGGAATATGCCTCTCCGGCGGCTGTGCTCCCGCTTGACGACAGCAACCACCTCAACGAAGGTGATGGTGGCGGTGGCCGGCCTGGGCAGCGGCTGGATGGCCGGTGGTAGGTGCTTGAAGTTGGCCCAGGAAAAATGAATCCTGGTCATCGGCTCAAGGTTGACGATGACGGGATGCCGTCCAAGGCGCGCCAAGATTCGTGCTTAATCAAAATCAAAACTATAGGATATTATTTTATGATATTTCATTTCTGTCACAGATTTTGTATTAAATGGTTTTAGTTTTTACAAATACTTAGAAGCTAGAACAGAAAGAGTGGTCAACATAGAAATTGTAGCCCTTGATGTCTTGTTTAATTTAAAATTGATTTCACTCAATTTGGAGTCGTGGTTAGACTACAACACCCATTTTGGTAGGACCTATACCTAGGTCTATCCTGAGATTAAAATGGATGCCCACCTTTCATCCATTTTCCAAATGATCTGAGATTTGGGCAGGGAGTCCAACCTAGCCATACCTAGGGCCTGTCCAAAATTCAGAATTTTTGGAGAAGGGTTTTCTATAGTTTTTAGGAAAATTTAATAATCCATGAATGAATTAATTAGGTGTCCTAAACACCTCACAATCCCCCCAAATTTGAATGGGAGGTCTTAGAGGGCTTGTTAGGGCTCTGGTAAACGTTTCATCTCATTTGGAGATGTTTTGGTCAGGTATTGATCCAACCTAGGTTGACCCCTTTTAGGGTTAACTAGGTCAAGCACCCCCTTTGGGTTTTGAGTGGTCAAATCACCTCAACAGAGGCTAATATTTTGTCCACTGACTCTCTATAGTATGACTCACCCTCCAATGGAATTTGGGGTGGTTAAGAGTAGGGTAGCCCTAGAGCCCTAGGGTACGTCCCTCAATGTGGATTTTTAGGGTTTGAAGGTCATGGGGTCTAATGACCTTGAAATGACTTGAAAATTTTTGGAGAGGACCAGAGGATTAGTATGGTCCTTTGGTTAAAATTTTAGGGAATTTGGAAGCCTTAAACCCCCTCAAAACCCTAACCCAGGCTTAGGGCACAAACTTTGTGGTGAAGGAAAAAGTCACTAAACCTCATTGAAAAGTGATGAGATTTGGGTTGAGTAGTTTTTAAAGATAGTACAAGCTCTGGAGATTTTATTATGAATTTAGGATTATTATTTTGGATACTTCATTAATAATTTAGTATTTTGTAATATTTACATAGAAATTTATTATGAAATAACTACTTGCTGGAAATTGATGAAATCTAGGCAGAGGACCTTTTATTATGTTTTAAAGCTCCGTAAATTTTTATGAGATTTTTGGAAGATTATTTCTAATGGTTGCTTCATTAAGTATGGTTTCCCATGAAAAATTAATTAAATTTATTTTGGTGCCTAGTAAGCCTGTACAATTATGCTTTTTGCACAATGACCCTTTCTATACCATATTAAGATTCTGTAATTGTTGTATAATTTTCTGATGAATAATATTGGTACTTCCTTCTTTACATATGATTAAGGGAATTATTTTGGATAAATTAATTAGAGGTCAAATATTTTCAGAAAAATTATGGAAATTTGTATCTAGTAATATTGCTCTGTTATTTAGTCTTCAAAAGTTTTGGGTGGCCATTACCTTAGTAGATCATATAGTTCATGTTCAAAATTGCCCATGGCCAAACATTTGGGAAAATTCAATAAATATCAAATTAATTAGAAAAATTATGAATCTCTGATTTTAGACTAAATATGTTATGATAGACCTCTAGTAAATGTTATAGGAGATTTGGAAGACAATCTGGAGTACCTCCTTTATACACCTCATATAATATATGGTGGTCTGCATACAGTAACTGCGGAAATTGAACTAGAGTGGGTAGTGAATTTTGGAGAGTTGAATCCTCAGTAGTTTGCTGGTTTGGGTAAATAAAGGAGTTCATCATTGGAAGACAGGATTTGTAGAGTGAGAGGTTGACTAGTGTTAGGTGGTGCTCGGGATCGGCGAAAGATCGTCCTTCCCGTAGGGAGGAAGTGTTTAATGCACTAGGGCTAGATTCAGTAAAATTAATTAAGGGTTGGGAAATCGGGTAGCAACCAATAATAGTAAGTGTATTGCGAAAGGGAGCTTTGGGCGTAGTCCCATCGTAGTTCCTAGTGCCTTCGAGAGCCCTTCACGGGGTATACCTTGGGCAGTCCTAGGATAACGTAAACTGTAGGAGTGATAAATCTTAAAGAGCAACTAGAATAATTAGGGGATCAATTTCACACACCCCGGTGTATCGGGAATTTGGTTTGACTCGGTTGATATTTATGAGGGGCAGGTTGGCCCGGCGAGCTCTGGATCGGTTGTTGTTGTGATGGGCAGGTTGGCCCGGCGAGCTTTAGCTCGGTTCAGATACATAAGGTTGCATGTGCATAAAGTAAGGTGGTGGGTCTTCGGTATTGGAGTGTCGATGCACCGACGCCAATACGTTGACTCGGCAAGTGTGGTTAGCACTTCGCCAACAGAAGTTCGGTGCGCCTGCCGGCAAGAGTACGCAGGAGCTCCGCTTTGTGCATCAGCGTTTAGGCGTACAATTGGTCTGACCTGTAGTGCTTTACTGGTTTAGAGGTGGGCGAGGCCCAACCCACCGCTTCTGTCTGCCACTACGGAGGTATCCTGGGAGGTGAGGCTCCAGAAAGGGGGAACTAAAGGTCTGTGTGCACAGAGTCGGGTGGGTGAGTTGCACTTGCATGATCGCATCATAACCCACTTGCATGTCATAGCATAATCATAGCATAAAACCCCCATCACCTGTTGTATAAGTGGTATGGAACGCTTATACAATAGGCCCTGCAAAACGACCCCTTGGTCTATAAGCTTGTGTGGGCAAGTTTATAAATTAAGGTTAAATTCTTTATATATATATATATATATATATATATATATATATATATATATATATATATATTGCTGTTAATAACCGACACCCCAACGTATAAATTGCTATGAGAATCTTTATAAGATGGGAGCCCTGTAAAAGATCCCTTGCTTATATGTTTCCGTATAAGTTAAGGTTACTTTTCATACTTTACTCTACAGCCACATGTACTATAAAATTGCTAGTATAGGTCCGCTACCCTCTGTTTTCTTGACTACTCTCCACCTTCAAGTCATCCCCTTTCTTCCTCTCCGCTCGGTGCTTAGGGATCATTAGGGAAGGGTGGGGGATGATAAGACTTAGTCTTATAGACTAACAGTTTTCGAACCACATCATTTAGGGGATCGTGGAGCCCAGCATGGAGGAGCAGCCCAATAGGATGGCACGCTTGGAGATGGAGCAGTCTAGCACCGAAGTTCAGACGGCGGGGACTGTAAGCCCCTGACCTTAGTTGTGTTTTATTTTGCTTCCGCTTGATTGACTATGTAGTGAGGATTTTATGTAGCGGGCTTAAGCCCTTATTTTCAGTACATTAAAGTTTGTGGACTCTCCCTTTGTGGAGATTATATTACTCTGATGTGATTTTATTTTGTGGACTTTTGGTTAGAGTTTTACCACTCTTGTGCTTACTCTACTTTTGTTGCTTTTCTGTGATCGAATCGGCCGGCAGAATCGGCGTTTCGCGGTGATGACCCTTCCGGGCATGAAGGTATCACCGCTAAGCGGTGGTTCCGGGCCTAAGATCCCGGTGTTAAAAAGAAAACGGGGGGGGGGGGGGGGGGGTGGGGGGGTCTTACAAGTGGTATCAAAGCAAACCTCGATCGAAAAGTAACAGTCCACAACCCCTGGATCACCCCCTCGCGAGTTTAGTTTGGGGACAAACTAACCAGCGGAAGCAGTGGTGTGCCCATCTGAGGGATCACATGGAAATTGTCCACTTTTTATTAGGTATTGAGTCGATTACCTACTAATGTAGTTTGTTTTGCAGCCCCCAGCTCAGCCCACTCCACAAGGCGGAGCCCAACAGACTCCGGACGTTGCACCACCTCCCCCGATCCCCACTCCATTCCTACAGTCAGAGATGGGACAGACTCTAACAGCCATCTTGGAAGCTTTTAGGGCTCAACAGGTTCCGGCTCCGCAGCCAAACCCGGGGGCCAACTGGCTGAGCATTTTCCGAGGACTTGCTCCCCCATCCTACCTGGAGACTGAGTCGGTCGTTCGGACAAAGGAGTGGCTGGACATTATGTATGAGATGCTGACCGAGATACGGTGCCCTTGGGAGGAGATGGTGTCCTTGGTGATCTCCTGCCTGGAGTCGCATGCAAAGAGATGGTGGAAGACCTCGTTGGACATGACATTTACGGACAGGGAAGTAGCAGAGATTTCTTGGGAGGATTTCAGGGGCGCGCTCTTTGAACACTTTGTTCCACAGTCGGCTAGGGACGAGCTGTAGGATAGATTTTTGAAGATGAGGCCAGGGAACAAGACGGTGGTGGAGTACCACCGAGAGTTCAACCATCTAGCTCGGTTTGGGGACTCTTATCAGTTAGACGAGGCAGGATATACCAAAAGGTTCTATAAGGGACTGCGAGAGGGGCTGAGGGAGACTCTACTATTTGTATCCGACGGGACCATTTCCCAGATACTAGAGATGGCAAAGAGGATATAGGCTGATTGGCAGGCTACTCGGGGCCAGAAATGGCCAGTGGAGGATCAGGGTCGAGGAGCAAGGAACGATCAGAGACGAGCCCGTATCATGGACAAGAGGAGGGTCGAGGACCAGCCTCGTAAGGAGGCAAGACAGGAAACAAGGGAGCTAGTGGTGGTGGCTCCACCACCTCTTCAGACACGGGAGGGACAGAGACCCAGGAGAATGCCATATCCCCCGCCAGAATGCTTCAATTACCATCAGGTGGGGCACATCAGGAGGAATTGCCCCATGAGCGGGGCACCCCCACCAGCACCACCAGCTGCCCAGCTAGTACAATATCTTGGAGGCTGAGGTCGTGGCCAAGGACGTGGATACCATGGTGGTGATCGTAGACAAGAAAGGGAGCAGGTGTGTTGGGTACACTGGAAAATGGGTACCTGATTTGAAGAAGCCTCACCCTACTTAATGATATACATCAAAGTGTATTTGATGTGTTTTGAGTTTATTTGTGCAGGTTAAGTAATTGCAGGAAATGCAGAAAGTTTCTAAGTGCATGTGTCGACACCTAGAGAAGCAGTGTCGACACTTATGAAGGCTTGTGTCGACACTAGAGAAAAGCTGTGTCGACACTTGGAGTAAATTGTGTCGACACCAGGAAAGGCAGAGTCGACACCAGAAGAAAAGTGTCGACACATACAGGCAGCGTCGACACACTGTGAAGAATTGTCAACATAAATTGTGTCGACACTTAGAAGCAGTGTCGACACCTAGAGAAGCTTAGTCGATCAAATATGTCGACACCAGGAGGCTGTGTCGATACTCCGCAAGCTTCAACAAAGTTAAAATAAAATAAGTACTTGTGTCGACACAAAGGAGATGTGTCGACACTCAGCAAGTTTCAACACAAGAAGGCATGTGTCGACCCAAAGAGATGTGTCGACACACAGCAGAATTCAACTATGTGTTAAAGAAGAAGTATTTGTGTCGACACACAGAATCAATGTCGACACATTCAACAGAAGGCTTGTATCGACACACAGAATCAGTGTCGACACATTCTAAAGAAGCAGTGTCGAGAAGCTGTTACAACAACAAAAGGAGTTGTGTCGACACCATCAAGGCTAGTGTCGACAGTTAGTCCACTTGTGTCGACACTTAGTCTATTTGTGTCGACACATAATGAAGATCAGTCTCGACACTTTCAGACAGAGACAGTGATTTCAAGAAGTGACTGGATGACTTGACAGCTGCCATTTCTAACCGGTCAACTACTACTGTCAGAGCTATCCAAAGAGCTGGGGTCAATGAAATTGCTAATCTGTAGAAAATAGATATTTGGTATATGGAAAGAGAGGGTCAGACTCTTTATGGAAGCTTCTGACCCAAGGATATATATTACAGTCAAAGAAAGCCCATATGTGCCAATGAAGATATCCATTCTGGATGCAAATCAAAAAACTCCCAAGGATTTTTCTGAAATGACTAAAGATGAAATCATCCTGGCCACTATGGACAAGAGAGCCCAGAATATAATTGTTAGTGCCATTGATGATTCAACATTTCAGAACTTAATTCATTGTAAAACCTCTAAAGAAATGTGGGACACATTAATATTCTATATGGAGGGATTAGAGGAAGTAAGATAAGATAGGAAGTCAATGTTAAATCAGGAATATGAAAGATTCAAACAAGGAAAGTCTGATAGCATTACAGAATGTTACAAGAAGTTCTATAGGATAGTTAATGAGTTGATGTCCTATGAAAGAGTCTTCAGTAACTATGAGTTGAATGACAAGTTCTTAAGATCCCTGACTAAGGACTGGGACACCAAGGTTTATGCCATTAGGGAAGTGGCCAAGCTTGCTGATATACCTCCTCCAACTTTGTTTGGAAAACTGCTATCTTATGAGATGCAGTTAATGGCTAGAAAGGAGGAAGAGAAGAATAATAGAGTGGAGCACAAGGAAAAGTCTGTGGCCTTCAAGACTGAAGCCACTAAGAAGTATAGAAGTAAATCTCCATCTCCACCTCAAATAATTGCTGAGGCTGTCACAGATAATTCAGATAGCAAGAGTTTTGATAGCAGTGAAAGTGATGAAGACTTTGCTGCTTTTACTAGGCACTTTCAAAGATTTCTAAAGAAGAGGCAGTGGAGGTCTAAGCCTTCCACTTCTCAGCCAAAAGATGACTACTATCAGAAGAGAAAGTCATCCAGGAATGACAGAAGCAGGTCCAAGCCAAGCAAAGCTACATCTTCAAAGATTGTGTGCTATTGCTGCAATAGACAGGGACATGTAGTGGTTGACTGTCCTGAAAAGAGGAAGGAGTCAGTTGACAAAAAGAAGACTCAGGTTAAGAGCAAAAAGGAAAAGTCCTTTGTTGCTAAGAAAGACAAGAGTCTGACAGACCAGTCATCTTCAGAAACAGAATCAGAAGCTGAAGCCTACATTGGATTATTTGCTGAAGAGGAAGAAGTTGAGTTCATGCAGCTAATGGACTCAATTTATGAGCATGAAGACCATCAGTACAAGGGACTGATGGCTATATCTGAAGGAGACAAGATCCAGGATCAGCCTGCACCAAGTAAGGTACAAAGTTGTTCTTCTAGTTCAATTTATAGTACTAAGTCAGAGTCAGATACATCTGCATCAAGTGATGTGGGTGGGTCTGAATCTGAAGGAGATATTCATCAGTTAATTGATGAATATAGGGACTTGTTGCAGGCCTTGAAGAAAAGCAAAACCTTGGCCAAAACTCAGGCAAAGGAGATTGCTGGTCTTTAGTTAGCTGCAGTAGATTCAGAGAAGTTGTTAGATCAAAAACTGAATGAGATTGCCAGATTGAAAAACATAACTGTTATTCAAATGGGCATAATCAATTTCAAGAATGATCAGATTAGAAATCTGGAGGTTAGAATTGAGAAGGAGAAAGAGATTGTGGATAGCTTTTCTAAACCTAAATCTGTTTTACCCTTGATAGATGAGTTTGTACCTCAAAAGGGTAAGACTGGATTAGGGTTTAAAAAACCTGCCTGGACTGCTAGGTCCAAATCTAAAGGCAAAGCCCCAGCACAGAACAAGAAGCCTGCTATAGATAATTCAGCTAGGGTTGTACCTAAACAAAGGTACAACAAGTTTGAGTGCTGGTGTTGTGGCAAGGTAGGCCACTTTGCCATAGATTGTTGGCACAATTCTAGTGTCAAGGAGAATAACAGTCTGCCTGTGAGAAGACCTACATGCAGATTTGTTAGATTTCAGGCTAACCTGAACCAAGGACCCAAAACTCATTTGGGTTCTAAGGTTAACTAGTATTTATTGCAGGTGAGTCCAAGCTGCCATGCCCCAATATGGTACTTGGACAGTGGATGTTCCAGGCACATGACTGGAACAAGGGGGTTGCTGAAGGACTACACACCTATCAAGGATGGCCGTAAAGTAACCTTTGGTGGTTCAAAAAAAGGAAGCATCAAAGGCTTTGATAACATTTCTAGTAATCAGATTACATCACTCAAGTGGCCTATGTGAAAGGTTTGAAACACAACCTTATAAGCATAAGTCAGCTGAGTGATTTAGGATATGACATCTCATTTGTCAAGAATGGTTATCATATAAAAAGGTCAAGTGATCAAAAGATCATTTTGACAGGATATAGGAAGAGAAATGTTTATTGTCTTGACTTTGTGTGTGAGAATAATAGTTCTCATATTTGTCTTGTAGCTGATGAGAGAGTCTTTCATTGTGTCAAATGGCACAAGAGGCTATCCCATCTTAATTATAAGACTATTGGCCAACTCTTTAGCAAAGAGTTAGTGAGAAATGGTCCTCAAGTTAAGTGTATAAAGGATGAGATATGCTCAGCTTGTCAAAAAGGCAAGCAGACCAAATCCACCTTTCATAGTCTTGAAAATAAGGATTCAGTGAGGTGTCTATACCTCTTGCATATGGATCTATTTGGTCCAATGCCAGTTCACAGTGTAGGTAGGAAGGTCTATACATTTGTGGTTGTAGATGACTATTTTAGATATTCCTGGGTGTTCTTACTAAGACAAAAATCTGAAACCCCAAGTATATTATATAGTTTTGTTAAACAAATTCAGAATGAGTTGGATAGTACAGTGGTCAAAATCAAAAGTGACCATGGTACTGAATTTCAGTCTGAAAGTATGACAAAACAATGTAAAGAATTTGAGATATTTCAAGAATTTTCCTCACCTAGAACACCTCAGCAAAATGGTATTGCTGAAAGAAAGAATAGAACATTAATAGAGGCTGGTAGAACTCTATTGAGTGACACTTATCTCCCAGAATATTTCCGGGCTGAGGCAGTAAACACTGCATGTCATGTAATCAATAGGGCTACTATCGCCAAGTGCCACAAAAAGACTCCCTATGAGATTGTGAAGGGCAGAAAACCAAATTTATCCTATTTCAGGATCTTTGGTTGCAAGTGCTATATACTTAACAATGACAAGTCTTATCTAACCAAGTTTTCTGCCAAATCCCAAGAGGGGATCTTTGTTGGGTACAACAACAATAGTAAGGCTTATAGGTTCTACAACTTGAATACTCAAGTTGTAGAAGAGTCTATACATGTAGTCTTTGATGAAACAAGACTGATTAACGGTGAGTTGCCAAGTAGTGTATGCAGCTCTACAGGTATAAATGAGAAGATGGACAAGCTTACCATTACAGAAGGTTCTACTGCAACTCAACAAGTGGAAAATGGTGGCTGCTGTCCAGGGGGAGTACAAGACTCTCTAGATGCTGAAGAAGACCAAGAGGTGCAGCATGTTGAAGAGACTGGAGGGGTTCAACCTGAAGAAAGACTACCTCCAGCTAATAGACACTTAAAGGATCATCCAGACTATCAAATAATTGGTGATCCAAGATGAGTGCAAACTAGAAGCAGGAATCTGAGTACAGTTCTTTACTCCAGTTTCCTATCACAAGTGGAACCAAAGAAATTTGAATAAGCAGTTCTAGACCCTCATTGGATTGATGTCATGCAAGAGGAGCTGAATCAGACAGAAGATGCAAGGTCTGGAAGCTTGTTCCTAAACCCAAAGACCACAACATCATTAGAACAAAGTGGATCTTTAGAAACAAATTGGATGAGAATGGAATCATTATAAAGAATAAAGCTAGACTTGTTGCAAAAGGATATATGCAGGAAGAATGTATTGATTTTGATCAAACCTTTGCCCCAGTAGCAAGAATGGAAGCAATCAGGATGTTCCTTGCCTATGCAACATATCAAGGGTTTAAGGTATTCCAAATGGATGTTAAGTCAGCTTTCCTAAATAGAGATCTAAAGGAAGAAGTCTATCTAGAGCAGCCCTCAGGTTTTGTGGATCCTCTCAAACCTGATTATGTTTATAAACTTAGGAAAGCATTGTATGAGTTAAAACAAGCCCCAAGGGCTTGGTATGAAACCCTGTCTAGTTTCCTCATTGAGAACAAATTCTCAAGGGGGAAAATAGACAAGACTCTATTCCTTAGGGAATCTAAAGGCAAGATTATCCTAGTCCAAATATATGTAGATGACATAATATTTGAGTCTACTGAAAGTAATCTTTGCAGAAAGTTTGCAAAACTTATGCAAGGAAAATTTGAAATGAACAGTATGGGGGAACTTAAGTTCTTCTTGGGTCTCCAAGTAAGATAGACTGAAGATGGCCTGTCCATATGTCAGTCTAAATTCACCCTAGAGTTGATAAAGAAGTATGATATGGAATCATCCACTACCATGAAAACTCCTATGGGATCAAGTATGTCTCTAAGCAAAGATGATGCATGGAAACCTGTAGATGAAACTTTGTATAGAGGGATAGTTGACTCCCTTTTATATTTGACTGCTAGTACACCAGATATCATGTATAGTACATGTGTCTGTGCTATGTACCATGCATGCCCTAAAGAATCTCATCTGACTGCAGTCAAAAGGATTTTGAGATATCTTAAGGGCACACCTTATCTAGGCCTTTGATACCCTAGGAATGGAGATTTTGTAATGACAGGTTATTCAGATGCAGATTTTGCAGGCTGCAAGGAAGATAGGAAGAGTACTACAGGAACCTGTCAATTTCTAGGTGGAAGACTGGTGTCTTGGAGCAGTAAGAAGCAGACCAGTGTGGCAATCTCCACAGTTGAGTCAGAATATGTTGCTGCAGGAAGCTGTTGTGCACAACTTTAATGGATTCAACACCAGCTAGAAGACTATGATATTCAAGTAAGTAGAACATCTTTACTTTGTGATTCTACAAGTGCAATTTCTATAGCTAATAATCCTTTCTCACATAGTAGGACTAAGCATATAGAAATTAGATACCATTTTCTTAGAGAACATGTAGAAAAAGAGGACATTTCCCTAGAATATGTTAAAACAGATAATCAGATTGCTGATATGTTTACTAAGACTCTTGATGAAACTAAATTCAATAAGTTTAAAATTGAAATAGGAATGTTGAACTTAGAATAGTTTGATAAAAATTGGCTAAGTAAAATAATGTCGACACAAGGAGTTGTCTGTGTCGACACATAGAAGTGGTGTCGACATTTCAGAGAAATGGTGTCGACACATCTAGAAAGTCTGTGTCGACACTTCTGAGAATTAGTGTCGACACATCCAAAGTAGGTGTCGACACATCCAGGGTGGTGTCGACACTTAGGTTTAACACTAATTTCATCGAGTGAAGTATCGACTAATCGTCGAACGCAGATGTATAAGTGTCGACACATCATAATTGGTGTCAACACATATAAGTCAACACTATTGTCGAGACTTAAGTAGTCTGTGTCGACACATTAAGAGTATTTTGACGCCCCTTTTCACCTTCATTTTTAGGAAGGTATAAATAGGTCTTCAACAATGTTTGTCGACACGCTTTCTAATGTTTCGAGACCAAGACTTTGTGTCGACATCTCTCTCATCTAAATTCAAGATTTCTCTAAACCCTAATGACGCCCAAGCTAGAAGAGAACATCAATGAAGGTTATGAGCTAGTACGACATGCCTTTGATGATGCGGAACCAAAAATTCAAGGTGTTGTAACCCTAGTTGCTGAGACTGGTTTAGAGTATCTAATTTCTGAGCCCATCAAGATTTGGAAGAAGGAAGTACTCGAATTCTTTGGTGCAGCTACTCTTGATGAAACTGGACTCAATATTAAGTCCATAGTCCATGGAGAAAAAGTAAAACTCACCCAGAAGAGTCTAAGAAAAGTTCTACATCTACCAAGAACTAAAGAGGAAGAAGATGTACCTACATCTAAGACAAGGGAGGCACTGCAATGGTGTGGAATAGATTCAACCATGAAGATTGGTTCAGTATTTAACAGAAGAGGCATGAATATGCAAGGAAAATTCATGTCTGAAGTACTAGGAAAGGTGATCCTGTGTAAGCCAGGTGGGCATGATAGGATATTAGCTCACATGTTCAGTTTAATGACAAGGATCTTTTTCAAACTAAAAACTAATTGTTCAGCAGTGATGTTTGAGAAGATTAAGGATAGTTTGAAGAAGCCTAATCTGGGTATGATAATGAGCTTGTACTTAGTTGGAACTATTCCAGAAGTGATGAACCAAGCTGCAGGTTCTAAAATAAATCACATGAGGAAGATGGATATCAGAATTATCTCAAGATGGGATAGGGTGTTAACCAAGGACATGCCTACTCCAGAGAAGGAAACACCTCCACAGAAGATGAAGAAAGCCATAATGGCTCCTGAATCATCCAGTAGCTCAGAGGAGCAAGTAGTTTTCAGTTCTAATGAAGAAGAAGCTGATAATAGTATAAGGTCACCAGTAAGGAATGAAGATGCACAGAGGCAGGGGGAGCAACCTTCTTCTAGCCTCATCCACCTGGATCCACTCCAGGGGGAGCCTCAACATTTGGAAGAGTCAACTCACTTGGATAGTGAACTGGCTACTCAAACAATCCTTGAGGAAATACATGAAGTTAATCAATCTATTTTCCATATTGAGGATAAAGTATTAACTGAGTCTTTAATTGATGTTGATCAGCAAACTCAGTTAAATAGTCAACCACAAGATGTTGTCATGGAAGATACATCAGTTGCTGATAATGCTCTTGAGATAAGAAACTCTCCAGTCCCTTCTCAACAGGAGTATACCCTAGAAGAGTTGTTCCCTGATTTGCTACAAACTGATTTTGAGGGAGAGAAAGCAGTTTATGAGGGGGAGAAGGTAAATATTGAGGGGGAGCATGTCAAGTCTCATGAGGAGACTGAAAGAAATGAGTATGAGGAGCAAAGGGTGCAGGGGGAGCTACCTAAGACTATACAGGACTTGCATCCTAGTCCTAAAGATAGAGTTGACATTATTAGAACTTCTGCTTCTGAGGATGAAGAAGCTATTAGAGCCAAGACAAGAAAGCTTATGGTCTTCAAAAGAAGGAGTCAAAGCTACAAGAAAGCTTTACAAACTGTTGCTCCACAGCCTTCTCCAACAATTGATTATAGTTCTTTGTTAGTATCCATGCAAGTGAAATTGGATGAACAACGGGTAGTAATGGAAAAGTATATAGATGAGACACACAAGGATCTTCAATTCTCTTTGGCAACAGATATCAAGTCAATAAGATTTGAAGTGAATCAACATAAGAAAGAAATGACTGATTGCTTCCACAAGGGTGGAAATGCTGTTGTTTACCTTGCCGCTCACCAAGAAAAGATCAAAACATAAGTAGATGACTTGGCTGTCAAACAAGGATATGTTCTGGAAAATCAGCTTCGAATGAATGATAATCTGACTGCCTCTCATAATGAAATTCTTACAAAATTGAAAAAAGTTGCACCAGCCCAGCCTGCTGATAAGTCTACAGTCAAGCCAGAGTTTGATCAGGAGAAATTTGATAAAGACTTCTAGGAAGGCATAACTACTGTCAAAGCAGCTATTACAGAGTCTCAGAAGACTATTTCTGGACTACTTCTCAAGTTAAAGGGTTTTTATAAGGATGGAGTTAATTTTCTAGAGGAACAGATCAGATTCCAAAAGGATGATCTCAGAGATCATGTGGCTAGAGAAGTCATAAAGGGGGAGAGGGTTTAGTCAAAGCTGGATCTGACCATGCTAAATGGATTTCCAATAGCATTAGAGCCACACTTGGATATCCACCCCTGTGTGATGATGACAATGTAGCTGAATATGGAATGAATCCTGCATATTTTGGAGGAGAACAAGCTGAAGTAGCTCAGGTGATCTATCCTTCTACAGATTTTGAAATGATTCATAAAGAAGTACAATCTATGTACAACCCTCCTAAGGGTAATAAGAATATTATTATTGAGAAAATAGATAAGCCTGTGCCTGAGGAAGTTTTGAAAGAGCAAGAAGCTCAATTATCTAAGAAGTGGTTCAAAGAAAAGGTAGAGTTAAGGCCTGATTTTGAACAGTGGAGCCCTACTTCTAGAAATATCATTCTAACTGCTTGGAACGCTGCTAAGGACAATACTCTAGAAAGGGGTAAATTGTATTCTAAACAAGAGTGGAGAAAGCATGAAGCCAGGTAAGAGGCTATAGTTCAGTGCAGAAGAAAAGATAAACTTGGGAAGCTACCTCCTAATACACAGGAGCCTAGCAAGTATTTCCCTAAGCCTTATCATTATTTTGAGAGACAAAAGATAAGGGCTGAAGAACTAAAGAAGAAAGATTTTAAGGGAAAGAAGCCTGCTGATGACATTGATGGTCCAGTTCAAGCCAAGAGTCAATCAGGCAAGGGCATTGTCATCAAAGAGCCAGAGCAGCCATAGAATAGAATTTTCTTAAGTTTACAACTTTGTAATCATTTGTGTTGAAATCCATGTAAACTTTTGATTAAAGAAACTTTTGATAGTTGAAACAAATCTTTTATGAATGCTCAATGTGTTAGCATTAACATTTTGTGATAAAATATTTTATATGCTTTGTTTCAGTAATTAACATTTTGTGATCCCGCTGCCAGGCTCTCACCTAGCTGGCAGGGTCGGAAGTCACTCGGTGTCATCCTTAGCCTCAAGAAAATCCCGCTACCAGGCTCTCACCTAGATGGCAGGGCCGGAAGTCACTCGATGGAATGTGTTTGGACCCCGAGAAGATCCCGCTGCCAGGATCTCACCTAGCTGGCAGGGCCGGAAGTCACTCGGTGTCGTCCGTAGCCTCGAGAAGATCCCGCTGCCAGGCTCTCACCTAGCTGGCAGGGCCGGAAGTCACTCGATGGAATGTGTTTGGACCCCGAGAAGATCCCGCTGTCAGGCTCTCACCTAGCTGGCAGGGCCGGAAGTCACTCGGTGTCATCCCTAGCCTCGAGAAGATCCCGCTGCCAGGCCCTCACCTAGCTGGCAGGGCCGGAAGTCACTCGATGGAATGTGTTTAGACCCCGAGAAGATCCCGCTGCCAGGCTCTCACCTAGCTGGCAGGGCCGGAAGTCACTCGGTGTCATCCCTAGCCTCGAGAAGATCCCGCTTTCAGGCTCCCACCTAGCTAGCAGGGCCGGAAGTCACTCGATGGAATGTGTTTGGACCCCGAGAAGATCCCGCTGCCAGGCTCTCACCTAGCTGGCAGGGCCGGAAGTCACTCGATGTCATCCCTAGCCTCGAGAAGATCCCGCTGCCAGGCTCCCACCTAGCTGGCAGGGCCGGAAGTCACTCGATGGAATGTGCTTGGACCCCGAGAAGATCCCGCTGCCAGGCTCTCACCTAGCTGGCAGGGCCGGAAGTCACTCGGTGCCTTCCCCTAGCCTCGAGAAGATCCCGCTGCCAGGCTCTCACTTAACTGGCGGGGGCGGAAGTCACTCAATGGCAATAACTTGCGACCCGGAACGAATCACGCTGCCGGGCTCCCACCTAGCTGGCAAGGCCGGGAAATACTCGAATGATGTTAACAGCAGGTCGGAATCACAAAAGTTAATCAAAAAGGGAGGGGTCTAACATAGCCCCCCCAGCCCCAAGAAAGGCGGCCGGACGGAGGCGAGAACCTGGGCGAGGGTCCACAAGAAGTTTGATAACTCAGACAAAGGACGAGCCGACTCGCCTCGCTTGAAGGGCGAAGCAGCCGCATCATCAGGGCTGGGTCGCAGAGGCAGGCCACCTTGCGCGGTAATAGCAAATATACAGAGGCAGGCGAGAAAGCATTTACAAAAGCAATAGTAGATAAAAATCACGAAGTCTAGGCACAGCTCGCCCGTGCGTCTCAAAACAGCTAAACGTGCATGATATATACATCTAATAAACAAATGTCAAAAGAGCGGGGGTGACGCGAGATTCGGGGCGAGAAGTCCTAAATGCGCTGGAAGGATTGGTCTCCAGGGTCCGGTACGGGGAGGAATAGCTCCGGAACCACGTCGCCCACCGAGAGCTCCGCCGCCTCGCTCTTGAGAAGATCCGCGCGTCGCAGCATCTGCATCGTGTACTTCGCGGCGCTGGCGGCATTCTTTTGCATCAGCACCTCCAACTCATGGTCAGAGTAGTGCGCGAGCGGGCAACCCCTGTTATCAGGCGGAGGGACAGCGGCGGCGGCCTCCAGCTCGCGTACCCGTGCCTCCAGCACTGACTTGTCCTGAGCAAGGGTGGCGATCTCAGCACCCATCCGACTGGCCGTCGCGGCATACTGAAAAGAAGAAAAGAAAATTATGAGGTGGATTCGCAAGAAAGGGCGGTTGTTAAGGGTGAGCACATACCACCACGCCCAGGTACTGCGCGAGGGACTCCTCTGCCGCGTCGGCCCGCCTCCTCTGAAGGTTCGCGTCTTCCTGAGCAAGCTTTTGGGCCTCCACCCTCTCGTCCGCCAACTTCTTCAGGGAGGTGGCGTTCCGCTCCAGCTGGGTGCAGCGCCTCCCTACCATATGAACTAGCTCCAGGCCGCGTAGCTGGGCCCGCGCGCTCTCATGAACCAATACTCGCGTCGCCTCTTTGTCGTAGATGGCAGCGTCTTCTCGCGAGTACAGGCCGAACGAGAAATTATACGCCTCCCCGCCGATGCTGTCCTGCTCCAGCCAGCTCGGCAGCAGAGTCGAGACCACCGCGCGGTTAGACTCCTTGTCCCATGACAGGAGCGGGACGCCGAGCTCGTCCAGGTATTTCTCGCCGTAGCCGAAGTTGCGATGCCCTCTCGGCACCGGCTTCGCGGCGGCTTGCGACCCGTCCGGCGGCCCCGAAGTACCCGCCGCTCCGGCGGGAATGTCGCTGGTCGAAGCGATCACGGGAAGGGAGCCCTCGGTCGGCAGATCTGCCGGGGCCTTCCCTTTCCCTTGGCTCACAGCGGGTTGCCGACCCGAAGTCTTCGCCACTTTCGGCGGGGGAGTGGGCTGTCCGCCGCCCGGCCGCTTCTTGGCCGGGACCGACGGGGGGGTTGCGATGAGCGGCGTCCGCGGCCTGCGCTCGGGCAAGATCCCCGGGGGCAATCCGAGCGCTCTCGTAGGGGGGATGAAGAGGGATGTCCCGCTCGCCTGCCAAGAAGAGGGGATGAGACAGAGAAGAAAAGGGTAAGGCAGAGCAGTGACAAGTGACAAACCTCCCCCTGGTGGCACGGCGGCAAGGTCATCAAGATGGCGGCGCAGATACGCGACCTCGAAGTTCTTCCCGGCGAAGAACCCGCACAAGTCGGCCTCATAGCCCCCTAGGCTGGGCGGACGGTAGCTCGCCTTGCTGAGCTGCACCGGCGAGAAGGGGATGTTGCCGAAGTCCCCTTTGACGAACAGGAACTTCTTGTGCCAGTTATGACTCTTATTTACCGTCTCCCGCACCTTGAGGTGGGCGCTAGAGAAGCAGGCGGTACCATCCCGGTTCTCTCGGAAGGAGAATAGCTTCCGGAAAATAGCGAGACTAAACTCGACTCGCTCCTCTCGCAGAAAACAGGCGAACCCCACCATAACGGCTATGGAGTTCGGGGTCATCTGACCTAGGACGACCCCGAAGTACTTCAGCACTTGGCGTACCTCGGGCCATAGGGGAATTCGCAGGCCCACCTCAAAGTGAGCCAGGGGTATGGCGAGCTCATCCCTGGATAAATCGTTGATCTTCTCTGTTTCCTCGGGCCGTCTCATCGAAAAACCATGCGCGACGTGGTCGCCGAGAGCATCCAGGTACTCGCGTTCCGAAATGACGGCGTGAGGGAAATCGTGCTCTGAGAAGGTCCAGGCGCACTTGCTTCGACCGTCCGCATCGCCGCCACCACCGCCCATTTCCACCGAATCACCAACAATCGTGCGAGACAGATCCAGAAGGCGAGCACGAGCCGAGCTTTGTGGAGAGCAGGAAGCGGGAAAGTGTTTCGAACCGGTGAAAGAATAAGAACCGGCAAGGCCTATTTATAGGGAAAGAGAAAGGGCAGGAAAGTTCCCGCCGAAGGAAGGGGTGCGTGTAGCCAAAAAGCAGCCCGACGGTTCGACTTCCCAGCACACAACCGCACCGCAAAGGCCGATCAGGCGCGGTTTTCGCCCGGCCGCATCCGTGCAAGACTTGAGCGGGCGAGTCTCGACCCGCACCCGCCCGGGATTCCGCGTGAGTCGGGAAACTCCCGGCTGGCGAGCCCCATCGGCTCGCCCTCGCCCCGATCGGCGGGACGGGTAGAGCGAATCCTTTCCCTGACCCGCCCCACAGAGAACGAAAGCAATCACATGGTAATTTCAATACACATCAACAACAAAAATTAGGCCCGCACGCGGGCAAAAAGAGTTGCGAATCGCTACAGGTACAAGATAACTTTGAAATAATAGCAACTCCGCGATATCCCGCGAGCAGGGGGGAAAAAGGCTGGATCAGTACTCGATCCACTTCCACCTGCCCCGCCGCTTCGTTCCCGATCGCGGCGGCACGCGAGGATAGTGGTAATCGCGAACCGCCACCAGCTCCCGCTCAGCCAGGCCAACTTGCTCTGAGACATTCCTAAGGCGCTCCTCGGCTCGCATAATGTGCACGCCCGGTGAAGTGACATCGTCGTCTTCTGCTGCGCGCGGGGGTCTCTCCAAGGCCGCGAGCAGGGCCGCGGTGTCGGCTTTGTCTTGATCGACCCTCTTCACGATCTCCTGAAGCAGCAGCGTGTGTTTCTGGAACAGCCACATCACCCGCCTCTTCATCCCCACCGCATCGAGCGGGTCGCCCAGGTAATCAGAAACACTGTCCACGTCGGGCGGAGGCGAATACCCTTCGCTCATCTCAGTTTCGGAGGAGACCATGTTGTAGCCTACAAAAAGGCGATTCAGAAGGAGCGAGCGAGGACAAAGCCAACGATGAGCACTAGCTTACCAGGGGTTGGCACGTCGTCCATGCCGATGGATGGGCGAGAGGAGCCCGGCCGACCCTGAAAGGCTTCTCCCTCGAGGGCCTCAAGAGATTTTCCCAGTCCGTTGTGAGTCGGCGAGCGAGGGGTTTGCGGAGGTGGGCGGTCCAGACCCGGGGAACTAGCGACCCTCTCAGGCGACAAGGGAGGGGGGCGATCCTCTCCCCCGTTCCTCACCTCTTCACAAGGAATTGCCTGCAAGACAAAATATCAGAGGTGCAGCGATAAACCGAAGAAGGTCATGTACCCCAGGAACGACCTCAACACCCGCCGCCGAGCTGGAGCCCGGACGGTCGCCCGCCGGATACCGCCTAACAATCTTTCCCTTCGCCGGCCTAAAGAGAGGGCCGGGAGACCCACGTGCTAGCCAAGGGGCGGCCTCGAGGGCCTCCTCCCGAGTCTTCTGGCCTGCTGCCGCCAGGCGAGCTCGCACCTCATCGCTGACCAGCATCGAGAAACTGTAGTCTGTTCAAGAAAATGAGGGGATCTGGGGAGCCCCCCTGGGCTCAGCGGTATATTTATAGCCGGACAGTCGGGCCCCACCAGAAGATTCCCTGCCAGCTCAGCACAGTACTCGCCAAACATGCGGGTTGGATGATTCTTTCTGAGCTTGCATCAAGCTCAAAAAGATCGGGGATTGTGTACAACCCCGTGTCCGGCGAGTGGGTCCCGCCAGGGAAGTCGAGCAGACCTAGCCCCGCGACCCGCACCCAAGCGGCGAACGAGCCGGGCGAGGCGAGCGAGCGGGTCGTGCAGAGAATCACTGACCAAAGCGGATGGGTTCGGCGACCCGCGGCTAGCGAGCCGATCGGGGGGTCGCGATGGCCGCCTGCCAGCCCCTACACGCGACCTGGTTTCCTACCCGCCCCGACAGAAGATAGGCAGGTTGCGGCGGTCCGGCTCGCGCTCGACCAGGAAGAATAGGCGGACCGCTGGAGCCAGGTCGTGGCCGCTGGAGCCAGGTCGTGGCTGCTGAAGCCAGGTCGTGCCCGCCTCCCGCGGAGGGGGATTGGAGGCGAGCTGACTCCCCAGGGGTGCAAATAGCCCCTCAGAACGGCGGAGCCACGCTGTTGGCAGACCAGGCTGGACTGCTCATAGCTACTCAGGACAGCGGAGTTTGGATGTTGGCAGACCCAACCAAGGGCCTTTTGGTATTTTCAGGTCAGTTCTTTTGGTTATTGGCAGTTCAGATTCCAAAAAACTATAAATGAGACCCAAGGGGTACCTCAGAGGACATGCTTTTAGTGCCTCCTTGCTCTCGTTTTCAAGTGCTCTCTGAGGGTACCTTAGCTCGGTTTCTGGCTAAGGAGGGGAAGCGCTCAGAGATCTTCTGGGTTTGTGGTGGGACCTCCCTGCCGAGCCCTTGGGTCTATTCCTTCTTGTCTTCTTTGTTGTTTTTCTTGCAGGAGCAAAGTAGGCGCGAGACCACCCCTTCCCCAAGGGTCGAACTCCACAAGAGGCCGGATTCCGGTTTCAACACCAGGTTTAGTTGCTTGAGTGGTGATCAACTTGTATTGTGCTCTGTGCTTCTGGAAGCTTAACCAAAGGTTGTTGCAATGGAAGTGAGTTATGCACGAGGTCTGGGTATTAAATTCTTAACGCCGACTAACTTTAAAAAGTTGAAGTCGTGCATGATGAGTTACCTTTTGGACGAGGAGTTATGAGAGGTCGTCGGTGGTGATGACAGGAAGGAAGTTACAGCTGCTTTTGGGACTGCTGAGCAGGTGAGGCTCTGGAGAAAAACAAATGCAAAGGCAGAGTTTGTTCTCAAGAGGGCTGTTTCACCGGAACTGTTTGATCATATCATCAGATGTGAGTCAGCCGCTGATATTTGGACAACTATTGATGAGTTGTTCAATAGGAAGAATGTGGCGAGTCTTCATTTCCTAGAGAATGAGTTGGCTAGGATAACTCAAGGAGACCTGACCATCTCGAAGTTTTTACTGAAGTGAAGAGTTTGTGTGCTGAGTTATCATCACTTGATCCTGATGAGCCGATCTCTGAGGCTAATATTAAAAGGCACATAATCCGTGGCTTGCGGAAGGAGTATGTTGCCTTTGTAACATCTGTTCAAGGTTGGGCAACTCAGCCATCTCTGTTGGAGCTTGAGAACCTGCTTGCTTCCCAGGAAAGTTTGGCCAGACAGATGGCTGGAGTGACTATCTCTGAAGGATATAGTGAAGCTCTCTTCACGGGTAAGAAAAAGAAGAGACGGGAAGGGAAGAAGAAGACTGTTGTTGAAAATGAGCCTTCAACTTCTTATCAGTCAGAGAGATGCGCTGCTCTTAAGAAGGATTGAAAGAAGAACTTGAAGTGCTACAAGTGTCATCAGCGGGGACACTTTAAGCGTGACTGCAAGGTCAAACTGCAGTCTGGGCATGTTGTAGGTAGTAGGAAGCGTACTATAACACTGAGGAAGCTGGATGGGGCAGAGCTTTTATGACGGGCACTTGTGTCTGTGCTTTGTCCACTGTCGACTTTAACGATGAGTGGATCGTGGACTCCGGGTGTGGTCATCACCTCACCGGAGATAAGTCGAAGTTCTCCTCACTGCAAGTTTACTTAGGTAACGAAGCTATCATTAGTGCTGATAATACTATTTATGCAGTAGAGAAGGAGGGGGTTGTATCCTTGGGTAGTGATAAGGAGCCACACACGTTAAGGAGTGTGTATCATGTGTCGGGCATGAAGAAGAACCTATTCTCTGTGACCAATGCGGTAGACGCTGGTTATCACGTTCTATTTGGGCAACAGAAGTTAAGTTCCTACGAAACGTATCAGCGGTAAAGGATGATGTTGCTCATGTTGGGAGGAAAGTAAAGAACTTGTTTATTATTGCAACAAACTCTTATGTTCATCGGATGAAGGCAAACGATAGTGCCGATATATGGCATGAGAGGCTGGTGCATGTAGGAATGGATAAGCTGAAAGCTATGGCTAACAGAAGTCCTGTGAGAGGCTTGCCTAAGCTATCATCCTTTGGTGATGGTCACGTTTGTGCGGGGTGACAGTATGGCAAGGCTCATCGCCTTCTGTTTGATAAGTCACAAACGAGGAGCAAGAGACTATTGGAGTGCATCCATGGTGACTTAATGGGACCAACCATCACTGCTAGCCTTGGTGGGAGCAGATACATGCTTGTTCTGATTAATGAATACTCAAGATACACTTGGGTATATTTATTGAAGGAGAAGTCAAAAACCTTATTTTTTTGTGGATTTCAACGAGCTGGTACAGGGCCGGCTTGGCATGCAGATTAAGAAGTTTAGATCAGACAACGGTGGTGAGTTTGTCTCCTCCGAGTTTTCTAACTTCTGCAGGAAGTACGGGATCCAGAGAGAGCTTACTTGTGAACATACTCCATAACAAAATGGAGTAGCAGAGCGGAAGATCCGTCATATGACGGAAACCTGCAAATGCTGGCTTCATGCAAAAGACATTCCTAGGTTCTTCTGGGCAGCGGGGATGTCTGGTGCTTCTTATGTCATCAATCGGATGTCGCTCAGTCCGATCAACATGAAGAATCCTTTTGAGATGTTGCTAAAGGAGAAGCCAAGTGTGGAACACCTTCAGGTGCTTGCATCAACTTGCTATGTGCATGTCCCGGATGCTTCAAGGACAAAGCTTGATGCAAAGGCAAGGAAGCTTGTCTTTGTAGGCTATGCTAAGCAGAAGAAGGGATGGAAATGCATGGATCCTGCGATGAAGAAGTTTGTTATATAAAGAGATGTGGTCTTCGACGAATTGACGTCGTATGGAGGTGGGTCGGTTGATCTACCAAAGATCAAGGTTGATGAAGAGCAGAAGGTGGTTGCTGAAGTTCTGGAAGAGGATCTTGTTGTGTCACCAGCAACTCCTGTTGCTTCAAACTCTGGGGCAGAGGCTTCTGGTTTAGGAAGCAGGGGGAGAATTGCTCAAAATTTGCCCGGGAATGGAGATGAGCCTGAAGAAGCAACAGAGGTTGTTAGCAAGGAGCATACCCTTCGGAGATCAAAGAGGGTTGTCAAGCGACCAGCTCGATACTGTGAAGGGAATGCAGTGAGTTTTGTCTGCTATTTCTTTGCAGGCCCTCTGGATGAGCGAGAGCCATCAAACTTCAATGAGGCCACTAGAGTCAAGGAGTGGGAAGATGTCATGAAAGAGGAGATGACTGCTCTTAAGAAGAATGAAACTTGGGACCTTGTGCCCAGGGTTGATGGCATTACTCTAGTAACTTGCAAGTGGGTGTATAAGTTGAAGAAGTAGGCTGATGGGAGCATCGAAAGATACAAGGCTCGCCTTATACCTCGAGGATTCTCATAATAGTATGGAGAGGACTATGAGGAGACGTTTAGTCCAGTTGCAAAGATGACTTTGGTTCGGGTGGTGATCGCCTTGGCTGCTTGCTAGGGTTGGAGGATGTGGCAGCTTGATGTGAAGAACGTCTTTCTTTATGGAGAGATTGATAAGGACATCTTCATGGATCAGCCACTTGGTTTTGTTTCTGAAGTTCATTCGGACTATGTCTACAAGCTCAGTAAAGCTCTTTATGGGTTGAAGCAGGCTCCCAGAGCTTGGTATGGGAAGATAGCAGAATACCTTCAATTTTGCGGATATCTTGCTTCCAACTAAGATTCAAGCATGTTCATCAAGAAGAATGGGGAGCTTCAGGTCTTGGTCCTGCTGTATGTTGATGACATGATCATCATAGAGAATTCGGAGGAGGAATTAGCTAGGCTCAGGGCTGAGCTTGCTATACGCTTCAAGATGAAAGACTTGGGAGAGCTTCATCACTTTCTTGGTCTTGAAGTGGTGAGGAAGGAGAGCAGGATACTCATTTGCTAGAAAGGATATGCGGATCGTATTGTGAATCGATTCGGCATGGGTGAAGGAAAGAGTTGCACTACTCCTCTGGATCATGGGCTGAAGCTTCGACAAAATGAAGGAAGGATTCTTCCTGATCCCTTGGTGTTCAGAGCTCTAGTGGGGAGCTTGATTTACTTAACGATTACAAGGCCAGACATTGCTTACACTATTGACCGAGTAAGTCGGTTTATGCCAGAGCCAAGGAAGTCTCATTTGGTGGCGGCAAAGAATATGTTGAAGTATGTCAGGGCTACTTCAGATATGAGATTCCTCTATAGGAGGGACATGAGATTTTCTTTGCTTGGATACACGGATGCTAATTATGGTGGTGACTCGGATGATCGAAGATCAACTTCTGGTTATGTTTTCACTTGTGGATCAGCTTGCATCTTATGGTGTAACAAGAAGCAATATTCAGTGTCCGTCTCTCCTACGGAAGCAGAGTACAAGGCTTCTGCCTTTGCTGCTCGGGAAGCCATTTGGTTGAAGAGGATTGTAGAGGACGTCCATGAGGAAGTGCAAGGTCCTACTTTGCTCTGAGATGACAATTAGAGTGCTCTCAAACCGGTGAAAAATCCAGCGTGTCACGCAAGGACCAAGCATATTAAGATCGAGCACCACGTCATAAGGGAGAAGGTGTTGGATGGATCTCTTATGGTAGGGCATGTACGAAGTGAAGACAATCTTGCTGACACCTTCGCGAAGCTGTTGTCGAAGGATCCATTTCAACGGTTACGAGGATTGCTAGGCTTGATCACCACTTCTCACTTCAAGGGGGAGTGTTGAAATTTGTGAAGTGAAAGTGGGTGATGGAGCAGGTCGAGCGGTTTGGGCGGCCTTTATTTGCGGCCTGGGCAGACTGGTGTGCGTCCTGGGTTGTCTGTGGCCAGGGAAGTCTTGGTGGCTTGGGCGTCTAGTCGAGCGGCTTGAGCAGACTGTGTTTGACAGTCTGTTAGCGGTGCTCAGCTTGATCTGCGGCCTTGCAGTTAGCCGGTTCTTGGGGTAACTGGGCGGATTGGTAGTTGTATCTGTGATATTGTGGCGGATTGGTTTTGCGTCCGCGGAGTCTGCCTTTGCGGACTGGCTTTGGAGATGGGCTTTGGTTCTTGCCGAGCTCTCCGGTGGCAGTGGATGTCATATCCTTGTGGCGAACTGTCCTTATGATTGGCGGTCTGGGTCTTTCGTGTCCGCCATGCTCGCGCCAGTTCCTTGATGGGCTGGTGGACTTGGTCATTTTCTATGAGAAGTCCATGGTGTACGCAGTGTCCGGAGAGTCCGGTGTTGATCGGGCGGACTGCCTGTTGGTCGTGGACTCGTGGCGGACTGTGGCGTTGTTCTCGATTTGTGTGTACTGCCTCCTTGTCTGCGTATAGTGCGCGGACTGATGCAGGATGGGTTATGGCTGTCTACATGATGAGGTGAGTGCCGAACTGGCGCTGTGCTTGCGTGTTGTGTAGACTGGCGTAGTGTCCGCATGGTGGCGGACTGTCTTTGACTTGGCGCCTGGCGGGTTGTTTGAAGTCTGGCCAAATCCTTGCGGACTTGGCAGACTGGGTTATTTTAGCACACATGCTGGGGCATTGACTCTATTCACTAGGGTGGTGACCACACTCCTCACCTCGCCTATAATATATCCCCCAGCACATCTACAGTAACTTAGTGAACAGTAAGTTGGGACTTGGTCAATGGTTGTGGTCTGGATTTTCTTGTCCGCGCGGGTTGATTAGAGATAATTGTTTGTTGTTTGCAGGTCGCGCGACTAACACTGTGATGCCAGGAGTTTGGCTTTGACTTCAGTCAGGATCAGTGAAGTTTGCAGTTACAAATGGCGGTCTCAGCAGGTTGCTTCTGTGGCTTGTCAATTTTTCTCTGCTTCAGTTTTTCCAAGTCCAATAACCTGTCTGCCAGACTCAGGCGGGTAGGCGGTCTGTTCTTCAGTTTAGCAGCAGTCAGCGAATAACGGTGTGTTCGCACGACCTCGCGGTCTCGACGGACTCCGTGTTCTATTCGGCTTCTAGCAGCAGTTCGGGTAGCTTCGGCGACTTCAGCGGACTGGGCGGTCTCGGCGGTCTCCAGTTCTGTCCGCCTGGATTGTTTTGCACTTTCTGTTTTCCTTTTGTACAGGCGAAATCATGTCTCGCCACGTATACCTCGCCCTATAAAAAAGTTATTAAATATATGATGTGCTTGTTCCTTCTACTTGCATTTGGTGTTGAGCTTGCTTTCCTGGGTTTCACATGATCAATGTTTGATCTTGATAGTTCTGAGGATATTAATTTGGCGTCAGTCTATCTCGTTGACCACTTTGAGAAAATTCAACAGATACATGGAGCCCCTCAGACAGGTTTGCTTATACGGATGTAACTTGACATAAAACTAACCCCCACTCGATATTCTTTCTTTTGTCTCCCTTTATTTGTCAATGTCTTCGTTCTTTCTTGAGTTAATGCTAGAGTTCTCTTCAACATCTTCATGGCTTGCTCTCTAGCTTTTAAACTTCTCTCCACTTCAGCCAGATGAGCAGAATTTTCAATATAAGAAGTGTCCAGTAGAGGGGTCTTCCGTAGACCACTTCATATGATATGAGAAGAATGGCAGTACGGTAAGTGGTGTTATACCACTATTCGTTCGTCGGCAACCATTGGCTCCATTTGTTGGGGGAATCAAACGACACACAACGAAGATATTTCTCCAAGCAACAGTTTCCAACCCATGTTTGCCCGTCCGTCTGAGGATGATACGCCGTGGAAGTGTTGATATTTACTTGTTGAAATTTGAAGAATTCCTCCCGGAACTCACTAATGAATATTGTATATCGATCGCAAGTTATAGAATTTGGCATACCATGGAGTTTATATACATTGTTCATGAAAGCTTGATCTATCACTGTTGCCGTATACGGGTGTTGTAATGCTATGAAGTGTGTATATTTACTTAGCCTGTCCACAACCACTAAAATGGTTTCGTATTTCTTAGATGGTGGCATCGTTGATCGGTAAAATGGTGAGATAATTTAATTTGAAAAGTAAGTTGGATGAGTCAATTATGCGTTGTGTGTTTTATCTCTTTTTACTTATATATTGTCATTAAGGAAAGCATAACTATCGAATAATTGTATAGTAATTTAAAATATCATGGTCGTTTTTCCACAGATCTGTGTCGAGTACTCTACTTTAAGGAATGAAACTATTATTTTACTGAAAAGAGTTAACGTTTTTTAAAAGTGTAAAAAAATTAATACGTAAGGTTTTGAAATTAGATGAGATAGATAGCCGTCGATTTTGACTTACTTTGGAATATCTTTTTCAAACAAGAAAAATACTTTGCTTTTCTACTAATTAACTTACTTGACCGTGGAGCCTCCTGAAAGTCTTTATTTCAAGAATAGTTAAATCATCTAGAGGCAGGGGGGGTGAATAGGTTTCTTAGTCCTTAGTGACTAACTTTTATTTTCATTTAGTTTGCTGCTTTATTGGTTGGTTAATTTCTGTTTTCAAGATGAGCTGCCTGCACAAAGAAAAGCAACACAACAGAGTAGACAAAGATTTATAGTGGTTCCCCAATCTTTGGGTACATCCACTCTCCTCCCACTTTGCCAACTTCCTATTGGTCAAGACTCTTCTCCAAAACAATGCTTCAAGGAGCTTACACCTCATATCCCTCAGGATCTCTCAGTCTCCTCCAAGACTTACACCTCAGGCACAAGGGCCTACACTCAGTGATACAAGTATAACCTACCTCAGGCAATTATGCCCTACCACTCAGGCTATGGAGGATAGCCCTACCTCAGAGCAAACTTGCTCCTACAACTCAGAGAGATACACCCTCCTCCTGCTTAGGCACAAGTTCCCTACCACTCAGTGATTAACTGATCTCCTACCACATAGCAAGTTTGCTCCTACCTCTCAGATGCATAATGGATCTTATAAGATGGAAGTGGGTTGTTGAGGTTCTTGATTGGACATAAGAGGAATTCCTCTATGCCAATCATCCTTGGGTGAGTTAGACTCAGCCACACTTTGACACCAAGAATGTTTTCCTGTGTCTACTTTTCTGGACTAAGTACACCTTAGTTCCAACTACTTCACAGCAACAAGTATATCCACTTGTGCTGGAAGTGACTTGCAGAATACTGTTCTACTCCTTTCTGTGCTGAACAAAAAGCTCAAACCTCTCTTCTTCACAACAACAGTGTTGTTTATGTTTTGTCTTATCTTGGAAGCAACTTGCAGATCAGCTTCTCTGCCCTTCTGAACTGAACAAACTGCTCAGCTCTATGTCCTTCTTCACAGCTCACCAAGAGAATATTCTTTATGATTTGCTGGCTGGATCTATGAAGAACTTGCAGCAAGGGTCGGCCCTAGGTGCTATCTATTTCTCAGTGAATCACACTTGGCTTGCTAGCTGGTGCAGATGAAGATGTCACCAACAATCTTGCTATTGAAGATGTTGATGTCAACAGCTAACTTGTTATGCCTCTAGACTTGCTTTCTTGGGCTCACTGTCCTTCAGCTACACCCACAACAATGACGATTGGGAAGAACTACTGTTACCGCTGCTCTATCTGTAAAGATCTTCTCCTTTTATTTAATTTAACCCAACGACTCTTTTAGCAGTGGGTCCCACTCCATTAATGCTTGATGCATCCTTGCTTTAACCCCCAACTGACGTACAGTACGCCTGCGACTTCTTTTGTCATGTACTGTGGCTTTGCCGCCAACAATTTGAATATTGTTGACTTTTGACTTACTGACATTAACACCTGAAAACTATGTCGAAATTCAATCATCAATAGTATATGCGTTGAGTGAGTGAGCTTCACTCAATGCCAAAGTACTTAAATAGTTTTATTGTCTCTTGGTGTTGAGTGAGTTACTTTCACACAACGCCAAATTACTTAGAATATTAATCTGTTTCTACGCTTTGAGTGATTCAGCTTCACTCAATACCAACTTGCTTTCTCAGCTTTCTACTGCTTGGCATTGAGTGAGTGTGTAACACCCCCATCCGTCATATGACATATAACAGAAGGTCCAGCTGGAACTCGATGCCATATACCACGGACAGTCAGAAGGGTTATATAAGAATATCAAATATCCAACTATGACTACTCGCCCTAGCACAGAGAATTCTAGCGGAAGCTTTTTAATAGTTAGAAAGAACCCATAATTGAATAACAACTATCATGAATGTCCACAAACTACCATAGGAATGAAATAACAAATACACTGAAAGTACATGACCTTATGGCCTTACAAGAGTTCACTTAACAAAGTAATGCTTTACATACATCGGCTAGCGGGCCGGCCACACATGACAAAGTAAAAATAACTATTCGCTTTGCCCTTCGAGGGCCAGCTCGGCAACATGGGCTTATGCCCGCTATTTGGTACTTGGCTCCAAAACACCTGCAAGCAACATTCCACCACACAGTGGTAAACAAAGTAACGGTCAGCCAAAGCCGACCAAATTATAACAACCCCGCCCCTTACTCGGGACGGCGGTGCTCCTTCTCTACATTTCATTAGCCCAGCTAAACAATAAAGTTCAAACATACTTCGCCACATGTGTAGGCTTGCACGACCAAACACCCCGTGCACTCTGGTCATATTTTCGGTGAATCCGATCAATTCCGTGGCTTAACCACCATCCCGGGATGGCAACATCGAGAGCATTTTAGCCTTTCTGACCACTGCCTAAGGATCTCGACTATGCCAACGGCCAGTCCCTTTATGGGTCTCTAGCACCGAACCATATAGTCCAGGTCCGATTCCACTTGCATGTTGCTCACACCGCCTAGTCACTTTAAGACGAACGCGCGGGCCAAGATTCTCTCGGATCCCAAAACATATCCAAACATCACATAACCCAGTTATGTTCAAGGCTGGCTCCCCGGCCACCAAGTTAGCAGAACTACGTTTCCGCTCAGTTTTCCGGGTGCGCCTTGGAGTTAATACCCAAGGATCCCTGTTGCAATCTATCATATAAAAACCCGAAAAAACACAAAGCACGGAGTCTTCTATGACAAACCATACAAAATGCAACAGCACCGATCCAAACCAACACGTCCAGGTAGGCTTCACACACAATGCCTATGTCCGTACTTCGGTTTTGGACTCTATATGCAACACAAGGTGGACTATTCACGTCTACCCCAAGGATCACCACACACTCACCGCACACTCGCGGGAGCGGGTTTCCTTATGCAAAAGAAAGAGAGCTTCACATGCTCAAGTAGAGAATCGTTACCCTTGTAGTACGCTTTTGCGTCATGGAAATCTATACGGATAGAAGGCTTCGCTATCGAATTTCCTCCGCGGATCCGGTCTCGGTTCTCAAATCGGTGCTCTGATGCTCCTCCGGCGGCCGGAATCCTCCTCTTCCTTCCTCCTTGCTCTCTCCTCTCTCTAACTGCTTAGGAAGAGAATGTCAAAGAGAAAATGAGGAATTAGACCTCAATTCCTGGCCTTAACAAAGCAGGAACACATCTGGGCCGTCAGATCTTAATTAAAGAAAACGAACAGCTCAGATCTGCCCAAAAATCCTCAAACCTGGGCCGAACACGGCTTTGCACACGGCCGTGTCCCAGGCCGTGTGCCTTGATCCAGACACGATCATCGAGCACAGAAGAGGGCACGGGTCGAGACATGCCCGTGTCTCCAACTGACACGCCCGTGTCGGTTTCTAACATGCCCGTGATCTAGGGGTGTGTTACCAGTAACCGCCACGCCAACCGTCACGACCCTTGGTGAACACGGGTGGGGACACAGGTATGAACACGCCCGTGTCACAACTGCTCAAAGCTGTGTTTCCTACCGTGTCTTTTTCTGGACACAGCCGGCCAACAGAGAGAACGACACGGCCTTGGACACACCCGTGTCGTAGGCCGTGTACCCCTATACAAGCAACAAATATTTCTTAGGACGCGACCAGCTCGATTATAATTTTCGGGGCATTACAATTCTCCCCCACTTAAAGAATTTCGTCCCGAAATTATGTAAATGTACACAAAAATTTAAATGTTACCTGAGGGGAATAACTCGGGATATTCTTCCAACATAATCTGCTCTCACTCCCAAGAAAGCTCCTCAAATCTTCAGTTATCCCATCGGACTTTAACCATTCGGATTTCCTTATTGTGGAGTCGTTTGACTTCAAAGTCTTCATTGTGTACTGGCTTGACCTTTGTTGTCAACCCGTAATCAAGCGGCACTTGTTCGACCGCAATGACCTACCAAGGCTCTTGCACCGCCTTCCGTAATGCCGATACGTGGAACACATCATGTACCACACTCAGCTCCACTGACAGCTTCAATTGATATGCTGCTTTGCCAATCCACTACAGGATTTCAAACGGTCCAAGGTATCTCTGACTCAGCTTCTTCAAGCGTCAAACCCACGAGACACCCTTGAACGACTTGATTTTCAAATACACCCAGTCGCCAACACCGAACTCCACGTTCCTTTGCTTGGTGTTATAGTATTTTGCCTGCATGTCCTGAGCGATCTTCAACCTTTCCTGAATTGTACGTATCACTGATGTGGCATCTTCCACCTCTTGACGTTTGTATAACTTCGACTCGCCTGTCTCCAACCAAGACAATGACGTGCGACACTTTCTCCCATACAAGGCCTCGAAAGGCGCCATTCCAATACTCGCTTGATAACTGTTGTTATATGCAAACTCCACCATATACAAGTGATCTTCCCATTGCTTCCCGAAATCCAAGACACACATGCGAAGCATATCCTCCATCGTCCTGTTGACCCTCTCGGTTTGACCATCCATCTGTGGATGAAAGGCTGTGCTGAAACTCAGCTTAGTTCCCAACAGACTCTGCACCAGCCTCCAATCCTTCGACGTGAAGCGTCCATCTCGGTCATTAACAATACTGCAGGGCACACCATGCAATCGTACAATATTATCTACGTAGAGTTTGACTAACTTTTCCACCGGATCTTCCTTCCTATTCGGGATGAAATGCGATACCTTTGTCAATCTATTTACGACCACCTAGATGACGTCATTTCCCCTCTGTGACTTTGGCAAACCATGCACAAAATATATAGAAATGTCGTCAAATTTCCACTCCGGGATAGGCAATGACTTCAAGAAACCTCCGGGCTTCTGGCACTCTGCATTCACCAAGGCACAAGTTTGGCACTTGGCCATATAAAGTGCTACATCCTTCTTTAATCCTGGCCACCAAAACAACTTCTTCATGTCCTTATACATCTTCGTGCTCCCCGGGTGGATTGAGTACTTGTTATGATGAGCCTCGTATATCAACTCCTCCCGAAGACTATCCTCACTAGAAACGCATCGGCGACCGTCCCTCCATAGCAGTCCGTCCTCAACAACAAATTGGGAATTTGACCCATCCAAAGATTCATCTAAGATCTGCTTCATGCTGCTATCCTGAACCAAAGCCCGTCGAACTCTATCAGCTAGGTCATATTGCACCTATGTCCAATACAATTTCACCTCGGCACTAGCCTACTTGTCGACGCAAGATATCTCTAACGCCTCCAAATCATGGACCAAACTCTCATCATGTACCGACAACCAGCTGGCTTGCACAGGAGCCCTACGACTCAATGCATCCGCCACTTCATTTCTTTTCCCAGACACATAATGTATCTCGAAGGTGTAGTCCCCCAGGAACTCCATCCACCTCCGCTGCCTCATGTTCAGGTCCTTCTGATCTAACAGGTACTTCAGGCTCTTATGATCGGTGTAGATATCGACCTTCACACCGTATAGATAGTGCCTCCACAGCTTTAGAGCAAATATCACGGTCGCTAACTCTAAGTTATGGACCGGATAATTCCGCTCGTGAACCTTCAATTGTCGTGAAACATAGGCTATCACACTCCCATGCTATAGCAGAACACAACCCAAACCGCTGCCCGAAGCATCACTATAGATTTCAAACCCTTCGGTCCCACTCGGCGAACATAAAATAGGCGTTGTGGTCAACCGCCTCTTCAACTCTTCAAAAGCCTGCTCGCACTCTAGTGACCACACAAACTTTTGATCCTTCCTTGTCAACGTCATGAGTGGTAGCGCTATCCGCGAGAAGTTATCTACGAAGCGCCTATAGTAGCCAGCAAGCCCCAGAATGCTACGGACTTCCGCCACTGTAGTCAATACAGGACATTCCCGTATTACCACTATCTTCGTCGGATCTACCGCTATCCCATCTCCGCTAACAACATGACCGAGGAACGCTACCGAGGATAAGCAAAACTCACACTTGGAGAACTTAGCATACAACTGATTTCTTCTCAACGTCTCCAACACCATATGCAGATGCTTGTAGTGATCATCCTCACATTGTGAGTACACCAAGATATCCTCGATAAATACTGTCGCAAAATGATCCAGGTGCTCTCTGAACGTCCTGTTCATCAGATCCATTAACACGGATTGCGCATTGGTCAACCCAAACGGCATGACCGTAAACTCGTAATACCTAAACCGCGTGCTGAACGTTGTCTTTGGGATGTTGCTTTCCCTTATCATTAATTGGTAGTAGCTGGATTTCAGATCTAACTTCGATTATACTGTTTATCCAACCAACTGATCAAATAGATCATCAATCCTTGGGATCAGATACTTATTCTTTTCCGTAAGCTTGTTCAACTCCCGATAGTCGATACAGAGTCGCAAGCTCTCATCCTTCTTCTTAACTAAAAGGACCGGTGCGCTCCAAGGCGACGAACATGGACGCACATACCCTTGTTCCAACAACTCTTCCAGTTGCACCTTCAACTCCGCCATTTCTCTTGGTGCTATCCGATACAGATAGTATGACACCGGTTTGGCACCCGACACCAGCTCTATAGTAAAATAAATCTCCCGCTGAGGAGGGGCTCCTGAGAGATCATCTAGAAACACATCAGGATACTCGGACACAACTGGAATACTGCCCAGACTTGGCTTAGGCGTTGAAGCCTGCACTAATGTGATAAACAGCTCTGCCCTAGACCTAACTGTCTTTATCACTTGAAGGGCCGACATCAAAATCTTACCCGACCCCCTCATGCCCGCAAACGTAGTCTCCCGATCAGTAATCATTCCCAACTTAACCTCCTTTCAGTTGCAATCAATGCATGCTCGCTACTCCGAGAGCCAGTCCTTACCAAAGATTACGTCAAACTCCGCTAACGGCAGTACCGACGCTTGCAAATCAAACTTCTGGTCCCCAATACGAATCTTAACCACACAGACTATATCCACGCGCATTGAGCACCCATTAGGTAACAACACATCCAACTTGTCTTTTGCCATCGAGGAAGGGACTCCGATGCACGATACAAATCTTTTGGACAAGAAGGAATGTGAAGCTCCCGTATCAAACAGGGCTCTCGCCGGACAATCAAAAATCAACATGAAGCCTAGCACCAACATATATAAGATAACATATAAAAAAGGTAACAACTACATAAAGTTAAACTGCTATAATTTAACTCATACCTGTCACCACGTCAGCTTGTTTTATGGCCTCTTGCAGACCAAGGTTATAAACTCTAGGCTGGGCTGGAGCATGGTGGGATGCGGTTGACTCCACCTCCTTCCCTTTCTCTTCATAAGATGCTCCAGGCTTCCTCTCGGACTTTGCACGTCCACTCCAATATTCACAAGCAAAATGCCCCATCTTTCCACAGTTGTAGCAAGGTCATGGGACTCAACTTGTGGTTGCCCCCGTCGCACCAGATGAAGGGGCTGAGCTTGAAGTCTTCGGTTTCTTGTTCCATCTGAGGAAACCTGACTTTGAATTTGGCACTTTGAACTCTGACTTCTTTTCCCCTGGGTCCTTCTTCTCTTGCACTTTCTTCACGACCTTTTCCAACGACCGGCCCGAATTGACCAAGGCTAGGAAGCCCCGCGCCTTAGGCCCAGCAACGAGTAGCTGTAGGTCGCCACGTAGACCCTCATAAAATGAGTTGGTCTTCCGCTCCTCTTCAGTAAACATAGCACCAGCATAACGTCCCAACCGCGTGAACTTGTGGAGATACTCATCCACGCTTCTGCCTCCCTGAGTCAAACTAAGGTACTGATTCTCCATCTCAAGCTTCTGAGCAGAAGATAAAAATCATGCCAAGAACAACCTTGAGAATTCCTCCCTAGGCACATCCGCAAGTTGCCTTCCCACTAAGAGATAAACCTCCAACTCATCCCACCACAGCCTCGCCTCAATAGCTAAAAGGAAGGTCGCTATGGTGGTCTTCTGCCACTCTATAGTTTCTATGGCCGTCAAGACTCTCTTTATTGTAGAGAGCCAATCCTCAGCTTGAGTTGGCGTTCCAATCCCGTCGAACCTCGGAGGATTAAAGCTCATTACATGCTTGAGCTGCTTCTCCGTAGCTCTCCTTGGTGCTACATGATCAGCTGCCACGCATTCTACCACTCTCGGCTCTGCCACCCTAATCGGTTCTTGTTCATTAACAGGTGGTGCATGGTGCATTTGCCCTGCAGGTTGGGCATTTATCATAGCAAAGACTGCTTCAACCACCAATCTGATCGTTTCTGCTGAAGGAGGTGTTGTAGGCACGTCCCTCGGTGCACTACTTTCCCCCGATTGCAGGCGTTCTGATTGCCCAACACCGCTCCTAGCTGCCTATAATAGCAAAACCCCTTGATTAGACGACAAACAGATTGCGAAAAGCAATCATTGGAACACTCAGATTCCTCAAAACAAGTGTATTTTTCATTCTTAAGTGGACATTCGTGGGTTATTTTAGATGTTATAATGATGACGCACACACTTGCTCACCACCCCTTAAAAAGAATTCGCTCACGAATTCATTTAAGTTGACCGAAACCGGGGTCTGATACCAAATTGTAACACCCCCATCCGTCGTATGACATATAACAGAAGGTCCAGCTGTAACCCGACGCCATATACCACGGATAATCGGAGGGGCTATATAAGAATATCAAATATCCAACTACGACTACTCACCCTAGCACAGATCATTCTAGCGGAAGCTTTTAAACAGTTGGAAAGAACCCATAATTGAATAACAACTATCATGAATGTCCACAATCTACCATAGGAATGAAATAACAAATATACTGAAAGTACTTGGCCTTATGGCCATACAAGAGTTCACTTAACAAAGTAATGCTTTACATACATCGGCTCGCAGGCCAGCCACACATGACAAAGTAAAAAAAACTATTCGCTTTGGCCTTTGAGGGCCAGCTCCGCAAAATGGGCTTATGCCCGCTATTTGGTACTTGTCTCCACAACACCTGCAAGAAACATTCCACCGCACGGTGGAAAACAAAGTAATGGTCAGCCAAAGCCGACCAAATTATAATGACCCCGCCCCTTACTCGGGACGGCGGTGCTCCTTCCCTGCATTTCATTAGCCAAGCTAAACAATAAAGTACAAACAAACTTCGCCACAAGTGTATGCTCGCACGGCCAAACAACCCGTGCACTCAGGGCACATTTTCGGTGAATCTGGTCAATTCTGTGGCTTCACCATCATCCCTGGGATGGCAACATCGTGAGCATTTTAGCCTTTCTGACCACTGCCTAAGGCTCCCGACAATTCCAACGGCCAGTCCCTCTATGGGTCTCTAACACCGAACCATATAGCCCAGGTCCGATTCCACTTACTCGTTGCTCACACCGCATAGTCACTTTAAGACATACGCGTGGGCCAAGCTTCTCTCGGATCCCAAAACATATCCAAAATCACATAACCCAGTTATGTTCAAGGCTGGCTCCCCGGCCGCCAAGTTTCCAGAACTACGTTTCCGCTCAGTTTTCCGGGTGCGCCTTGGAGTTAATCCCCAAGTATCCCTGTTGTAATCTACCATGTAAAAACCCGAAAAAAACACAAAGCATAGAGTCTTCTCCGGCAAACCATGCAAAATGCAACATCACCGGTCTAGACCAACACGTCTGGGTAGGCTTCACACACAAAGCCTATGTTCGTACTTCGGTTCCAGACTCTATATGCAATACAAGGGGGACTATTCACGTCTACCCCAAGGATCACCGTACACTCACCGCACACCCACGTGAGCGGGTTTCCTTATGCAAAAGAAAGAGAGCTTCACATGATCAATTAGAGAATTGTTACCCTTGTAGTACGCTTTTGCGCCATGGAAATCTATATGGATAGAAGGCTTTGCAATAGAATTTCCTCTGCGGATCCGGTCTCGGTTCTCGAATCGGTTCTCCGATGCTCCTCCGGTAGCCGGAATCCTCCTCTTCCTTCCTCCTTGCTCTCTCCTCTCTCTAACTTCTTAGGAAGAGAATGTTAAAGAGAAAACGAGGAATTAAACCTCAATTCCTAGCCTTAACAATGTAGGAACATATCTGGGCTGTCAGATCTTAATTAAAGAAAACGAATGGCTCAGATCTGCCCAAAAATCCTTAAACCTGGGCCGAACACGGCCTTACACATGGCTGTGTCCCAGGATGTGTGCCTTGATCTAGACATGATCGTCGAGCACAGAAGAGGACACGAGTCGAGATACGCCCGTGTCTCAACCTAACACACCTGTGTCGATTTCCGACACGCCCATGACCTAGGGGCGTGTTACCAGTAACCTCCACACCAACCGTCAAGACCCTTGGTGAATATAGGTGGTGACATGGGTATGAACACGCCCGTATCACACCTGACATGCCCGTGTCACAACTGCTCAAAGCCGTGTTTCCTGTCGTGTTCTTTTCTGAACACAGCCGACCAACATAGAGAATGACACGGCCTTGGACACGCCCGTGTCCTAGGCCATGTACCCCTATACAGGCACCAAATATTTCTTATGACGTGACCAGCTCGATTATGATTTTTGGGGCTTTATAGAGTGAGCATCACTCAACGCCAAACACCTTAGACAAAATTCTGTCTTCACTAGGCATTGACAGCGTTGAGTGAGCAATGCACACTTAATACTTTTTTGCCTTAACAGTTTTTGCAGCCTATTCTACATGCAAGGCGTTGAGAGCGTTGAGTGAACATAATTCAACTAAACGCCTTGTGCCTTAACTACATTCTGCATTTTAGGCATTGAAATCGTTGAGTGAACATGCCTCACTCAACGCTTTCTGTCTTAGCCATTTCTGCTACTTCAACATATTTAGCGTTGATTGCGTTGAGTGAACATGCCTCACTCAATGCTTTTTGCCTTAACCAGATTTTCTGTTTAAGAATTCAATTTGAGCTCGATGAACTTAGAACACAGTTCGAAGAACTTTGAGCTCAGTTCGACGAATAGGCAATAGCTCAGTTCGACGAATTTAGAGTTCAGTTCGTCGAACTCTGAGCTCAGCTCGACGAATAAGTGAAAGTTCAACACAACAAACTTAGACCTTAGTTCGACTAAATCTGAACTCAACTATTCAACTATTTTGAATCTAAGACCTTAAGTGAGTGAGCTACTCTCAACGCCTGTGGACTTAGCCACTTTTCAGCTCATTTATCTTTAGGCTTTGACTATATTAGCCTGACTGACAGCTTTTTGTTGTATGTCATTGAGTGAGTTGACTTCACTCAACGCCTGTGGATTTAGCCACATTCTAAGCTTGCCACGTCAAGGCTTTGACTGAATAGGCTTTACTCAGTGCCATAAGTCATCTGGTGATGAGTGAATGATCTTCACTCAACGCTTGTGGTCTTAGACAGTTTTCTATCTTTCCACCACTTATGTAAGAACTTACCTGACTTAGCCACTTAGTCTCTCTATCCCATCACTGCTTACTGGGATAATCTGCAATCATTAAACATGGACACAAGTTATATCACCACATGTGTATACATTTTTTGCTGGTCCTTCTTAAAATCTAGGACATTGGGATCATTGGACCAACAATCTCCCCTATTTGAAGAAGTCAAAACCTAAGACAATGTATACACTAATGCATCATCACAACATAATTCAGATAAATCATAGTCATATCAAATGATGTCGTAGATAAGTTAAAATTATAGCAATTGATGAGTTCGAGAGATTATAATTATAACAAATGATTGTTCTATTTAATCATATAAGGAATAAATGTTTGTGCAATTTAAACATAGTGTCACATCCCTTGCCCTTTAAGCAGAACCTAAAACATTGTAAGTTTCAGGTTCCCTTATCATAATCCCACTATTTTTGGATTTCTTTGTCGGCTTGTCTTCTGCTCCAGCTATCTTCTTTCCCTTCTTATCAGCTTCATCAGCAGCCTTAGCCTTAGTTGCTCCAGCTCCAGCTTTATCTTTTTGTCTCTCAAAATAGCTGAAGGACTTGGGAAAGTATTTAGATGGTTCCACAACATTAGGACTGAGAAGATTTGTTTTTTTGTTCATCCAGAAAATCCTTCTTTTTATGTCCCTCTTTTACATCTTATCCCATTCGGTCTTGCTATACCATTTACCCCTGTCTTATATCTTATACTTTACCTGATCCCAAGCATGCAAGATGATGGATCTGGACTCTGGGATACACTGCTCGAAATCAGGTCGTTTCTCCATTTCTTTTATGTATTTTCACTTTCTCATCTTGACTTCCTCTTCAGCTTCAGTAGGTTCAACAGTCATTTCTCTTGTCTATAGTGTCTGGTCTACTGTGGGGCTGAAGGAGGGAATTTCAGCAGCAGTGGGTTTCCCTCCCCACTAATTACCAACACTATCATGATGTTCTATATACATCCCATACTCTTGATTATCTTGAGCAGGTTCTCTGTTCAAAGTTTCTAGTACTTGAGTAGGAATCATTGGGATATTGTCATATTGCACTAGCTCTAATCCCAATGAGCGTATTACAACATTTGTAGCCCAGACCATGTTTTCAGTATTGGTCCTTATGAATTCTCTCTCCCCCTTTTTGGCTTCTTCAATTAAAGTATTGGTCTGGGAGCTTCTTGCCTTGATTCTTTCTACTTCCAGGCAGTTCACTCCTGCAGTGACATGATTCTTGACTTCCAACATGTGTTCATCAAGCATCTTGGTGCAGGCATCCATCGTTGTGAAAATTTCAGTGTTCTATCCACTTCTTAAAATTTTGTCTTTTTCATGAATTGTCACACTATTCTTGGCCTGAGTTACTTGATTTTCTATGATAATAACAATGTTCTGGCCTGACACATCTAGTTTCTCCATTGTAAAGTCTACAACTTGAGCTGCTCTTGTGAAGAATTTGACTTTGTCTCCTTTCAGCAGATTAAATTCAAATCTTATAGATTTGATCTCAGTTGTTAGATCGTTTCTAATGTCCTTGAGGGAATCATCCACATAATTTTGTAGTGCCCTCCTTTGCTCATCTAGCAGACCCTTTAGTTGTGTAAGGAAGAGAGGTGGAATCTAGTTTGTTTGAGCTGATGTGACTTCATCAGGAACTGCCTTGACCTCTTCCTTCTCATCAGAATTAGGCTCATTTGCATTTATTTCACTTTCTGGAGCATCTGACTCTCTTCCTGATATTGAGGAATCAATATTAAGAACTTCCTTATGAGCATGGAGTTCAGATTGAATGTACCCCTCAACCCCTGTCATGCCCTCCTTGGCATGCAGATCAACATCAGTATCTTCTGCTTTAGTAGGCTGATTATCCTTGGGTGGTACCTGAAGAGTCTCCCCCACAACCAATGCATCTTGCATTATCTCTTCCACAAGCTGCTCCCTCTTACCCATTGCAGATTATTCCTTAGCAAATGCTATTTCCATAACTTCCTCCAGCAGATGCTCCCCCACACTCTGTGGGTTGGAAACTTTAACACCATCATGTGTAGGCAGATGATCATCTGTATCAATAAGCCTAAAAGCATCTTCCTTCATTTCTGCAGAGATCTTGTTAACAATTTCCTCTGTTATTTTCCCATCATCCATAACTGAAGGCAAATTATCTCCTTCCTCTGCAGTAGATCCAGCTAACTCCGTAACGTTCTCATCATGAATAGGAACAATATCTGACTCTAGTCTGCTTACACGAATAAGAGGGGTAATATTAGAAGAGGCTGATACCTGAATATTTATGTCCCTCTTGGGCTCTTCAGCAGATGATGATAGTTCAGGATTATGAGGCTTTTATTCCTCGGATGAGCTGATAGAGGAGCTGGGCTCAGTAGCAGCAATTCAGTTCCCTTTCCTTTCCCCAACTTCTGGACCACGTGTCTGAAGGACCCTATCCCATCTCTCAAGCATTTTGATATCCATTCTTCTCATGTGGTGTATTCTTGTACCAAGCTTCAGATTCAGAGTTTCTGGGACTGTTTCTTGCAGATATAGTGATAGGATTCTTCCCAAATTTGGTTTGCCATTCAATCCACTATTCTTTCAAACACCACTCTTCCCCAATCAATTCTTTTGGACAGTATGACCCTTGCCATTAGTTCAAACATCCTCTTTGAAGTTTTGTCATGGGAGCCTATTTTGCATATCAGAGCGTTTCCGATGATATCAGCTAGAAACTTACCTCTCAGGTTAAGTTCTTTCCTTAGAATTGATCAGGTGGTGTGTTTGGACAGTCCACACCATTTCATTGCCGATTTTAAATTATCCAACAACAGATCTTCTTCATCCTCAATTGCAGAGAGCTTTGACAACTGCAGAGCCTTGCTGAGCCTTTTGGGAGTAATCATGATCTTCTTTCCGCTTACTATGGTCTTAACTTTACCTGCCGAAGCATCTGCTTTGGTGTTGGCGAACAACTCAAGCACTTCCCTCTTCCACAAAAGACAGTGTTCCATCAGGACGAAGGCTAGGTCAGATTTATGTAGAATATTAAGCACCTGTTGAACTTCTTCCAGAGCATCAACGAATCCATTGCGAACCACCTCTGCTCCTTCGAAGATGAATCTTGTCCCTCGGGTGCCATTTCGCTGGAGAATTTGAGAAGGCTAGCAAAAACGGCTTTCCGTCGATTCAGCGAATATGGGCGGGAGAGGGTGAGGAATAGTGACTTGGCTTATTGCACAAGCACTTTTATTTATAGGTATTCCTAAAAATAAGGCGGAAAGTCAATAATCTATTTTGTTGTTTAATCTTGAACAATGGACATGATTGAAACCCGACACATATCTGCAGGCCGTATTTTCTACAATTTTTGTTTAGTAAGCTTGTTTTGCTCAACATCTGTTTTCTTTAGTAATTAAATTTTCAACTAGCCCCTAACTGTGTTGGACTAACTTGCAGGTGTAATATAGTCCTGCAGTACACATTCTAAAATGTGTTCTATTGGGGTGCAATTAGCATAATATCAATATCCTTAGTTTAATTTCAACTGAGAGTGTATTAGCCCCCAACCTCAATTGACTAAGCCAAACTGTGATACTTATCTAACCTAACATTCCATATGTAATATGTCATTGGGTATGTTGAGACTTGTTACTTCTTGTGGCATGGTGAACATGTGAGCCACTAACATATTTATTGAGAAACGTCGTTTAGACTAATGTTTTTACATCCTCTCAGTCATTTGTTTTAATTACCCTATCTCTAACCCGTGTAATCAATTTTGCAATTAAATAGTAGAATTAAAGCTAGATGAATTCTACTTATCTCTGCCCTGTAGACTTGAAGCCCATGATGGATTCACAGTCTCTGAGCATACCAGCAACCTTGCTTCTAATCTTTAGCCTTGTTCATCTGGCTTTCCTTTGCAAGCTCCCCCTTAATAATTGCACTTGTCTTTGACATCTTGTGCATGATGATAGGTTGAATCATCCCTTGTACCCAGACTAGGGTCTGGTACATCTCTGTCCAAGGACCATAAATGGTTATGTCCACTTGGACTATCCTGCCAGACATAACTATCTTACCTTAGGAACCCAAGCTGACTTGGGTCCTAGGTTCTTGTTAGTTTTAAAATGGAAATGTCTACCTACAGGAGTCCTGTCAGGAAGACTTTCTATTGCCCATGGCACACTAGGATTGTGCCAACAATATATGGCAAAGTGGCCCACTATGCCACATCACAAGCACTCATGAATATTATATATTCTCTTCTGAGCAGGTCTAGCAGCATGGTTGACTGTAGATTGAACAGAAGGAAGTGCAGCTTCCTTGTTCCAATTTCTCTTAGTCACAGTCTGACTAAGAGTGGGTCTTTCATGAGAATAGCTTGGTTTTTCACAAGGTCTATCAACAACAATTCTCTTTGTATAGGACATGCTGTTGGTGCCCTTAGAAGATTCTAAGTCTTGCTTCCTGGCATATTTACCCTTGGTCAGAGTGTGTGCAAGGAGACTTTGATAAAAGGCCACTGCCTTGCTCAAGTGTGATGGAGCTGGTGTATTAAATACAAAAGGTTCAGGATGGGCCTTTTGTACTTCTTCATGGGGAGCCTTCTGAGCACTCAGTCCCATGTCCTTTCTTCTCCCTTTGTAAGGAACTTTTGTAGTCTTACAAGGAAGATTCCTACACCTCTAGTGACCATACTTACAGTCATGGTCATACCTATTGGATGAGAGAATTACCTTGTGAATGGTTGACTGAGCCCTGATAGGAGCTTGGCCTCTTCTCTGAGATTGGATAGCTTTAGAGATCCACTCAGACTCAGATTTTATCTTGATAGCATCTATCTTAGATAAATTGACCACAATCCTCTTCTCCCTTTCAAGTCTCTCTTGAAGAACCTTGATAATAGAGTACTTATATTTTATGGACTCAACATGGGTATCTACCATGATCTTCATATGGGTTGCTTCCCTCGCTTTTAGACATTGCAAGGATGAAGCTTCACCTTGCTGAGAAGTAGTAATCTGTAGAGAGGTTATTCCCTCTGCTGCTTTCTTAACAAGCAACTTGCTTTTCTTGAAAGCTTTCAGAAGGGCAGCATGATTTTCATTTAATTAATTTATATAATCTTCTGATAGAGGACTCTCATCATCACTTGATGAGGATGCATCAGAGCCTGATCAGAACCCATATCCAGACTCTGAGGATGAGCAAGATGGGAATATACCTACCTTTGTCCAGGCTGATTCTAGCAGAATTCTTCTTCTGGTGTAGCTGTCAGTTCACATCTTCTGCATTCACCTTCATCAGATTCATCCACCTCTGAGTCACTATTTGAATGTGACAGAGGGGTCCTAATCTTTACTCTTGTACCTGTAAAGATCTTGTCTTCTCCAAGGGCAGCCAGTAGTCCAATAGTCTTCTTGTCATTTTTGCCGACTTGAAGCTCCATTGATCTGCACACCTTATGGTTCCTTTTTGAACACATAAGTTAAAACCCTTTTAGCTATCCTTTGAGGTCAACTCAGACTGTTAGGACATTTTTGAGTAACCTCACTCTGATACCACTTGAAAGTCTTTATTTCAAGGATAACTAAATCACCTAGAGGGGGGGGGGGGTGAATAGGTTTCTTAGTCCTTAGTGACTAACTTTTATTTTCTTTTAGTTTACTACTTTATTGGTTGGTTAATTTTTAATTTCAAGATGAGCTACCTGCACAAATAAAAAGAACACAATAGACTACACAATGATTTATAGTGGTTCCCCAATCTTTAGCAACATCCACTCTGCTCCCACCTTGCCAAATTCCTATTGGTCAAGACTCTTCTCAAAAAAATGCTCCAAGGAGCTTACACCTTATATCCCTTAGGATGTCTCACTCTCCTCCAAGAATTACACCTCAGCCAGAAGGGTTTACACTCAGTGATTTAAGTATCACGTACCTCAGGCAATTAAGCCCTACCATTCAAGCTATGGAGGATAGCCTTACCTCAGAGCAAACTTGCTCCTACAACTAAGAGAGAAACACCCTCCTACAACTTTGGCACAAGTGTCCTACCACTCAGTGATCAACTGATCACCAACCTCAGAGAAAGTTGGCTCCTAACTCTCAGATCCACAAAGAATCTTACAAAATGGAAGTGGGTTGTTGAGGTTCTTGATTGGACATAAGAGGAATTCCTCTATGCCAATCAACCTTGGGTGAGTTAGACTCATCCCCACTTTGACACCAGGAATATTTTCCTGTGTCTACTTTTCTGGACTAAGTACACCTTAATCCCAACAAATTCACAGCAACAAGTATATCCACTTGTGCGGGAAGTGACTTGCAGAATACTTTCTGCTCCTTTCTGAGCTGAACCAAAAGCTCAACACTCTCTTCTTCACAACAACAATGATGTATATGCTTTGGCTTATGCTGGAAGCAAATTGCAGATCAACTTCTCTGCCTTTCTGAACTGAGCCAACTACTCAGCTCTATCTTCTTCTTCAGATCTCCCCAAGAGAATATTCTTTAGGATTTGTTGGCTAGATTTGTGAAGGACTTGCAGCAAGGGTTTGCCATAGCTACTATCTTTTTCTCAGTGAATCACCCTGAGCTTGCTAGATGCTGCAGACGAAGATGGTACCAGCAATCTTGCTATTGAAGATATTGATGTCAACGGATAACTTGTTATGTCTCTAGACTTGCTGTCTTGGGCTCACTGTTCTTCAGCCATACCTACAACAATGGCTATTGGGAAGAACTACTATTACCGCTACTCTTTCTATAAAGAGCTTCTCCTTTTATTTAATGTAACCCAACGACTATTTTAGCAGTGTGTTCCACTCCATTAATTCTTGATGCATCCTTGCTTTAACGCCCAACTGACGTATAGTAGGCATGCGACTCCTTTTTTCAAGTACTGTGTCTTTTCTTCTAAAATTTTGAATATTATTGACTTTTTGACTTATTGACATCAGCGCCTGAAGACTTAGTCAAAATTCAAGCATCAATAGTATAGGTTATAACAACTCATTTCCAACTAGACCCCTAAGAGTGGTTTTGGCCATGACTAGGTCATGACAAAACCCTAGGAAGCTAAAAAGGGCCAGGTGATAGAAGGCCAAGGTGAGAATCACCTTGGTCTGCCTATGGCACAGCCTCATCACAAAACCTAAGGTTTGACCTTAGGGCTTCACCATGACTCCATGACCCCACCACAACATCACTAACCTATTAGAGGGTCCATTAGAGCCTTAAGGGTCTATTAGAGTCAACCCAAAGTGGCCAATTTGACCTAGGACCACCATAGACCTAAATTGGGAAAAGTGCCCTAACAAAGGGCAGTTGGCCTTTAATGTGCCCAAACAACCTTGCCCAAGTCTTCCTAGACCTAAAGTGGTGTCAATGGGTCACCAAGGACACATTGGGTTCAGTCCTAGAGGCCAAGTTGACCCAAGTCAACTCTAGCCCTAATATGGTCAAAGTACCCTTACTAAGGGTAGGTGACCTCCAAAGTGCAAGGTAACCCTACATAACCCTTCCTAGACCTCAGGGGAAGCCATGGGGTCACCAAGGACCCTTGGGGTCAAACCAAATGGTCATGTTGACCCAAGTCAACTCTAGCCCTAAAGTGGTCAAAGTGCCCTTACCAAGTGACAAGTGACATCCAAGATGCCAAGTCATCTCTATCCAACCCTACCTAGGCCTTAGGGGAGATCAATGGGTCACCAGGGACTCTTTAGGGGCAACCAAAAAGGCCAAAGAGAACAAGGTCAACCCAAGCCTACCTTGGGTCAACCTAGCCCAAATAGGCTAGCCCAAGTTCAAGCCTCCTCATGTGGCTTCTTTAGGAGATGATGTGTATGGATGGGCTGCCAATAGACCTCCAGATTGACCAAGTCAAGTTGGTGACTAGGATAGAGAGTGAGCTCCATTTCCATGGTTATGGAGGAGAGAGAAAAATGAAGAGAAGGGAAGGAAGGGGATCGGCCAAGGGAAGGCCAAAGGCCATCTTTAATGGCTGAATTCAACTCCCCAAGGGAAGGTGAGAAGTTTCCAGCCGTTTCCCTGGCCACCAAGGGCCTGGTTCAGTGCCCTTTACCATGGCCGAATGTAGCCATTAATTGCCTTAATGGCCATTGATGATCCAACCTCTCCCCTCTCCATTTGAGGCTTTAAACACCTTCAGTGGGCCGAGAGGAGGATTTCCCAATCCTTACCTGAAGAAACCAAGCCTCCCCACTATGTATTTGCAGAAACCGAGCAGTGCCGCCTTCAAAGATGGCTTCCCGACGATCTTCTCGACTTCAGGATGCCGGCAAGGTCCTCCTCCTCGCCTTAACTCATGGATAGATCGTAGCAATGTCTAGGTTCAAGGTTCGGGCTCAATTGAACCCGAACCAATTTTGTATTTCCATGGTTTCGGGCCAAGAAATAACTTGGTAGAACCGCCGGAATATGCCTCTCCGGCGGCTGTGCCCCCGCTTGACGACAGCAACCACCTCAACGGAGGTGATGGTGGCGGTGGCCGGCCGGGGCAGCGGCTGGATGGCCGGTGGTAGGTGCTTGAAGTTGGCCCAGGAAAAATGAATCCTGGTCATCGGCTCAAGGTTGACGATGACGGGATGCCGTCCAAGGCGCGCCAAGATTCGTGCTTAATCAAAATCAAAACTATAGGATATTATTTTATGATATTTCATTTCTGTCACAGATTTTGTATTAAATGGTTTTAGTTTTTACAAATACTTAGAAGCTAGAACAAAAAGAGTGGTCAACATAGAAATTGTAGCCCTTGATGTCTTGTTTAATTTAAAATTGATTTCACTCAATTTGGAGTCGTGGTTAGACTACAACACCCATTTTGGTAGGACCTATACCTAGGTCTATCCTGAGATTCAAATGGATGCCCACCTTTCATCCATTTTCCAAATGATCTGAGATTTGGGCAGGGAGTCCAACCTAGCCATACCTAGGGCCTGTCCAAAATTCAGAATTTTTGGAGAAAGGTTTTCTATAGTTTTTAGGAAAATTTAATAATCCATGAATGAATTAATTAGGTGTCCTAAACACCTCACAATCCCCCCAAATTTGAATGGGAGGTCTTAGAGGGCTTGTTAGGGCTCTGGTAAACGTTTCATCTCATTTGGAGATGTTTTGGTCAGGTATTGATCCAACCCTAGGTTGACCCCTTTTAGGGTTAACTAGGTCAAGCACCCCCTTTGGGTTTTGAGTGGTCAAATCACCTCAACAGAGGCTAATATTTTGTCCACTGACTCTCTATAGTATGACTCACCCTCCAATGGAATTTGGGGTGGTTAAGAGTAGGGTAGCCCTAGAGCCCTAGGGTACGTCCCTCAATGTGGATTTTTAGGGTTTGAAGGTCATGGGGTCTAATGACCTTGAAATGACTTGAAAATTTTTGGAGAGGACCAGAGGATTAGTATGGTCCTTTGGTTAAAATTTTAGGGAATTTGGAAGCCTTAAACCCCCTCAAAACCCTAACCCAGGCTTAGGGCACAAACTTTGTGGTGAAGGAAAAAGTCACTAAACCTCATTGAAAAGTGATGAGATTTGGGTTGAGTAGTTTTTAAAGATAGTACAAGCTCTGGAGATTTTATTATGAATTTAGGATTATTATTTTGGATACTTCATTAATAATTTAGTATTTTGTAATATTTACATAGAAATTTATTATGAAATAACTACTTGCTGGAAATTGATGAAATCTAGGCAGAGGACCTTTTATTATGTTTTAAAGCTCCGTAAATTTTTATGAGATTTTTGGAAGATTATTTCTAATGGTTGCTTCATTAAGTATGGTTTCCCATGAAAAATTAATTAAATTTATTTTGGTGCCTAGTAAGCCTGTACAATTATGCTTTTTGCACAATGACCCTTTCTATACCATATTAAGATTCTGTAATTGTTGTATAATTTTCTGATGAATAATATTGGTACTTCCTTCTTTACATATGATTACGGGAATTATTTTGGATAAATTAATTAGAGGTCAAATATTTTCAGAAAAATTATGGAAATTTGTATCTAGTAATATTGCTCTGTTATTTAGTCTTCAAAAGTTTTGGGTGGCCATTACCTTAGTAGATCATATAGTTCATGTTCAAAATTGCCCATGGCCAAACATTTGGGAAAATTCAATAAATATCAAATTAATTAGAAAAATTATGAATCTCTGATTTTAGACTAAATATGTTATGATAGACCTCTAGTAAATGTTATAGGAGATTTGGAAGACAATCTGGAGTACCTCCTTTATACACCTCATATAATATATGGTGGTCTGCATACAGTAACTGCGGAAATTGAACTAGAGTGGGTAGTGAATTTTGGAGAGTTGAATCCTCAGTAGTTTGCTGGTTTGGGTAAATAAAGGAGTTCATCATTGGAAGACAGGATTTGTAGAGTGAGAGGTTGACTAGTGTTAGGTGGTGCTCGGGATCGGCGAAAGATCGTCCTTCCCGTAGGGAGGAAGTGTTTAATGCACTAGGGCTAGATTCAGTAAAATTAATTAAGGGTTGGGAAATCGGGTAGCAACCAATAATAGTAAGTGTATTGCGAAAGGGAGCTTTGGGCGTAGTCCCATCGTAGTTCCTAGTGCCTTCGAGAGCCCTTCACGGGGTATACCTTGGGCAGTCCTAGGATAACGTAAACTGTAGGAGTGATAAATCTTAAAGAGCAACTAGAATAATTAGGGGATCAATTTCACACACCCCGGTGTATCGGGAATTTGGTTTGACTCGGTTGATATTTATGAGGGGCAGGTTGGCCCGGCGAGCTCTGGATCGGTTGTTGTTGTGATGGGCAGGTTGGCCCGGCGAGCTTTAGCTCGGTTCAGATACATAAGGTTGCATGTGCATAAAGTAAGGTGGTGGGTCTTCGGTATTGGAGTGTCGATGCACCGACGCCAATACGTTGACTCGGCAAGTGTGGTTAGCACTTCGCCAACAGAAGTTCGGTGCGCCTGCCGGCAAGAGTACGCAGGAGCTCCGCTTTGTGCATCAGCGTTTAGGCGTACAATTGGTCTGACCTGTAGTGCTTTACTGGTTTAGAGGTGGGCGAGGCCCAACCCACCGCTTCTGTCTGCCACTACGGAGGTATCCTGGGAGGTGAGGCTCCAGAAAGGGGGAACTAAAGGTCTGTGTGCACAGAGTCGGGTGGGTGAGTTGCACTTGCATGATCGCATCATAACCCACTTGCATGTCATAGCATAATCATAGCATAAAACCCCCATCACCTGTTGTATAAGTGGTATGGAACGCTTATACAATAGGCCCTGCAAAACGACCCCTTGGTCTATAAGCTTGTGTGGGCAAGTTTATAAATTAAGGTTAAATTCTATATATATATATATATATATATATATATATATATATATATATATATATATATATATATATATATATTGCTGTTAATAACCGACACCCCAACGTATAAATTGCTATGAGAATCTTTATAAGATGGGAGCCCTGTAAAAGATCCCTTGCTTATATGTTTCCGTATAAGTTAAGGTTACTTTTCATACTTTACTCTACAGCCACATGTACTATAAAATTGCTAGTATAGGTCCGCTGCCCTCTGTTTTCTTGACTACTCTCCACCTTCAAGTCATCCCCTTTCTTCCTCTCCGCTCGGTGCTTAGGGATCATTAGGGAAGGGGTGGGGGATGATAAGACTTAGTCTTATAGACTAACAGTTTTCGAACCACATCATTTAGGGGATCGTGGAGCCCAGCATGGAGGAGCAGCCCAATAGGATGGCACGCTTGGAGATGGAGCAGTCTAGCACCGAAGTTCAGACGGCGGGGACTGTGAGCCCCTGACCTTAGTTGTGTTTTATTTTGCTTCCGCTTGATTGACTATGTAGTGAGGATTTTATGTAGCGGGCTTAAGCCCTTATTTTCAGTACATTAAAGTTTGTGGACTCTCCCTTTGTGGAGATTATATTACTCTGATGTGATTTTATTTTGTGGACTTTTGGTTAGAGTTTTACCACTCTTGTGCTTACTCTACTTTTGTTGCTTTTCTGTGATCGAATCGGCCGGCAGAATCGGCGTTTCGCGGTGATGACCCTTCCGGGCATGAAGGTATCACCGCTAAGCGGTGGTTCCGGGCCTAAGATCCCGGTGTTAAAAAGAAAACAGGGGGGGGTCTTACAAGTGGTATCAAAGCAAACCTCGATCGAAAAGTAACAGTCCACAACCCCTGGATCACCCCCTCGCGAGTTTAGTTTGGGGACAAACTAACCAGCGGAAGCAGTGGTGTGCCCATCTGAGGGATCACATGGAAATTGTCCACTTTTTATTAGGTATTGAGTCGATTACCTACTAATGTAGTTTGTTTTGCAGCCCCCAGCTCAGCCCACTCCACAAGGCGGAGCCCAACAGACTCCGGACGTTGCACCACCTCCCCCGATCCCCACTCCATTCCTACAGTCAGAGATGGGACAGACTCTAACAGCCATCTTGGAAGCTTTTAGGGCTCAACAGGTTCCGGCTCCGCAGCCAAACCCGGGGGCCAACTGGCTGAGCATTTTCCGAGGACTTGCTCCCCCATCCTACCTGGAGACTGAGTCGGTCGTTCGGACAAAGGAGTGGCTGGACATTATGTATGAGATGCTGACCGAGATACGGTGCCCTTGGGAGGAGAGGGTGTCCTTGGTGATCTCCTGCCTGGAGTCGCATGCAAAGAGATGGTGGAAGACCTCGTTGGACATGACATTTGCGGACAGGGAAGTAGCAGAGATTTCTTGGGAGGATTTCAGGGGCGCGCTCTTTGAACACTTTGTTCCACAGTCGGCTAGGGACGAGCTGTAGGATAGATTTTTGAAGATGAGGCCAGGGAACAAGACGGTGGTGGAGTACCACCGAGAGTTCAACCATCTAGCTCGGTTTGGGGACTCTTATCAGTTAGACGAGGCAGGATATACCAAAAGGTTCTATAAGGGACTGCGAGAGGGGCTGAGGGAGACTCTACTATTTGTATCCGACGGGACCATTTCCCAGATACTAGAGATGGCAAAGAGGATATAGGCTGATTGGCAGGCTACTCGGGGCCAGAAATGGCCAGTGGAGGATCAGGGTCGAGGAGCAAGGAACGATCAGAGACGAGCCCGTATCATGGACAAGAGGAGGGTCGAGGACCAGCCTCGTAAGGAGGCAAGACAGGAAACAAGGGAGCTAGTGGTGGTGGCTCCACCACCTCTTCAGACACGGGAGGGACAGAGACCCAGGAGAATGCCATATCCCCCGCCAGAATGCTTCAATTACCATCAGGTGGGGCACATCAGGAGGAATTGCCCCATGAGCGGGGCACCCCCACCAGCACCACCAGCTGCCCAGCTAGTACAATATCTTGGAGGCTGAGGTCGTGGCCAAGGACGTGGATACCATGGTGGTGATCGTAGACAAGAAAGGGAGCAGGTGTGTTGGGTACACTGGAAAATGGGTACCTGATTTGAAGAAGCCTCACCCTACTTAATGATATACATCAAAGTGTATTTGATGTGTTTTGAGTTTATTTGTGCAGGTTAAGTAATTGCAGGAAATGCAGAAAGTTTCTAAGTGCATGTGTCGACACCTAGAGAAGCAGTGTCGACACTTATGAAGGCTTGTGTCGACACTAGAGAAAAGCTGTGTCGACACTTGGAGTAAATTGTGTCGACACCAGGAAAGGCAGAGTCGACACCAGAAGAAAAGTGTCGACACATACAGGCAGCGTCGACACACTGTGAAGAATTGTCAACATAAATTGTGTCGACACTTAGAAGCAGTGTCGACACCTAGAGAAGCTTAGTCGATCAAATATGTCGACACCAGGAGGCTGTGTCGATACTCCGCAAGCTTCAACAAAGTTAAAATAAAATAAGTACTTGTGTCGACACAAAGGAGATGTGTCGACACTCAGCAAGTTTCAACACAAGAAGGCATGTGTCGACCCAAAGAGATGTGTCGACACACAGCAGAATTCAACTATGTGTTAAAGAAGAAGTATTTGTGTCGACACACAGAATCAATGTCGACACATTCAACAGAAGGCTTGTATCGACACACAGAATCAGTGTCGACACATTCTAAAGAAGCAGTGTCGAGAAGCTGTTACAACAACAAAAGGAGTTGTGTCGACACCATCAAGGCTAGTGTCGACAGTTAGTCCACTTGTGTCGACACTTAGTCTATTTGTGTCGACACATAATGAAGATCAGTCTCGACACTTTCAGACAGAGACAGTGATTTCAAGAAGTGACTGGATGACTTGACAGCTGCCATTTCTAACCGGTCAACTACTACTGTCAGAGCTATCCAAAGAGCTGGGGTCAATGAAATTGCTAATCTGTAGAAAATAGATATTTGGTATATGGAAAGAGAGGGTCAGACTCTTTATGGAAGCTTCTGACCCAAGGATATATATTACAGTCAAAGAAAGCCCATATGTGCCAATGAAGATATCCATTCTGGATGCAAATCAGAAAACTCCCAAGGATTTTTCTGAAATGACTAAAGATGAAATCATCCTGGCCACTATGGACAAGAGAGCCCAGAATATAATTGTTAGTGCCATTGATGATTCAACATTTCAGAACTTAATTCATTGTAAAACCTCTAAAGAAATGTGGGACACATTAATATTCTATATGGAGGGATTAGAGGAAGTAAGATAAGATAGGAAGTCAATGTTAAATCAGGAATATGAAAGATTCAAACAAGGAAAGTCTGATAGCATTACAGAATGTTACAAGAAGTTCTATAGGATAGTTAATGAGTTGATGTCCTATGAAAGAGTCTTCAGTAACTATGAGTTGAATGACAAGTTCTTAAGATCCCTGACTAAGGACTGGGACACCAAGGTTTATGCCATTAGGGAAGTGGCCAAGCTTGCTGATATACCTCCTCCAACTTTGTTTGGAAAACTGCTATCTTATGAGATGCAGTTAATGGCTAGAAAGGAGGAAGAGAAGAATACTAGAGTGGAGCACAAGGAAAAGTCTGTGGCCTTCAAGACTGAAGCCACTAAGAAGTATAGAAGTAAATCTCCATCTCCACCTCAAATAATTGCTGAGGCTGTCACAGATAATTCAGATAGCAAGAGTTCTGATAGCAGTGAAAGTGATGAAGACTTTGCTGCTTTTACTAGGCACTTTCAAAGATTTCTAAAGAAGAGGCAGTGGAGGTCTAAGCCTTCCACTTCTCAGCCAAAAGATGACTACTATCAGAAGAGAAAGTCATCCAGGAATGACAGAAGCAGGTCCAAGCCAAGCAAAGCTACATCTTCAAAGATTGTGTGCTATTGCTGCAATAGACAGGGACATGTAGTGGTTGACTGTCCTGAAAAGAGGAAGGAGTCAGTTGACAAAAAGAAGACTCAGGTTAAGAGCAAAAAGGAAAAGTCCTTTGTTGCTAAGAAAGACAAGAGTCTGACAGACCAGTCATCTTCAGAAACAGAATCAGAAGCTGAAGCCTACATTGGATTATTTGCTGAAGAGGAAGAAGTTGAGTTCATGCAGCTAATGGACTCAATTTATGAGCATGAAGACCATCAGTACAAGGGACTGATGGCTATATCTGAAGGAGACAAGATCCAGGATCAGCCTGCACCAAGTAAGGTACAAAGTTGTTCTTCTAGTTCAATTTATAGTACTAAGTCAGAGTCAGATACATCTGCATCAAGTGATGTGGGTGGGTCTGAATCTGAAGGAGATATTCATCAGTTAATTGATGAATATAGGGACTTGTTGCAGGCCTTGAAGAAAAGCAAAACCTTGGCCAAAACTCAGGCAAAGGAGATTGCTGGTCTTTAGTTAGCTGCAGTAAATTCAGAGAAGTTGTTAGATCAAAAACTGAATGAGATTGCCAGATTGAAAAACATAACTGTTATTCAAATGGGCATAATCAATTTCAAGAATGATCAGATTAGAAATCTGGAGGTTAGAATTGAGAAGGAGAAAGAGATTGTGGATAGCTTTTCTAAACCTAAATCTGTTTTACCCTTGATAGATGAGTTTGTACCTCAAAAGGGTAAGACTGGATTAGGGTTTAAAAAACCTGCCTGGACTGCTAGGTCCAAATCTAAAGGCAAAGCCCCAGCACAGAACAAGAAGCCTTCTGTAGATAATTCAGCTAGGGTTGTACCTAAACAAAGGTACAACAAGTTTGAGTGCTGGTGTTGTGGCAAGGTAGGCCACTTTGCCATAGATTGTTGGCACAATTCTAGTGTCAAGGAGAATAACAGTCTGCCTGTGAGAAGACCTACATGCAGATTTGTTAGATTTCAGGCTAACCTGAACCAAGGACCCAAAACTCATTTGGGTTCTAAGGTTAACTAGTATTTATTGCAGGTGAGTCCAAGCTGCCATGCCCCAATATGGTACTTGGACAGTGGATGTTCCAGGCACATGACTGGAACAAGGGGGTTGCTGAAGGACTACACACCTATCAAGGATGGCCGTAAAGTAACCTTTGGTGGTTCAAAAAAAGGAAGCATCAAAGGCTTTGATAACATTTCTAGTAATCAGATTACATCACTCAAGTGGCCTATGTGAAAGGTTTGAAACACAACCTTATAAGCATAAGTCAGCTGAGTGATTTAGGATATGACATCTCATTTGTCAAGAATGGTTATCATATAAAAAGGTCAAGTGATCAAAAGATCATTTTGACAGGATATAGGAAGAGAAATGTTTATTGTCTTGACTTTGTGTGTGAGAATAATAGTTCTCATATTTGTCTTGTAGCTGATGAGAGAGTCTTTCATTGTGTCAAATGGCACAAGAGGCTATCCCATCTTAATTATAAGACTATTGGCCAACTCTTTAGCAAAGAGTTAGTGAGAAATGGTCCTCAAGTTAAGTGTATAAAGGATGAGATATGCTCAGCTTGTCAAAAAGGCAAGCAGACCAAATCCACCTTTCATAGTCTTGAAAATAAGGATTCAGTGAGGTGTCTATACCTCTTGCATATGGATCTATTTGGTCCAATGCCAGTTCACAGTGTAGGTAGGAAGGTCTATACATTTGTGGTTGTAGATGACTATTTTAGATATTCCTGGGTGTTCTTACTAAGACAAAAATCTGAAACCCCAAGTATATTATATAGTTTTGTTAAACAAATTCAGAATGAGTTGGATAGTACAGTGGTCAAAATCAAAAGTGACCATGGTACTGAATTTCAGTCTGAAAGTATGACAAAACAATGTAAAGAATTTGAGATATTTCAAGAATTTTCCTCACCTAGAACACCTCAGCAAAATGGTATTGCTGAAAGAAAGAATAGAACATTAATAGAGGCTGGTAGAACTCTATTGAGTGACACTTATCTCCCAGAATATTTCCGGGCTGAGGCAGTAAACACTGCATGTCATGTAATCAATAGGGCTACTATCGCCAAGTGCCACAAAAAGACTCCCTATGAGATTGTGAAGGGCAGAAAACCAAATTTATCCTATTTCAGGATCTTTGGTTGCAAGTGCTATATACTTAACAATGACAAGTCTTATCTAACCAAGTTTTCTGCCAAATCCCAAGAGGGGATCTTTGTTGGGTACAACAACAATAGTAAGGCTTATAGGTTCTACAACTTGAATACTCAAGTTGTAGAAGAGTCTATACATGTAGTCTTTGATGAAACAAGACTGATTAACGGTGAGTTGCCAAGTAGTGTATGCAGCTCTACAGGTATAAATGAGAAGATGGACAAGCTTACCATTACAGAAGGTTCTACTGCAACTCAACAAGTGGAAAATGGTGGCTGCTGTCCAGGGGGAGTACAAGACTCTCTAGATGCTGAAGAAGACCAAGAGGTGCAGCATGTTGAAGAGACTGGAGGGGTTCAACCTGAAGAAAGACTACCTCCAGCTAATAGACACTTAAAGGATCATCCAGACTATCAAATAATTGGTGATCCAAGATGAGTGCAAACTAGAAGCAGGAATCTGAGTACAGTTCTTTACTCCAGTTTCCTATCACAAGTGGAACCAAAGAAATTTGAATAAGCAGTTCTAGACCCTCATTGGATTGATGTCATGCAAGAGGAGCTGAATCAGACAGAAGATGCAAGGTCTGGAAGCTTGTTCCTAAACCCAAAGACCACAACATCATTGGAACAAAGTGGATCTTTAGAAACAAATTGGATGAGAATGGAATCATTATAAAGAATAAAGCTAGACTTGTTGTAAAAGGATATATGCAGGAAGAATGTATTGATTTTGATCAAACCTTTGCCCCAGTAGCAAGAATGGAAGCAATCAGGATGTTCCTTGCCTATGCAACATATCAAGGGTTTAAGGTATTCCAAATGGATGTTAAGTCAGCTTTCCTAAATAGAGATCTAAAGGAAGAAGTCTATGTAGAGCAGCCCTCAGGTTTTGTGGATCCTCTCAAACCTGATTATGTTTATAAACTTAGGAAAGCATTGTATGAGTTAAAACAAGCCCCAAGGGCTTGGTATGAAACCCTGTCTAGTTTCCTCATTGAGAACAAATTCTCAAGGGGGAAAATAGACAAGACTCTATTCCTTAGGAAATCTAAAGGCAAGATTATCCTAGTCCAAATATATGTAGATGACATAATATTTGAGTCTACTGAAAGTAATCTTTGCAGAAAGTTTGCAAAACTTATGCAAGGAAAATTTGAAATGAGCAGTATGGGGGAACTTAAGTTCTTCTTGGGTCTCCAAGTAAGATAGACTGAAGATGGCCTGTCCATATGTCAGTCTAAATTCACCCTAGAGTTGATAAAGAAGTATGATATGGAATCATCCACTACCATGAAAACTCCTATGGGATCAAGTATGTCTCTAAGCAAAGATGATGCATGGAAACCTGTAGATGAAACTTTGTATAGAGGGATAGTTGACTCCCTTTTATATTTGACTGCTAGTACACCAGATATCATGTATAGTACATGTGTCTGTGCTATGTACCATGCATGCCCTAAAGAATCTCATCTGACTGCAGTCAAAAGGATTTTGAGATATCTTAAGGGCACACCTTATCTAGGCCTTTGATACCCTAGGAATGGAGATTTTGTAATGACAGGTTATTCAGATGCAGATTTTGCAGGCTGCAAGGAAGATAGGAAGAGTACTACAGGAACCTGTCAATTTCTAGGTGGAAGACTGGTGTCTTGGAGCAGTAAGAAGCAGACCAGTGTGGCAATCTCCACAGTTGAGTCAGAATATGTTGCTGCAGGAAGCTGTTGTGCACAACTTTTATGGATTCAACACCAGCTAGAAGACTATGATATTCAAGTAAGTAGAACATCTTTACTTTGTGATTCTACAAGTGCAATTTCTATAGCTAATAATCCTTTCTCACATAGTAGGACTAAGCATATAGAAATTAGATACCATTTTCTTAGAGAACATGTAGAAAAAGAGGACATTTCCCTAGAATATGTTAAAACAGATAATCAGATTGCTGATATGTTTACTAAGACTCTTGATGAAACTAAATTCAATAAGTTTAAAATTGAATTAGGAATGTTGAACTTAGAATAGTTTGATAAAAATTGGCTAAGTAAAATAATGTCGACACAAGGAGTTGTCTGTGTCGACACATAGAAGTGGTGTCGACATTTCAGAGAAATGGTGTCGACACATCTAGAAAGTCTGTGTCGACACTTCTGAGAATTAGTGTCGACACATCCAGAGTAGGTGTCGACACATCCAGGGTGGTGTCGACACTTAGGTTTAACACTAATTTCATCGAGTGAAGTATCGACTAATCGTCGAACGCAGATGTATAAGTGTCGACACATCATAATTGGTGTCGACACATATAAGTCAACACTATTGTCGAGACTTAAGTAGTCTGTGTCGACACATTAAGAGTATTTTGACGCCCCTTTTCACCTTCATTTTTAGGAAGGTATAAATAGGTCTTCAACAATGTTTGTCGACACGCTTTCTAATGTTTCGAGACCAAGACTTTGTGTCGACATCTCTCTCATCTAAATTCAAGATTTCTCTAAACCCTAATGATGCCCAAGCTAGAAGAGAACATCAATGAAGGTTATGAGCTAGTACGACATGCCTTTGATGATGCGGAACCAAAAATTCAAGGTGTTGTAACCCTAGTTGCTGAGACTGGTTTGGAGTATCTAATTTCTGAGCCCATCAAGATTTGGAAGAAGGAAGTACTCGAATTCTTTGGTGCAGCTACTCTTGATGAAACTGGACTCAATATTAAGTCCATAGTCCATGGAGAAAAAGTAAAACTCACCCAGAAGAGTCTAAGAAAAGTTCTACATCTACCAAGAACTAAAGAGGAAGAAGATGTACCTACATCTAAGACAAGGGAGGCACTGCAATGGTGTGGAATAGATTCAACCATGAAGATTGGTTCAGTATTTAACAGAAGAGGCATGAATATGCAAGGAAAATTCATGTCTGAAGTACTAGGAAAGGTGATCCTGTGTAAGCCAGGTGGGCATGATAGGATATTAGCTCACATGTTCAGTTTAATGACAAGGATCTTTTTCAAACTAAAAACTAATTGTTCAGCAGTGATGTTTGAGAAGATTAAGGATAGTTTGAAGAAGCCTAATCTGGGTATGATAATGAGCTTGTACTTAGTTGGAACTATTCCAGAAGTGATGAACCAAGCTGCAGGTTCTAAAATAAATCACATGAGGAAGATGGATATCAGAATTATCTCAAGATGGGATAGGGTGTTAACCAAGGACATGCCTACTCCAGAGAAGGAAACACCTCCACAGAAGATGAAGAAAGCCATAATGGCTCCTGAATCATCCAGTAGCTCAGAGGAGCAAGTAGTTTTCAGTTCTAATGAAGAAGAAGCTGATAATAGTATAAGGTCACCAGTAAGGAATGAAGATGCACAGAGGCAGGGGGAGCAACCTTCTTCTAGCCTCATCCACCTGGATCCACTCCAGGGGGAGCCTCAACATTTGGAAGAGTCAACTCACTTGGATAGTGAACTGGCTACTCAAACAATCCTTGAGGAAATACATGAAGTTAATCAATCTATTTTCCATATTGAGGATAAAGTATTAACTGAGTCTTTAATTGATGTTGATCAGCAAACTCAGTTAAATAGTCAACCACAAGATGTTGTCATGGAAGATACATCAGTTGCTGATAATGCTCTTGAGATAAGAAACTCTCCAGTCCCTTCTCAACAGGAGTATACCCTAGAAGAGTTGTTCCCTGATTTGCTACAAACTGATTTTGAGGGAGAGAAAGCAGTTTATGAGGGGGAGAAGGTAAATATTGAGGGGGAGCATGTCAAGTCTCATGAGGAGACTGAAAGAAATGAGTATGAGGAGCAAAGGGTGCAGGGGGAGCTACCTAAGACTATACAGGACTTGCATCCTAGTCCTAAAGATAGAGTTGACATTGTTAGAACTTCTGCTTCTGAGGATGAAGAAGCTATTAGAGCCAAGACAAGAAAGCTTATGGTCTTCAAAAGAAGGAGTCAAAGCTACAAGAAAGCTTTACAAACTGTTGCTCCACAGCCTTCTCCAACAATTGATTATAGTTCTTTGTTAGTATCCATGCAAGTGAAATTGGATGAACAACGGGTAGTAATGGAAAAGTATATAGATGAGACACACAAGGATCTTCAATTCTCTTTGGCAACAGATATCAAGTCAATAAGATTTGAAGTGAATCAACATAAGAAAGAAATGACTGATTGCTTCCACAAGGGTGGAAATGCTGTTGTTTACCTTGCCGCTCACCAAGAAAAGATCAAAACATAAGTAGATGACTTGGCTGTCAAACAAGGATATGTTCTGGAAAATCAGCTTCGAATGAATGATAATCTGACTGCCTCTCATAATGAAATTCTTACAAAATTGAAAAAAGTTGCACCAGCCCAGCCTGCTGATAAGTCTACAGTCAAGCCAGAGTTTGATCAGGAGAAATTTGATAAAGACTTCTAGGAAGGCATAACTACTGTCAAAGCAGCTATTACAGAGTCTCAGAAGACTATTTCTGGACTACTTCTCAAGTTAAAGGGTTTTTATAAGGATGGAGTTAATTTTCTAGAGGAACAGATCAGATTCCAAAAGGATGATCTCAGAGATCATGTGGCTAGAGAAGTCATAAAGGGGGAGAGGGTTTAGTCAAAGCTGGATCTGACCATGCTAAATGGATTTCCAATAGCATTAGAGCCACACTTGGATATCCACCCCTGTGTGATGATGACAATGTAGCTGAATATGGAATGAATCCTGCATATTTTGGAGGAGAACAAGCTGAAGTAGCTCAGGTGATCTATCCTTCTACAGATTTTGAAATGATTCATAAAGAAGTACAATCTATGTACAACCCTCCTAAGGGTAATAAGAATATTATTATTGAGAAAATAGATAAGCCTGTGCCTGAGGAAGTTTTGAAAGAGCAAGAAGCTCAATTATCTAAGAAGTGGTTCAAAGAAAAGGTAGAGTTAAGGCCTGATTTTGAACAGTGGAGCCCTACTTCTAGAAATATCATTCTAACTGCTTGGAACGCTGCTAAGGACAATACTCTAGAAAGGGGTAAATTGTATTCTAAACAAGAGTGGAGAAAGCATGAAGCCAGGTAAGAGGCTATAGTTCAGTGCAGAAGAAAAGATAAACTTGGGAAGCTACCTCCTAATACACAGGAGCCTAGCAAGTATTTCCCTAAGCCTTATCATTATTTTGAGAGACAAAAGATAAGGGCTGAAGAACTAAAGAAGAAAGATTTTAAGGGAAAGAAGCCTGCTGATGACATTGATGGTCCAGTTCAAGCCAAGAGTCAATCAGGCAAGGGCATTGTCATCAAAGAGCCAGAGCAGCCATAGAATAGAATTTTCTTAAGTTTACAACTTTGTAATCATTTGTGTTGAAATCCATGTAAACTTTTGATTAAAGAAACTTTTGATAGTTGAAACAAATCTTTTATGAATGCTCATTGTGTTAGCATTAACATTTTGTGATAAAATATTTTATATGCTTTGTTTCAGTAATTACCCTGTCATATAATGTTGTTATACATCATATTGTGTATTTGTTATGAATGCTGTATATCATTGACTAAGGGTTATGACTTCTCCAAATAGGGGGAGATTGTTGGGTACACTGGAAAATGTGTACCTGATTTGAAGAAGCCTCGCCCTACTCAATGATATACATCAAGGTGTATTTGATGTGTTTTGAGTTTATTTGTGCAGGTTAAGTAATTGCAGGAAATGCAAAAAGTTTCTAAGTGTTGGGTATTACATCCACACTAACCCAGATTTGATGAAGTCACCCTGTAACTAAGATAAATTAAGTTGTATTTGATGCTTGGTTTGAGTTATATATTTGCAGGAATTTCACTGGGAAGTGTAGACCAATGTCAGTCCACGGTGGGTCACCAAACACAGGAACTGTGCAATGTAATCCCTCATTGCATATTCCAAGGTGTTGACTCATGTGTGGTCTCTCTATTGGGATACACTTCATATTCAAGCTATTGGACCTTGGGAAAAGGATTGGAAGTTGACTACATTAGAAGAAACAGTTTCCAACAACAAAATTCTCAAAGTCTTTTACTCGAGTAGGTCCATAACTACTCGAGTAGATTGGTTATAATTTACTCGAGTAAAGAAGCTTTATACTCGAGTACTTAAGTGTATCTCTCGTGTAGCTAAGTCATGTACTCGAGTAGACTTAGTCATATACTCGAGTAGCATGTTTATATACTCGAGTAGATCATTTATTATACCCAAGTATTAAAGGCTTCACTCGTCAAAATTCTTCTAAGTCATGGACTCGAGTAAAAACACTCATATACTCGAGTAAGTATACTCACATACTCGAGTAGATAGAAACATACTCGAGTAGTTCATTATACCTACTCGAGTAGATCGTGTTTCTCTCGTGTACTTTGTAATTTTCCTAACTCCAGAATTTTCTAAGTCTTTTACTCGAGTAGAACTTTCACGTACTCGAGTAGATCACTTCCTCTCGAGTAGTTTAGTTCAACTACTCGAGTAGCTGCATGCTGACGTCTTCAGAAATTATTCCAAGTATTCCACTCGAGTAGTCCTTCATGTACTCGAGTAGTTTATGTAATATACTCGAGTAGTCTTTCTTGTACTCGAGTAGATCCTTCATGTACTCGAGTAAGTCAATATACACACTCGAGTAGTTCTATCTGCTTACTCGAGTAGTTGATTTCTACCTACTCGAGTAGCATATCTTTATATACCCGAGTATGTTCTCCTTCATGTACTCGAGTAGTTATTCAACTACTCGAGTAGCTCTTCTCTTACTCGTGTATATGGCTGAACTTTCCTAAAATTTTGTCTAAGTCTTTTTCTGACGGGATTTTCAAATCACACGACATGATTGGTCCACGTGTACATCATTATGACCGATTATAACCGTTATTCTCTCCTATATAAAGCCTTATCAGAAAATGACAAACCCTAAGTATTCTCTAAGCTTTCATTGTAAATCTACTTTAAAAAAGTTCTTCAGCCGACTCCTCTCTGTTTTCACGAAACGGAAGCCGCCGCCGCTGTCATCTTCTCCGGCCACTGCTTCTGAGTTCAGAGGATTCATTCTGAAGAAAGTTACAGATCGAGATCGACATAACTGCTCGTCTTCTCTCTCTAATTCTGTAAAAGCAAAGAAGATCCAGATCTGGGCCGAGATTTTCTTCACCGATTTCTGAAAGTGCTGCAAAGTTCATAAGAAGAAGATTCTGGCCGTTTCATCAGATCTGATTGGATTTACTGTTTGTATATATTTTCTAAAACTTTATTGATCTTGTAGGAGAAAGTTTCTCCGAGTGTAGGAGTCTTTCACTCCTAGTTTGTAGGAAGTGTTATCTTCCGAGGTGTTGATCCCGTTGTTTGGATCGAGTTTGTAGGAACTTTGTTCCGAGGGTAGGATCGGTTTTCGATCCGAGATAGTGGAGTAGCCGAGTCTAGTTGATTGCTAGATCGGTGAGGGAAAGTGGATGTACCCAAGGTAGGGGAACCACTATAAATCTTGTGTCGTCTGACATATTGGTAGATAGTTCTGTGCTGTGCTCTAAATATTTTTTTATTTCGCAAAAGACGCACAAATCACCTATTCACCCCTCTCTTGGTGATTTAGGTTGACAACCGTTTTCTTTCAATTGGTATCAAAGCGAGGTTGATCTTCAAAAGGTTAACACCTTGATCAGATCCAAATCTGTTGTCTGAAAGATTCTACCATAAAATGGACAAGGGCAAAGATTTCGCCAAGCTTTCACTGTGCAACAAAAATAACTTTCCCATGTGGAAAGAAAGGATAAAAGTTTTCATGGAAGCTGTGGATCCAAGGATCTTCATGATCGTTGAAGAAGGTCCTTACGTTCCCATGACTGTGTCCACTATCGACCCTACCAAGAAAGTTCCCAAAAATCTAATGGATCTCGACAAAGACGAGATTGCACTTGTCTCCCTCAACAAGAAAGCTAAGAACATTATAGCAAGTGCAGTCGATGACTCGATGCTGCAGAATTTGATTCACTGCCAATCAGCTAAGGAGATGTGGCATTCCTTAGTCACTTTGATGGAAGGAACTGAAGAAGTAAGGGATGATCAGAGATACCTTCTCAACCTGAAATATGAAGCGTTCCGACAAAGGAACAAGGAAACAATTGCTGACACCTTTGAAAACTTCTTCAAAATTGTGAATGGCCTAAGGGTGTATGGCCGTGTCTTCACCAACCGAGAACTGAACGACAAATTCTTGAGATCCCTAACCAAGGAATGGGATAACAAGGTATGCGCCATTAGGGAGTTCAGGAAGCTAGCTGAAACGGACCCACAAAATCTCTTTGGAAAGCTTATGTCTTATGAACTCCAAATCAATACAAGAAAAGCTGAAGAAGAGATAGGCAGGTCTGCACTAAAGTAGAAATCTGTCGCTCTGAAGGCAGACACATCCAGAAAGACTAAGGTTGTCTCCCCCGCTCCAGCTCCAGAAGCTGATGAAGAAGAAGAAACATCAGAGCCTAGCACTTCAGGCTCTGAACTATCTGAAGGAGAGTTCACCTTACTCTCAAGGCAATTCAAGAAGTTTCTTAATAAAAAGAAACAATGGAAAGGCAAGGATGCCTCATACAGAAGATCGCGATGCGATGGGGATCAACAAAGAAAAGGCTCAAGCAGCCACGAAAGGTACAACACTAAACAAAACAAATACGTTTCAACTGACATCATTTGCTATTGCTGTAATAAGCCAGGTCACGTCATTGCTGACTGCCCTCATAAGAAGAAGGAGAGTGGTAGAAGAGAAGAGAAGAAATCCTCACACAACAAGAAGAGGAAAGAGAAGAGCCTCATAGCCAAAAAGGGAAAGACTCTTACCGACTCCGACTCATCTGAGTCAAGTGAAGAAGAAGAAGCTTATTTTGGGCTAATGGCTCAAACAGATGATGAACAAGAGCCCCAGTTCACTGGGAAGGTAAACTCTCATACCCCTCTTTCAGATTCTGAAGTCTTTGAACATGATTGTGAGGGTAGCTCCTCTGACGATGAGTCAGAATTAATGGCCCAGTACAAGGAGTTAATCATGGCTTACGACAAATGTCGTCGAGTCGTGAAGACTCAGGCTAAAGAGATCAAATCTCTAAAAGCCGAAGAGAGCATCTTGAGAGAGAAAGTCGCAAAGACTGACTCCCTCGAAGAAAACTTCAATAATGCTATTGAAGAATATAACATGGCTCTTGAGCACCTTGACCTTAAGGAGAAGATCATCAAAGAATTGGAAGCCCAACTTGCGGCTGAAAGGAAACTTGTTGAGAGTTTCTTGAAGCCCAAAACAGTTCTTCCAATCATTGCTGAATTCTCAGCAAAGGCCAAGGGAGCTGGAATAGGCCATGAAGAAGCTCATAGTAAATCCTCTAGGAGAAACAAGAATCAACGGAAGAATAAGGCTGCCAAAAAGGCCTTAGCGAAAGAGAAGGGGAAAGCCCCTCAAGATCAAACTACATTCAAGAAAGTCATCTTTCCGAAAAATGAGTTTGATTTTGACTCATCCTACGGGCACTTTGCTAGGCCTACCTATGTAGAGCCAAAGTCCCGCTATCAAGGATGGACTCGACCCCGAAACTTTTGTGAAAGTGTCTTTAAGTCACCTTATGAGGAAGTTATTCTTCAAAGCTATAGCCCTTTCAATCATGGGCATAACTTCAAGAAGGCACCAAAGACAAAGCCTGTTGTAGAGAAGCCCATAAAGGAGAAGAAGTCATGTGATTGCCATCATCATGAGGCATCTTCCTCCAAGAATGCTGCCCCTGCTAGACCACAATTCCAAAATGTCAAGCAGGAGATCTTGAGGCAAAGGTACAATAGATTTGACTGTTGGTGCTGTGGTAAGTTGGTCACTTCGCCATAGATTGCTGGTTCAATTCCAGAAATGCTGCAACCCCTCATGTCAGCAATATGAGAAAGACCGCTCATAATGCTAACACTCGTAGGGGGAGTACTCTAACCCGAGACCAAGGACCCAAACGTGTTTGGGTTCCTAAGTAAAATTGATTATGATTGCAGGGATGTCCAAAGTCCAACAAAACGTCCATGTGGTACTTGGACAGCGGATGCTCTCGGCATATGACCGGGACTAGAAGCCTCATTCAGAACTTTACTCCAGTCATGAATGGACCAAAGGTCATCTTTGGAGGTTCAGACCGTGGAATCACTAGAGGCTATGGTATGATTACTAACGACAATGTATCCTTCTCGGATGTGGGCTATGTCGAAGGATTGGAACACAATCTCATTAACATAATCCAACTCTGCGATAAAGGATACATAGTTGAGTTCCATGCTGATAAGTGCTTGATAAAATCCGTTGACAATATGGAAACGATTCTATCCGGCACTCGAAGCAGGAATATTTGATGTTTAAATTTCATCTGTATAGATTCCTCTACACCAGTGTGTCTTTTAGCAAAAGATAGTGTGTCTCTTGGTGACTAATGGCACACGAGACTAGCACATATTAATTTCAAAACCATTAATAAACTATTTTCAATAAACTTAGTACGTGATGCCCCAAATGTCAAATGCGTCAAAGACAGGCCTTGTCATGCATGCGTAAAAGGCAAGCAAACAAGGGCTACCTTTAAAAGCATTATTGGCAAAGACTCTAACATATGTCTCCATCTATTGTACATGGACTTGTTTGGTCCACTGCAAATTAGAAGTTTGGGAGGTAAGGACTGTACATTGGTAATTGTTGATGATTACTCGCGCTTTGCATGGGTGTTCTTTTTGAAACACAAGTCAGATACCTTCGACATCTTTATTAATTTTGTCAGGCAAGTCCAGAATGAATACAACTACTCCATAGTCAAAATCAGACGTGACAACGGAATAGAATTCAAATTTGGGGCCATGACAGAATTCTGTGAAAGCTTAGGTATCTTTCATGAGTTTTCCTCTCCTCGTACTTCACAACAGAATGGAGTGGCTGAGAGAAGGAACAGAACACTCATAGAGGCCTGCAGGACCATGTTGAGTGATGCTTCACTATCGGAGTACTTCTGGGCTGAAGCTGTCAACACTGCATGCCACGTGCAAAATCGAGCACTCATAAACAAAGACCACAATAAGACACCTTACGAACTTCTGAAAGGCAGGAAACCAACAATCTCATACTTTAGAATCTTTGGTTGTAAATGCTTCGTACTTAACAATGGTAAGTATCATACCACCAAGTTCAGCGAAAAGAGCTTTGAAGGTATTTTTGTAGGCTATAGTAGCCATAGTAAGGCATATAGGATATTTAATAGAAAAACCCTGGTGGTGGAAGAATCGATACATGTTGTATTTGATGAGACGATCTTGCTGCAAAGCAATCCGTCTAATGTGCTCATTGAAGATGCAGGTGAAAAGCTGAAACAAACTAGCTTGGATGATCCGTCCGAAGACAAAGGCGAGAAGTTCATTAGGATCACCACTCCAACTCCTATTGGAGAGGCTGATGATCAAAATGAAGAAGTCATCCAGGATGAAGAAATCACTCCAGTGATTGAAGATAATCCAGATGCAATAACTTTAGAGCTCAGACATCTAAAGGATCACCCCATGGACCAGATCATAGGAGATCCCCGGGATGGTGTCAGAACTTGAAGATGTACAACTAATGAGAATCTTCATTAGAGTTTTCTCTCACAAGTTGAACCAAAGAAATTTGAGGAAGCAAACTCAGACGCATCATGGATAATGGCAATGGAAGAAGGGCTAAATCAGTTCAAGCGCTGCAATGTGTGGATGCTTGTTCCAAGACCCAAAGGAAAGAACATCATTGAAACAAAATGGGTCTACAGGAACAAGATGGATGAAGACAGAACTATCATAAAGAACAAGGCCAGACTCATCGCTAAAGGCTATCATCAAGAAGAAGGAATCGACTTTGACCAGACATATGCTCCAGTGGCGAGGCTGGAGGCAATAAGGTTGTTCCTAGCATATGCTGCTTTCAAAGGCTTCACCGTCTGTCAGATGGACGTGAAGTCGGCCTTCCTAAATGGTGATATAAAGGAGGAAGTGTATGTGGAACAACCTCCAGATTTTGCAGTAGCAAAGACGACCGGAAAGGCACCTCAGGGACTTGCCAATTCTTCGGAAGAAGGCTAATCTCCTGGAGTAGCAAGAAGCAGAACTGTATCGCAATCTCAACGACCGAGTCAGAGTATATCTCTGCAGGCAGTTGTTGCGCACAGTTGCTATGGACAAAGAATCAGTTCGAGAACTACAACCTGCAGTTCAAGGATATTCCTTTGTACTGTGACTACTCCAGCGCAATCTCAATCGCCAACAATCCAGTCTCCCACAGCCGGACAAAGCACATCGAGCTTAGGTATCACTTCATCCGGGAGCATGTGGAGCATGGAGACATAGATCTGCAATATGTGCCTACAGATAGGCAAATTGCAGACATTTTCACAAAGCCGCTGGACGAGACCAAGTTCTCATTCTTCAAGACTGAGCTTGGGATGCTCAACAAGGAGGACTAAAGAAGATGGAATGACAAACAGGCAAGAAACTTCAGGGGTTAATCCAAATTTATATTTCTCTAAATTTTTCAAAATTTGACTCGAGAAGTATAAGACATACTCGAGTATGTTAATTCACCTACTCGAGTCACTGCCGACTTACCTACTCAAGTACTCTTCCCTTCCTACTCGAGTACTTTCTGAGATCTACTCGAGTACTTTCTGAGACCTACTCGAGTACTTTCTGAGACCTACTCGAGTAATTTCTGAAGACCTACTTGAGTACCTACTTACCTACTCGAGTAGTCTATATTTCTCTCGTGTAATGTTTGCCAGATTTTTGAAATTTGTTCTATTCGCCACCCAAGGCTAAATGCCGCCTCTTCCCTCTATTTAGTTAATTTCCTTTAAATTAATTAGATGTAATTTAGGGTTATATATATATATGAAATTCCGAAAAACCCAAATCTACACCAAATCATTTCGTTCTCTCGAGTACCCTCTGTGGTTTCGCCTCCTCCGCCGATGTTGCAGAGCCGCTTCCCTCCTCACCACTTCCAGTCAACTGCAGCCTTGGCCGCTTATTCCAAGATAGGCGTCGGATCAGAACTAATCACCGTAGGTATTGCAGAGCTCTCAGATGACTTCCACAACCTTCTCATCCTTCTCGACACTTCCAGCCTCTCCTTCACTCTCCAGGAACCCTGCCAAATTTTATTCCCAGAAGTTCCGAATTCTTCTCCAATCTAAAGGTGAAAAGGAATGGAAAAGTCCTGAAATCCAAAGTGAAGGGTTTGAAAATTAAGTTCACAAAGACCTCTGTCTCTCAGCTTCTCCGATTGCCGCTTGTCGATGAAGAAGATCACTTAGTTGCTGAAGACTCTGACAGAACAACCCATTTCTGTGGCTTTTCAACTGATGCTCAGTACTTCAAAAGGTTAGACATGAATGCAGAAGGCAAATTTTTGGTTGATGTTATTGGCAAAATTTTACTGTGCAAGACACACTCCATCAGAGACATTCCATCATATTTCTTCGACATAATGCAAGCAATTGTCTGCCGCAAGAAATACCAATTTGGTATGCTGATTCTGGATAAAATTAAGGACAGTTAAAAATCCCCCAACTACGCCAGAATTATCTCTCTGCTCCTCCATGAAACAAATCCTGAGGTCTTCAACTTCTCCAAAGGGACCCCTCTTCACCACATGAAAAAGGTCTCCATCTCTTCCATTCAGAGATGGGATCTCAAGCTAAAGAATTCTGCCCAAGCTGCAAAGATCTCAGAAGTTCCAGAGGTTCCAGCTATAGAGGACAGGACTCCATCTCCCTCTCCTCATCATGTGTCCAGCTCCTCTAGTGCACTAAGTGAGGGGGAGCCTGCTCCTTGTAGCCAAGTCAGGCAGCCCTCTCCTTAGCCAGAAATTCCTTCTCTACCTCATACTCCACAAAGTCCAGCCACTCCTTCAGATCAAATACCTCAAGACTCTCTTCTGCCCACAACTGTTGCTATAGATGCTTTGATTGCAGAGCTCTCTGAAGAGGTGATGCCTATTCCTTCTCTATCTCCTCCAGCTCCATCCTCTGAATGTCACAAGGACTCTACTCCAGCACAATCTCCTGTACATTCTCTAGCTAGAACAACAGCCAAATCTCCAGATGCCCTCCAAGACCAGCAAGACACCATTCTTATTTCTGATGAGCCTTCTCCTGAGCCAGCTGAGGCCCCTCTCAGAAATCTAGAATTCTCTCTTCCTCAGGATACAGAAGAAGGGGTTGCTCTCACTCCCACCACCAGAGCTCACAGCTCTGTGATAATTGAAGAAATAGGTCCTTGGGTAACTCCTTCTCTCCCTACTGCTGCTCCCTCTACTGCTGTTGTTACAGTCTCTTCCTCCTCAGATTTGCTATCGAGCGCAGAGTGTCGACTTCGCGGGCTAAGTGTCAACACGGGTCGACACGCCCTGCGACACGCCCGTGTCGCAGACCGTGTGCCCAGTCTCGACACAACGTCGAGACCAAAGTGTCGACTTCCCGGCTGAGTGTCGACACAAGCTTGACACGCCCTGGGACACGCGCGTGTCCCAGGCCGTGTGCCTTCAGCCAGAACCAAAAACTGGCCCAAAACGTCCCCCGTCGCTCCTTTGAGTTTCGGGGCGTTACAACTCTCCCCCTCTCAAAGAATTTCGTCCTCGAAATTATATAAAGGAAAGACATGTACAAAACCAAAATTTGTACCTGAGCGGAACAACTCCGGATACTCGTCAAGCATAGTCTGCTCTCGCTCCCAAGAGAGCTCCTCACGACTACAATTGTCCCACCGGACCATGACCATCCTGATCTCTTTATTGCGTAGCCGCTTGAACTCCGAGTCCTCAATCCGCACGGGCTTGATCTTTGTCGTCAGCCCACTATCCACCGGAACTTGATTAACCGCGATCACTTGCGTAGGCTCTTGCACCGCCTTTCAAAGCACTGAAATATGGAATACATCATGTAAACCACTAAGCTCCACTAAAAGCTTCAACCGATAGGCCGCTTCACCAACTCACTCCAGAACCTCAAACGGTCCAAGGTACCTCGGGCTTAGCTTTTTCAATCGCCGCACCCGCGAAACACCCTTGAACGGCTTGATCTTTAAGTATACATAATCGCCCACAGCGAACTCCACGTTCCTGTGCTTAGCATTATAGTACTTTGCTTGCCGGTCCTGAGCGATAAGCAACCTCTCCCGAATGGTTCTCACCAAAGAAGTAGCATCCTCCACTTCCGATCGCTTATACAACTTTGACTCACCCGTTTCTAACCAAGACAACGACGTGCGACATTTTCTACCATATAGGGCCTCGAAAGGCGCCATCAGAATACTCGCTTGGTAGCTATTATTGTATGCGAACTCCACCAAATAAAGGTGGTCCTCCCACTGCTTTCCAAAATCCAAGACACACATGCGGAGCATGTCTTCCATGGTTCTATTGACCCTCTTGGTCTGCCCATCCATTTGTGGATGGAAGGCTGTGCTGAATTTCAACTTAGTTCCCAACATTTGTTGCACTAGCCTCCAATCATTGGACGTGAACCGCCCATCTTGGTCACTCACGATGCTGCGGGGCACACCATGAAGCCGTACTATGTTATCCACATAAAGCTTTGCCAACTTCTCCACCGGATCATCCTTCCTATGCGGAATAAAATGCGACACCTTCGTTAATCGATCAACAACCACCCAGATGGCGTCGTTCCCCTTTTGCGACCTTGGCAAACCGTGCACAAAGTCCATCGAGATGTCGTCAAATTTCCACTCCGGAATAGGCAAGGACTTAAGGAATCCTCCCGGCTTTTGGCACTCCGCCTTTACCAAGGCACAAGTTTGGCACTTCACTACGTATAGCGCCACATCTTTCTTCAAACCCGGCCACCAAAATAGTTTCTTCACATCACGGTACATCTCCGTGCTCCCCGGGTGAATCGAGTACTTGGTATGGTGCGCCTCGTACAACAACTCCACCCGTAACTTTCCCACACTTGGGACGCACAGACGGCCATCTTTCCAAAGTAATCCATCCTCCACGACGAATTTGGAATTTGACCCATCCAGAGCCTCTACCATGAACTGCTTCATATGAGCATCCATATCCAAAGCCTGCCGAATACGATCAGTCAGGTCATATTAGACTTCAGTCCAATTCAGAACTGCTTCAGCACTTGATTGCCTGTCCACATAAACAATCTCCAACGCCTCCAACTCCCACACCAACTGCTCATCATACACCGATAGCCAATTGGCTTGAGCTGGGGCTCGGCGACTCAATGCGTCCGCAACGGCATTACCCTTACCAGGCACGTAGTGGATCTTGAATGTATAGTCCCCCAGGAACTCCATCCATCTACGCTGCTGCATATTCAGATCCTTCTGATCAATAAGATATTTCAGGCTCTTATGATCGGTGTAGATATCAATCTTCACACCGTACAAATAGTGTCTCCACAGCTTCAAGGCAAAAATCACGGTCGTTAACTCCAAGTCATGGACCGGATAGTTCCTCTCGTGCACCTTCAGCTGTCTCGAGCCATAAGCTATTACACTTCCGTGTTGCAGTAGCACGCAACCCAAACCGTTGCCCGAAGCATCACTATAAATCTCATAGCCTTCGGTCCCACATGGCGAACTCAGCACAGGCGCCGTGGTCAACCGACACTTCAACTCCTCAAAAGCTCGCGCGCACTCCGGCGTCCAAACAAACTTATGCTCTTTCCTCGTCAAAGTAGTGAGAGGTAACGCTATCCGCGAGAAGTTCTCTACGAAGCGCCTATAATAGCCGGCAAGCCCCAGAAAATGCCGGACTTCCGCTACCGTAACAAGCTCAGGCCACTCCCGTATTGCAACGATCTTCGCTGGATCCACAGCAATACCCTCTCCACTCACTATATGACTGAGGAACGCCACTGAGGATAGCCAAATCTCGCACTTCGAGAACTTGGCATACAACTAATTTCTCCTTAGCGTCTCCAACACCAAATGAAGATGCTTAAAGTGATCTTCCTCACTTTGCGAGTACACCAAAATATCGTCGATGAAGACGATCACGAAATGGTCCAAGTACTCCCTGAAAGTCCTGTTCATCAGATCCATGAACACTGACGTCGCATTAGTCAGCCCAAACGGCATGACCGTAAACTCATAATGCCCGTATCTCGTACTAAATGCTGTCTTCGGGATATCACTCTCCCTTATTCACAGCTGATAGTACCCAGCCTTGAGATCCAACTTCGAGTACACCATCGACCCGACTAACTGATCAAAAAGATCATCAATCCGGGGGATTGGGTACTTGTTCTTCTTCGTCAGCTTGTTGAGCTCCCGATAATCAATACATAGCCTCAAGCTTCCATCCTTCTTCATAACAAAGAGGACCGGTGCGCTCCAAGGTGAAGAACTCGGGCGCACATACCCTTGCTCCAACAACTCTTGCAGTTGAACTTTCAGCTCTGCCATTTCCTTAGGCGCTAGCCGATAAGGAGATCGTGACACAGGCTTTGCACCTGGCACTAGCTCAATCGTAAAATCTATCTCCCGTTGAGGCGGGGCTCCAGGAAGATCTGCGGGGAACATATCAGGGTATTCCGATACCACTGTAATACAATCCAACACGGGCTTCGGCTTTGCAACCTCCACTAGTGTAAAGAACAGTTCTGCACCGGCACGAACTGCCTTCACCACCTGAAGAGCAGACATCAACGTCTTGCTCGACCCCTTTAAGCCCGTAAAAGTCATTTCACGACTTGCTCCCAGCTTGACTTCCTTACGACCGCAGTCAATATAGGCCTGCTGCTCCGAGAGCCAGTCCATGCCAAATATAACGTCGAACTCCACCAACGGAAGTAAAGACACCTGCAGGTCGAACTCCTGATTCCCAATACGAATCTTAACATCGCAGATCCTATCTGATCGCATCGAACACCCATTGGGCAACAACACATCCAACTTATCCTTCGCCATCGAAGAAGGGACTCCAATGCGTGATATAAATCCTTCGGACAAGAAGGAGTGTGAAGCTCCCGTATCGAAGAGTGCTCGTGTCGGATTTTCACAAATCAAAACAAATCCTAAACAAGAAGTGGTAAGGTAACATGTGCATAACAAGTATTTAAAGAAATTGACTTGCTATAAATTAAACCGTACCTGTCACCACATCAGCCTGTTTGATGGCCTCCTGTTGGCCAAGATTATAAACCCTTGGTTGGGCCGGAGCATAATGGGATGCGGTCGACTCCACCGCCTTTCCCTTCTCTTCGTAAGTAGCTCCCGACCTTCTCTCGGACTTAGGATATCCGCTCCAACAATCGCTGGCAAAGTGCCCCGTCTTTCCACAAGTAAAACACGCGCCCGGGGTCCGACTCGTAGTCGCCCCCGAAGCGCTAGAAGGATCTGGACTCGAAGTCCTATGCTTCTTGAAAGACCTCCGATAGCCGGTCTTTGAAGTAGTCGGCACTTTAAATTCAGATTTCCTATCACCCAAGCCTTTCTTTGCTTGTACATTCTCCATGTCCTTTTCCAAGGACCGGGCAGTATTGACCAAGGTTAAGAAACTCTGCGTCATCGGCCCCGAAAGTAGTAATCTCAACTCATCTCTCAAGCCTTCATAGAAGCGATTAGTCTTGCGCTCCTCATCCACGATAGTGGAGCTAGCATATCGACTCAAACGAGTGAACTCATGGAGATATTCATCCACGCTCTTCTCACCCTGAACCAACTTCAGAAATTCATTTTCCAACGTTATCTTCTGCGTCGAAGGGAGGTATCTAGCCAAGAACAATCTCGAGAACTCTTCCTTCGAGACATCACCAAGTTGCCTACCTCTCAGTAAGTGCAGCTCCAATCCTTCCCACCACATTCTCGCTTCACCGTCCAGAAGGAACGTAGCGATGGTGGTCATTTGCCACTCCTCCGTCTCCGTTGCTGTCATGACTCTCTTCACCCCGGAGAGCCAATCTTCAGCCTGGGATGAGTTTCCTAACCCCGAGAATAACGGAGGGTTAAAGCTCATTACATGCTTAAGCTGCCTCTCAGTTGCCCTCCTTGGCACCACCGGTTCCACAACCACTTGCTCCACTCTCCTCGGCTCAGCCTCTTAAAGAGGTTCCTGCTCCATTACAGGAGCGGGCTGCTGCGTTTGCCTTGCAGGCTGCGCATTTATCACGGCCAACACCGCTTCAGCCACCAATCGTATGTTCTCAGCCGACAGAGGTGTTGCAGGAGCAACATCCGGTGCACTACTAGCCTCAGAAACTCGGCGTTCTGACGGCCCAACACCACTTCTGGTCACCTATAGTGGTACAAAACACCGTTAAGCAACCAAATAAAATTGCAAACAGCAATCATAGGAACACGCAGGTTCCTCAAACACGAGTATTTTCATTCCTAAGTGGACATTCATGGGTTCTTTTACCATTATAACGATGACGCACACAATGTGCTCACCACCCCTTAAAACGAATTCGTCCACGAATCCATCTTAAGCCCGACCAAAACCAGTAGTCTGATACCAAATTGTAACACCCCTATCCGTCATATAGTATATAGCAGTAGGTCCGGCCGGGGCCCGACGCCGTATGCCACAGACAGACCGAGTGGTTACTCATGGAAACCATCCAACCAATCAACGTCCTACACAGAGCATTCTAGAGGAAGCAGTTTATAAAAGTTGCAAATAAGAACCCAACACTAAAGCATGAATGTCCACTAATCTGAAATAGGAATGTTATACAAATACCAACATAAGCCTTAAGGCCTTACAAAATGTTTCACTTGATATTACATGATTTACAAACCACGGCACGCAGGCCGGTCATATATGAATAAAACAATAAACACTTCCTATTGGGCCTTAAAGGGCCGGCTTCGCAAAAAGGGCTTTAGCCCGCTATTGACCGCTTGGTCCAGCAGCACCTGCAAGCAACAAACCACCGCACGGTGGCAAAACAAGGCAACGGTCAGCAATGCTGACCAAATTATAACGATCTCGCCCCCAACTCGGGGCGGCGATGCTCCTTCCCTGCATTTCATTAGAATAAGCGAGCAATATATATATTTAGCCATTTCATTACAGACGTTTGCTCGCATGGCCACACGCCCCGTGCTCTCAGGGCACATTCTCGGTGAACCGGTCGATGTCACGTCAATTAAAGCCATAGACATTCCGGACTCACCACCGCCACTTTGATGGCCAAACCTATGAGCAATTTGTCTTCTTGGCCTGGGTCACAACAATTTAAGCCATCGACCGCCGAAGACCCTAATCTATGCCAACGGCAAGTGTCACGTGCCTTTAGGTCTCTTTAACAGAACAACATAGAGCGGGTACGGTTCCATCTAACCCGTGCTCACATCGCAACGACAATTTAAGCCATTTGCGTGGGTCAAACTTTCACCGAGTCCCGTTTCCATCACATTTCACATAACCCGGTTATGTTTAAGTTGGCTCTCAGGCAACCAAGTTGGCAGGATCTCGTATCCGCCCAGTTTTTCGGGTGCACCTTTGGGTTAGTCCCCAAGGCTCCCTGCTGCAATCTACCGCGTAGAAAACCCAAAAACAATCAATAGCACGGAGTCTTCTCCGACATTTATGCAATGCAACATCACTGATCCAGACCAACAAGTCCGGGTAGGCTTCACACATCATGCCTATGTCCATTCTCGCTTATAGACTCTAAACAATGGGGACTTCACATATCTACCCGAAGGAACGCCTCCAACTCTCCGCAAACTCGCAAGAGCGGGCTTCCTATGCAAAGAAGGAGAGCTACTCATGCTCAATAAGAGAATCGTTACCCTAGCGTTCCTCTTTGGCTCCATTGAAAAGTAAGCGGATGAAAAGCACCGCACTAGCTTTGCCTCCGTGGATCTGGAGTCGGCTCGCGATTCGGAGCTTCGAAGCTCCTCCAATGGCTGGATCTAGCTCCTTCTTCCTTCCTTGGCTCTCCTCTCTCTCTATACTTTTAGAAAGATAATAACTTATGAAAAGTGAGGGTTTCTAAGTCCAATCCCGGGTATATCCCTTTAGGAACAACCCCCAGCCGTTGTATCATCAATTAAAGAAATGAACGGCTTTGATTCGGGACTGAAATGCCCAATCTGGACCGAACACGGCCTGGCACACGCCCGTGTTCAGGGCCGTGTGCCTTATTCGCCGTCAAAATCGAATCGCCTGAAACAACACACGGGTATCGAACATGCCCGTGTTCGACCTGACACGCCCGTGTTCCACAAGACACGGCCGTGTACCCCCATCATTTTTCCCCGAAAACAACCCGAGCACTGCACAGGTTCTAGGACACGCCCGTGTCCTTGCCCGTGTCACCTCAACACGCCTGGACCCCAGGCCGTGTACACGGTCTCGACACTCGACACTTCGTCGAGCGAAGATCGTCGATCAGATGACACGGTCTTGGACACGCCCGTGTCCTAGGTCGTGTGCCTTGTATCGACAAAATGTCGAGACCAAAGTGTCGACTTACCGGGACGAGTGTCGACATGGGTTGATATGCCCTGCGGCACGCCCGTGGCGCAGGCCGTGTGCCATGTCTCGACACTTCGTCGAGTGCAGAGTGTCGACTTCGCGGGCTAAGTGTCGACACGGGTCGACACGCCCTGCGACACGCCCGTGTCGTAGGCCGTGTGCCCAGTCTCGACACAACGTCGAGACCAAAGTGTCTACTTCCCGGCTGAGTGTCGACACAAGCTTGACACGCCCTGGGACACGCCCGTGTCCCAGGCCGTGTGTCTTCAGCGAGAACCCAAAACTGGCCCAAAACGTCCCCCGTCGCTCCTTTGAGTTTCGGGGCATTACATCTACCATGCTAGTACTTCCTGTTACTCGCTTCATAGGTGGACACCCTACGACATCAAGCATCATAAAGGGCCTTTCCTGGTCACACCAGTACTTCATGTGCCTCATTCACAGGTTGAACCCAAAACATAACATGGCTATTTTTCCTGGGCTACCACTCCAGTACTCCCTGCTACTCCTTTTCGCAGGCATAACCCGTTGACTTCTTAAACTACACGGTTATCACGGATTCTTCTCCGGTTCGTATGCAACATCACCAATCCAGACCAACCTGTCCAGATGGGCTTCACACAGCATGTCTATTCCGTACTCCAATTCCGGATCTATATGCCAACAAGGGGATTTCATGAATCACCCAAAAGACTCCCAAAATCAGCCACCTCTTGGTGGGGGAATCACAATTATATGCCAAAAGGAAGCCTTCACATGGCTAGGAAGAAAAGTCGTTACCCTTGACGACCGCTTCGGTGCCATGAACGCAAAGCTAGCTTGAATGGATCACAAGAGCTTTTCCTCCGCAACGCCGGCTTCCAATCTCTCGTCGGTAAACTACAGCACCACCACCAGCAGCCCTTCCCCTTCTTCCTCCTTCTTCCTCTCTCTTTCTCTCTCTAAGCTTGTAGAAAGATGAAGGCCAAAATGCACTATGAGAAATCCTTTCTCATTCACGGCGTTAAGGAAAGCTAGAGGCCTTTCAGCCTTTGGATACAGGCTGAAGGAATGGACGGCCACGATTTTGCCAAAAACACCGATTTTGACTTGACGCCGTGTCCCAGGCCGTGTGCCTCAAGCGGTGGTCAACCGACCTATCCAGGCCGTGTGACATGCCCGTGTGCCTCAAGCGGTCCTGTGACACGCCCGTGTCCCAGGCCGTGTGCCTCAAGCGGTGGTCAACCGACCTATCCAAACCAATGAAACGCCCATGGGACACGCCCGTGTCATGGGCCGTGTCACCCAACACGCCTTCCGACACGCCCGTGTCTGTGGCCGTGTGCTTGGGCAAAAAATAATCCCAAACAACCCGAGACTTCACACGGCCTGTGACACGCCCGTGTCCCAGGTCGTGTGCCCAGACACGGCATGAAGACACGCCCTGTCGAAACTTTTCGTCGGGCTGAGTTCGTCAACCCAAATTGACACGCCCTGTGACACGCCCGTATCACAGGCCGTGTGCAACTTTTCGACACTCGACACCCACGTCTCGACACTCGACGATAGTCGAGCAAAAGTCGTCGAGCACACGACACGGCTTGGGACACGCCCGTGTCCTGTGCCGTGTGCCCCTTCTCGACACATCGTCGAGCGAGAAATCGTTGACACCAAGGCCGATCGTCGACACGGCCTCGACACGCCCTGCGACACGCCCGTGTAGCAGGCCGTGTCCGCTGTTCGACGACCGTCGACTCCAAATTTCGTCGACTTCGCGGCCAACTCGTCGACCCCCGCTTGACACGCCCTGGGACACGCCCGTGTCCCAGGCCGTGTTACCCAAAAATTTCCTGTTTGAGATATTTGGGCTGTTACACAACATGTGAGGGTTATGTAGTATGGGATGCATAACCTCACCACATGAATGCGACTAGCACGTTTCTTTTTCATTGCATGAGAATGTCATGTAGTATGGGATGCATAACATTTTCATGCGTATGCCGCTCATAACATGCATTAGGGCCTTTTTAGAATGCATAGCACAATCATGCATAGCATAACATTGCATAAGCACAACGTGCCGAGCTAAAGATTGCGGGATGACATATGTACACACATGGTTTTAAATTAGAAAATGAATATAATACATGCATCCATGTCATAGGCACAAGAGTCAATAGGATGAGAGGATATCATCCTAAGTAGGACATAGCATCATTACAAAATCCTAGAGCAAGTTGCAGCGTAAGCAAGTGTCTTTTTAAGTATGGTTTGATCTAGTTGTGTGGCTTTATCGTAAGCTAGGATTTTGATGAGTTGTTCGTTTGCTTTTTAGAATGCCGCCAAAGCGTCCTGCGACGAGGTCGACTCCCCAGTCGGAGGGTGAGTCATCAGGTGCGCAAAGTGACGCGATTATCGAGAGTCTGCGTCAGAGCAATGAGGCTCTGTCAAGGCAGTTGGTTGCGATGCAATCGCAAATTGAGTCTTTGTTGTCTGCCGCTCCCGCGCAACAACCTTCAGCGCAAGAGCCCGCCTCGGGCCAAGCCGTGCCCGATACCCCTGCTCCTTTGGTGCCCCCGATGGTGATACCACCAGAAATGAATTTCATATGACACTTCCGGCGGTTGTGTTGGAACACCCTATTACTAATTTGAGTCAGGATCACTATGTCTCTAGGAAACAAATGTTTAACCTCCTGTATAGCTCTATAGGTCAATTAGAATTGAGTCTAAGGGATAGAAGTCTAGGTTTGGAAGCTGCCCTCAAGACCAGGATTTTCTGTTTGGAGACTAAGTCATATCGTATAGCTCAGCACGACGATTCGTCGAACTCCGATCGACGATCGTCTAGCTCAACTTCGACAGATCGTCGAACTCCATTCGACGATCGCTGAGCTCAACTTCATCATATCGTCGAACTCCATTCGATGATCGGTGAGCTCAGGTCGACGATTTTGACTCTGCTTTGGATCTTTATCTCTGAGCTCAGTTCGACGATCTTTGAGCTCAGATCGACGATATTTTACTGTTGTATATTTCCAGATCGCTGAGCTCAGTTCGACGATAGCAGAGCTCAGTTCGACGTTTTCAGATAACTTCAAGGATATTTCTAGATTCAAATTCAAATCAGTTAATGAGTTATTCTGCAATTAATTCAGAGATTTCCTAGCCATTTTCATTCATTTCTAGACCAAGTTTCAAGGAATATTTGCATGGACTTTCCTCCAGAAGAGATTTTGCAATTAAGGATGCCATTAATGCAGGACAACGGCTATTCTTCTCAGAGAATGTTTTTCCATTCAGTACCAGAGAATAAAAGAGAAGAATTCTTTTTGAATCTCTAAGATAGAGATACACAGAGACACACAGTCAGACATCATAATCTTCAACAAAATATTCCGTCTCAAGGAATTCTCAAGAACACACATCCAACGAGATCAAGCTCTCTCAAATCTTCAGATCTCTCTTGTCCAAAGTGTTCAAGGCCAACATATTTTAAGACTCCAGACATTCAACATTTCAGCTATTGCTGAAATCATCTATTGCTGGAGTTCAATCTTTGAAGGCCTATCACCCTCAGCAAAGCTTTTCTTCCTGAAGATCTCAAGGATTCAGGGGGAGCTTTGACATCAACAATCCACATAGTCTTCTCAGTTGTTTGAGAAAGAGAAGACTTCCATCACTCTCTCACCCCCTCTCTGTAAAGGGTTTCTCAAACTCCCTTCAAAAGTTTGAGCTTGGTTTTTGAGCACCTTGTCAAAAGCTCATTGGTGGCAAAACACCTGATCAAAAAAATCTGCTTTGGTTTTTGAGCACCTTATCAAAAGCTCATTGGTGCCCAGGACACCTGATCAACTCATCCTGCAGTGGATTCCTACCTAGGGTGGTAGAAGAGTGGATGTACCCAGGTTTAGGGGAACCACTATATTTCCTTGTGTCTTCTGGTTTTGCTTGTTTTTATTTTTGTTTCTGGCCTTGATTATTCTGTGATTAGCTTTTGAGTAGTATAGTTCTGTGATTAGATTTTTAATTGCTTCCCTGCTCACTCATATTACAACAATTGCTGTAAAAAGTTTCAAAGCACCATATACTCTATTCCCCCCTGTAGAGTATATCAGATCTAGCTGCACTTTCAATTGGTATCAAAGCCAGGTTGGTTAAACATACCATACCTGATTTGTTGTACAGGCTAACACCTGAACCCAAAGATCCCAAGTTAGATCTATTTTTCTATTGTATTTTATTATTAGATTTTGTTTTCACAAATCATGGCGCAAAACAAAGATTATGCTAGCACCAGACCTCCAGTGTGCAATCTATCCAAGTTTGCACTTTGGAAAGTAAGGATCAGACTATACATGAATTCTATTGACGAAGATATTTTTAACTCTGTTTTGACAGTGTGTCCAAGACCCCCAGAGAACTCCAGTACAAATGATGTTCCACCTCCATCAGGAACAGATGCTGATATCAAGAGATGGAAGGTAGCTGATGCCAAGGCTATGAACATCTTGGCCCAGACAATGTCTGATGACATATTTCAGAAGGTGGCTGAATACAATTCAGCTAAGGAAATTTGGGACAAACTCTCAGAAATAGTCTCAGGCTCAGCTGATGAGAGAAAGGATAGGAGATCCCACCTCATATCACAGTATGAGAATTTCAAGAAAGGAGAAACTGAGTCAGTGGGAGATATGTACAACAGGCTAAGTCTAATTGTCAGTGAACTCAGAACATTGGATAAAGAGATCTCACTAACTGAACTCAATGACAAGATTCTAATGTGCTTCCCTAGTACTTGGGATTCAAGAATCTGGCCAATTAAGGATGCCAGAAGTCTGAATGAGATCACTACTGAAGCTCTATTGGGTAAGCTCAAATCTTATGAGCTACTCATCAAAAATAGAGAAGAAGAACATAAGGCTGCCTCACCAGCCACAAGAAAAGAGAAGACCATAGCCTTCAAGGCAACTGAAGATCAGCCTGAAGACAAAGTCACAGGCAATGATGAACTGCTCAGTCTGTTGGCCAAAAGATTTTATAAGATGGCCAGAAAGGACTTCAGAAGGAGATCATACAAGGAACATGATAAGCCAAGGTATGACAAGTCCATTAATAATAATAATAAAGACATTATCTGCTTTGGTTGCAGGAAACCAGGGCACATAGTTCCTGACTGTCCAGAAAACAAAAACAAGGACAGAAGGGACATGAAAGAAAGAAGAAAGGAGAAAGACACCAAGAGGAATGGCAATGGCAAACCCTCATCAAGCAAAAACAAACATACAAGAAAGGGGTTTGTTGCTGAATCCTGGAGTGAGACTGAAGAAGAGTCAGAAGCATCATCCAGCTCCAGTGATGATGAAGATGATGCAGAAGAGAAAGAGTTCTGTATGATGGCAATCAATGCCTCACAGCATAATTCAGAAGAAGATGAGTCAGAGTCAGACTCAGAGACTCAACCTGAAGAAGATCAGGTAATTGGTTCTTTTGATTTTAGTTCAAAGGATTTTAAATCTGAATTTAAAGCATTGTGTTTAGACCTGCTAAAGTCTGAGAAAGAAATTATCTCTCTCAGAAATCATTTATCTGAACACAATACTTTAAAGTCAGAAAACCTCAAACTCTCTCAGGAGTTGGAGAGCTGTAGGGAGCAGATAGCTTCACTGAAAAGTGAGCTGTCTGAGGCCAAGAAGCTTGAAGAATCCCTCAATGGGAGAAGCATCAAGCTGATGGACATCACAGGCACAGTGAACTCCATATTCAATAGTACACTGGGCTTGGGTGCTTCATCCAGCCAACCCATAGTTCTAACAACTCCAATCAAATTCATTTCTGACAAAGGAAAGGGAGTTGTAGAGGTTGCTAGGAAAAATTCTGATCTGCCCCAGAAAACTAAGTCCCAGCAGAAATCGTCGAACGGAGATCGACGATCGCCAAACGGAGATCGACGATCGTCGAACGCAGATCGACAATCTCAGGAAAAATCGTCGAACGCAGATCGACGATCTCAGCCAAAGTCATCGAACGCAGGTCGACGATCTCAAGTACCTGATCTCAGCCATAGTCGACCGTCGAACGGAGCTCGATGATCTGACCCAAGATCGTCGAACGCAGCTCCAAGATCGTCGAACAGAGGTCAGAGCTCTGGGAAGTTTTTCAAGGGCAAATCAAAATTCAATCCTAAGGGTCCTTCATCCCAAATCTTTAACCCTTATACTGAATGGATTATACCTCCAAGGAGATATCATCCTGAAGGTTATAAGAGTCAACCTGGGATGTCTTTCATTTCAGAATTTAAAGGTTATCAACCTAGGCCCAAGGTAAACTGGGTCAAAAAGAAATGAATTGTCTTATGTGCAGGTGAAGACCTATCCAACATCTAACCGGCAATGGTACTTGGATAGTGGGTGCTCTAAGCACATGACAGGGAACAAGGACAACCTCACTTCCTTTAGAGCCAAGCTTGGACCCAAGGTTATCTTTGGTGATTCAAACTTTGGACAGACTAAAGGATATGGTGCAGTCCAGATTGATTCAGTAACTTTCAAGAAGGTAGCTTATGTGGAAGGACTGAAGCACAACCTAATTAGCATCAGTCAGCTGTGTTATGAAGGCTACCAGGTGACCTTCAGCAAAGCCTTATGCAAAATCAAGTCAGAGGACAACACAACTGTGTTGACAGGTAAAAGGAAAGGTAACATCTAACTAGTAGATTTTCTTTCAACTGATGTAGATATTTGCCTGTTTAATTCTGTCTGTAGACCAAATATTTTATGGCATAAGAGACTAGGACACCTAAACCTTATAACTATTGCTAGGCTATCCAAGGACAACCTTGTTAGAGGACTACCTTCTGACCCATACAAGAAGGAAGGACTCAGCAGGGCTTGTCAATTAGGCAAGCAAACTAAAAACAGCTTTAAGTCACTTAATAAGAGTGATTCACCTAGGATATTGTATCTGTTACACATGGATCTTTTTGGACCCATCACAGTACAAAGCCTACGAGGGAAATCTTACACTTTAGTAGTTGTAGATGACTTCTCTAGATTCACTTGGGTGTTCTTTCTAAGGAAGAAGTCTGATAACTTTAAGTGTCTGACAGAGTTTCTCAAATGTATACAGATTGAGTTCAATACTCACATTGCCCTGATCAGAAGTGATCATGGGACAGAGTTTGATTCTCTTCTTATGCAAGAGTTCTGTCAGAGTGAAGGGATCAGACATACTTTCTCAGCTCCTAGAACTCCTCAACAAAATGGGGTAGCTGAAAAGAAAAATAGAACCCTTATTGAATCTGCCACTACATTGTTGTCAGATGCTCACCTTCCTCTATCCTTTTGGGCAGAGGCAGTGAACACCTCCAACTATGTGCTGAATAGAAGTCTGATACATAAACTAAAGGGAAAGACTCCCTATGAATTACTCAAAGGGAAGAAACCTAAAGTTGATTATTTTAGAGTCTTTGGTTGCATTTGCTATATTCATAATAATGACAAGAAATATTTAGCAAAATTTCAAGCCAAAGCTGATGAAGGAGTGTTTCTGGGATACTCCATGATCAGTAAGGCTTATAGGGTCTATAATAAATCATCTTTAAAAATTGAGGAATCTGTTCATATATCATTTGATGAATCTAACATGTTTTTCAAGGAGAAGATTTATTCTACCATAGAACCCTTACAGGAACATTCTCTAGTTGAAGACTTGAACAAGCTACAGGTTACTCAAGGGGATGCAAGCAGTGAAGATGAAGAAAGTGCTCAACATATTGACGAACAACTTGAAGAGCCTGTTGTTGTACCACAAGAGGAAACAACAACACAGGTTGGTGAACAATCAACACCCCCTGTTGATTTAGTAACATCAAGAGGCCATCCAATTTCCCAAATAATTGGAGACATATCAGCTGGTGTGCAAACCAGAAATCAGGTCAACCAAAACCTGTTGCACACCTGCTTCCTATCTCAAATTGAACCTCAGTCCATTCAAGATGCAGAGCAAGATCCACACTAGATCATTGCAATGCAAGAGGAGTTGCATCAATTTGAGAGGAACAAAGTATGGGAACTAGTGCCAAAGCCTAAGGATCACTCCATTGTTGGAACAAAATGGGTATTCAGAAACAAACTGAATGATCAAGGAGTAATTATAAGAAACAAGGCAAGGCTAGTTGCTCAGGGATACTCTCAAGAAGAAGGAATAGACTACGACCAGACTTTTGCACCAGTTGCAAGATTGGAAGCCATCAGAATATTTTTAGCTTATGCAGCACATAAAGGCTTCAAGGTATATCAGATGGATGTCAAAAGTGCATTTCTAAATGGAGACATCAAAGAGGAAGTATATGTCAGCCAACCTCCAGGTTTTATCTCTCCTACTTTTCCTGATTATGTTTTTAGATTGAATAAAGCATTATATGGTCTCAAGCAAGCTCCGAGAGCATGGTATGACACCCTAGCATGTTTTCTCTTGGAAAATGGTTTTATAAGGGGTAGAGTAGACCAAACTCTTTTCATTAGAACCCATAAGTCCCATACCCTACTAGTACAGATTTATGTAGACGATATTATTTTTGGTTCTACTGACTCCAAATTGTGCAGAAGGTTTTCCAACCTAATGCATTCTAAATTTGAGATGAGTAGCATGGGTGAGCTATCCTTCTTCCTAGGATTGCAAGTCAAGCAACATGCTGAAGGCATCTTTATTTCTCAAACCAAATATGCAAATGAATTGGTTAAGAAATTTTGTATGTCTGAAGCATCTTGTATGAAAACACCCATGCCTACTAATGCTGTATTGAATGCTGATGAACATGGGAAACCTGTTGATCAGACAACATATAGAGCAATGATTGGCTCTTTACTGTACCTTACATCTAGTAGACCAGATATAATGTTTGCTAAATGTATATGTGCTAGGTTCCAAGTAAGCCCTAGAGAGTCACACCTAATACTAGTAAAGAGGATTCTCAGGTATGTTAAAAGTTGTCCAAATCTAGGTCTCTGGTATCCAAAAGATTCAGCATTTGATTTAACTGGATTCTCTGATGCTGATTATGCTGGATGCAGAATTGACAGGAAAAGCACTAGTGGAACTTGTCAGTTCCTTGGTGACAGACTTCTCTCCTAGTTTTGTAAGAAACAAACTTCTGTGTCAACTTCAACTGCTGAAGCTGAATATATGGCTGCAGGCAGTTGTTGTTCACAAATCTTGTGGATTCAAAACCAACTCCTAGACTATGACTACAACTTAGAGAAGTCTAAAATCTTTTGTGACAACACCAGTGCTATTTCTATAGCTCAAAATCCAGTCCTCCATAGTAGGACAAAACACATAGAGATTAGGCATCATTTCTTAAGGGATAATGTTGAAAAGAATAAAATTGAACTACAATATATCCCAACTGATTTACAAAGGGGAGATATTTTCACCAAGCCATTGGATGAAAAGAAACACACCTTCTTCCTAAATCAGTTAGGAATGTTAGATGGAGGAAGTCTATAATAATATCCAAGATTTTGAAAGCTTAAAAATTGACCAAGACTAGGCAAACATTCTGATTTTTCTTAGTGTCTAGAGTTTTTCTGATCTCTGAACTGCACTCGACGATTTTCCCCCAGATCGTCGAACGGAGATCGAAGATTTCCGAAATCGTCGAACTGAGTTCTGTTGGAGTTACCATTGTGATCTGGAAGTGACCAAACATATGATCTCACTGCCAACACGATATGAGCCTGCAGGGTCGCACATAAGAGATGTGGAGAAGTTGGATAATTGACTGTGTTGGTAAAGGTTGCCAATCACCGACCTGAATGGGGTTGTGGGCAAAGTGTTGCCTTAAAGAATCATCGGGTTGGGCAAATGTTGCCTCGAAGGATTGGTAAGCATAGTCGGCCGAGGGTCGACGAGAATCGTCGAGAATAGTTCTCTGATTCTCGCCGATCGAGGAGAATCGTCGAGAATAGTTCTCTGATTCTCGCCGATCGGCGTGTATTGTCGACCCTGTTCGACGTGTATCGTCAGTGATTCTCGACGATCGACGAGAATCGTCAACCTGCGATTCGACGTGAATCATCGGGCATTCTCACCGATTGATACTCGCCGAATCTGCTGGTGATTCTCGCTGACCGATTCTCGCTGACTGGTTCTCGCCGATTCTAGCCGATTCTCACCGATCCTTAGTGATTCTCGACGATCCATTCTCACCGATCGGCTGGTCATTCTCGCCGATTCTGGAACCCTTATTCTTGGGTGGTCTGCGGATAGCGATTTTCCTAGGTTTATTTATACCTTTGGTATAAATAGAACACTTAGGGTTTTTTCAGGTTTACTGCTACTGATCAAATCGAACCCGACTGAAGAGTTCCGTTCTTCGTTCCGCCGATCCCGAATCCCGCCGCCGACGGAAGGGTTCCGCCGCCGCCGTGATCGCTCCGCTGACCTCCTCTTCTCCGGCGACTGTCGCTGGCGTTGCTCTTCCTAACGCGGACCTAGCAGTCTGTGGAAAGCAAGGTGCGGTCCTCTCCTCCATCCCGATCTTCCGTGTGACGGAAAGCCCGGTGTTCTCCCGCTCGTGTGGACTTCTGCAGAAACGTGGATATTATTCCACGTAGAACTCGCCACTAGCAAGAAGACAAAGTTTGGAGCATCTCCGTTGAGTTGTGACTCAACGCCACCGAGGTAAATTTTGCCTAATTTTTGCTAACTTCTTGATTCAACGTTCATAGCCCGATCCACATCTCTTTGGGTTTTTCTTGATGTTTTTTCCTTCCGCTGCGTGCACAAGTGTTGTGCCATCCTCATAGAGAAACCCAACAGTGGTATCAGAGCCAGGTTCCGGCCATGATCGTTGTTTTGGAAGTTTGTTATTCCAGTGCGTGTAAACCTAGGGATTTAGAAGTGTTCTAAATGTCTAGATTTAGTCTTGGTTCCCTCCAAGAACTTCTGGAATTTCGTTGGAATTTCTAAGTGTTAGAAATTGTTGTCTCCTTAGCAGTAACCATCCCTCGAGTATGTTTTGGATTATGAATCCAACATAGAGAGATGAGCTTGTCTACTGCTCTAAGTTGAGTTGTCTTTGCCTTTGTCCAATGCATGTACATCTGAGGATTTGAAAGTTTCCGGATGTTCAGATTTAGCTCTTCCTTCTATAAAATGTTGATGGTGTCAGGATGTGTACATAAGGGATGCATGTGGTTTAGAATTGTTTTTTCTTTGTATGTGCACATTGATCAAATGTTGATCATGGTTAATTGTTAACCTATAATTGAAAATCCCTTCATCTAATATTAAGTGTTCGGATGCCTTCCGATGGATGACACTCTTCCTGCCTCGATCGATGAAGTGTGGGCTTGCCAAAGCAAGGTGCATTAATCTATCTTCGTAAGGGTGCGAGCGGATAATTGTGATATCCCACTGTCGACATCGGGTCATACTGAACTAGGTGACCTCAAAGGTTGAGTGCCTAGAGGCATAGGGTTGGCATGCACCATATGATGGATGCGAATAAGGAGTTATTCACCAACCATACAAGAATTGCATGAGGATGCAATTGGCAAGCGTTGCCTACCTAAATAACCGCATCGTGAGAGGAACGCCAAAGCGGACTCATAGTGTTGGTGAAATAGGGATCTTGTCCACTAAGAGAGTAGCTCTCATGAACTCTCCGAATTATTAGTGAGGGCTATCATTTCGAATAAAATAGTGGGAGTATTTTAATTGAAGTCCAAATTAAAATAAATTGTATTTGAAATTTTGGTACTGATTTTATTCTGCATAAATTCTTGTAGAATTCCATGACAAGTGTTTCACACTCCACATTATCTCTGAGAGCCATCCTTGAGAAGGATAAGCTCAGTGGGACTAATTATATGGACTGGTACAGGAACCTGAGAATTGTTCTCAGGTAAGAGCGAAAGCTCTATGTCTTGGAAGAAGAAGCCCCCGAGGTGCCGACCGGGAACTCTTCCCGTGCTGAGAAAGATACTTATAAGAAGTATACTGACGATGCTTTAGATGTCGAATGCCTTATGCTTGCCACTATGAACTCTGAGCTTCAGAAGCAACATGAGAACATGGGGTGCAAGGAGATTGACGAGCATCTCAAGAAAATGTTTCAAGGGCAGGCTCGTCAAGAGATGTTCGACATCACAAAAGCGTTGTTTCAGTGCAAGATGGGAGTTCGAGACTCAGTAGGGACTCACGTACTCAAGATGATTGGGTATATAGAGAACCTTGAAAGGCTGGGTTTTCCTCTTGGTCAAGAGTTGGCCACGGATCTGATCCTGTAATCGTTGCCGGACAGTCATGAGCAGTTCGTCTTGAACTACAATATGAATGAGATAGACAAGACATTGCCCGAACTCCTAGGCATGTTGAGAACTGCCGAAATCAATATGAAGAAGTCCAAGCCTGCCAGCCCCATACTGATGGTGCATAAGGGCAAGGGCAAAGCCAAGGGCTCTAAGAAGACGAAGGTGGGACCTAAGTCATACCTTGAGCCCAAGTCTTCAGCACTGATGAAGAAGAAAAGCACGGTGAAGGAAGGGAAATGCCACCACTGTGGCAAGGCTGGTCATTGGAGGAGGAACTGTCCTTCGTACATTGAGGGTCTGCAGAAATTGAGGGGAGGTATGACTTCCGCTTCAAATGTTTACGTTATAGAGATAAACCTTTATGCTCCTTCATCTTGGGTATTGGATACCGGATGTGGTTCTCACATTTGTACAAATGTGCAGGAACTGGGAAGGAGAAGATTGCTGAGTAAAGGGGAGGTGGACCTCCGCGTCGGCAATGGAGCAAGAGTTGCTGCTGTAGCCGTAGGGGTTTATCGTCTTTCTTTGCCCAGTGGGCTTGTAATAGAACTTGATAATTGTTATTTCGTTCCGGCCATAACTAGAAACATTATATCTATTTCATGTTTGGACATGATTGGATTTTCTTTTATAATTAAGAACAATTGTTGTTCTATATTTAAGAATGATGTTTGTTATGCTGTAGCCCAATTGTTTAATTGTCTTTATGTTTTGAACTTGGACCATCTGATCTGTAATGTAGAAAATAATAAAAGACTAAGAACAAATGACTCAAACCCTACGTATCTCTGGCATTGTCGTTTGGGCCATATCAACGAGAAGCGCATATCCAAGCTCCATAGAAATGGACTTTTGGACTCATTTGATTATGAATCATTTGAGCGATGCGAGTCTTGTTTGTTAGGCAAGATGACTAAAGCACCTTTCACTGGTTATACTGAGAGGGCTGAGGATCTCTTGGGTGTTATACATAGTGATGTATGCGGACCCATGAGTTCCATGGCTAGAGGTGGGTATTTCTACTTTGTTACATTTACTGATGATTTCAGTAGATACGGATATGTGTATCTTATGAAGTGCAAATCCGAGACCTTTGAAAAGTTCAAAGAGTTCAAGAATGAAGTAGAAAACCAGTTGGGTAAAAGGGTTAAAGCACTCCGATCTGATCGAGGTGGCGAATACCTGAGTCATGAGTTCCGTGATCATCTGAAAGAGTGTGGTATTGTATCACAGCTCACTCCACCTAGAACACCACAACATAATGGTGTGTCTGAGAGGAGAAATCGTACTCTATTAGACATGGTACGTTCGATGATGAGTCATGCAGACTTGCCTGTTTCCTTTTGGGGTTTTTCTTTAGAGACTGTTGCAATGACATTGAATCGCGCTCCAACGAAAACGGTTCTGAAGACACCATATGAGATATGGACTGGGAAGCGTCCTAGTATGTCGTTCATTAAAATTAGGGGCTGTGAGGCATACGTGAGACGTCAAATGCCTGACAAGCTGGAACCCAAATCGGATAAATGTTATCTGGTGGGATATCCTAAGGAAACGAAAGGGTATTACTTTTACCTACTGTCTGAGGGCAAAGTGTTTGTTGCAAGGACTGGTGTCTTCTTGAAGAAAGAGTTCTTATCAAGAAAGACTGAAAAGGTAGAGCTTGAAGAAGTTCAAGAACCACATGTAGTGAATGAACCGGAATTGGATACTGAGACAGGACTACAAGATGTTGTAGCTAGAGAACCTGCTCAGGGAACACATGTCCTACGTAGATCTGGTAGACCGAGGTTTGAGCCTGAGAGATATGGATTTCTCGTGTCTCAAATAGGTAATGTGTTGCTTATGGATCATGATGATGAACCAGCAACCTACCAAGAGGCTATGAATGGACCGGACTCTGACAAATGGCTTGAGGCTATGAAATCCGAAATGGACTCCATGTATGCAAACCAAGTTTGGAACTTGGTGGAACCACCTGAAGGGGTACGACCCATAGGGTGCAAGTGGGTCTTCAAGAAGAAGACCGACATGGATGGGAATGTACAGACATTCAAAGGGCGACTGGTGGCTAAGGGTTTCAAGCAAATTCATGGTATTGACTATGATGAGACCTTTTCCCCTGTTGCTATGGTGAAGTCCATTAGGATATTGCTTGCTATTGCTGCGTATTATGACTACGAGATCTGGCAGATGGATGTCAAAACGACTTTCCTTAATGGAAACCTCCTTGAGGAAGTGTATATGACACAACCCGAGGGTTTTGTATCCCCAGATGAAGCCACTAAAATATGCAAGCTGAATAAGTCCATTTATGGACTGAAACAGGCCTCTCGAAGTTGGAATCTTCGTTTTGATGAGAAAATCAAAGAGTTTGGTTTCATCAAGAATGAAGATGAGCCTTGTGTTTACAAGCGAATCAGTGGGAGCATTGTTGTCTTCCTGATATTGTATGTAGATGACATACTGTTGATTGGGAATGACATTCCTACCCTGAAAGTTGTTAAGAACAACCTAGGGAACTGCTTTTCAATGAAGGATTTGGGTGAAGCGACTTATATACTTGGTATTAAGATCTATAGAGATAGATCGAAGAAGTTGCTGGGTTTGACCCATAGTACGTACATCGAAAAGGTTTTGAAGCGGTTCAACATGCTTGAGTCCAAGAAAGGATTTTTGCCCATGTCTCATGGTGTGAATCTCTCTAAGGACCAGTGTCCAAAATCTTGTGAAGATAAGGACCGCATGAAGTTAATTCCATATGCTTCGGCAATTGGATCAATCATGTACGCGATGTTATGTACTCGACCCGATGACTCCTTTACTTTGAGCATGACTAGCAGGTATCAGTCAGACCCCGGTGAGTGTCACTGGATTGCAGTCAAGAATATCCTGAAGTACTTGAGAAGGACTAAGGATGTGTTCTTGGTGTATGGTGGAGAGGAAGAGCTCGTTGTAAGTGGTTACACAGATGCTAGCTTCCAAACTGATAGAGACGACTCCAAGTCTCAGTCAGGTTTTGTGTTTTGCCTGAATGGAGGAGCTGTGAGCTGGAAGAGTTCCAAGAAAGAGACAGTTGCTGATTCTACAACAGAGGCCGAGTATATCGCAGCAGCTAATGCGGCGAAGGAGGCTGTATGGATTAGGAAATTCATCGGCGAGCTTGATGTAGTTCCTAGCATTGTTGGTCCCGTAGTTCTCTACTGTGATAACAATGGTGCAATTGCACAATCTAAGGAACCTAGATCTCATCAGCGCTCCAAGAACATAATTCGGCGGTTTCATCTTATTCGTGAGATTGTCGAACGAGGAGATGTAAACATTTGCAGAGTGCCGACTGAGGAAAATATTGCGGATCCGCTGACAAAGCCTCTCGCGCAGAGAAAGCATGATGGTCATACTAGATCGATGGGTGTACGATACCTAAATGATCAACTCTAGCGAGAATCTTGTGGATTGCATGTAAATATGTATTTTGTTGGCTGTTTGTTCATATGATGAACATTGTACCTAAGTTTTTCTTTTACAATTAATGGCAAGTTCTTTTATTATGTCTTTTTCTATATGATAGTTAAATGTTAACATAATAGATACCCTTAGAATGTTTGCTTCCATGGGACATCAAGTACGTGACTTGAATGTGAGAGCCTATGATTTATTTGAAGCTTCATTCTTAAAGGTCCCTGGTCGAGTATCATCATAGAAGCTAAGGGTGATGATGGTACATGAAGACTAGCACGTGTGTTGACTGATGACCGGTTCTCACAGGTCATGATATTGTGATATCAAGTCATCAGGTGGGTACTTGTTAGTGAACAAGTTGTACTGGACAGACCCAACCTGAGACTACTCTGTGGATTGTCATCCAATCGTGTCACGAGTAGGTCTCAATTGACAATGGTGTTGTGATCCTTTGACCTTAAGTCACAGCATTCATCAAGTGAGGAAGAGTGTGCTTTGATGCCATCTAAAGTCTTCCTTGAGAAAGGTTGATGATAAGGGTGGTTGTTGGGCATGTTACGAATCATTTGGGTGTTTGTGTGTGAGTAGATATGGGATTTGTCCTCCTGTATGACAGGAGTTGCATCCATGGGCCCCTTGATGGAACTGGACTGAGAAATGCATGGCCATGCTTGGTTGAGTCAATATGTGATATTGGACTCACCATTCTCTGGAAGTCCGTCCTGGATCAAGAAACTTGGATTGAGCTATTACGAGGGTGACACAGTCCATGCCTCTAATTATTTCCGGATGTAAGGGACAAAGGGACAAAGACAACGCTGATACATTGGTCATAAAGGCTTATGAGTTATGAACTCTTATTGCTTGGGGAGCAATGAAGCATTGCTAGATGCCGTTCATTGTTTGTTAGGTTTTTGCTTTGATACTTTCGAGATCAAGTGGGAGTCTGTTGGAGTTACCATTGTGATCTGGAAGTGATCAAACATATGATCTCACTGCCAACGCGATATGAGCCTGCAAGGTCGCACATAAGAGATGTGGAGAAGTTGGATAATTGACTGTGTTGGTAAAGGTTGCCAATCACCGACCTGAATGGGGTGTGGGCAAAGTGTTGCCTTAAAGAATCATCGGGTTGGGCAAATGTTGCCTCGAAGGATTGGCAAGCATAGTCGGCCGAGGGTCGACGAGAATCGTCGAGAATAGTTCTGTGATTCTCGCCGATCGACGAGAATCGTCGAGAATAGTTCTCTGATTCTCGCCGATCGGCGTGTATTGTCGACCCTGTTCGACGTGTATCGTCAGTGATTCTCGACGATCGACGAGAATCGTCAACCTGCGATTCGACGTGAATCATCGGGCATTCTCACCGATTGATACTCGCCGAATATGCTGGTGATTCTCGCCGACCGATTCTCGCTGACTGGTTCCCGCCAATTCTAGCCGATTCTCGCTGATCCTTAGTGATTCTCGACGATCGATTCTCACCGATCGGCTGATCATTCTCGCCGATTCTGGAACCCTTATTCTTGGGTGGTCTGCGGATAGCGATTTTCCTAGGTTTATTTAAACCTTTGGTATAAATAGAACACTTAGGGTTTTTTCGGGTTTACTACTACTGATCGAATCGAACCCGACGGAAGAGTTCCTTTCTTCATTCCGCCGATCCCGAATCCCGCCGCCGACGGAAGGGTTCCGCCGCCGCCGTGATCGCTCCGCTGACCTCCTCTTCTCCGGCGACTGTCGCTGGCGTTGCTCTTCCTGACGCGGACCTAGCAGTCCGTGGAAAGCAAGGTGCGGTCCTCTCCTCCATCCCGATCTTCCGTGTGATGGAAAGCCTGGTGTTCTCCCGCTCGTGTGGACTTCTGCAGAAACGTGGATATTATTCCACGTAGAACTCGCCACTAGCAAGAAGACAAAGTTTGGAGCATCTCTGTTGAGTTGTGAGTCAACGCCACCGAGGTAATTTTTGCCTATTTTTTGCTAACTTCTTGATTCAACGTTCATAGCCCGATCCACATCTCTTTGGGTTTTTCTTGATGTTTTTCCTTCCGCTGCGTGCACAAGTGTTGTGCCACCCTCATAGAGAAACCCAACAAGTTCAGCATTTCTCAGATAGTATGAACTATCTCTTCCAGTCAACGATCGTCAAACGGCGCTCGACGAGTTTGTTCTCTGAACGATCGTCGAACAGAGCTCGACGCTCTCCAATATCGTCGAATGGAGATCGACGATGTTGAAGACTCTTCAGATTCCTTTAGAAGCCTCGATCGTCGAACTGAGTTCAACGATCTTTCCAATTCTGCGTCGAACCCTAATATAAAATTCATTTTTCGCCGTCGTTCTCCTTTGCGCTTTCGATTTCTCTGCAAGAATTTTCTTTCCCTCCAAACAGTTCTGCACTTGGTCGTTTTGTTTGTTGAATTTTTGCAAGTACCCATGGCTGTGTCTGTTGCTGTTTTAGCCGCCATGAAGTTTGATGCTGGTTTCGACATTGACATGGAATCCTTCAGCACAACCGACCAGGTCTTTCAAGATATTTTGGGATTATTCAAAGACCAGAACCTGACAGCAATAATGACCACAAGGATTAAGCTTGCATCTGATGAGATAAAGGAATGGGTCTACACTGCCCACAATCAATACAACTCCACCATTGTTGGGTCTATATCTGACACTCAGGTACCCTTAACCCCAGCAATTCTATCAGAAGTTTTTGAGTTGAGGAATGGTGAAGATACTGCTGACTTGTCTGGAGAAGAGTATTCTGACCTGCTTGCCAGAATGGGTCATTCAGAAGCTAACCCTAGCAAGCTCTTCAAAAAGCACCTATCCGTGGAATACAGATTCATGGTAGATGTTGTTGGGAAAGTGCTACTGGCTAAGCACTCTGCCCATGATACAATCTCAAGGTATCAGCTCTGCCTCATGGGAGCTCTTGTAGACAGAAAAAATCTGACTTGGGGAGAAGTCTTCTTTGACCTTATCAAGAAAAAGATCAACAAAAGTTTTGTAAATTTGGAAGGATTATTGGGGTGTTTCTGCAGCACAGGTGCCCTATTTTGCTGGTCTCCTCTGGAATCCATATCAATGCTTCCAAGAGACTGTCTTGTGCCCTCTTTGGAAAATGGGATAGACAAATCATTAAGCCCAGCAGGCCCTCCTCCAGCACTCCTTTAGGCACAAGGACTCTCAGAGTCACTTCTCCACAGGTCTCTGCCCCTGCAGATGACCTGTCTGCTGTTGTTGCCTCTCCTCCTACTCCAATTCCATCCCTTCCCATATCTTCTACCATTCCAGCTCCATCCACCATTATCATATCCATCCCCTCTCCAACATCCACACCATCTCCAGTACCTATTCTACCAACACCAGAAGACCATTTCCATCCCTTATTCTCCTACCCTCCACCAGATGCCACTTCATCACCCTCCATTCCATCCTTCACCCTAATTGATGATTCCTTTATGGATGATTCACCATCCTCTCCTCCTGAGCTACCCTCATCCTCCACATCCTATCAAGAACTTCTACAAGAGATTATTGACCAACCCACATTCACCCCATCCATCTTCATCCCACTATCCTCCATATCCACCTTACCCACACCTCAGCCATCTCTTCCCCCATTCTCCAGCTCTCCAATACCTTCACCAACAGCTGCTCCTCCATCTTCTACCTATGCTCCAGTCACCCTTGAGCAAGTGGACATCCCAGCCCTTGCTGACAGGTTGTATGAACTGCTAGCCCCCAGGCTATCTCTTCTTCTGGAGACCTCCTTGGCTCCCTTACACCTGTCAGTGGCAGCCCTCTCTGCCAGGCTCTCTTCTATATTCCCTCAGGCAGCCCCTACCATAGTGTGCCTTGATCCAGCCTTGTCTGAATCTAGGCAGGGGGAGATGCCCTATGAAGTGAGTCTTCCTGTTGCTGCTGTTGCTGCTTCTGTTTTTATGAGCCTGTCTGCTGCTGCTGCTGCTGCTGTTATTGATGCTTCTTCAGCTCCTGCTCTTGCTGCTGTTGCTGTGCCTCAAGCACAATTTCCTCCTGCTGCAGTCCTTGCAATAGACCTCAGGTCTTTGCTATCAAATTTTGATCAGTTTTATTTCAGCTGTCTGCCAGAGATAACTGCTGTCTAGCCTCCAGAGGATCTATCCAAGGCACTTGTGCCATTCTCTTGCTGTGACCCAAGCATTATCACCTCCTTTGTCAATTCAGTGTATGCTGCTGCTTCTTCTGAAGAAAGCATTATTATTGCTTCTGATATTGTTGCCTCTACTGCTGCTGAAGTTTCTGTTATTACTGTTGAACCAATTTCCAAGGAAATTCTTATGTCAGAGGCACCTGAGTTTGAGCCTTCTGCAGTTTCTTATGATAACTCTACTGTTGTTGTTGCTGTTACCTCTCCAGAGCCTATAGTTGCTGCTGCTATTGTTATTGCTTCTATATCTGCTGCTGTTACTACTTCAACACATGCTGCTACACCCTCTGTTGCCTCATCTGCTTCTGTACAGCTCAAGAAGGATTTGATGAAGAAAATTGATGCTCTTTATGATGACCAGAGTTCTGAAAGTGATGAGTACAGAACAAACTCTGATGACTCTTCTGCTACCATTGCCAGGAAAAGAAAGGCAAGGAGCAAAGCTATGAAGAGAGTACCTCCTGTAAGGTCAAAGATAACAATGATATTCCATACTACATTCTTCATGACTGCCCTATTACTGAGCACTGGATGCAATACTCTAAGAACCAACTGAAAGCAATGAATAAGAAGAGAAAATATGAAAAGGGTTCCTCTCAATTCCAACACTCTCATCCTCCTCCACCACCTCCTCCTGATGCAGGTGTAGGTGGAAGCTCTGCAGCTCAACCCCCAACTAGAAGTCAGGCCCCCTATCAGCCTCATGCTAGATCTTATAATAGGGGAAGCCAATCCAGGGATTCTCATTCCAGGAGAGGAGGATATAGAGGAAATCAAAGAGATCTCCAAGTTTACTCCAAAGGTTACTCAAGGCAACACCCATATTCCAGGGGAGGATAAGTTTCTATTTATACCACATCTGGTCCTTTCCCCTATAAATTAAGGGAAACTGTGTCTTCTAGGCTTCCTCAGGACAATCCCTCTAACAGATATGACCCCTCAGTACCTTTTGAGGATCCTGAGAACAATCCAGCTGCTTGGGCTGCAAGATTAAAAGAACTAGCTGCACTGGATCAGATCAAAAAGTCTAGAGAGCAAGGAAGAGATTTCTCCAACATCTCAACAATGTCTGAACAAAGAAAGAAAGAGCTAGAAAGATATGCGTCAAGTAAATTCTTTGATTCTGACAAGTATATAGAACTACATCCTGAAGCTGTAGTTCCCAGGCCTAAACAGCAAACATCTTTAGGTGCAGTAGATGATACCAGATCAAACAAAGAAGCCCTCAATCCCAACAGAGAGATCAAACTTGTTAAGGGCAAGGAAAAGAAATGATAATGTAAGGTGACATTCTCTGTGATTTCTGATTACTATCTGGATGTTATATATCTCTGTGGTTCTGCAATGTCTAGCTTGTTGTTTTTCTGTTTTGCTTCTTGTATGTTGTTATTAAATTTTTTTTCCAAAGTCTGTAAATAGTAATCCTAACCCAAATAGGGGGAGATTATTGGAACACCCTATTACTAATTTGGGTCAGGATCACTATGTCTCTTGGAAACAAATGTTTGTCCTCATGTATAGCTCTATAGGTCAATTAGAATTGAGTCTAAGGGTTAGAAGTCTAGGTTTGGAAGCTGCCCTCAAGACCAGGATTTTCTGTTTGGATACTAAGTCATATCGTCGAGCTCAGCACGATGATTCGTCGAACTCCGATCGACGATCGTCTAGCTCAACTTCGACAGATCGTCGAACTCCATTCGACGATCGCTGAGCTCAACTTCATCATATCGTCGAACTCCATTCGATGATCGGTGAGCTCAGGTCGACGATTTTGACTCTGCTTTGGATCTTTATCTCTGAGCTCAGTTCGACGATCTTTGAGCTCAGATCGACGATATTTTACTGATGTATATTTCCAGATCGCTGAGCTCAGTTCGACGATAGCAGAGCTCAGTTCGACGTTTTCAGATAACTTCAAGGATGTTTCTAGATTCAAATTCAAATCAGTTAAGGAGTTATTCTGCAATTAATTCAGAGATTTCCTAGCTGTTTTCATTCATTTCTGGACCAAGTTTCAAGGAATATTTGTATGGATTTTCCTCCAGAAGAGATTTTGCAATTAAGGATGCCATTAATGCAGGCCAACGGCTATTCTTCTCAGAGAATGTTTTTCCATTCAGTACCAGAGAATAAAAGAGAAGAATTCTTTTTGAATCTCTAAGAAAGAGATACACAGAGACACACAGTCAGACATCATAATCTTCAACAAAATATTCTGTCTCAAGGAATTCTCAAGAACACACATCCAAGGAGATCAAGCTCTCTCAAATCTTCAGATCTCTCTTGTCCAAAGTGTTCAAGGCCAACATATTTCAAGACTCCAAACATTCAACATTTCAGCTATTGCTGAAATCATCTATTGCTGGAGTTCAATCTTTGAAGTCCTATCACCCTCAGCAAAGCTTTTCTTCCTGAAGATCTCAAGGATTCAGGGGGAGCTTTGACATCAACAATCCACATAGTCTTCTCAGTTGTTTGAGAAAGAGAAGACTTCCATCACTCTCTCACCCCCTCTCTGTAAAGGGTTTCTCAAACTCCCTTCAAAAGTTTGAGCTTGGTTTTTGAGCACCTTGTCAAAAGCTCATTGGTAGCAAGACACCTGATCAAAAAATCTGCTTTGGTTTTTGAGCACCTTATCAAAAGCTCATTGGTGCCCAGGACACCTGATCAACTCATCCTGTAGTGGATTCCTACCTAGGGTGGTAGAAGAGTGGATGTACCCAGGTTTAGGGGAACCACAATATTTCCTTGTGTCTTCGGATTTGCTTGTTTTTATTTTTGTTTCTGGCCTTGATTATTCTGTGATTAGCTTTTGAGTAGTATAGTTCTGTGATTAGATTTTTAATTGCTTCCCTGCTCACTCATATTACAACAATTGTTGTAAAAAGTTTCAAAGCACCATATACTCTATTCCCCCCCCCCCCCTCTAGAGTATATCAGATCTAGCTGCACTTTCAGGTTGGGACCTCCCACCTTCGACGGGAGTGCTGACTTTATGATTATAGACGATTGGATCATCTCCATCGAGGAGATGTTTTCGTATTCTGGAATTCTAGAAACCTAGAAGGTGATGATTGCAGCCTATCAGTTAAAAGGTCTGGCGAAGAGTTGGTGGATTCGGGAAATAGAGAGCCTGAAGGAAGGCTATACTTGGGAATCTTTTAAGAAGATGTTGCTTAAAAAGTTTCTACCCTCGGTCGAGCAAGACCGCCCGATGAATAACTTCCTGCATCTAAAGCAGAGACAACTTACCGTGAGAGAGTATGAAATTGAGTTTAGCAAACTAAGCAGGTTCGCTCCGGATTTGGTAGCTTCTCAGGAGGATAGAGTGAAACGTTTCTTGGGAGGACTAAGAAGCGATGTCCAGGAGTTGGCATGTGCTTACCAAGCTGAAAGTTATGCTAAAGCAGTGGAAGACGCTTTAAAAGTGAAGGCGATTGAAAACGCCAAGAACCGCGGTGCTGCAGCAAGGAAGGAGAAAAGAAAAGGTGTTGAGAATGGTAGCTCCAGGGCAACTGGCCCTTCTTCGAAGAAGAAAAGTAAGGATGTGTGTAGCTTCTGTGGTCGACCTGGCCACCCCTACGAAAGGTGCTTCAAGAGGACTGCCACCCTGAAGCAGCAGCAGTGCATGCCATCCAAGGTGCACCCAAGGGAGAGCTTGTGTGCTCGTTCTATGCAAGGAAGGGTCATGATGTGACTCATTGCTGAATGAAAGAAAGGGTTTGCTTCCAGTGTGGGCAGAAGGGACACCAGAAGTCTTCGTGCCCCCAGGCTCAGTCCCCATTGTAGCCTGCCCCACTTCAAGCTCTTCCACCGCCACCAAACCTAGATAAAGGAAAGGCAAAGCTGAACATGATGACCATCGAGCAAGCCCAAACCTTTACGTAAGTGATATCAGGTTAGCCTCAGTGTAAATTATCCTTATTAATTATCATTGTTGCCCTAGTTGTCGTTCGTTTAGTTATGTATGTTACTGTTTTAGGGGAGTTTAAGGTGCGGAATAGGTGGGCGTGCGTTCTTTTTTATTCGGGTGCCACCCATTCCTTTGTGGCTCGGAGGTTTGTCGATAAACATCGCCTGAGTGTGGACGATTTCGGAGGCTCCTTCAATGTCAAGCTCCCTTCCGGTGATTCTATAATATCTAATCAAGGAGTTCTGAGATGCCCTATTTGTCTTGGCAATTTTCTGGCGTATGCGGATCTGATGATTTTGGATCTGTCTGATTTTGACGTGATTCTAGGCAAGGATTGGCTGTCCAAGTATGATGCGGTCATCCAGTGCAAGGCTAAGCAATTGGATTTTAGAATGGACGACGTACAACCTATGAGCGTCTATGGATTTCAGGACAGAGATTCCCCTGTCATTTTTGTGGTATGTGCTTATCGTGCTATAGAGTCGGGTTGCGAGGCATTTTTGGTTTCTATTTCTTCTTTGGAAACAGCTTTTGTTACGCCACGTCTTGAGGATGTCTCGGTGGTGCGAGAGTTTCCAGATGTCTTTCCTGATAATATTCCATGACTTCTTCCTGAAAGGGGACAGAGTTTGTGATAGACCTCGAACCAGGTACTCGTCCTATTGCTAAAGCACCGTACCATATGGCTCCGCGTGAGTTGGACGAGTTGCATACTCAGCTCGATGAGTTGCTGAGGTGTGGTTTTATTAGGCCAAGTACTTCTCCATGGGGTGCTCCTATTTTGTTCGTCAAGAAGAAAGATGGATCGATGAGACTTTACATCGATTATGGGGAATTGAACAAGGTAACAATTAAGAATAGATATCCCCTGCCAAGGATTGATGATTTGTTCGACCAATTGCGTGGTAGCTCGGTATTTTCAAAGATCGATCTTCGCTCAGGATACCACCAGTTGAGGATTCGAGAGGAAGATATTCCTCGAACCGCTTTCCGTTCTCGGCATGGACATTATGAGTTTTTGGTGATGTCCTTTGGTTTAACCAATGTACCCTCAGCTTTCATGGATTTGATGAATCAGGTGTTTAAGGATTCCTTGGACCGTTTTGTTATCGTGTTCATAGATGATGTCTTGGTGTATTCTCGCAATGTTGAGGAGCATACTCAGCATTTGCGTCTGGTTTTGTCGATCCTGAGGGAGCATAAGTTATATGTGAAGTTGAGCAAGTGTGAGTTTTGGCTAACTCAGGTGTCCTTTCTGGGTCATGTTGTAAGCAAGGATGGTATTTCTGTAGACCCGAGCAAGATTTCTGCGGTAATGGAGTGGGAGAGACCTTCTACGCCGAAGGAGATTAGGAGTTTATTAGGCCTAGCCGGCTATTATAGAAGATTCGTGGAAAGATTTTCGGTGTTGTCTGCTCCTCTAATTAGACTTACTCAGAAGAATACTGCTTTCATTTGGAGTGATAAATGTGAAGAGGCTTTCCAAGAGATGAAGAAGAGATTATGTACTGCTCCAATTTTAACCTTACCTACTAAAGGACTTGAGAATGCTGTGTATGTTGATGCGTCACATATCGGACTTGGTTGTGTTTTAATGCAAGATGGTAAGGTGATTGCGTATGGATCAAGACAACTAAAGATCCACGAGATAAACTATCTGACGCACGATTTGGAGTTTGCTGCCGTAATTTATGCACTGAAGCTTTAGAGACACTTATTATATGGCGCGATGTGCAAGATCTATACTGACCATAAGAGTTTGAAGTACGTCTTCACTCAGAAAAAACTAAATCTGCGCCAGCATAGGTGGTTAGAATATGTGGCAGATTATGAAGTGGAAATTCTTTATCATCCAGGAAAGGCTAATGTAGTAGCCATTGCCTTGAGTAGGAAGACCGCTAAGATTTTTAATCTGTCGGTGCAATCCTTGATAGAAGAATTTTTGTTGATGGATATTGAGGTTGGGAGTAGTACTGTGCCTGGTAGTCTAGAAGCAGAAGAACCCTCTTAGATTTCTCTTACTCGAGCACATCAGAAGGATGAGCCTGATTTGTTGCACCTCCGGAATAGAGCTTTGAAGGGAGAGCTACCCGATTTCTCTATGGACGAGTTGGACAACCTGAAGTATCGGGGTAGATTTTGCGTCCCCGCCTTTGGCGATATTCGAGCTAAAATCTGTGCTGAAGCTTATGGTTCCAGAGTGGCCTACCACCCTGGTTCCACAAAGATGTACAAAGATCTAAGGCAAATTGTTTGGTGGTCAGGGATGAAGAATGACATCGCCAGGTTTGTATCGGAATGTTTTACTTGTCAGCGTGTTAAGGCTGATCATAGAAGGCCTGACGGTAAACTGACACCGCTCGATATTCCAAGTTGGAAATGGGAGAGTATTTCAATGGATTTTATCACCGGTCTGCCAAAATCTCCCCATGGGCACGACTCTGTTTGGGTGATAGTCGACAGATTGAGAAAGTGTGCTCACTTTGTTCCATTTAAGATTGGGTACTCGATGAAGAAGATAGCTGAGTTATATCTTGAAGAGGTCATCAGGTTGCATGGTGTGCCTATTAGAATCATATCATATCGGGACTCTAGATTTACGTCTCGTTTTTGGAAGAGTTTACAGGAGGGGTTGGGTACTGATTTAAGGTATTCCACCGCCTATCATCCGCAGACTAATGGTCTGACGGAAAGGGTAAATCAGATCGTAGAGGATATGATCAGGTGTTATATTTTGGATCATGGTGGGGCTTGGGATGAGCGTCTCAGACTCATGGAGTTTGCTTACAATAATAGTTATCAAGAGAGTCTGCAGATGGCTCCGTTTGATGCCTTGTGTGGGAGGCATTGTAGAACTCCACTGTTTTGGGCTGAAGTTGGTGAGAGGCCATTGTTAGGTCCGGAAGCTCTTGAAGAGATGAATTGTGCCGTGACCCATATTCGGGAAAAGCTTCGTGTGGCTCAAGAGCTTTATGAGAAGTACGCTAATCTTCGAAGGGTCGATCTGGAGTTTGCGGTTGGAGACTTGGTTTTTCTGAAGGTTTCTCCGATGTTTGGTGTTAAAAGGTTTGGAAGGAACCACAAGTTAGACCCCCGGTATGTGGGACCTTTCCAGATTCTTGAGCGCATCAGAGTGTCAGCTTATAGGTTGGAATTGTCTGCGACCTTCCCTGGTGCCCATGATGTGTTCCATGTGAGGCAGTTGCGGAAATGTGTTCGTAATGATTGTCAAGTACTCGACTCGATACCCCAGATTCAACCCAACCTTACTTATGTGGAAAAACCTGTTCGTGTTCTGGATTTTCAAGAGCAGGTATTGCGGAGAAAGACCATCCCTATGGTCAAGATTCTATGGAGAAATCAAGACGTCGAGAGCGCGACGTGGGAATTGGAATCGGTGATGAGGGAATCTCACCCGCACCTCTTCTCTTAGTTTCAGGTATGTCGTTATGTTTTCAGTTATGTTTGATTTAGTCGTTTTGATTGATTTTGGAGTTGTGTTAAGTTTCGGGACGAAACTTCTTTTTAGGGGGAGTGACTGTAACGCCCCCGATTTTTCGATGATTTTATTTGTTTGGGCAACGTCAGATCTATGACGTCATGACGTTACTTTTAACGTCGAGTTGACGGCGCAATGCCGTTAAGGCATTTTCGCGCCTGTGCGGTCGAGTAGGCCAAATTCTTGTTGTAATGGGAAAATTTTGAATTTGTTATTTAAGTTAAGTAATTTTGGACTTGCTCGTCAAGTTTCATCGCAATCCGAGCATTTTTGGAGTCTCGGCGCGCGATTGAAATTTTGGATTTGTTTATGTTCGCCGTATACTTCGATGATTAGTATCTCGGGAATGGCTCGTCGGATTCTGGTTTTGACTTCGCCGTTGTGTTCGTAGCGTCAGTGTTCGTCTACGGTGCGAATTTCTTTTAATTCGGCACGCATTCGGGCCTCCGTTTTGATCTCGTAGTTTCCTTATTCAAAAATATATAAATATGTATACTTTATTATTAAAGTACTATTCAAAAATAAAAAACACTATTCATTCATATAATTTAATTTCCTGGATATATTTGTAAAGAATTTACGAATTTATGCAAATCTCTTTTTCTTTTACTCGAGTGGTCAGTTCATATACACGAGTGATTCTTTCCTACTCGAGTGAAACATTTCATATCTACACGAGTGACTTCTGTGCATACTCGAGTAAACTTTTTTCACCTACTCGAGTAATTCTGTTTCGCCTACTCGAGTAAATTTGGTTCTTACTCAAGTGCTGTTCTAGATCTACACGAGTACTTTTCCTGCTTACTCGTGTAAAATTTCTGACCTACTCGAGTGTTTCTGTAGTTACACGAGTACTCATTTTGAACTACTCGAGTAACCTTTCTGAACTACTCGAGTAGTCATTTTGAACTACTCGAGTAGCCGTTCTACCTCTCGAGTACCCGTAAGCTTGTTCTCGTGTATTCCGTTGCAGTTTATGTTCGGGAGCCTTTTTAAAGGTCAAAACGATGTCGTTTGGAAAAATGGATAACATGAAATTTGTTCGTCTCGACAAGATCTACAACATTCATGTTGGGCACTTTTCGATTTGATGTAATCCTAAACCTTTATTTTCATCTTCTGTGCAACAGCGCGTATAGAAGTTCGTTTTAGACAAAGGATTTTATAAATGTCCTTATATATATATATATGTATATTTTTATACTCTGATAGTTATATTAAGAAAGAAGAAAATTCCTTCTTCTTATTCGATTCTTGTCTCTCGTACCAGAGCGGCGGTAGCGTGAGAGAATATATTTCGTGAAACTTTCGGCGGCCTCCGACGGTGCTCCGGTGCTCGAAATCTTCATCCGAGTATAGATCTGGAAAGCTCTCGCCGAGAGCTAGGCCATCGTGGTAATATCTTCCCCGTTTCTTGAGTTTTCTAGTTAGGGTTTTTCGACCCTAACCTCTTTTTCGGCCGTTCTTGTTCAGGTTTCGATTCGTCCCGCAACCTTTTGCCTCGATCTACAACGTGGAGTGATTCAGAGGACTTTTCCGGTTAAACTAAGGCAAGTGGTGGTTTCCCCTCATTTCTTCTAGTCCGATTTGATGGTAACGACTATGTTTTCATGTTCCTTAAATTTTCTACACTTATTTTTGCAAATTATTGTTACGATTTACCTTCTCAATAATCACATGATGTTGTGATGTTTCGTCATGGTAAACCCGATTTCGTCCGGATGTGTTGATCGTTTTGAAGTGTCTTATGATGGCTTTAAGTGCCTTACTTTCCGTTATTAAATGCGTTAGAATTTATCTAGAACTGTAAATTGCTCCTAGAGGTTGATCAACCGCGTCTTGAGTTCGGTAATGTCAATTAGAATCTGTCAAGCCAAATCCCGAGATATTTGTGTTGTGGTTTCTTTGAGTTTCTTGAATGCGGGAGTTAGTGGACGATTCCTCCTCCGCAGTGTTTGTTACCTTCATTAGTGTCATGTGGAAGTCTACTTTATTTTTGGATGTCTGCGGTGTATGGTGGAGATTATGAGACTCCCTCACAGTTAGACAGATTATAAATCCGTCTTTGAAAGTGTGAGTTAGATCTGATATACTCTAGAGGGGGGTGAATAGAGTATGGTGCTTGCTAAAAACTTTTACAACAGTTGTTGTATTCTAATGTGAACAGGGAAGCAAATAGTAAATCTAATCACAGAAACTATCTAATCACAGAGCAACCTAGTCACAAACCACAGCCAGAAACAGAAGAAAAACAAGCAACCAGAAGACACAAGGAACTATAGTGGTTCCCCTAAAGTTGGGTACATCCACTCTTCTACCACCCTAGGTAGGAATCCACTGCATGATGAGTTGATCAGGTGTCCTGGGCACCAATTAGCTTTTGATAAGGTGCTCAAAAATCAAACCAGATTTTTTGATCAGGTGTCTTGCCACCAATGAGCTTTTGATAAGTTGCTCAAAAACCAAACACAAACTTTTGAAGGGAGTTTGGAAAACCCTTTACAGAGGTGGGGAAGAGAGAGTGATGGAAGTCTTCTCTTTCTCAAAGCAGCTGAGAAGACTATGTGGATATTGATGTTATCAAAGCTCCCCCTGAGATTTGTAATAGTTCAGGAATTGAAGCTTTGCAATAGGGTGATAGGCCTTTAGAAAATTGATCTCCAGCAAATGATGATTTCAGCAACAGCTGAAATGTGAGGTGTCTGGAGTCTTGAATGTTGATGGCCTTAAACACTTGAATCACAAGAGATCTGAAGATTTCAGTTTTGTTGATCTCCTTTGAATGTGTGTTCTTGTATGAATCTTGAGACAGAGAATGTCTACAACTCTCTTTCCTTTTCTTGTGCAACAGTTGTTGTTTGAGAAAGATGTTGTTGCAGAAGAAGTTTTGCAGAGAATGAATATTTCAGAATATGTGTCTCTCCCTTGTTCTTCTTTTTCAGTTCTGAAAAAATCTAATCTTTTATCCTCTTGATGTCTGAATAGAAATGATCCTCTGTCAAGATAGTCGTTGGTCTGTCATTAAATGACTTCCTTAACTGTAATTGTCTTCTGGAGGAAAGTCCAATAAAAATATTCCTTAAAAATTCCTTGAAACTTGCTCCAGAATAAATGAAAAACGGATACAAGATCTCTGAATTAATTGCTGAGAATAACTCCTTAATTGTCTGAATTTGAATCCTGAAAGTCGTCAGAAAAACGTCAAACTGAGCTCTACTATCGTCGAACTGAGCTCAGAGATTTGGACTTAGACAGAAACAGAGATCGTCGATCTGAGCTTAACTATCGTCGAACTGAGCTCAGAGATTGAGAATCAAACTGGAGTCAAGATCGTCGAACTGAGCTCGAATATCGTCGAATGGAGTTCGACGATTTGTTTAAGTTGAGCTCAGCGATCGTCGAATGGAGTTCGACGATCCGTCGAAGTGAGCTCAACGATCATCGATTGGAGTTCGACGATTCGTCGTACTGAGCTCGACGAAATGACTTAGTCTCCAAACTGAAAAACCTTGGTCTTGAGGGCAGCTTCCAAACCTAAGTACTAACCCTTGGACTCAATTCTAATTGACCTTTAAATCTATACAATGAGGTCAAAAAAGGTTCCTAAGATACATAGTGATCCTGACCCAAATTAGTAATAGGGTGTTCTAACAATCTCCCCCTATTTGGGTTAGGATTACTATTTACAGACATTTGAAAATAAAAGCAACAATACAGAACAACAATACAGAAATGCAACAAACAAAGCATTGCAGAATCACAGATAATATCTCAGACAGATCAAAAAACAGCAAATATTATCACCTTACAGAGTTACTCCTTTTCTTTGCTCTTTATAAGTTTAATTTATCTATTTGGATTAAGAGCTTCCTTCTTTGATCTTCTGTCATCAGCTGCACCTAGAGATGTTTGTTGTTTAGGCCTTGGTACTACAGCTTCAGGGTGCAGCTCCATGTATCTTTCAGAATCAAAAAACTTGCTGGAAGCATATCTTTCAAGTTCCTTCTTTCTTTGTTCAGACTGAGTAGTAATGCTGAAGGTGTCCTTGCCATGCTCTTTGGCTTTCTTAATCTGATCCAAGGCAGCTAATTCCTTCATTCTAGCTGTCCAGGCAGTTGGATTGTTCTCTGGATCCTCAAAAGGCACTGGAGGCTCATATCTGTTGGAGGGATTATTTGGAGGAGCTCTGGAGGAGACTAAGTCTTTCAACTTATAAGGAAATGGACCTGAAGTAGTATCAGATGAACCTGGTCCTTCCCTTAAGTATGGATGCTGTCTGGAATAACCTTTTGAATAGACTTGAAGTTCTCTTTGGTTGCCTCTGTAGTTTCCTCTCCTTGATTGATAGCCTCTAGATTGGCTTCCCCTATATTGAGATCTTCCTTGAGGCTGATAGGGAGTTTGACTTCTGGCAGAGGGATGAGATGCAGAGCTACCACTTGCACCTGCACCAGGTGAAGGAGGAGGAGGAGGAGGATGATGGAACTGAGAGGAGCCTTTCTCATACTTCCTCCTCTTCTTCTTAGCCTTTAGTTGATTCTTGGAATATTGCATCTAGTGTTCTGTTATAGGGCAGTCATGCAGAATATAGTAGGGAATGTCATTTGTATCTTTTACTTTAGCCGGAGGAACTCTTTTCATTGCCTTGCTTCTTGCTTTTCTTTTCCTTGCTATAGTAGCTGAGGAATCATCAGAATCAGTTCTGAACTGATCACTTTCAGAGATCTGATCATCATAAAGAGCATCAATCCTCTTAAGATAGTCTTTTTGAAGTTGTGATTAAGTAGATGAAACAGTAGAGACATCAGTAGTGGAAGCAACAGTAGAAGGAGGAATGGAAGCAACACTAGCAGAAGAAGTTGTAGCAGCAACAATAGATACATCAGATACAGAACTTTCAGGAGCAACACTCTCAGAAGATACAACAGCAGTAGTAACAGCAGTAATTGGGGCAACAGCAGATTCAGAGAAAACACTTTCAGATACAAGAACATCAGTAACAGCAATATCATCAGTAATGACAGTAGGCTCAAGATCAAATGCCTCTATCATAAGTATATCCTTAGAGACTAACTCATCAGCAGTATCAGAACTATCAGAAACAGCAACATTTGCAGCAGTAGAAGCAGCATCAGTACTTTCAACAACAACATAAACAGTAGGGGCAGTAGCAGAAAGAGACTGTATACAAGAATTAATGAGACTGGTGTCACAGCTGGGAAAGGGCACAATGACCTTGGAGAGATCTTCTGATGGCTGGACTGCAGTGCTTTCTGGAAGACAGCTGAAATATATACAATCAAACTCTGATAAAAGGGGCCTGAGGTCAACTGAGAAAACTGCAACCTGTGGTGTTGAGGCTGGAGCTTGAGTTGAAGAGACAACAACTTGAACTGAGGAAATAGCAGCAACAGGGACTGAAGAAATGGTAGCAGCAGGCAATCTAACATCTTCATGAGGCATCTCCCCCTGCCTAGATTCAGAGATAGCTGGATCAAGGCACCCAAAGGAAGGGATTGCCTGAGGAATGAGAGAAGATAGCCTGGCAGAAAGGGGTGCAACTGACTGTAGAAGTGGAGCCAAGGAGGTCTCCAACAAGAGTGAGAGCCTGGGAGCTATCAGCTCATACAGTCTGTCTGCTAAGACTGGAATATCTACATACTCAGTAAGGACTTGAGCAGAGGTAGAGAATGAAGGTGGAACAGCTGGAGATGTTGGTGGAGAACTAGTGGATGGTAGAAGTTAAGGTTGAGATATGGGGATTGTGGAAATGGAAGATAGTGGTATGGAAAGAGAAGGTGTGAAGGAGGGTTGAGCAATGATGTCTTGCAGTAGCTGTTGATATGATGTGGATGAAGAGGGTAGATCAGGAGGGGATTAAGGTGAATCATCCATGAAGGAATCATCTATCAGATTGAATGATGGAAGGTGAGATGATGTGTCAAGATCTGGTTGAGGGTAGTGATGTAAAGGATGGAATAGTTCTTCTATTAGAGGTGGAGGTGGGGAACTTGAAGTTGGAGAAGGGGTTGAAATTATGATGGTGGATGAAATTTGAATGGTGGAGGAGACTGGTGGAGATGAAATAGGAGGTGGAGGAGGAGAAGCAGCAGGCAAGTCTTCTGCAGGGGCAGAGACTTGAGGGGAAGAGACTGTAACAGTCCTTGTGCCTGAAGTTGCAGCTGCAGAGGGCCTGCTGGGCTTCACAATATGTCTGTCCCACTTGCCAAACAGGGCACAGTTGAGCCTCTTAGAGGCATTGATGTGCATCCCATTTGATACAAGCAGGGCAGGGCATCTGTTTTGGAGAAACAGCCCGAATATCCTTCCATAATTTACAAAATTCTTATTTATCTTCTTCTTAATCAGATCAAAGAAAATCTCTCCCCAGTTTAATTGTTTCTTATCCAGTAGAGCACCCATTAAATACAGCTGATACCTGGAGATGGTATCATGGGCTGAATGCTTGGCCAAAAGAACTTTTCCCACAACATCAGCTAAAAACCTGGGTTCCAGAAATTGATCCAACAACTGTGTTTTGATCCTGGTTGTAGGCAGTATACACCCACTCCTTGATTTCATCAGCAGGTAACTTGATTCTGGTGGACATGATAGTAACTAATTTTTGTTCCTTGAAAAGTTCTAGAATGTCTTGGAAAACCTGATCACTGGTGCTGAAAGAATCCATATCTATATCAAATCCTGCATCAAATTTCATGGCGGCCAGAACGGCGACGGAGACGGCCATGTTTTCCTGCAAAAAATAAACAACCAAACGATCAAGTGTAGAGAGGTTTGGAGGGAAAGAGAAAATTTGCAGAGAGATTGAAAGCGCAAAAGGAGAACGATGGCCGAAAAATGAATTTTATATAGGGTTCGACGCAGAAAAGGAAAGATCGCTGAACTCAGTTCGACGATCGGGGCTTCTAAAGGAATCTGAAGGGTCTTCAATATCGTCGATCTCCGTGCGACGATATTGGAGAGAGTCGAACTCCGTTCGATGATATTTCAGAAAACAAAATCGTCGAGCGCCGTTCGATGATCGTTGACCTGGAGAGATAGTTGAGCACTATCTGAGAAGCGCTGAACTCTGGTCGACGATTTCGGAAAGCGTCGATCTCTGTTCCACGATCTGGGGGAAAATCATCGAGCGCAGTTCAGAGACCAGAAACACTCTTGACACTAGAAAAATTGAGATGTTTGTCTAGTCTTGGTCAATTTTTAGAGTTTCAAAATCTTGGACATTATTTTAGACTTCCTCCATCTAACATTCCTAACTGATTTAGGAAGAAAGTGTGTTTCTTTTCATCCAAGGGTTTGGTGAAAATATCTCCCTTTGCAAATCAGTTGGGATATATTGAAGTTCAATTTTGTTTTTCTCAACATTATCCCTTAAAAAGTGATGGCTAATTTCTATGTGTTTTGTCCTACTATGGAGGACTGGATTTTGAGCTATAGAAATAGCACTGGTATTATCACAAAAGATTTTAGACTTCTCTAAGTTGTAGCCATAGTCTAGGAGTTGGTTTTGAATCCACAATATTTGTGAACAACAACTACCTGCAGCCATATATTCAGCTTCAGTAGTTAAAGTTGACACATATGTTTGTTTCTTGCAAAACCAAGAGACAAGTCTGTCACCAAGAAACTGACAAGTTCCACTGGTGCTTTTCCTGTCAATTCTGCATCCAGCATAATCAACATCAAAAAATCTAGTTAAGTCAAATGCTGAATCTTTTGGATACCAGAGACCTAGATTTGGACAACTTTTAACATAACTGAGAATCCTTTTTTACTAATGTTAGGTGTGACTCTCTAGGGTTCACTTGGAATCTAGCACATATGCATGTAGCAAACATTATGTCTGGTCTACTAGCTGTAAGGTACAGTAAAGAGCCAATCATTGCTCTATATGTTGTCTGATCAACAGGTTTTCCATGTTCATCAACATCCAATACAACATTAGTAGGCATAGGTATTTTCATACAAGATGCTTCAGACATACCAAATTTCTTAACCAATTCTTTTGCATACTTGGTTTGAGAAATAAAGATGCCTTCAGCATGTTGTTTGACTTGCAATCCTAGAAAGAAGGATAGCTCATCCATGCTACTCATTTCAAATTTAGAATGCATTAGGTTGGAAAACCTTCTGCACAAATTTGAATCAGTAGATCCAAAGATAATATCATCTACATAAATCTGTACTAGTAGGGTATGAGACTTATGGGTTCTAATAAAAAGAATTTTGTCTACTCTACCCCTTATAAAATCATTTTCCAGAAGGAAGCATGCTAGGGTCTCATATCATGCTCTAGGAGCTTGCTTGAGACCATATAATGCTTTGTTCAGCTTAAAAACATAATCAGGATGGGTTGGAGAGATAAAACCTGGAGGTTGTCTGACATAGACTTCTTCTTTGATGTATCCATTGAGAAAAGCACTTTTTACATCCATCTGGTATACTTTGAAGCCTTTGTGTGCTGCATATGCTAAGAAGATCCTTATGGCCTCCAACCTTGCAACTGGTGCAAAAGTCTTGTCATAATCTATGCCTTCTTCTTGAGAGTACCCTTGAGCAACTAGCCTTGCCTTGTTCCTTACAATTAGTCCTTGATCATCCAATTTATTTCTGAACACCCACTTTGTTCCAACAATGGAGTGATCCTTAGGCTTTGGTACTAGTTCCCAAACTTTGTTCCTTTCCAAATTGATGCAACTCTCCTTGCATTGCCATGATCTAGTGTGGATCTTGCTCTGCATCTTGAATGGATTGTGGTTCAATTTGAGATAGGAAACAAGTGTGCAACAGGTTTTGGTTGACCTGATTTCTGGTTTGCACACCAGCTGAGATGTCTCCAATTACTTGGGAAATTGGATGATCTCTTGATGTTACTAAATCAGCAGGGGGTGTTGATTGTTCACCAACCTGTGTTGTTGTTTCCTTTTATGGTACAGCAACTGGCTCTTTAAGAAGTTTCTCTTCAAGGTGTTGATTGTCTTCTTCATCTTCACTGCTTTCATCCTTTTGAGTAATTTGTATTCTGTCCAAGTCTTCAGTCAGAGAGTGTACCTGCAAGGGTTCTATGGTAGAAGTGTTCTTCTCCTTGAAAGACATGTTAGTTTCATCAAAAGATATGTGAACAGATTCTTCAATTTTAAGAGTTGATTTATTATAAACCCTATAAGCCTTACTGATCATGGAGTATCCTAGAAACACTCCTTCATTAGCTTTAGCTTGAAATTTTGCTAAATACTTCTTGTCATTATTGTGTATATAGCAAATATAACCAAAGATTCTAAAATAATATATTTTAGGTTTCTTTCCTTTGAGTAATTTATAGGGAGTCTTGCCCTTCAGTTTATGTATTAAACTTCTGTTCTGCACATAGTTGGAGGTGTTCACTGACTTTGCCTAAAAAGATAGAGGAAGGTGAGCATCTGACAACAATGTAGTGGCAGATTCAATAAGGGTTCTATTTTTTCTTTCAGCTACCCCATTTTGTTGAGGAGTTCTAGGAGCTGAGAAAGTGTGCCTGATCCCTTCACTCTGACAGAACTCTTGCATAAAAAGAGAATTAAACTCTGTCCCATGATCACTTCTGATCAGGGCAATGTGAGTATTGAACTCAATCTGTATGCATTTGAGAAACACTATCAAACACTTAAAGTTATCAGACTTCTTCCTCAGAAAGAACACCCATGTGAATCTAGAAAAGTCATCTACAACTACTAAAGTGTAAGATTTCCCTCCTAAGGTTTGTACTGTAATGGGTCCAAAGAGATCCATGTGTAACAAATATAAAATCTTAGGTGAATCACTCTTATTAAGTGACTTGAAACTATTTTTAGTTTGCTTGCCTAATTGACAAGCCCTACAGAGTCCTTCCTTCTTGTAGGGGCCAGAAGGTAGTCCTCTAACAAGGTTGTACTTGGATAGCCTAGCAATGGTTCTAAGGTTTATATGCCCTAGTCTCTTATGTCATAGAATATTAGGTCTACAAACAGAATTAAACAGGCAAATATCTACTTCTGTTGAAAGAAAATCTACTAAATAGATGTTACCTTTCCTTTTACCTGTCAACACAGTTGTGTTGTCCTCTGACTTGATCTTGCATAAGACTTTGCTGGAAGTCACCTGATAGCCTTCATCACATAGCTGACTGATGCTGATCAAATTGTGCTTCAGTCCTTCCACATAGGCTACCTTCTTGAATGTGACTGTGCCAATCTGGACTGCACCATATCCTTTAGTTTGTCCAAAGTTTGAATCACCAAATATGACTTTGGGTCCAAGCTTGGCTTTAAAGGATGTGAGATTGTCCTTGTTTCCTGTCATGTGCTTTGAGCACCCATCATCCAAATACCATTGCTGGTTTGATGTTAGATAGGCCTTCACCTGCACATAAAATAATTCACTTGTTTTTGACCCAGTTTACCTTGGGCCTAGGTTGATAACCTTTAAACTCAGAAATAAATGACATCCCTGGTTGACTCTTATAACCTTCAGGATGATATCTCCTTGGAGGTATTATCCATTCAGTATAAGGGTTAAATCTTTGGGATGAAGGACCCCTAGGATTGGATTTTTATTTACCCTTGAAAGAATTTCCAAAGCTTTGATCTCTGTTTGACGATCGTTGAGCTGCGTTCGACGATCTTGGGTCAGATCGTCGAGCTCCGTTCGACGGTCGACTGTGGCAGAGTTCAGGAATTAGAGATCGTCGACCTGAGTTCGACGATTTTGCCTGAGATCGTCGATCTGCGTTCGGCGATCGTCGAGCTCCGTTCGACGATTTCTGCTGGAACTTGGTTTTCTTAGGTTGATCAGAATTTTTCCTAGCTACCTCTACAACTCCCTTACCATTATCAGAAATAAACTTAATTGGGGTTGTTAGAACTATAGGTTGGCTGGATGAAGCACCCAAGCCCAGTGTACTATTGAATCTAGAGTTCACTGTGCTTGTGATGTCCATTAACTTGATGCTTCTCCCATTAAGGGATTCTTCAAGCTTTTTGGCCTCTGATAGCTCACTTTTCAGTGAAGCTATCTGCTCCCTACAACACTCGAACTCCTCAGAGAGTTTGAGGTTTTCTGATTTTAAGGTACTATGTTCAGACAGTTGATTTTTGAGAGAGATAATTTCCTTCTCAGATTTTAATAGGTCTAAACACAGTGCTTTAAATTCATACTTAAAGTCCTCAGAGTTGAAATCAAAAGAGTCTATTACCTGGTCTTCTTCAGGTTAAGTTTCTGAGTCTGACTCTGACTCTTCTGCATCAGAATTATGTTGAGAGGCATTGATTGCCATCATGCAGAACTCCTTCTCTTCAGTATCATCCTCATCATCACTGGAGCTGGATGAAGCTTCTGATTCCTCTTCAGTCTCACTCCAAGATTCAGCAACAAATCCCTTCCTTGTGTGTTTGTTCTTGCTTGAGGAGGGTTTGCCATTGCTACTCTTCTTGAAGTCCTTATCTTTTCTTCTTTCTCTCTTATCCTTTCTGTCCTTGTTTTTGTTCTCTGGAAAGTCAAGTACAATGTGGCCTAGTTTCCTGCAACCAAAGCAGACAATTTCTTTATATTTTGATTTATCATACCTTGGCTTGTCATGATCTTTGTATGATCTCTTCCTGAAGTCCTTTCTGGCCATCTTGTAAAATCTTTTAGCCAGTAGACTAAGCAGCTCATCATTGCCTGTGACTTTGTCTTGAGGCTGATCTTCAGTGGCTTTGAAAGCTATAGACTTCTCTTTTCTTGTGGTTGGTGAGGCAGCCTTCTGCTCTTCTTCTCTATTTTTGATGAACAGCTCATAAGATTTGAGCTTGCCCAAGAAAGCTTCTGTGGTGATCTCATTCAGACTTCTGGCATCCTTGATTGGCCAGATTCTTGAGTCCCAAGTGCTTGGGAAGCACATTAGGATTTTGTCATTTAGTTCAGTCAATGATATCTCTTTATCCAAAGTTTTCAGCTCATTGACTATAAGACTGAGTCTGTTGTACATATCTCCCACTAACTCAGCTTATCCTTTCTTGAAGTTCTCATATTGGGATATGAGGTGAGATCTCCAGCTGATCCTGAGACTATTTCAGAGAGCTTATCCCAGATTTCCTTTGCTGAGTTCCACTCAGCTACCTTTTGGAAAATGTCATCAGACATAGTCTGGGCTAAGATGTTCATAGCCTTTGCATCTGCTACCTTCCACTTCTTGATCTCTGCATATGTTCCTGTAGGAGGTGGAACACCATTTGTACTTGAAAGATATAGTACCTAAACACTTAGAGGGGGGGGGGTGAATAGGTGACCAATTTCTTTTTAAACTTTAATGGCAGCAATCAGTTAATATCACAGAATTCTAACTACTTTTGCACAGCAATCACACAGCATACACAGCAAAGCACAGCAGACACAGAGTTTTATAGTGGTTCCCCAAGATTTGGGTACATCCACTTTCCCCCTTCGCCTATCTAGCAGTGTACTAGATTCGGCCAAACTTCACCACTGTCTCAGAACCCAAACTGGTTCCTACACCTCAGGCCCAAGGCCCTACAACTCAGCTTTTCCACAAAGCCTACACTCAGCCACAAAGGCCTACACTCAGCCAACAAGGCCTACACTCAGCCACAAAAGGCCTACACTCAGAGATTCCAATCTCCTACACTCACGCTCTCAAGCCCTACCCTCAGCCTTTATAATTACAGGCTTATAATCACTCAGATCCAAAGGATCCTACAAGATAAAAATGATTTTACAAATATTAACTCAACAACCCAAAGACAAGAGAGGGAGGTTGTGAGTTTCTTGATGAGTTCTTGGAAGAACTCAGCTGGATTCAATCTGACTTAGCTTTCTTCAAAACTTCTTGAAAGTAGAACTGAATAAGATTGATTCCTTCTGCAGTTGATCCTTGACCTCTGCTACTTAGAATTCAGAATGAATCTGAACCCTTCTTCTCAGCCTAGTTCCAATGGCTGATTTCTTGGATGGAGCCCTCTCTCTCTCCAACTTCTTAGATCAGCACTTGGACAGCTAGATCTTCTTGTCTTGATACTTGATCAATAACTCTGTGAACCACTTGTTGAATTACTTCAACTACTACTTGAACAACAGTTTCTGTAGACTGTATGAACCTATTTATAGGCTTTCTTCATGGAAACCGGCTGGTCCGGTTCATAACTGAATTCTGACATCTCTGACAGGTGCTGTAGACTGGCTGGAACGGCAGCTGTCAAGTCATCCAGTCAATTCTTGAAAGTTCTCTAACTGTCTGAAAGTGTCGAGACTTTCTGTCTTTAAGTGTCGACACTTATAGACCAAGTGTCGACACAAGTTATGTAAGTGTCGACACAAGTCTACAAGGTGTTGACACAACTCCTTGTGTTGTAGATTCTATGTCTCGACACAGTTTCTTCTGTATGTGTCGACACTGAAATTGAGTGTCGACACAAGTACTTGATCTTCTATCTCTTGCTGAATTCTTCTAAGTGTCGACACATCTCCTTTGTGTCGACACAACTTCTTGTGTTGAATCTGTTAAGTGTCGACACTGCTTCTTGGTGTCGACACATAGTCTTCTATGTTGATACTTGCTGAGTGTCGACACAGCTCCTTGTGTCGACACTTGATTCTTCTGTTGAGACTTCAGCTGAGTGTCGACACATTCCCTTAGTGTCGACACTTGTACTTAGAATATTTTGTTGATCTTTCTGTTCTTTGCTAAGTGTCGACACAGCTCCATGTGTCGACACTTTCTTCAAGTGTTGAGTCTTTTGTTGAGTGTCGACACATTGTTCTTGGTGTCGACACTTACTTCAAATGCTGACTCTTCTGCTGAGTGTCGACACATTGTTCTGGGTGTCGACACTTATACTTAGTCTCTGCTGACTTTTGCTGAGTGTCGACACAGGTCCTTGTGTCGACACTTTCTGGTGTAGACACAGCTTCACTGGGTGTCGACACTGCTGTTAAGTGTCGATACTGCTTTACTGTACTTTCTTCATTGAGTGTCGACACAGCTCCTTGTGTCGACACTTTCTGTCTGGTGTCGACTCTGCATCCCAGGTGTCGACACAATGACTCCAAGTGTCGACACTGCTTGTCTGGGTGTCGACACAAGTCTTCTTAAGTGTCGACACTTTCCCTCTGGGTGTCGACACATGGACTTAGAAATTTTTGCTTCAGTCCTGCAAATACTTAACCTGCACAAGTAACTCAAAAACACATCAAATACATTTTGATGTATATCATTGAGGTGGGTGAGGCTTCTTCAAATCAGGTACATTTAACCAATGTACCCAACAATCTCCCCCTATTTGGAGAAGTCATAACCCTTAGTCAATGATATACACCATTTATAATTAAGATTACAAAATGATGTAAAGCAGGATAATGTACAGCAGGGTAAACATAAACATGTATTAATTTCACATGTATACAAATTCATCATCTCAGAACAAATAAGAAACAGATATAGACATTATCACAGAACAAACATGAAATAGATTAATCATATAACATATTGTTCTAATATCTGTCTTATACATTTTCAGAAGTTCACAAAATGTTTTACATCCAAAAGATTACAAAATAAACTTCAAGAAAATTCTAAATCTATTTTTGTTCAGGCTCTTTAATAACTATCCCTTTGTCAGCTTGAACTTTAGCTTGGACAGGAGCATCAGCAGTTTCAGCATCAGCAGGCTTCTTGCCTTTCAGATCTTTCTTCTTAAGCTCTTCAGCTTTGATCTTCTGTCTTTCAAAATAATGGTATGGCTTAGGAAAGTACTTGCTAGGCTCCAGAGTAGTAGGAGGTAGCTTTCCCATCTTTGCCTTCCTTCTATGTTGAACTATGGCCTCCTGTCTAGTCTCATGTTTTCTCCATTCGGCCTCAGAGAACCATTTGTTCCTGTCTTGAATGTTATCCTTGGCAGCTTTCCAGGCAGTCAAAATGATATTTCTTGAGGTAGGGCTCCACTGTTCAAAGTCTGGCCTTTGTTCAGCTTGTTCCCTAAACCTCTTCTTAGACAATCTTGTCTCTTCTTCTTTTTGCAATGCCTCTTGCATGGCTTCAGATATAGGCTGAACAACCTTTTCAATAATCACATTGTCCTTGCCCCCAGGTGGGCTGTACATGGTCTGTACATCAGCATGCACCATTTCAAAATCTGGAGGAGGATAAATGACTTGAGCTACTTCTGGTTGCTCACCTCCTAGATATGTAGGGTTAATGCCAGATTCAGCAACATCATTGTCATCACACAGAGGAGGATATCCAAGTGTAGCTCTGATAGAATTTGATATCCACTTAGCATGGTCAGAGCTTGCCTTGACTAACACTCTCTCCCCCTTTATGACTTCTCTAGCCATGTGATCTCTGACATCATCCTTCTGAAATCTGATTTGATTATCCAAGTATCTGACTCCATCTTTAAAGAAAGGTTGGAGCTTTTTAAGTTGGTCAGATATGGCCTTCTGGGAGTCTTCAATGACAGTCTTAACAACATTGATTTCTTCTTGAAATACTTTATCGAATTCAGCTTTAACAGCAGCAGTAGAGGTAGAAGGTGCAGCAGCCTGGTTCTTTAATTCTGTGACAATAGCATTATGGGAAGCAGTAAGATTGTCATTCATCCTTAGCTGATTTTCAAGAACATGCCCTTGCTTCAATGCTATGTCATCTACTTGTTCTTTGATCTTTTCCTGGTGTGTTGCCAAGTACACCACTGCATTTCCACCCTTGTGAAAACAGTCTGTCATCTCTTTCTTGTTAAGGTTCATTTCAAACCTTATAGACTTGATATCTTGGGCCAGATCAAATTGCAAAGATTTCTGCCCTTCATCTACATACTTCTCAATTGTCTGCCTGTGCTCATCCAGTTTAATTTGCATTGCCACCATTAAAGCACTATAATTAACTGTTGGTGTTTGCTGAACTATAGGCTGTGGTGCAATAGATTGTAGAGCCTTCTTATAACTTTGGCTTCTTCTCTTGAATACATAAAGTTTCTTTTGCTTAGCCCTTGTAGCCTCCTCATCTTCAGATTCTGAGGAGCTGGCTATGTCAACCCTCTCCTTAGGGCTTGGAGACCTTTCAGCTTGCACATCAGGTGCCTTCTCAGTTTCTTGCCTCACAGGCTCTTCATGAACATGCACTTGCTCCCCCTCAGCAGCATTCTCTTCTTCAGCAGCAGCCTTGTCCATGTCAAAATCTTGTTGGTCTAGATTTAAAAATAAATCTTCCATGGTGAATTCTTGTGGTGAAGGAGCTGGAGAAATTCTTGGTTCTTCAACCACTGGATCAGGAACCACTTGAACAACAACAGATGTTTCTGCTATAACAGAATCTGGAACTTGACTATTCAGCTGAGTTTGCTGATGATCATCAGACAAATCAGTATCTTCCATAGAAAATTCTAAAGTGTTTAGTTCAGTGATTACCTCTAGTATAATGGTGGTTGCTTGTTCACTTTCCAGTGTAGTGGGTTCAGTTACAACTGGAAGCTCCCCCTGGCTGTGATCCTTGTGGATGGGGCTAGCTTGAGGTAGCTCCCCCTGGATCTCAGCTTCATCTTGAGGAGCAGGAGTCTTTACAGCAGGCTCTTCCTCATTTTCATCTGGAGTGAAGACAACCTGTTCTTCACTGTCAGAACTGCTAGTGGACACTTGTTCCACTGGATCAGTCTTCCTTTTCTTCTTTGGAGGAATCTCTTTCTCAGAAACAATCTTTTCAGGGGTTGGCAGCTCCTTAGTCAACACACTGTCCCATCTGGAAAATATCCTCATATCCATCTTTCTCATATGGTTTATTTTGCTTCCAGCAGCAGTACTCATTACTTCAGGTATTACACCAACAAGATAAAGACTTAAAATCCTGCCCAGGTTGGGCTTCTTCAAGCTTTCTTTAATCTTCTCAAACACTACATTAGACTAGTCAGTTTTGAGAGTGAAAATTATCCTTATCATAATACCAAACATATGGGCAGACACTCTGTCATGCCCTCCTGGCTTACTGAGCAGTACTTTTCCAACAATCTCAGACATGAATTTGCCTTGGCTGTTCATGCCTTTTCTAAGAAATACTGATCCAAGCCTCATCTTAGGATCCAGACCACACCAGGTTAGAGCTTCCCTGGTCTTTGTAGCAGTAATCTCATCTTCCTCTTGAATTCTTGGCAATTGAAGCACCTTCCTCAAGCTCTTTGGTGAAATCTTAACCTTTGTTCCATGAACTCTGGATTTGATCTTGTATCCAGATTCGTCCACCTTTGCTCCATTGAGGAATTCAAGTATCTCTTTCTTCCATATCTTAGTAGGTTCAGACACTAGATATTCTAACCCTGAATCGACTACTAGGGTTACGACCGCCTGGATTTCTTGATCAGCAGCATTGAAAGCGCCGCGCACCAGCTCATATCCTTCGTTGACATTCTCCTCTAGCTTAGGTGCCATTAGGGTTTGTAGAATTTGTCGTGAGAGAAGAGAGGTGTCGACACAGAAGTTTGGTCTCGAAACTTTGAAAGCGTGTCGACAAACAAAGACAAAACCCTATTTATACCTTTCTGATTTTGAAGATGAACAGGCGGGACAGCTAACTTAAAATGTGTCGACACTGGCAATAAGTGTCGACACTGACTTATAATGTCTCGACACATATGTGTCGACACAAGTTTAGTCAACAGATTTTATGTGTCGACACTTGGTTATGTGTCGACACAACATAACTCGACACATTGTCGAGACTTTACTTAGAAAATTCTGAGTAAATACTAAGTGTCGACACCACTTTGAATGTGTCGACACCTACTTGGCATGTGTCGACACTAATATTCTGAAGTTTCGACACCAACTTCCTAGATGTGTCGACACCTATTTCCTGAAGTGTCGACACCACTATTCTGTGTCGACATAGACTTGTCTATGTGTCGACACCTTTTTACTTAGCCAATTTCAATTATGTAAACTTACTCTAAGTTTATCATTCCTAGTTCAATTTTAATTCTATTGAACTTAGCTTCTTCTAGGGGCTTAGTATACATATCAGCTACTTGATTATCAGTTTTAACATATTCTAATAAAATATCTTCTCTTTCTACATGCTCCCTAAGAAAATGATATTTAATTTCAATATGTTTTGTTCTACTATGGGATACATGATTATTAGCTATTGAAATAGCACTTGTAGAATCACAGAAGAGTGGAGTTCTACTTACCTGAAATCCATAGTCCTCTAGCTGATGTTGTATCCACAGAAGTTGAGCACAGCAACTTCCTGCAGCCACATACTCTGACTTTGCAGTGGAGATAGCCACACTTGTTTGCTTTTTGCTACTACATGAAATTAGTCTCCCACCTAGGAATTGACAGGTTCCAGTAGTGCTTTTTCTATCTTCTTTGCATCCTGCAAAGTCTGCATCTGAATAACCTGTTAGTTCACAATCTCCATTCCTAGGGTACCAGAGGCCTAGATAAGGAGTGCCCTTTAGATATCTCAATATTTTTTTGACTGCTGTCAAATGAGACTCTTTAGGGCAGGCTTTATACCTTGCACAGACACATGTAGCATACATGATATCTGGTCTACTAGCAGTCAAGTATAATAGGGAGCCAACTATCCCTCTATACAAGGTTTCATCTACAGGTTTCCCTGCATCATCCTTGCTAAGAGACATACTTGACCCCATAGGAGTCTTCATGGTACTGGATGAATCCATACCATACTTCCTTATGAGTTCTAGGGTGAACTTGGACTGACATATGGATAAACCACTCTCAGTCTGTTTAACTTGGAGACCCAAGAAAAACTTCAGCTCTCCCATACTACTCATCTCAAATTGACCTTGCATCAGTTTTGCAAACTTTTTGCAAAGGCTGCTTTCAGTAGACCCAAATATAATGTCATCTACATATATTTGGACTAGTATAACTTTGCCTCTAGATTCCCTAAGGAATAGAGTCTTATCTATTTCCCCCCTTGAGAACTTGTTCTCAATGAGGAAACTAGATAGGGTTTCATACCAAGCCCTAGGGGCTTGCTTTAACCCATATAAAGCTTTTCTAAGTCTATAGACATGATGAGGTAAAGTTGGATCAACAAAACCTGAAGGCTGTTCCACATAGACTTCTTCCTTAAGATTACCATTCAGAAATGTTGACTTGACATCCATTTGGTAAACCTTGAATCCTTGATAGGTTGCATAGGATAAGAACATCCTTATGGCTTCCAGTCTGGCTACTGGAGCAAAGGTTTGATCAAAGTCAATACCTTCTTCTTACCTATATCGTTTAGCAACCAATCTTGCTTTATTCTTAATGATGACCCCTTGTTCATCCATCTTATTCCTGTAGATCCACTTGGTTCCTATTATATTGTGGTCTTTAGGTTTAGGAACAAGTTCCCAGACCTTGCACCTCTTGAACTGATTAAGCTCTTCTTGCATTGCTTCAGTCCATTGTGGATCTAGTATGGCTTCTTCAAACTTCTTAGATTCAACTTGAGATAGAAAACTGGAGTAGATTGCTGCATTCATGTATCTACTCCTGGTTTGTACTCCTTGTCTTGGATCTCCAATAATCTGCTCTACTGGATGATCTCTAAGATGCCTGTTGGCTGGAGGCATCCTAACTTCTGGTTGAACCTCTTCAGCATCTCCATCATGCTGTATACCTTGAACTTATTCTGCAATTGGCACATGTAGTTCTCCCCCTGGACAACAGCTACTGTCCTCTACTTGCTGTCTTGCAGCAGGTACTTCTTCTATAGTAAGCTTGTCCATTTTCTTTGTTAAACCTGTGGGGCTGCATACACTACTAGACAACTCATTGTTAATAAGTTTAGTCTCATCAAAAACTACATGCATAGATTCTTCTACAACTTGTGTAGTCAAGTTGTACACTCTATAAGCCTTACTGTTATTGCTGTACCCAACAAAAATTCCCTCTTGGGACTTGGCAGCAAACTTTGTCAAGTAAGACTTCCTATTGTTAAGTATGAAGCATTTGCAACCAATGATCATGAAGTAGGATAGGTTTGGTTTCCTGCCTTTCACAACTTCATAGGGGGTCTTGTTGAGCCCTTTAGTGATGATAGCCCTATTTATAACATGGCATGCAGTATTAACTGCTTCAGCCCAGAAATACTCTGGCAGTGATGTATCACTTAATAGGGTCCTACCAGCCTCTATCAAGGTTCTATTCTTCCTCTCAGCAATGCTATTTTGCTGAGGTGTTCTAGGTGAAGAGAATTCTTGAAACATCCTAAATTCTTCACATAGTTTTGTCATGCTTTCAGACTGAAATTCAGTACCATGGTCACTTCTAATCTTGACCACTGTACTATTTAGTTCATTCTGAATTTGCTTGACAAAGCTATGGAAGACACTAGGTGTTTCAGATTTCTGTCTTAAGAAGAACACCCAGGAAAACCTTGAGTAGTCATCTACAACTACAAGGGTATAGACCTTCCTACCTAAGCTGTGAACTGACATTGGACCAAAGAGATCCAAGTGCAAGAGCTATAAACACCTCACAGCATCTTTGTTTTCTATGCTTCTAAAGGTGGATTTAGTCTGCTTGCCCTTTTGACAAGCTGAGCAAATACCATCTTTAATGCACTTAACTTGAGGACCATTCCTCACTAACTCTTTGCTAAAGAGTTTGCCAATAGTCTTGTAGTTAAGATGGGCAAGCCTCTTGTGCCATTTGACACAATGAGAGGCTGTCTCATCAGCTACAAGACACACTGGAGAACCATTGTTCTCAATCATAATTTCTAAGCAATAGACATTCCTTTTCCTATAACCAGTCAAAATGATCTCTTGATCACTTGACCTCTTGATATGACAACCATTTTTAACAAATGAGATGTCATACCTTACATCACTTAATTGACTTATACTTATTAGGTTGTGTTTCAACCCTTTAACATAAGCCACTTGAGTAATGGTAACCAAGTTGCTAGAAATGTTACCAAATCCTTTGATGATTCCTTTTTCAGAACCACCAAAGGTGACTTTTGGACCATCTTTTATTGGAATGTAGTCCTTTAGTAATCCTCTAGTTCCAGTCATATGTCTGGAACATCCACTGTCCAAGTACCATGTTGGGGTATGGCCACTTGGACTCACCTGCAAAACAGATTAATGAACCTTATAACCCAAAGAATTCTTGGGTCCTTGGTACTTGTTAGTTTGCAACTTGACAAAACTACCTACTGGCTTTCCAACAGGTAATTTGCAACTCACTTTGGCACTAACATTGTGCCAACAGTTCATTGCAAAATGGCCAACTTTGCCACAGCACCAACATTCAAATTTATTGTACCTTTGCTTAGGTACTGTCTTTGCTGTCTTATCTATAGCAGACTTGTTGAATGTTGAGGCTTTGCCCTTAGACTTGGACTTGGACTGCTCAGTCCTTGCAGGTCTAGTAAAGCCCAGTCCAGCTTTACCCTTGTGATGAATAAATTCATCAATTATGGGTAACACTGACTTAGGTTTAGAAAACCTAGCAACAAGCTCTCTCTCTTTCTGAAGATTGATCTCCATACTCTTGATTTGATCATTCTTAAAGGTGATAGTCCCCATCTGAATCACTGTTATGTGTTTCAGCATGGCTATCTCAGTAAGCTTTTGATCAAATAGCTTCTCAGAATCTGTTGCAGCAGCTTTAAGATCAGCAATTTCCTTTGCCTGACTTTTGGCAAGGGACTTGCTCTTCTTATAAGCTTGCAACGGCACTTGATATTCATCTATAAGCTGATGAATATCTTCCTTAGACTCAGATACACTCTCATCACTAGATGATGATGAATCTGATTCTGTACTAGAACAAGAAACTGAACTTAAAGTTGAACTTTGTACCTTACTGGGTCCTGGCTGCTCCTGGATTTTGTCATGCTCTGTCAAAGCCATTAGCCCTTGACATTGACTGTCTTCTTGTTCATAAATAGACTTCATGATCTGCATGAATTCTTCTTCTTCTTCTTCAGCAAACAGCCCTATGTATGCCTCAGCATCAGACTCAGTTTCTGAAGAAGAGATATCTGATAGAGTCTTCTCCTTCTTGGAAACAAAAGACTTCTCTTTCTTGCCTTTGAAATGAGTCTTCTTCCTGTCACTAGACTCTTTTCTCTTCACAGGACAATCTGCAACAACATGGCCTTGTCTATTGCAGCAATAGCACACTATTTTTGAAACAGTTGCCTTGCTAGATTTAGTCTTCTTCCTGTCCTTCTTTGAAGCCTTTTTATCCTGATAAAAATCTTCTTTTCCCTTTGAAGTAGAAGGCCTTGACCTCCACTGTTTCTTCTTCAAGAATTTTTGAAAATGTCTAGTGACGGCAGCAAAGTCTTCATCACTTTCACTGCTTTCAGATTTTGTGCTGACTGACTCATCTGACTCTGATTCAGCAACCTTTGGAGGTGGAGTTGGTGACTTATTCCTGTACTTTATGGAGGCTTCTGTCTTGAAAGCTACAGTTCTTTCCTTGTGTTCAGTTCTTGTTGATTTCTCCTCCTCTTTCCTCACTGTCAACTGCATTTCATAAGACAATAACTTGCCAAACAGTGTAGGTGGAGGAATTTCTCCCAACTTAGCCATTTCTCTAATGGCACAAATCTTTGTGTCCCAATCTTTAGTTAGGGAACTTAGGAACTTGTGATTTAGTTCATAATTGCTGAACTCTCTTCCATAAGACATGAGTTCATTCACTATTCTGTAGAACTTCTTATAGCACTCAGTTATGCTATCACCCTTTCCTTGTCTAAAACTTTCATACTCCTGATTTAGCAAGGATTTTCTATCTTGTCTAACTTCTTCAGAACCCTCCATATACACAATAAGAGTGTCCCACATCTCTTTGGCTGTCTTACAGTGTATAAGATTCTGAAATGTTGCATCATCTATGGCACTCACTATAATGTTTTGTGCCCTCTTGTCCATGGTGGCTAGGACAATCTCATCCTTAGTCATTTCAGAGAAGTCCTTTGGGGTTCTCTGATTTGCATCTAGAACTGATATCTTCATGGGCACATATGGCCCCTCTTTTACTGTGATGTAGATCCTAGGGTCTGAGGCTTCCATAAACAGCCTTACCCTTTCCTTCCAGATCCCAAAGATCTCTTTCCTGCATATGGGCAATTTCATGGAACCCAATTCCTTGTGATTTTCAGAGGAACCCATGGTTCTTGATTTTCTTGAATCTGTAATTTACCTTAGACTGAATCTGCCAATCAGGATCTCCTTAGACTGTTAGTCCTTTTTGAGGAACCTCGCTTTGATACCACTTGAAAGATATAGTACCTAAATACCTAGAGGGGGGGGGGGTGAATAGGTGACCAATTTCTTTTTAAACTTTAATGGCAGCAATCAGTTAATATCACAGAATTCTAACTACTTTTGCACAGCAATCACATAACATACACAGCAAAGCATAGCACAGCACAACAGACACAGAGTTTTATAGTGGTTCCCCAAGATTTGGGTACATCCACTTTCCCCCTTCGCCTATCTAGCAGTGTACTAGATTCAGCCAAACTTCACCACTGTCTCAGAACCCAAACTGGTTCCTACACCTCAGGCCCAAGGCCCTACAACTCAGCTTTTCCACAAAGCCTACACTCAGCCACAAAGGCCTACACTCAGCCAACAAGGCCTACACTCAGCCACAAAAGGCCTACACTCAGAGATTCCAATCTCCTACACTCAGGCTCTCAAGCCCTACCCTCAGCCTTTATAATTACAGGCTTACAATCACTCAGATCCAAAAGATCCTACAAGATAAAAATGATTTTACAAATATTAACTCAACAACCCAAAGACAAGAGAGGGAGGTTGTGAGTTTCTTGATGAGTTCTTGGAAGAACTCAGCTGGATTCAATCTGACTTAGCTTTCTTCAAAGCTTCTTGAAAGTAGAACTGAATAAGATTGATTCCTTCTGTAGTTGATCCTTGACCTCTGCTTTTTAGAATTCAGAATGAATCTGAACCCTTCTTCTCAGCCTAGTTCCAATGGCTGATTTCTTGGATGGAGCCCTCTCTCTCTCCAACTTCTTAGATCAGCACTTGGACAGCTAGATCTTCTTGTCTTGATACTTGATCAATAACTCTGTGAACCACTTGTTGAATTACTTCAACTACTACTTGAACAACAGTTTCTGTAGACTGTATGAGCCTATTTATAGGCTTTCTTCATGGTAACCGGCTGGTCCGGTTCATAACTGAATTCTGACATCTCTGACAGGTGCTGTAGACTGGCTGGAACGGCAGCTGTCAAGTCATCCAGTCAATTCTTGAAAGTTCTCTAACTGTCTGAAAGTGTCGAGACTTTCTGTCTTTAAGTGTCGACACTTATAGACCAAGTGTCGACACAAGTTGTGTAAGTGTCGACACAAGTCTACAAGGTGTTGACACAACTCCTTGTGTTGTAGATTCTATGTCTCGACACAGTTTCTTCTGTATGTGTCGACACTGAAATTGAGTGTCGACACAAGTACTTGATCTTCTATCTCTTGCTGAATTCTTCTAAGTGTCGACACATCTCCTTTGTGTCGACACAACTTCTTGTGTTGAATCTGTTAAGTGTCGACACTGCTTCTTGGTGTCGACACATAGTCTTCTATGTTGATACTTGCTGAGTGTCGACACAGCTCCTTGTGTCGACACTTGATTCTTCTGTTGAGACTTCAGCTGAGTGTCGACACATTCCCTTAGTGTCGACACTTGTACTTAGAATATTTTGTTGATCTTTTTGTTCTTTGCTAAGTGTCGACACAGCTCCATGTGTCGACACTTTCTTCAAGTGTTGAGTCTTCTGTTGAGTGTCGACACATTGTTCTTGGTGTCGACACTTACTTTAAATGCTGACTCTTCTGCTGAGTGTCGACACATTGTTCTGGGTGTCGACACTTATACTTAGTCTCTGCTGACTTTTGCTGAGTGTCGACACAGCTCCTTGTGTCGACACTTTCTGGTGTAGACACAGCTTCACTGGGTGTCGACACTGCTGTTAAGTGTCGACACTGCTTTACTGTACTTTCTTCATTGAGTGTCGACATAGCTCCTTGTGTCGACACTTTCTATCAGGTGTCGACTCTGCATCCCAGGTGTTGACACAATGACTCCAAGTGTCGACACTGCTTGTCTGGGTGTCGACACAAGTCTTCTTAAGTGTTGACACTTTCCCTCTAGGTGTCGACACATGGACTTAGAAATTTTTGCTTCAGTCATGCAAATACTTAACCTGCACAAGTAACTCAAAAACACATCAAATACATTTTGATGTATATCATTGAGTTGGGTGAGGATTCTTCAAATCAGGTACATTTAACCAATGTACCCAACAGTACTTGTGTTCTCTGGAGGTCTTGGACAAACTGTCAAAACAGAATTAAAAATGTCCTCATCAATAGAATTCATGTAGAGTCTAATCCTTGCCTTCCAAAGTGCAAACTTAGACAGATTGCACACTGGAGGTCTGGTGCTAGCATAATCTTTGTTTTGGGCCATGATTTGTGAAGAAATGATTCTAATAACAAAATCTACAACAAGCAGATCTAATTAGGAATCTTTGGGTTTAGGTGTTAGCCTGTGCAACCACAAAGGTGTGGTATGTTTAACCAACCTCGCTCTGATACCAATTGAAAGTGTGAGTTAGATCTGATATACTCTAGAGGGGGGGGGTGAATAGAGTATGATGCTTGCTAAAAACTTTTACAATAGTTGTTGTATTCTAATGTAAACAGGGAAGTAAATAGTAAATCTAATCACAGAAACTATCTAATCACAGAGCAACCTAGTCACAAACCACAGCCAGAAATAGAAGAAAAACAAGCAACCAGAAGACACAAGGAACTATAGTGGTTCCCCTAAACTTGGGTACATCCATTCTTCTACCACCCTAGGTAGGAATCCACTGCAGGATGAGTTGATCAGGTGTCCTGGGCACCAATGAGATTTTGATAAGGTGCTCAAAAACCAAACCAGATTTTTTGATCAGGTGTCTTGCCACCAATGAGCTTTTGATAAGGTGCTCAAAAACCAAACACAAACTTTTGAAGGGAGTTTGAAAAACCCTTTACAGAGGTGGGGATGAGAGAGTGATGGAAATCTTCTCGTTCTCAAAGCAGCTGAGAAGACTATGTGGATATTTATGTTATCAAAGCTCCCCCTGAGATTTGTAGTTATTCAGGAATTGAAGCTTTGCAATAAGGTGATAGGCCTTCAGAAAATTGATCTCCAGCAAATGATGATTTCAGCAACAGCTGAAATGTGAGGTGTCTGGAGTCTTGAATGTTGATGTCCTTGAACACTTGAATCACAAGAGATCTGAAGATTTCAGTTTTGTTGATCTCCTTTGAATGTGTGTTCTTGTATGAATCTTGAGATAGAGAATGTCTACAACTCTCTTTCCTTTTCTTGTGTTACAGTTGGTGTTTGAGAAAGATGTTGTTGCAGAAGAAGTTTTGCAGAGAATGAATATTTCAGAATATGTGTCTCTCCCTTGTTCTTCTTTTTCAGTTCTGAAAAAATCTAATCTTTTATCCTCTTGATGTCTGAATAGAACTGATCCTCTGTCAAGATAGTCGTTGGCCTGTCATTAAATGACTTCCTTAACTGTAATTGTCTTCTGGAGGAAAGTCCAATAAAAATATTCCTTGAAAATTACTTGAAACTTACTCCAGAATAAATGAAAAACGGCTACAAGATCTCTGAATTAATTGCTGAGAATAACTCATTAACTGTCTGAATTTGAATCTTGAAAGTCGTTGAACTCTTCAGAAAAACGTCGAACTGAGCTCTACTATCATCGAACTGAGCTCAGAGATTTGGACTTAGACAGAAACAGAGATCGTCGATCTGAGCTTAACTATCATCGAACTGAGCTCAGAGATTGAGAATCAAACTGGAGTCAAGATCGTCGAACTTAGCTCGAAGATCGTCAAATGGAGTTCGACGATTTGTTGAAGTTGATCTCAGCGATCGTCGAATGGAGTTCGACGATCCGTCGAAGTGAGCTCAACGATCGTCGATTGGAGTTCGACGATTCGTCGTACTGAGCTCGACGAAATGACTTAGTCTCCAAACTGAAAAACCTTGGTCTTGAGGGCAGCTTCCAAACCTAAGTACTAACCCTTAGACTCAATTCTAATTGACCTTTAGATCTATACAATGAGGTCAAAACAGGTTCCTAAGAGACATAGTGATCCTGACCCAAATTAGTAATAGGGTGTTCCAACAGTCTTGTTTTGGGTGGTGTGTCCAAGAGTGACCACCTCGCCCGTTGTTGTTTTTGGGTGGTGTGTCCAAGAGTGACCACCTAGCCGTGTTTTTGGGTAGAATCGACCACAGGTGCCTAATAAAGGTTTTGTATTTTTCCTTCAATGAAGGTTTTGTATTTTCTTTTTGGAGAAATATTTATGTAGTCACCCTATAGCCTTGTGCATCTGGTGCACCCTTGTGGAACGTGACAAGTCACGTAGGAGTTCTTTTCCTGTTGATGCCCTGTTTTCTTTTGTACTTTACTTCAGTACTTTTGGTCTTGGGTTGGTACCCCGGTTGGCCCTTTGATTACTTTGGTTTATCACTTTTCCTGCCACTACTTGTACCTTCTTGTAGAGGTGTTCTGTTTTTTTGGAATGCCTCAGGTTCAGAGTAGTAGCAGTTAGCAGTGCTGGTTTTGGAGTTTTTTGGGCGGCAGCATTGGCCGTACTTGTTGCCTCATCTTAGCGAGGTAGATTGCCGTTTGTTTAGTTTACTAGTTCAGACATACTTTTGTTCGTGGGTTCGTGTTAGTTTATTGGCGCCCACTGAATTGTTAATTGTTTGATACTTCCTAGCTGCTCATTTATTTAAAAGTGGACGTTTTACTTGCTCTCTGGGAGGATTTATATTAGGAATGAATGTTAGGTATTTTCAACTATAAAATCTACTACTATTACTTCATACATTGCATAATTTGAAACTCTAACCTGTTATTTTTAGCGACCGTAAAAGCTATCTTTCCTACCATAATAAATTTAGAGTTCTGCATAGCATGAGTTATCCTTTGGGGACGTTCATACTCATGTAGGATGTTTGGGTTAATCTAATCAAGTATTTTTCTGCAGCGTATAATATATTTTAATTCGTGGAATAAATGAGCCACTAAGCCGACGGATATGGCTAACTTCTGCATGTAACTGATTTTCCTTAAAATAACTTTAAAAGAACCTTTCTTCATGTTTAGTTGGTGTCTGCCTGAGCGTCCGCAGTTATCCCATGCTGACGTGGCATCATGACGCGCATTTTTGTTTACTCTGATAAGCTTTATTTGTAGTGAAAATGCGGGTTGTGACAAAAGATGATGTAGGAAAACCTGTAGATGAGTATTTGTATAGAGGGATAATTTGCTTCCTTCTTTACTTAACTGCTAGTAGACTAGACATCATGTATGATACATGTGTCTGTACTAGGTATCAAGCTTGCTCAAAAGAATCGCATTATACTGCTGTCAAAAACATTTTGAGATATCTTAAGGGAATACCAAATCTTGGCCTTTGGAACCCTAAGAATAGAGATTTTCTACTAATAAGTTATTCAGATGCAGACTTTGTAGGATGCAAAGAAGATAGGAAAAGCACCACTGGCACATGTAAGTTCCTAGGTGGAAGATTGGTGTCTTGGAGCAGTAAAAAGCAGACAAGTGTGGACATATCCACTGCTGAGTATGAATATGTAGCTGCAGGCAGTTGCTATGCTCAGCTGTTATGGATACAACATCAACTTGAAGATTATGGCATCAAGGTAAGTTGAACTCCATTATATTGTGATTCTACTAGTGCTCTATCTATTGCTAGAAATCTTGTTTCTCATAGCAGAACTAAGCACATAGAAATCAGATTTCATTTCATTAGAGATCATGTTGAAAAAGAAGACATAAGTTTAGAATTTGTCAACACTATTTTTCAAATTGCTGACATGTTCACCAAACCACTGGATGAAACTAAATTCAATTACTTTAAAATTGAATTAGGCATGCTAAACATAGAATAAGAATGGTAAAAATGACTAAGTAATTCTGTGTCAGTACATAAATAAATCTGTGTCGACACTTAGTAGTTGGGTCGACACATAAGGAAAATTCTATCGACACATCAAGAAGATTGTGTTGACACTTAGAATTTGGTGTCGACATATAGCTTTCTTGACACTTAGATATTGGTGTCGACATATACAGTCATCTGTGTCGACACTCAGAAATTAGTGTATACTCTTAAGGTTGTCTGTGTTGACAAATCACAATTGGTGTAGACACATAGTATTGTAATACCTTTAAGTTCTCTGTCGAGACTTTAGTAGTCTGTGTCGACACTATCCCAATTGTGTCGACACAATAAGCAAATTTCTGCCCGCCTTTTGGCCTTCTTTTAGAAATGTATAAATAGGTGGAAACAAGACCTTGTCGACCACACTCTTAGAATTCTCGGCAAACCAATTGTGTCAACAAGACCTTCATCTCTCTTCTCCTCAATCTCTCATCCCTAATGGCGCCAAAAATGGAAGAGAACATCAATGAGGGATATGAACTAGTTCGCAATGCGTTTGAGAGTGCAGCGCAAGAAATCCAAGCCGTGATTACCCTAATCACCGATAATGGATTGGAGTACTTAGTCTCAGAACCTACCAGGATATGGAAGAAGGAGGTTCTTGAATTCTACTCGTCGGCATCACTGGATTCGAAGGGCATCAAAATTAAATCATCTATTCAAGGAACTAAGGAAAAACTCACACAGAAGAGTTTAACTAAGACACTTCAGCTTCCCAGGTTAATGAAGAAGATGACATAGCATCTTCCATGACAAAAGATGTTCTCTAATGGTGTGGACTGGATCCCACTACCAGGATTGGATCATCAATGAACAGGAAGGGAATGAATTCCCAGGGAAAATTCCTGTCTGAGACTATCAACAAGGTGATTCTATGCAAATCAGGAGGACAAGATAGAATTTCAGCATATATGTTCAATCTCATGATCAGGGTTATATTCAAGGTGAAAACTAATTGGTATGTTATTGTCTTTGAAAAGATCAAAGAAAGTATCCAGAAACCTAATCTGGGCAGAATACTAAGCTTGTATTTAACTTTGAATATTCCAATGGTGATGAATCAGACTACAGGTTCTAAGATTAATCATATGAGGAGAATGAACATAAGAATATTGTCCAAATGTGATAGGGTATTGACAAAGGATGTCTCTACACCTCAAAAACACCAGAAACTGGTTTAGAAAAAGAAGCAAACTCCACATAAGCCAGCTGAATCTTCCAGTGATTCAGAAGAAGAAGTTGTTTTCAGCTCAGATAATGATGGATCAGAAAGGACTCGAAAATCACATGCTCTAGAAACTATAACATATGATCAGGTGCTGGGGGAGCAGATTCACCAGACGTGCATATGAATGAAGTTGATAAAACTAACCAAGACAATGTCCCTGAGCATGAAATTACCATAGAAGACACTTTTGAATTTGAAGGAGGACCATCTGCTGAGAAAGAGAAAGTTATTCCTCCAGTTCAACTGCAATAAGAGGTCACATTTGAAGAATTATTTCCTAATTTACTAGGAGCAATAACGGAGGGGGAGCTGCAAAGAACTGAGGGGGGCTGCCCATCATTGCCTCTAGACCAAAGGATACTGTGGATATTGCTACATAATCTGATTCCTCTAATGATGAAGAAGCCTCCAGAGCTAAGAAAAGGAAACTTGTAGAGCTCAGGAAGAGGAGCTCAAGCTATAAGAAAACCATGAAAAATGCCCCACAAATACAAGCTCCTACAATAGACTTCAGCTCACTTTTAGTTTCACTGCAACTAAAATTTGATGAGCAAAGAGTTGCGCTTGAGAAATATGTGGATGAGAGTCATAAAGAACTGCAACCTACCTTGGCCCAAGATATCAAATCCATCAGATTTGAAGTCAATCTGCACAAAATGGAAATGACGGAATGCTTCCATAAGGGAGGTCATGTTGTTGTCTCCCTGGACAAACAACAAAAGGATGCCAAGACTCAGATAGATGACATTGCAATAAAACAAGGATATGTTCTGGAGAATCAAATTAGAATGAATGATAATCCCACAGAATCTCATAATGTTTTTTGTCATACACCTCCAGAATAAAGCCACTGCTTTCACTGAATACATGGTTAAAGAAAAGTCTGAGTTTGATAAACAACTCAAAGCAGATTTGGCTAATGTCCTCACTGCTATTCAGGACTCTCAAAAGGTAATTGCTGATCACCTGTAGAAGTTCAAAGCCTACTATAAAGAAGGAACAAATTACCTAGCTAATCAGATAAGATTTCAAAAGGATGATCTAGGAGACCATATCGAAAGAGAAGTAATAAAGGGGGACAGAGTATTAGTCAATGCAGGCTCAAATCATGCTAAATGGATAACTAATGCTATCAGAGCAACTCTTGGTTATCCACCACTTTGTGATGATGATAACACTGTTGAATCAGGAATTCAACCTGCTTACAATGAAGGGGTTCAGCAGGAAGTAGCCCAAATTATCTATCCACCTCCAGATTTTGATGAAATTCACTATGCAGTATAATAAATGTGCAGTCCTCCACAGGAGGTACATAATTTGATTATTGAAAAGGTAAAAATGTCTGAAGCAGCATTACAAAGAGCTAAGGATGCTCAGAAAGAAGCTCAACTTTCTAAGAAAAGCTTCAGAGAACAGGCAGAATTAAAGCCTGATTTTGAACAATGGAGTCCCACCTCCAGGAATATCATTCTCACTGCTTGGCAAACTATTAAAGACAATATGAATGATAGAGGCAAGTGGTATTCTGAACAGGAATGGAATAAATATCAGAAGTGGCAAGATGTCATATACCTGTTCAGAAAAGACCTGAAAGCTGGGAAAATACCTGCGAAATCTGTGGAGCCTAACAAATATTTTCCAAAGCCTTATCATTACTTTGAAATACAAAATGTCAAGGATGAAGAGCTCAAGAAGAAAGATCTGAAATAAAAGAAGCTGGCTTATGATACAGAAGCTAATGTACAAGCTAGAATTCAGTCTGGCAAAGGAATTGTCATCAAGGAGCCTGATCAATCCTAGGATAAATTGACTAGGTTTAGAACTATGTAATCTTTTGTTGTAAAGTCCTTGTAATGTAATAAAAATAACTGATTATTGTTCACTACAATTTATCATATTTTGTGATAATATTACATTCTGTTTCCGTTTATAAGTTACCCTGTCTGAGTAATGCTTTTATACATCATAATCTTTGTTTTTATTTTAAAAGATGTTGTTAAAATTCAACAACCTGTCACTACTACCATGTTGAATTCTCTTTAGGTGGTCAAAAAGATAGCCTAAAGCCAAATTAATATTCTCAGGACTATCCAGTTCACACCTTGATCACGCGGAAATTCCCTAGAACCTAGAGTGAGCAGGAGTTATCTCAACTGAAGTCAATCAATAAGCAACGCATGTAGCACAAGAGTCTTATTGATTTACAGCAATCTTCTTTACACAACGAGACATACATGGCGAGATATGCTACACCAAACAACACCAAAGGGAAAGCAGAGACTAAAAAAACGAGATAAGAGAAACAAGCCGCGCGGACTCAAATACAAGCTGTCGGTCTACTACTGTGGAGTCCGCTCAGTCCGCTAGGTCGCCAGACCACAACCCAAGCCGCGCGGACTACCCCTTATTCCAATGCATGCTCTAGTCGCCGATCTGTAAGCCGCCTGACCACGAGGTCGACTAGCCGCCAAGCCGCACAATCTGCGATGTCGAGTAGAACAGTTCGCCTGAAGCAGACAACTTCTTGAACCCCGAACCAAGTTGCCAAAGAGAAGACTGTCTGGTTGCTGTCCGCGACCTGCTGTTTTCCACCTGTTGCTTAACCACAGAGTCCGAACTGTCCCTGACCGCAATCAGAGCCAAGTCCTGGCTTTCCAGCGCTATCCGCACAACCTGCACAGCACAACCCGGTCAACTCACTCAAACCGCGCGTACACAAAAGTCCAATCCGCAGCAACAGTGGCGGGCTCAAGGTACTGTTCACTTACGCATAGAGGTTACTATTTCCTGATGTGACATGGGTCCTATTTATAGGTACGATGATGAGTGTGGTCACCGCCCTAGCCGATAGGATTACCGCCACATCTCGCAGCAAGAACATGTGTATCCGCAAGACCTACAGACACACTCCAGTCCGCCGCTACTTGTGTAGGATAGCCAATCTGCCATTGATTCTCCATGGCCGAACAGCAACACTAGTCCGCCTTGTCGCATGGCCAAGCCAAGACCACCATAGCCGGACTCCGCAGTAACTATCCTCAAATCCGCGGACATAGCGCTTCAGTCCGCCAATCCCGAGATCACGGTGTTGGAACACCCTATTACTGATTTGGGTCAGGATCACTATGTCTCTTAGGAAACCTGTTTTGACCTCATTGTATAGATCTAAAGGTCAAGTAGAATTGAGTCTAAGGGTTAGTAGTTAGGTTTGAAAGCTGCCCTCAAGACCAGGATTTTCAATTTCAGAAGACTAAGTCATTTCGTCGAGCTCAATACGACGAATCGTCGAACTCCATTCGACGATCGTTGAGCTCACTTCGACGAATCGTCGAACTCCATTCGACGATCTCTGAGCTCAACTTCAACAAGTCGTCGAACTCTATTCGACGATCTTCGAGCTCAGATCGACGATCTTGACTCCAGTTTTCTCTATCTCTGAGCTCAGTTCGACGATAGTTGAGCTCAGATCGACGATATCTGTTTCTGTCTAAGTCCAAATCTCTGAGCTCAGGCCGTGTGCTATGTCTCGACACTTCGCCGAACGCAGAGTGTCGACTTCGCGGCTAAGTGTCGACACGGGTCGACACGCCCTACGACACGCCCGTGTCGCAGGCCGTGTGCCTACTCTCGATGAATTATCGAGTAAATCTCGACGTCTTCGCGGCTAAGTGTCGACACACGCTTGACACGCCCTGGGACACGCCCGTGTCCCAGGCCGTGTGCCTGCTGCCAGAACCCAAACTGGCCCAAAACGTCCCCCTTTTGCTCCTTTGAGTTTCGGGGCGTTACAATACATGTGATGAATATCAGCTTGTACCATTTCAAAATCTGAAGGAGGATAGATAACTTGAGCCACTTCACGTTGCTCCCCTCCAAGATAGGCAGGATGAATGCCAGATTCAGCAATATTATCATCATCACAAAGAGGAGGATAACCCAGTGTAGCTCTGATAGAATTTGATATCCATTTGGCATGATCAGAGCTGGCCTTGACTAAAACCCTCTCCCCCTTTATGACTTCTCTTTCGATATGATCTCTCACATCATCTTTTTGAAATCTCACCTGATTATCCAAGTAATTAACTCCATCTTTAAAGAAAGGTTTTAACCTTTGGAGTTTGTCAGTTATATTCTTTTGAGATTCTTGAATGGCAGTTTTAAGAGCAGTGAGTTCTTCTAGGAATACTTTGTCAAAATCTGCCTTTGCTATAGCTGGAGTCTGCCCTGCAGCTAGATTCTTCAGTTCTGTGACTATTGCATTGTGAGATGCAGTAAGGTTGTCATTCATTCTTATCTGATTTTCAAGAATATAACCTTGCTTCACAGCCATGTCATTCACTTGTGCTTTTATCTTTTCTTGGTGTGTAGCTAAGTACACCACTGCATTCCCCCCTTTGTGGAAGCAGTCTGTCATCTCCTTCTTATTTTGGTTCATTTCAAACCTTATAGATTTTATGTCCTGGGCTAGATCAAATTGCAATGATTTCTGCCCTACATCCACATAAGTCTCTAGTGCTTTTCTATGCTCATCCAACTTGAGCTGCATGGCAACCATCAGATCACTATAGTCTATTGATGGGGCTGGCTGAACTATAGGTTGTGGAGCTACAGTTTGCAAAGCCTTCTTATAACTTTGGCTTCTTCTTCTGAACACTTGGAATTTCTTTTGCTTTGCCTTGGTAGCCTCCTCATCTTCAGATTCTGAGGTGCTAGCAATTTCAACCCTCTCCTTAGGGCTTGGGGGCCTTTCAGTTTGCACATCTGGTGCTGTCTCAGGTTCTTGCCTTACAGGCTCTTCCAGAATTTGCATGTGCTCCCCCTCAACTGGAGCATTCTCTCCTTCAGCAGCAGTAGTGTCCTTTCCAAAGTCTTCTTGATCTAGATTTAAGAAAAGATCTTCCATGGTATATTCTTTTGGAGACTGAGCTGGAGAAATTCTTGGCTCTTCAACCACTGGATCAGTAACATCTTGAACAATAGCAGATGTGTCTTCTATGACAGCATCTGGGACTTGGTTATCCAGCTGAGTTTGCTGATGAACATCAGACAAATCAGTATCTTCTATAGGAAAAACCAAAGTATTTAGTTCAGTGATTACCTCTAGTATTGTGTTGGTTGCTTGTTCACTTTCCAGTGTAGTGGGTTCATCTACAACTGGAAACTCCCCCTGGCTTTGATCCTTGTGTATGGGGCATGCTTAAGGTAGCTCCCCCTGGATCTCAGCAACACCTTGAGGAGCTGGAGACTTCACAATAGGCTCTTCCTCAATCTCATCTGGTGTGAAGACAACTTGTTCTTCACTATCTGAGCTGCTAGTGGACACTTGAGCCACTGGAGCAGTTTTCCTCTTCTTCTTTGGTGGAATTTCTTTCTCAGGAATGATCTTCTCAGGGGTTGGCATCTCCTTAGACAACACCCTGTCCCATCTGGAGAAAATTCTCATATCCATTTTTCTCATGTGGTTGATTTTGCTTCCAGCAGCTTGTTGCATAACCTCTGGTATGGTACCAGCTAGGTATAGACTTAAAATTCTGCCCAGGTTGGGCTTCTTTAGGCTTTCCTTGATTTTCTCAAACACTATATTAGACCAGTCAGTGTTTAGAGTGAAGATTATACTTGTCATAATACTAAACATATGGGCAGACACTCTATCATGCCCTCCTGACTTACTGAGTATTACTTTGCCAACAATCTCTGAAAGGAATTTCCCTTGATTGTTCATGCCCTTTCTAAGAAACACTGATCCAAGCTTCATCTTAGGATCCAGTCCACATCAGGTTAGAGCTTCCCTGGTATTTGAAGTAGTAACCTCATCTTCCTCTTTAGTTCTGGGCAACTAAAGTACCTTGCTCAGACTTTTAGGTGAAACCTTAACCTTTGCTCCATGAACTCTGGATTTGATCTTGTATCCAGATTCGTCTACTTCAGCTCCATTGAGGAATTCTAGTACCTCTTTCTTCCATACTTTAGTAGGTTCTGAAACAAGATATTCTAACCCTGAATCTGCTACTAGGGTTATCACGTTCTTGATTTCTTGATCGGCATCCTCAAAAGCATTCCGCACCAGTTCGTACCCTTCGTTGACATTCTCCTCAAGTTTTGGCGCCATTAGGGTTTGATTAATTTGACTGGAGAGAAGAGAGGTGTCGACACACAAGTTTTGGTCTCGAAACTTTTGAAAGCGTGTCTACAGACTAAGGCAAAACCCTATTTATACCTTTCTAATTTTGAAGATGAAAAGGCGGGCAGCCAACTTAAATTGTGTCGACACTGGCAATAAGTGTCGACACTGACTTATAATGTCTCGACACATATGTGTCGACACAAGTTTAGTCAACAGATTATATGTGTCGACACTTGTTTATGTGTCGACACCACTAAACTCGACACATAGTCGAGACTTTACTTAGATAATTCTGAGTAAACACTATGTGTCGACAACACCTTGGTTGTGTCAACACCAACTTGTCATGTGTCGACACTAATATTCTGAAGTGTCGACACTAACTTTCTAGATGTGTCGACACCTTTTTCCTGAAGTGTCGACACCACTTGTCTGTGTCGACACAGATATCTCTGTGTGTTGACACCTTTTTACTTAGCCAATTTCCAATACTATAAACTTACTCTAAGTTTATCATTCCTAGTTCAATCTTAAACCTATTGAACTTAGCTTCTTATAGGGGCTTAGTATACATATCAGCCAGTTGATTATATGTTCTAACATATTCAAGTAAAATATCTTCTCTTTCTACATGCTCCCTAAGAAAATGATATTTAATTTCAATATGTTTTGTTCTACTATGGGATACAGGATTATTGGCTATTTAAATAGCACTAGTAGAATCACAGAAGAGTGGAGTTCTACTTACCTGAAATCCATAGTCCTCTAGCTGATGTTGTATCCACAGAAGTTGAGCACAGCAACTTCCTGCAGCCACATATTCTGATTCTGCAGTGGAGATAGCCACACTTGTTTGCTTTTTACTACTCCAAGAAATCAGTCTTCCTCCTAGGAATTGACAGGTTCTAGTAGTGCTTTTTCTATCTTCTTTGCATCCTGCAAAGTCTGCATCTGAATAACCTGTTAGATCAAAATCCCCATTCCTAGGGTACCAGAGGCCTAGATAAGGAGTGCCCTTTAGATATCTCAATATCCTTTTGACTGCTGTCAAATGAGACTCTTTAGGGCAGGCTTGATACCTTGCACAGACACATGTAGCATACATGATATCTGGTCTACTTGCAGTCAAGTATAATAGGGAGCCAACTATCCCTCTATACAAGATTTCATCCATAGGTTTCCCTGCATCATCCTTGCTAAGAGACATACTTGACCCCATAGGAGTCTTCATGGTGCTGGATGAATCCATACCATACTTCCTTATGAGTTCTAGGGTGAACTTGGACTGGCATATGGATAAACCACTCTCAGTCTGTCTTACTTGGAGACCCAAGAAGAACTTTAGCTCTCCCATACTACTCATCTCAAATTGACTTTGCATTAGCTTTGCAAACTTTTTGCAAAGGCTACTTTCAGTAGACCCAAATATAATGTCATCTACATATATTTGGACTAGTATTACTTTGCCTCTAGATTCCCTAAGGAATAGAGTCTTATTTATTTTCCCCCTTGACAACTTGTTCTCAATGAGGAAACTAGATAGGGTTTCATACCAAGCCCTAGGGGCTTGCTTTAACCAATATAAAGCTTTCCTAAGTCTATAGACATGATTAGGTAGAGTTGAATCAACAAAACCTGAGGGCTGTTCCACATAGACTTCTTCTTTAAGATTACCATTTAGAAATGCCGACTTGACATCCATTTGGTAAACTTTGAATCCTTGAAAGGTTGCATAGGCCAGGAACATCCTTATGGCTTCCAGTCTGGCTACTGGAGCAAAGGTTTGATCAAAATCAATACCTTCTTCCTGCCTGTATCCTTTAGCAACCAGTCTTGCTTTGTTCTTAATGATGACACCTTGTTCATCCATCTTATTCCTGTAGATCCACTTGGTTCCTATTATATTGTGGTCTTTAGGTTTAGGAACAAGTTCCCAGACCTTGCACCTTTTGAACTGATTCAGCTCTTCTTGCATTGCTTCAGTCTATTGTGGATCTAGAATGGCTTCTTCAAACTTCTTTGGTTCAACTTGAGATAGAAAATTGGAGTAGATTGCTGCATTCAGATTTCTGCTCCTTGTTTGTACCCCTTGTCTTGGATCTCCAATAATCTGCCCTACTGGATGATCTCTAAGATGCCTATTGGCTGGAGGCATCCCGACTTCTGGTTAAACCACTTCAGTTTCATCATCTTGTTGTACTCCTTGTACTTCTTCTATATTTGGTACATGTAGTATTCCCCCTGGACAACAGCCACTGTCTTCTACTTACTGTCTTGCAGTAGATTCTTCTTCTAGAGTGAGCTTGTCCATCTTCTTTGTTAAACCTGTGGGGCTACATACACTACTAGACAACTCATTGTTAATAAGCCTAGTTTCATCAAATACTACATGTACAGTCTCTTCTACAACTTGAGTAGACAAGTTGTAGACTCTATAAGCCTTACTATTGTCGTTGTACCTAACAAAAATTCCCTCTTGGGACTTGGCAGCAAACTTAGTCAAGTAAGACTTTCCATTGTTAAGTATGAAGCATTTGCAACCAAAGATCCTGAAGTAGGATAGGTTTGGTTTCCTGCCTTTCACAACCTCATAGGGGGTCTTGTTGAGGCCTTTAGTAATGGTAGCTCTATTAATAACATGACATGCAGTATTAACTTCTTCAGCCCAGAAATATTCTGGTAGTGATGTATCACTTAATAGGGTTCTACCTGCCTCAATCAAGCTTCTATTCTTCCTCTTAGCAATGCCATTTTGCTGAGGTGTTCTAGGTGAAGAAAACTCTTGAAATATCCCAAAGTCTTCACATAGTTTTGTCATGCTATCAGACTGAAACTCAGTACCATGGTCACTTCTTATTTTGACCATTGTACTATTTAGTTCATTCTGAATTTGTCTAACAAAGCTATAGAAGACATTAGGTGTTTCAGATTTCTGCCTTAAGAAGAACACCCAGGAAAACCTTGAGTAGTCATCTACAACTACAAAGGTATAGACCTTCCTACCTAGGCTGTGAACTGGTATTGGACCAAAAAGATCCATATGCAAGAGGTATAAACACCTCACAGCATCTTTGTTTTCTATGCTTCTAAAGGTGGATTTAGTCTGCTTGCCCTTTTGACAAGCTGAGCAAATACCATCTTTAACACACTTAACTTGAGGACCATTCCTCACTAACTCTTTGCTAAAGAGTTTGCTAATAGTCTTGTAGTTAAGATGGGCAAGCCTCTTGTGACATTTGACACAATGAGAGACTGTCTCATCAGCTACAAGACAAACTGGAGAACCATTGTTCTCAATCATAATGTCTAGGCAGTAGACATTCCTTTTCCTATAACCTGTCAAAATGATCTCTTGATCACTTGACCTCTTGATATGACAACCATTTTTAACAAATGAGATACCATACCCTACATCACTTAATTGACTTATACTTATTAGGTTGTGTTTCAACACTTTAACATAAGCCACTTGAGTAATGGTAACCAAGTTTGTAGAAATGTTACCAAACCCTTTGATGATTCCTTTTTCAGAACCACCAAAGGTTACTTTTGGACCATATTTTATTGGAATATAGTCCTTTAGTAATCCTCTTGTTCCAGTCATATGTCTAGAACATCCACTGTCCAAGTACCATGTTGGGGTATGGCCACTTAGACTCACCTGCAAAACAGATTAATGAACCTTAGAACCCAAAGAATTCTTGGGTCCTTGGTACTTGTTAGTTTGCATCCTGACAAAGCTACATGCAGGCTTTCCTACAGGAAGATTGCTACTCACTTTGGCACTAGCATTGTGCCAACTGTCCATTGCAAAGTGGCCAACCTTGCCACAACACCAACACTCAAACTTATTGTACCTTTGCTTAGGTACAGTCTTAGCTGTTTTATCCACAGCTGGCTTGTTGAGTGTTGGGGCTTTGCCCTTGGACATAGACTTGGACTGAACAATCCTTGCAGGTCTTGTAAAACCCAGTCCAGCTTTACCTTTGTGATGAATAAATTCATCAATTATCGGTAAAACAGACTTAGGTTTAGAAAACCTGGCAACCAAGTCTTTCTCCTTCTGAAGATTAATCTCCAGACTCTTGATTTGATCATTCTTAAATGATATAGTTCCCATTTGAATCACAGTTATGTGCTTCAATCTGGCTATCTCATTAAGCTTTTGATCAAACAACTTCTCAAACTCAGTTGCAGCAGCTTTAAGATTAGCAATTTCCTTTGCCTGACTTTTGGCTAAGGACTTGCTCTTCTTGTAAGCTTGCAACAGAACTTTGTATTCATCTATCAACTGATGAATATCCTCTTCAGACTCAGATACACTCTCATCACTTGATGAAGATGAATCTGATTCTGTACTGGCACAAGAAATTGAACTAAAAGTTGAAATTTGTACCTTACTAGGTCCTGGCTGCTCCAGGATTTTGTCACTTTCTGTCAATGTCATTAGCCCTTGGCATTGACTGTCTTCTTGTTCATAAATAGAATTCATAATCTGCATGAACTCTTCTTCTTCTTAAGCAAACAGTCCTATATATGCTTCAGCAATTGACTCAGTTTCTGAAGAAGAGATATCTGACAAGGTCTTCTCCTTTTTGGCAACAAATGACTTTTCTTTCTTGCCTTTAAAATGAGTCTTCTTCTTGTCACTAGACTCCTTTCTCTTCTCTGGACAATCTGCTATCACATGACCTTGTCTATTATAGCAATAACACACAATTCTTGATAGTGTAGCTTTGCTAGACTTTGACTTTTTCTTGTCTTTCTTTGAAGACCTCTTTTTCTGATAAGAGTCTTCCTTTCCCTGTAATGTAGAAGGCATTGTCCTCCACTGTTTCTTCTTTAAGAATTTCTGAAAATGTCTAGTGAAGGCAGCAAAGTCCTCATCACTTTCACTGCTTTCAGACTTTGTACTTGCTGACTCATCTGACTCAGAATCAGCTACTTTTGGTGGAGGAGAAGGTGACTTACCTCTGTACCTTCTGGGGGCTTCTGATTTAAAGGCCACTGTTCTTTCCTTGTGTTCATTTCTTGTGGATTTCTCCTCTTCTTTTCTCACTGTCAACTGCATTTCATATGACAGCAGTTTGCCAAACAGTGTAGGTGGAGGAATTTCTGCCAACTTAGCCATTTCTCTAATGGCACAGATCTTGGTGTCCCAATCTTTTGTTAGGGACCTTAGAAACTTGTCATTGAGTTCATAATTACTGAACTCTCTGCCATAGGACATGAGTTCATTCACAATTCTATAGAACTTCTTGTAGCACTCAGTTATGCTATCACCCTTTCCTTGTCTAAAACTTTCATACTCTTGATTTAGCAAGGATTTTCTGTCTTGCCTAACTTCTTCAGAACCTTCCATATACACAATAAGAGTTTCCCACATCTCTTTGGCTGTCTTACAGTGTATTAGATTCTGAAAAGTTGCATCATCTATGGCACTCACTATAATGTTCTGAGCCCTCTTATCCATAGTGGCTAGAACAATTTCATCCTTTGTCATTTTTGAGAAATCCTTTGGTATTCTTTGACTTGCATCCAAGACTGACACCTTCATGGGCACATATGGCCCTTCCTTCACTGTGATATAGATCCTAGTGTCTGAGGCCTCCATAAACAGCCTTACCCTTTCTTTCCATATGCCAAAGATTTCCTTCCTACATATAGGTAGTTTCATGGATCCCAATTCCTTGTGATTTTCAGTGGAACCCATAGTACTTGATTTTCTTGATTCTGTTATTGACTTAACCTGAATCTGCCAACAGGAACTCCTCAGACTGTTAGTCATTTTTGAGGAACCTCCCTCTGATACCACTTGAAAGATATTGTACCTAATCACCTAGAGGGGGGGGGGGTGAATAGGTGACTTGAATCTTTTTAACTTTTATGGCAGCAATCAGATAATATCACAGAAATCTATCTACTATATCACAGCACATATGCAGCAATCACAGCCAACAACAATCACACAGTAGACACAGAGTTTTATAGTGGTTCCCCAAGCTTTGGGTACATCCACTTCCCCCCTTCGCCTATCTAGCAGTGTACTAGATTCGGCCAAACTCCTCCACTATCTCAGAACCCAAAACAGGCTCCTACACCTCAGGCCCAAGGCCCTACAACTCAGCTTTTCCACAAAGCTTACACTCAGCCACAAAGGCCTACACTCAGCCACAAAGGCCTACACTCAGCCACCAAGGCCTACACTCAGCCACCAAGGCCTACACTCAGAGATTTAACTCTCCTACCCTCAGCCTTTATAATTACAGGCTTACAATCTCAGATCCCTAAGGATCCTACAAGTTATAATGAATACAAAATGAATAAACTCAACAACTTAGATGAAAGAGAGATAAGTTGTGAGATTCTTGATGAGTTCTTGGAAGAACTCAGCTGGACTCAATCTGACTTAGCTTTCTTCAAAGCTTCTTGAAAGTAGAACTCAATAAGATTGACTCCTTCTGCAGTTGATCCTTGATCTCTGCTACTTAAGATTCAGACTAATCTGAATCCTTCTTCTCAGCTGGGTTCCAACAGCTGATTTCTTGGATGGAGCTCTCTCTCTCCAACTTCTTAGATCTGCACTTGATTCTTCAAGGAATAGCTAGATCTTCTGTGTTGAAATCTTGATCAATGATTTGAACATTGACAGCTTCAACAACCTTTTTTTATCAATCTCTTCTGTAGACAGTATAAGCCTATTTATAGGCCTTCTTCATGGTAACCGGCTGGTCCGGTCCATAACTGAATTCTGACAACTCTGACAGGTGCTGTAGACTGGCTGGAATGGCAGCTGTCAAGTCATCCAGTCAGTTCTTGAAAATTCTGTAACTGTCTTTAAGTGTCGAGACTTTCTGTCTTTAAGTGTCGACACTTATAGACCAAGTGTTGACACATGTTGTTTAAGTGTCGACACTAGTCTACAAGGTGTCGACACAACTCCTTGTGTTGTAGATTTTGTATCTCGACACTACTTCTTCTTCATGTGTCGACACTGAAATTGAGTGTCGACACAAGTACTTGTTCTTCAACATTTTGCTGAACTCTTCTAAGTGTTGACACAACACCTTTGTGTCGACACAACTTCATGTGTTGAATTTAAGTGTCGACACTGCTTCTTGGTGTCGACACATCTTCATGGTTGATACTTGTTGAGTGTCGACACATTGCTCTGGGTGTCGACACTTTCTTCTTCTGTTGAGACTCTGGCTGAGTGTCGACACATTCCGTTAGTGTCGACACTTGTACTTAGAATATTTTGTTGAACTTTGCTGTTCTTTGCTAAGTGTCGACACAGCTCCTTGTGTCGACACTTTCTTCAAGTGTTGAGTCTTCAGCTAAGTGTCGACACATTGTTCTGGTTGTCGACACTTACTTCCAGTGTTGACTCTTCTGTTAAGTGTCGACACATTGTTCTGGGTGTCGACACTTACTTCAAGTGTTGACTCTTCTGCTAAGTGTCGACACATTGTTCTGGGTGTCGACACTTACTTCAAGTGTTGACTCTTCTGCTAAGTGTCGACACATTATTCTGGGTGTCGACACTTACTTCCAGTGTTGACTCTGCTGTTGAGTGTCGACACATTGTTCTGGGTGTCGACACTTGTACTTAGTCTGTGCAGACTTTTGCTGAGTGTCGACACAGCCTCCAAGTGTTGACACTTTCTGATGTAGACACAGTTTTTCTGGGTGTCGACACAACTGTTAAGTGTCGACACAGCTTTACTGCCTTTTCTTCATTGAGTGTCGACACAGCACCTTGTGTCGACACTTTCTGTCTGGTGTCGACTCAGCATCCCTGGTGTCGACACAATGACTCCAAGTGTCGACAACGCTTGCCTGGGTGTCGAAACAAGTCTTCTTAAGTGTCGACACTTTCCCTCTGGGTGTCGACACATGGACTTAGAATTTTTTCCTTCTTTCCTGTAAATACTTAACCTGAACAAGTGAACTCAAAACACATCAAATACATTTTGATGTATATCATTGAGTTGGGTGAGGCTTCTTCAAATCAGGTACATTAGAACCTCTGTACCCAACAATATGTGCTAGATTCCAAGTGAGCCCTAGAGAGTCACACCTAACATTAGTAAAAAGGATTCTCAGGTATGTAAAAAGTTGTCCAAATCTAGGTCTCTGGTATCCAAAAGACTCAGCATTTGACTTAACTGGATTTTCTGATGCTGATTATGCTAGATGCAGAATTGATAGGAAAAGCACCAGTAGAACTTGTCAGTTTCTTGGTGACAGATTTGTCTCTTGGTTTTGCAAGAAAGAAACATATGTGTCAACTTCAACTGCTGACGCTGAATATATGGCTGCAGGTAGCTGTTGTTCACAAATCTTGTGGATTCAACACCAACTCCTAGACTATGGCTACAACTTAGAGAAGTCTAAAATCTTTTGTGATAATACCAGTGCTATTTCTATAGCTCAAAATCCAGTCCTCCATAGTAGGACAAAATATATAGAAATTAGGCATCACTTTTTAAGAAATAATGTTGAGAAAAATAAAATTGAACTTCAATATATCCCAATTGATTTACAAAGGGGAGATATTTTCACCAAACCCTTGGTTGAAAAGAAACATACCTTCTTCCTAAATCAGTTAGGAATGTTAGATGGAGGAAGTCTAAAATAATATCCAAGATTTTAAAACTCTAAAAATTGACCAAGACTAGGCAAACATCTTAATTTTTCTAGTGTATAGAGTGTTTCTGGTATCTGAACTGCGCTCGACGATTTTCCCCCAGATCGTCGAACGGAGATCGATGCTTTCCGAAATCGTCGACCAGAGTTCAGCGCTTTTCAGATAGTGCTCAACTATCTCTCCAGGTCAGCGATCGTCGAACGAAGCTCGACGATTTTGTTCTCTGAACTATCGTCGAACGGAGCTCGACGCTCTCCAATATCGTCGAACGGAGATCGACGATGTTGATGACCTTTCAGTTTCCTGTAGAAGCCCCGATCGTCGAACTGAGTTCAACGATCTTTCCTTTTCTGCGTCGAACCCTAATATAAAATTCATTTTTCGGCTATCGTTCTACTTTTGCGCTTCCATTCTCTCTGCAAATTTTCTCTTTCCCTCCAAACTTCTCTACACTTGGTCATCTGTTTGTTGATTTTTGCAGGAATCAATGGCCGTCTCAGTTGCAGTCCTGGTCAGAATGAAATTTGATGCCGGTTTTGACATTGACATAGATTCTTTCAGCACCAGTGATCAAATCTTCCAAGATATACTAGAACTTTTCAAGGAACAAAAGCTAGTTACAATAATGACTACCAGGATCAAGTTAGTTGCTGATGAAATAAAGGAATGGGTATATACTGCACACAACCAGGATCAGAATACAGTTGTTGGATCAATATCAGGAACCCAGGTACCTCTGACACCTACCATCTTGATAGAGGTTTTTCAGTTACATTCTGGAGAGGATTCTGCTGAGATATCTGGAGAAGAATTTTCTACTATGCTTGAGAGAATGGGACATTCAAATGCAAACCCTAACAAACTCCTGAAGAAAAATTTATCTATGGAGTACAGATTTTTGGCTGATGTTGTAGGAAAGGTGTTATTGGCCAAACACTCAGCCCATAATACCATCTCCATGTATCAGCTATGCTTGATGGGTGCTCTTGTAGATAAGAAAAAACGGAATTGGGGAGAAATCTTCTTTGATCTGATTAAGAAGAAGATCAACAAAAATTTTGTGAATTATGGGAGAATATTAGGGTTGTTTCTTCAGAATAGATGCCCTGCTCTGCTAGTTTCCAGTGGGGTGCACATCAATGCCTCCAAGAGGCTCTCCTGTGCCCTGTTTGGAAAGTTGGACAGGCAAATTGTGAAGCCCAGCAGGCTCTATGCAAGTGCAACTTCAGGCACAAGGACTGTTGCAGTCTCTTCCCCTCAAGTCTCTGCCCCTGGAGAAGACTTGCCTGCTTCTTCTCCTCCTCCTCCACCTTTTATTTCATCTCCACCAGTCACATACACCATTACAGTTTCCTCCACCATCATAATTTCCAGCCCATCTCCAGCTTCTATCCATTCTCCAACTCTTCCACTAACTGAAGAACTCTTCCATCCTTTACATCACTACCCACAATAAGAAATTGATTCATCATCCCACATTCCATCTTTCAATCTGATAGATGATTCCTTTATGGATGATTCTCCTTCATCCCCTCCTGATCTACCCTCTTCATCCACATCCTATCAACAATTGCTTCAAGATATCATTACACAACCATCCTTCACCCCATCCATTTCCATTCCACTATCTTACATTTCCACAATCCCCATATCTCAACCCTCATTTCCACCATCCACCAGCTCTCCACCCACATCTCCAGCTGCTCCACCTTCAGTCCCTACCTCTGCTCAAGCCCCTCTTGAGCATGTAGATCTTCCAGCTTTAGCAGACAGACTCTATGAGCTGATAGCTCCCAGGCTATCACTCTTGTTGGAGACCTCCTTAGCTCCACTTCTCAAGTTAGGTTCAGACCTGTCTGCCAGGCTCTCTTCTCTTCTTCCCTCTCAGGCAATCGCTTCCTTTGGGTGCCTTGATCCAGCTTTCTCTGAATCTAGGCAGGGGGAGATGCCTCATGAAGTGGATAGATTGCCTGCTGCTGCTGCTGTATCTTCAGCCCAAGCTCAAGCCTCAACACCTCCTATTGCAGTTTTCTCAATGGACCTCAAGACAATATTATCAGATTTTGACTCTATATATTTCAGCTGTCTTCCAGAGCATACTGCAGTCCAGCCATCAGAAGATCTCTCTAAGGCCATTGTGCCTATTTCAAGCTATGACACCAGTATAATACTTTCTTTTGTAAAGTCCCTTTCTGCTCCTGCTCCTTCAGTTTCTATTGAAAGTACTGATATGATTGATGTTGCTGTTAGTTCTGATTTTGATATATCTGAGGATATACATATGACAGAGGAACTTATTCTTGAGCCTGCTATTATTGCTGTTGTTGCCCCTTCTAGTGATGATTTTCCAGCATCACCTGATACTACTGCTGATGTTATTCATGTTACTGAAACTGTTATATCTGAATTTGCTGCCCCAGCTACTGTTGTATCTACTGCTGCTGCTACAACTTCTTCTGCCAGTGTTATTTCTACTACTCTTTCTGCTGTTGCTGTTACTACTGTTGCTGTCACTACTGTTTCTCCTGCTCAATCACAACAACAGAAAGACTATCTGAAAAGGATTGATGCACTATATGATGATCAAAGCTCAGAAAGTGATCAGTTTAGGACTGATTCGGATGACTCCTCTGCAACTATTGCAAGGAAAAGAAAAGCCAGAAGTAAGGCTATGAAAAGGGTTCCTCCAGCAAAAGTCAAAGATACCAATGATATTCCTTACTACATTCTGCATAACTGTCCTATCACAGAACACTGGATGCAATACTCCAAGAATCATTTGAAGGCCATGAAGAAAAAGAGAAAGTATGAGAAAGGTTCCTCTCAGTTCAAACATCCTCCTCCTCCTCCTCCCTCACCTGATGCAGGTGCAAGTGGTAGTTCTGCTGTTCAACCTTCTGCCAGTAGCAAATCCTCTTATCAACCTCAAGGAAGATCTCAGTACAGGGGAAGTAAATCCAGAGGCTACCAATCAAGGAGAGGAAACTACAGAGGAAACCAAAGAGAATTTCAAGTATACTCCAAAGGCTATTCCAAGCAACATCCATACTCAAGGGAAGGACAAGGTTCATCTGATACAACCTCTGGTCCATTTCCTTACAAGCTTAAAGAGTTAGTCTCATCCAGAGCTCCTCCAGACAATCCCTCAAACAGATATGAGCCTCCAGTTCCTTTTGAGGATCCAGAGAACAATCCAACTTCATGGACAGCCAGGATGAAGGAATTAGCTGCTTTGGATCAAATTAAGAAAGCCAGAGAACAAGGCAAAGACACTTCCAGTATTACTACTTTATCAAAACAAAGGAAAAAGGAACTTGAACGATATTCTTCCAACAAGTTCTTTGATTCTGAAAGCTACATGAAGCTGCACCCTGAAGCTGTAGTGCCCAGACCTAAGAAATAAACCTCTTTAGGTGCAGCTGATGACAGGAGATCTAAAAAAGAAGCTCTAAATCCAAATAGAGAAATAGTACTTATAAAGAGCAAAGAAAAAGAGTAATTTTGTAAGGTGACAGTTATTTTTGATTTCTGAACTATCTGAGATATATGTGTGATTCTGCAATGTCTTGTTTGTTATATTGTTGCTTTGTATATTGTTTTTAATTTTCCAATATCTGTAAATAGTAATCCTAACCCAAAAAGGGGGAGATTGTTGGAACACCCTATTACTGATTTGGGTCAGGATCACTATGTCTCTTAGGAAACCTGTTTTGACCTCATTGTATAGATCTAAAGGTCAAGTAGAATTGAGTCTAATGGTTAGTAGTTAGGTTTGAAAGCTGCCCTCAAGACCAGGATTTTCAGTTTCAGAAGACTAAGTCATTTCGTCGAGCTCAGTATGACGAATCGTCGAACTCCATTCGACGATCATTGAGCTCACTTCGACGAATCGTCGAACTCCATTCGACGATCTCTGAGCTCAACTTCAACAAGTCGTCGAACTCTGTTCGACGAACTTCGAGCTCAGATCGACGATCTTGACTCCAGTTTTCTCTATCTCTGAGCTCAGTTCGACGATAGTTGAGCTCAGATTGACGATCTCTGTTTCTGTCTAAGTCCAAATCTCTGAGCTCAGTTCGACGGTAGTGGAGCTCAGTTCGATGTTTTTCCTGAAGAATTCAACGATTTTCAAGATTCAAATTCAGACAGTTAAGGAATTACTGTCAGCATTTAATTCAAAGATCTTGTAGCCATTTTTCATTTAATCTGGAACAAGTTTCAAGGAATTATCAAGGAATGTTTCATTGGACTTTCCTCCAGAAGACAAAAGCAATTAAGGAAGTAATTAATGACAGGCTAACGGCTATCTTGTATAGTGGATCATTTCTATTCAGACAAAAGGAATAAAAGATCAGATTTTTCCTTCCTGCAAAAGAAGAACAAAAAGTTAGAAAAATATTCTCTGCAACAACTCTTACAACATCAAGAAAATTACACAAGAGAAAGAAAGAGAGTTGCAGACATTCTCAGTCTTAAAGATTCATACAAGAACATCATCACCAAAGGAGATCAACAAACTGAAATCTTCATATCTCTTTTGATTCAAGTGTTCAAAGGCCATCATCATTCAAGACTCCAGACACCTCACATTTCAGTTGTTGTTGAAATCATCATTTGCTGGAGATCAAATCATTTGAAGGCCTATCACCCTACTGTAAAGCTTTACTTCCTGAACAACTACAGATCTCAGGGGGAGCTTTGACAACATCCACTATCTTCTCTCTGACTGTTGACAAAGAAGATCATCTCTTTCCCTCTCTCTCTCTCACTCTGCTGTAAAGGGTTTTTCAAACTCCCTTCAAAAGTTTGTGTTTGGTTTTTGAGCACCTTATCAAAAGCTTATTGGTGGCAAGACACCTGATCAAAAAATCTGGTTTGGTTTTTGAGCACCTTATCAAAAGCTCATTGGTGCCCAGGACACCTGATCAACTCATCCTGCAGTGGATTCCTACCTAGGGTGGTAGAAGAGTGGATGTACCCAGATTGATTGGGGAACCACTATAGCTCCTTGTGTCTTCTGGTTGCTTGTGTTTCTTTTTGTTTCTGGCTGTGGTTTGTGATTGCTTTGTGATTATTCTGTGGTTAGATTTACTTCATATTATTTGCTTCCCTGTTCACATAAGAATACAACAACTGTTGTAAAAGTTTTTAGCATGCACCATACTCTATTCAACCCACCCCCTCTAGAGTATATCAGATCTAACTTACACTTTCACACGGCTTCGCCACCAAGGCAACTGCCGGACTCAAGCGGACACGCTGTTCCAGTCAGCCTATACTGCGGATAGTACTAGTCTGTATATCCCTGCAAACAACTTCAATCCGCAAGTTGAGTCCATAGGCTTGTTACCAAGACACCTTCTGGACTCAGAGGACTCCAACTCCAGTCTACTTACACAGTAAACTTCCAGTCCGCATATACCGCAGACTACTCCAGTCTGCATATCCCGCAGACTCCTCCCGTATGCATATCCCAAGTCCACAGCCACGTAAGCAAGGTAGCTGTTGGACTCAGCGGACTCCAGCTCCAGTCTGCACACAGTTGCAGGTACAAACTCCAGTCCGCTTATCTCGAAACTAGCAAGGCAAATGCACTTTTGCCGAGCTGGGCGGACTGATAAGTAGTCCGCGCTCCACTGCGCGATCTCCCCGGACTGAGCCAAACATGGACTTGGTTCAGACCCAACCAAGTCCACACCACTGACCACAAGGGCCAGTCCGTACTTACTGGCGGACACTGGATCCAGTCCGCCTGTCCCGACGAACTCCAGTATCAGTCCGCACTGACTGGCGGTCTCCGTGGCTACCACTTGCCGCTACACCAAAGCAAGACCAAGGCCACTGCCAAACCGGTCTGCTGAGCTCCAGTTCTTCAGTCCGCTTCATGCCGGACAGCTAGAGATTCTATCCTCCCGGTTACTTCCTGGGATCCAACTACCTGCTGAGCACAAGCCGGCCTGGCTAACCGCCGCTACTATCTGCGTAGTCCGCGCGACTAGACCGCGTAGGCCGCTAAAGAGCAAATCGTCTGCAACATCCCTGCCGACTTAGTAGTCCGCCAACCCTGTCCGCGTAGTCCGCACTGATAGGTCTAAGTGTGTCATTCACCCACTTTCACTTCACATATTTCAACACTCCCCCTTGAAGTGAGAAGTGGTGAATAACACCAGCAGCTCCCGTAACCTTGCACCTGATCCGTCCAATAGCATCTACGAAGAAATGTCCACGACATAGTCCTCGCCCTGCATATTATGGACCATGAGGGAGCCCTCCAGCATCTCCCAAAAGGAGCCATGCTTCCCTCTGCCTTCTTCTTCAGCTTCAACCTTCACTCATGCATCACAGGAGTATCACCAACTACCTTGGGCACAAAAGTCCAAGCCTCATTGCCTCTGAGAGAAGTCACCTCTTCAGCCTTGGTGTCAACCACCTCCTTGATTCTAGTGGGGTCATCACAGCCAGAAGATACTCGCGTGACGTGAGGGCTAGCAAGGAAACATGGGATCAAGCCGCCGTGTTCCATTCACTATATCAAGCTGATGGCTTATTGATCCTCTTCGATCTCCGAAGAACCAGATCACGGCTAACCACCTCCGCTACTTCTGAACCAGCTCCGTTCCCGGGCAAACCCGGAACAATGCTCCCCTTGCTTCCTGAACAAGACGCCTCCTCACTCGAACCAGGAGTACCTGTAGCAATGCTCCCCCTGCTACCTGAACGAGAAGTCTCCGCTCTCGAACAAGAACTATCTAGAACATCACTCCCCCTGCTTCCTGAACCGGAAGTCTCCTCCTTCGAGCTAGAAGTCCCTGGAGCATCGCTCCCCTTACTTCCTGACCCTGACGCCTTTGGCCCGGATCTAGAACAACCTGGAGCTCCTGGTGACTCAGGCAGCTCCACCTGAACCTTAGCAGAAGCCTCCTTCAGCCCACCATCTTACCTGCTCATCTCTAGCTCCACATAAGAGCTATCACAATACGGTGTCAACTCATCGAAGACAATGTCTCTCGATAGAATGAGTCTCTTCGTCGCAGGATCCATACACCTCCATCTTCTACTCTGCTCATCATACCCAACAAAGACTAGCTTCATCTTGAGAGCACCTGGAGAGTATATATAGCAGGTAGATCCAAACACCCTTAGGTACTTCATACTGGGCTTTACTCCGAACATCAGCTCATAAGGAGTCTTCACATAGATCGGAGTAAGAGGCATCTGATTGATGACATGAGCAGCATATGCCATCCCTTCCGCCCAAAGAGTCTTAGAAATGCCTTTAATCTGAAGCCAACACTTGCAGGTCTCCGTTAACCAATTGATCATCCGAGCTACAATATCGCCTTGCTGTGAAGTATATCCACAAGAAATCTCCTTCCGGATCACGTACTTCCTGCAAACGTTAGAGAACTCAGTTGAGCCAAACTCACCATCGATGCTTGTCCTCAACTTCTTGATCCTCAGGCCAAGCTGGCCTTCCACAAGCTTCTTGAACTCCACAAACAAGCGCATCATGTTGGACTTCTTCTTCATAAAGAATACCCAATTATACCTTGAATAGTCATCAATGAATATCAGCATGAATCTGCTACCTCCAAGACTGGCGGTGACGGTCGGTCCAACCAAAGCACAATGGACAACCTCCAAAGGTGTTTTACATCTGGATTGTGCCTTATCAACCATGAAGCTATAAGCTTCACTTTGCTGACATCCCGCACACCCCTGACCATCGTCATAGGATGACAATCTAGACAAGCCTCTTACGAGTCTTCATTCTGCCATTGCTTTCAGCTTGTCCATCCCTACATGCCCCAGTCTTTCATGCCAGATAGATGCACTATCACTGGCCTTCATCCGATCAGCACCAAAACTTGTTGAAGACCCAACTAAGTTCTTCTCCTTGCCTCCAACATGAGCTACATTCGCCGAGAGCAAGACAACCTTGCACTCTTTCCTGAGATGACCATGTTGCTTGCATTTATAGCACCATGGTCCTTCCTCTTCCCAACACGCCTAGGAGAAACACTCCTCTCTTGCTGATATTAAGTAGAAAGACCATCCTCTGTAGCAACCTTCACCTCCTTCCTGAACAACCCATCAAGGGAAGTCCAAACCTCCGCAGCTGACCGACATCCACTGGTGTGGTCCAAGAGCTCCGATGAGATCACCTTCTTGAGAATAGACTCCGCTTTTACATTTGTCTCCTTCCAAGCTCTCATCTCTTCAGCATTGCCAGCAGTAGCCTCTTGTCTTTCTGCTCCACATACAACCTCCCAAAGGTCCTTGCCAAGAAGAAAGCTCTCCATATAAGACTTCCACCTACCAAAGTTCGTCTCTGTATGGAGATCAATTCCAAGACAACTTGCATCTTCCACTGCCATGGTTCTACCACTGGTTCCGTCTTCAAATAGTAATAACAACTTCAGTTGAACGCTGCTAATCCACTCCAATCCAACTCTGAGACCAAGTTCACTGCTCAAGCAACTGGACCTGGCTCTGATACCATGTTAAAATTCAACAACCTGGCACTACTACCACGTTGAATTCTCTCCAGGTGGTCAGCAAGATAGCCTAAAGCCAAATTAATATTCTCAGAACTATCCAGTTCATACCTTGATCACGCAGAAATTCCCTAGAACCTGGAGTGAGCTGGGGTTATCTCAACTGAAGTCAATCAACCAACAACACATGTAGCACAAGAGTCTTATTGATTTACAGCAATCTTCTTTACACAGCGAGACATACATGGCGAGACATGTTTCACCAACCAATACCTAAGGGAAAGCAGAGACTACAAAAACAAAACAAGAGAAACAAGCCGCGCGGACTCAAATACAAGCCGCCAGTATACTGTTGTGGAGTCTGCTCAGTCCGCCAGGTCGACACACCGAAACCCAAGTCGCGCGGACTACCCCTTATTCCAATGCTTGCTCTAGCCACCGATCTACAAGCCTCCTAACCATGAGGTTGCCTAGCCTCCATACCGCACAAGCTGCGATGCCGAATACAATAGTCTGCCTGAAGCAGGCGACTTCTTGAACCCCGACCCAAGTTGCCAAAGAGAAGACTGTCTGGTCACTGTCCGCGATCTACTATTTTCCGCCTGCTGCTTAACCACAGAGTCCGCACTGTCCATGACCGCAATCAGAGCCAAGTCCTGGCTTTCCAGCGCTATCTGCACAACCTGCACAGCACAACCCGGTCAACTCACTCAAACCGCGCGGACATAAAAGTCCAGTCCGCAGCAACAGTTGCGAGCTCAGGGTACTGTTCACTTACGCATAGAGGTTACTATTTCCTGATGTGACATGAGTCCTATTTATAGGCACGATGATGAGTGTGGTCACCGCCCTAGCCGATAGGAGTACCGCCACATCCCGCAGCAAGAACATATGTATCCACAAGACCCGCGGACACACTCCAGTCCACCGCTACTTGTGCAGGATATTTAATATATCATTGCTTCTCCAAGGCCGGACAGCAACACCAGTCCACCTTGTCGCATGGCCAAACCAAGACCACCACAGCCGGACTCCACAGTAACACTCCGCCAATCCGTGGACACAGCTCTTCAATCCGCCAATCCCGAGCTCACGGCTTCGCCAGCAAGGTAATTGTCGGACTCAGGCATACACGCTGTTCCAGTTCGCCCATACTGTGGACAGCACTAGTCTGCATATCCCTACAGACATCTTCAGTCCGTAAGCTGAGTCCATAGCCTTGTTACCAAGACACCTTCCGGACTCAGCGGACTCCAGCTCCAGTCTGCTTACACAGCAAAATTACAGCCCGCATATACCGCAGACTACTCCAGTCTGCATATCCCATAGACTTCTCCCGTCCGCATATCCCAATTCCAAAGCCACGCCAGAGAGGCAGCTGTCAGACTCAGCGGACTCCAGCTACATTCCGCACACAGTTGCGGATGCAAACTCCAGTCCGCTTATCCCCAAACTCGCAAGGCAAATGCACTTCTGCCAAGCTGGGCGGACTGATAAGCAGTCTGCGCTCCACTGCATGATCTCCCCAGATTGAGCCAAACATGAACTTGGTTTAGACCCAACCAAGTCTACAGCACTAGCCACAAGGGCCAGTCCGCACTTACTGGCGGACACTGGATCCAGTCTGCCTGTCCCGGCAAGCTCCAGTATCAGTCCGCACTAACAGGCGGTCTCCGTGGCTACCACTTACCGCTGCACCAGAACAAGACCAAGGCAACTGCCAAACCGGTCTGCCAAGCTCCAGTTCTTTAGTCCGCTTCATGCCGGACTACGCAGCTAGAGATTATATCCGCCCGATTACTTCCTGGGATCTAACTACATACTGAGCACAAGCCGGCCTGGCTAACCACCGCTGCTATCCGCATAGTCCGTATGAACAGACAGCCCAGGCCGCTATAGAGCAAATCGTCTGCAACATCCCTGCCGACTTAGCAGTCCGCCAACCCTGTCTGCGTAGTCCGCGCGGATAGGTCCAAGTGCTCCATTCACCCACTTTCACTTCACAAATTTCAACCGATGTATATCATTGACTAAGGGTTATGACTTCTCCAAATAGGGGGAGATTATTGGGTACATTGGAAACTATATACCTGATTTGGAGAAGCCTCACTTAACTCCATACTATAAATCATTATGTATTTGATGGGTTGTTGAGTTTCAATGTGCAGGTTAAGAAAATGCAGAAAAAGTTTCTAAGTACAAGTGTCGACACTTGAGAAGAATGGTGTCGACAGCAGGAGCCAGATTGTGTCGACACACAGGACTTGTGTCGACACACAGAAATTCTGTCAACAGTAATTGTGTCGACACACAGGACTTGTGTCGACACATACCAGAATTCTGTCGACAACAATTGTCTCGACACACACCAGAATTCTGTCAACACCAACTTTGTCGAGACTAGAAGTTATTATGTTGACTAACAAGACTTGTGTCGAAACATTCCACAGAGGCTGTGTTGAGAAGATAAAGAAGGGCTGTGTCGACATTATGAGAGCTATGTCAACATCATCAAGAGTTGTGTCGACACATGGTCTATTTGTGTTGGCATATTTGATGTATTATCTCGACGCTTTTCTGCTGAGAAAGAATACAATGAAGCATCAGGTGTCACGATTGAAGACTTGACAGCTGTCATAACTAACAAAGCTGTTGCATCTGTCAGAGCTGTCAGAAGGCCGTTATAAATCGGATCAGCCGGTATCCTCAGATGGGTCTTTTTAAAGACATGTTCTATCATCAGACGACAAGAGAACTAACAAGAGAGAAGTTCTGATCCTGAAATCAACAAGTATATATAGTAAGGGTAGATTCTGAACAAGTCTGCAAGATGAATTCAGAGGTACATCTGAAAGAGAAGGAAGCTGTATTGGGGATCATCTCCAACTTCACAAGAAGATCAACCTTACTTTGTTCAGAGTCAAGAAGCTTTGAAGAAGCTAAGACAGGTTGAATCTTAAGCAGTCAAATCTATCAAGAACTGATCAAGAATCCTTCAACCCTTTCTCTCTCTACCTGTGTGAAGTATTTATCTCTTTTATAATCAATTTTTCTGTAAGATCTTTTATAGATCTGAGTGTAAGAGAATTATCTCTCTGAGTTGTAGGACTAAGTTTATAAAGGCTGAGGTAGGGCTGAGTGCCTGAGGTAGGAGATTATTTTCTCTGAGTTGTAGGTCTGGTGGTAGAGGCTGAGGTAGGGCTTGATTGCCTGAGTGGTAGGAGTGTGGATTCACTCTGCGGTAGGATTCTTTGATAGAATCTGAATTTTAGGACTTTCTGAAGTCTGAGCTGTAGGAACCATTCTGGGTTCTGAGTTGTAAGATCTGAGGATCTGAGAAGGAAGAAGGAAGTTAGACCGAATCTAGTATACTGCTAGATAAGCGAAGGGGGAATGTGGATGTACCCATCTCTTGGGGAACCACTATAAATCTGGGTGTATGCTGTGTTGACTGTATTTGTTTTAATCTGTGCTGTGATAGATATTGCATAAGTTTCTACCTGTGATATAATTGAAATGTCTTAATAAAAAGGAATTGAACCTATTCACCCCCCCCCCCTCTAGTTGTTTAGGATATCTTAAAACCAATTATTTCAGTGTCCCTACCCATGTGTGTGAGCCCAGGTCTCGAGTCGACGGTTCGAGTAGGTCTAGAAATGGACATGGGTGTGTCACTACCCATGTGTATGACGACACGGTAGAGACACGGCGTGTCCCTACCGGTCTATGTCCAACCAATTGTTCCAGAGAAGGACACGGGTAGAGATACGGGTGTGTCCCTACCCGTGTGTCCAACCAACACTCGAGTCGATGACTCTAGTTATCCCAGAGAAGGACACGAGTAGTGATACGGGCGTGTCACTACCCGTGTGAATGAGGACATGTGTAGATACACGGGTGTGTCCCTACCCGTGTGTGTCAACTAGAGCTCGATGAAGTGTGTGTTGAGGAGGACACGGGTAAAGACACGGGCGTGTCCCTACCCGTGCGTGTCCAGTAAAACTCGACGAAGCGTGTCCCGAGCAGGATAAGGTCAGCAACACGACCGTGTCACTTGGACATAGGTAGAGACACGGGCGTGTCCCTACCCGTGTTTGTGTATCGAAACGACAATCGAACCGTTGACGATGTTCCACCGGTGCAGGACACGGGTAAGGATACATGCGTGTCCTTACCCGAGTCATTTTCACATAGAAAGGTGAAGTGAAACCCTAGGCGTTTTGCATTCTCATTCCAAACCCTTTTCTCTGGAAAAACTACTGGAGTGGAGGAAGAAGGTGCTGGATCAAGTCTTCATCCCGTGAAGAACTGCCGCCGCCGAGGAGAAGAAGATGTCGCCGAGAAGAGTGATAAGATCCATGGCCGGAAATGGTGGAAACGCCGGAAACGAGGTGAGCTTCCTCCCCTCTCCTTTATTGCTAGATCTTTAGTTATTTCTTAGGAGAGACATCGACTCAAGAGAGTCTTGATTTGGGAGAAGGAGTTCTCTAGGAATGGCCATGCTAGGACATGTGTCCTAGGTTTTAGATGTCTTCAACCTCTCCTTCCTTCTATATGATGATGGAGGATGGTTTCATGAAGAGAAGTGGCCTTATTATGGTGAATAAGGGAGGAGGAATTTTGGATGCGATTTTTGTAAATCGGCTTCAGGAGGAAGATGAACTGATGCTGTTCACTCCACCTTAAGATGCGTGCAAAAATCTGTGTTCTGCAGGCAGCGATCGTTGTGGCTTTTTTCAAGTGAGATACGACCAGATCTGGGCTTTCGACTAAACACAAAAGTTGTAGTCACTGTAACTGCCTTTCCAACGAGGGGTTACGCGCCTTCACCGTAGTTCTGTAGCCTCGGGAATCTCCGGTCGAATGTGCTATCCTGATGGTGTTTTGTACTACAAATTCTGAGTTTGGTATAGAATCAGGTCTGGATTCGGTAGAGACATTGTAGCAAATTAACGTAGGTGCTGGAGAATTCCTTTTTGTCTAAACGTCATAATTTAACGAGTGATGAAATTGTTGGATGGATCCCACGTAGACAATTGGAGAAGAGAAACGTGCTTGAACGAATCTATTTGGTAGAAATTAGTGAATTGAACGGTTTGACGTATTGGTAAGATTAGAATGATTTCAATATGTGTAATATTGAGGACGTAATGATAACGGTAATATGTCGATTAATGGTAGATTGACTCGAATTTGTGTACCTGTTCGGTGGTGATTGTTATGAACAAATGATTGTTGCTATTTAGATTATTGATTCATGTGCACACAAATTATTTGAACTTGATTAAAGAATTATAATCGGTTATGCTAGAGTTATGTCACCATAGATTGTGTATATAATCTTATTGACCGCACTGGTTTGGGTAATGTTGGGAAGCAACATGGACGGACGGTTGGGCTTGGTCCCTTGTGTTCATTTCCTGAGGCTCCTTCCGTGCTGAGTGGATAGTTGGGCTTGGTCCTCGTGCTTTCTACGAGGCTCCTTCCGTGGCATGGTGATGTGGAATTGCATGCGGTGTGAGTCGACATGCGGTGTCGTAATCCTGGGTTAAGGATAGTGTGGCAGGCCTACGGGCTCGCCAGTCGTCACACCGACGGGAGTTGACAAATATACATTGGGCGGTTGGGATTGGTCCTCGGTGTTCAATTCCCGGGGCTCCTTCCGTGCCAAGAGAACAGTTGGGTTTGGTCCTTGTGCTTTTTTTCCGAGGCTCCTTTCGGGTCACACAAGGCCAGTTCGGGCTTGGTTCTCGGTGCACATCTACACGAGACTCCCGCTGGGTCGTACTATGCATGGTGCTTGGTTGTTGTGTTCTTAGCGTTGAGGCGTACGGAGGCCTAAGCGATGTAGTCTGGATACCCGCTTAGTAGTAGAGAAGCCCGCTCTACTCTCACCGCCTGGCCACAGCGGTTGACGCCTGAGAGGTTAGCTACCTGCACGAAAAGTGTGAACTACAAGTCCGTGTCGACATAGCGGTTTCATGTGCGTGATCATGGGTGAGTCATTGCATTGCATACATACCATTACAATACTTTGCATATCAACACCCTCATCGTACAAGTTTGTATGGGCACTCCTGTACGTTGATTTACTTTACTGTTTAATTGATCCTTAACTTATAAGACTGTATGGGCATTCCTATAAGTTAAGTTACTTTCCTATTTTAGATTTATATACTTGATGGATTGATATAGCTTGTGTAGAATTGCTAGAGTAGACCGCTATTAATCATGTTGTACACTTCTTCTATTACTGATCACGATATGTGTACTTAATCCATCTGCTTGTACCTGCTTATCACTATTTATATATTGTACCCTTGTTCCTTTCTCTGCCCGGTGAAGAGGAGTCGTCGGGGGAGCATATGTGAAATCCACTTAGTCTTTTAACTAACGATTGCTACGTCCCCTTTTTAGGAGGAAACCCCACAGGTAGAGCAGCCGCAGACTATATTGCAGGACAGGTAGGCCAGGACGACAGGCCCTGAAGGGACGATGCCTTCGCTACCGTCGGTTACAGATGTTAGTTTTAAGAGGTTTTGATGTAGCCCTATGGGCATGTTTTAGTTGTACTCTGATACTTTAGAAGCTTGTTGTAGCTTCTTGTTTTTTATGTACTTTTGGACTTATATTATGCTTATGTGTGGATTGACTTCTATATTATACTTTGGTTGGGTTGACATTGATTGATATTGGTTGTAGCCGGCAGAACAGGCATCTTGTGGTACAGGTTAGCATATGTGCTAATACTACCGCAAGGCGGCTGTTCTGGGCATAAGAACCCCTTCGTGTGTGTTTGGTGTTATGGGAGGGGGGTCTTACATATTCGACGAATTTCACCGAATTTATCTTAGGCCGATTTTTCCGATTTTTCTCTGCTTTGAAACCAACGAACATGCACAGTGATTTTCTAGGGTTCGTTTTTGGAAATCCTTTATAGACGTTATTTCGAATCTCCGTATAGAAAGGATTGGGATGGTTTTGAAATTAAGAATTTTAAACTAATTGCTATTCGATTTCAAAAAGAACCTTCCGTAATCGGATCTCGTCGGCCACACGCAAGCAGTTCGTGGTTTTCTTTCGATCGGCTGCGACTTCGAACGATCTTCTTCTTCGACGACTTCTTCGACTGAATTGTATCTTCTCTCAAGATCTAATCTACTCCAGTCCAAGTTATTTGAAGTTTGAAGGTTTAAGATTCAAGATCTAATGATTTCAAGTTTCCATGTTCTCTGAGTATCTAGTTCAACACTTTCAATGAACGTCAGATCGAAGACATGCAATCATTTTTAGTGTTTATAATATTGTTCTAAATATTATAGGAGATTTTTCTCTGAGTTAGAAGATCTGTTTGTGGAACGGGAGTTAGTAGATCTATTTGTGTATTGAGAGTTTGTAGATCCGGCTGGTGCATTGAGTTGTAGATCCGGTTGTGGGTCGAGGTGTAGGAGAGTTTGTTCTCCGAGGTGTAGGGGCGTTGCTCCGAGTTGTAAGATTGTGATAATCTGAGAAATATGAAGTAGCTGAATCTATCCCTTCGTGGTTGATAGGCGAGACAGGACAGTGGCATTCCCAATACGGGGAACCACTATAAATCTCTGTTTTTGTATGCTTGCTTATTTTTGAGTGATTTTTAATCCTCAAAAAGAAACAAACATCAATTATTCACCCCATCTCTAGGTGAGTTATGTAGATGCTAGATACTTTCAGTCCACTCAACGTCATATCCAAGTTGGTCGAATGTCATTGAGTGTAGTCAACGTACTCAATGTCGCGTTGTATGGCGTTGAGTCCACTCAATGCAAACTTTCCCGAATAATTTCTGAGTCCTAATTTGTCGAGTGGTGTTGAGTCCGCTCAACGCCAACTTTCTAGAATAATTTCTAATTCCTTGTACTTGACAGATTCGTCATATATTCATGCCGATTTTCAATGAATAGTGTTGGTCTCAGCTCACAAGTCTTACACGACGAACTCGTCGGATATCCGCGACAATATCCGACGAATTTTACATGTCGAGTCTGGCGCACTCCGAGCCAGAGTCAACTCCATTGAATCAAAAACACGTGTGAGGGGTCTAGTGCAAAATGGGATGTTACACGGTGAACGACTTACCACCCATTGGTTGGGCTGGCATGAAAGCCATGTTGACTGATCAGTATGTTCCTGTGTACCATCGAACGCAGATGTTTGACGATTTAACTAACCTGAGGCAAGGGAATATGTCAGTCATTGATTACATGAGTCGTCTTAAGGACTTGATGGTCAGTTGCGATGTTAGGGAGATGCTAGAGATCACCCTCTCTAGGTTTCGAAAGGCGCTCTACCCCGACATTCAGGGTAAACATCTACTCTATGGTCACACCGACTTGAACACTACCTTTAATGCTGTCTTGGATATTGAGAAGCACAATGCTTTCAAGTCCAAATCTTGCTCCTTTCAGAAGGGAAAGTTTATCTTAGGACCACCTCCCTCTACCACCCATACGGATAAGGGCAAGTTCCTATCCGCTTACCCGAACTTCATTGTTATTACGACAAGGAATCTGAAGAACACGGCCTGGGAGATAGTCCCCGTCGGCAGGGTTAGTAAGATGAATGATACATGTTTTGCGTGTGGTATTCTGGGTCATCATGCTAGCGATTATCCGACCAAGCCCAAGCCCCTAGCCCTTATAAATACTTTGTCTGCATCCGCTGAGCTCGTGTATGAGGTCGGTGACAAATCTAAGTCGGAAGGAGTACCTAGCAACATAGAGGACGATATTAATATGATGGTGATGAGGTGTACTTTAGCAACTCTGTGAGCGTCGGATGATTGGAATAGGACGATGATTTTCTCGTTAAATTTCAAGAGTGGATAGAAGTGGTGCAAATTGATTATCGATAGTGGAAGCTGTATGAGCGTGATTTCAGAGAATACAGTGTCACGAATGTTGTTAACCACCAAACCTCATCCTCACCCTTATAAGGTTGCTTGGGTTAACAAGACCTCCCTTCCGGTTTAGAAGCGTTGCTTGGTTACCCTTACCATCATGTCTTATTCGGAGAAAATTTGGTGTGACGTCATCCCCATGGATGCTTGTCGTGTTCTTTTAGGATGTCTGTGGCTTTACGACCATGATGTTACTTACCTGGGACGTGCTAACACTTACGAATTCAAATTTAATGGCATGTCCGTTATTTTGAATCCCAGTCCGCCTAAGGATCCTACACTCCCTTCTAAAGACACGCTTATCCAAGTAGAGATGAAAACATTAATTCTTATAGGTAAGAAGGAGTTTGCACGTGATACTTTTTTGTATGGTGTCATGTACACGTTAGTTTTCCTACAATTAAAGGAAGATGTGGCCTCTTTTGATAATTTACCGCCCGCATTGAGGAAACGTTTAGAACACTTTAAGAATGTGTATCTAGACGAGCTACCACCCATGTTATCCCCCATGCGAGACAACCAACATGCGATAGATTTCATTCTGGGTTCCTCTTTACCCAACATTCCTCACTACTGGATAAACCCTTCCACACACCTAGAGTTGCAAACCCAAATTTCAGATTTGTTAAGGGGTTCATTCGCCATAGCAAGAGTCCGTGTGCCGTACCCGCTTTACTAACCCCTAAGAAAGATGGATCTTTGAGGATGTATGTTGATAGCTGGGCTATTAATAAAACTATGATCAAATATAGGTTTCTCATCCCTTGCATGGATGACTTATTGGATATGTTAGCAAGGGCCATGATCTTTTCTAAATTGGATCTTAGGAGTGGCTACCATCAAATGAGGATTAGGGAGGTAGACAAATGGAAGAATACTTTCCATTTAAGCACACGAAGCTTTGTATCCCTCGTTATTCCCTACGTTATTTCATTGTTTGGGTGTTACATAGTGGTGGTTTAGGTGGTCATTTTGGTCGTGACAAGACCATTACGTTAGTGGAGGATAAGTTCCATTGGCCCAGTCTCAAATCAACGGTGAACAAAATTGTGAAGAGTTGTCGTGTGTGCCAATTAGTTAAGGGAAATTAGACGAATGCACGTCTTTACACTCCTCTTCTGATTCCCTGCACTCCTTGGGAATACGTTAGCATGGATTTCATTTTGTGTCTACCCATCACCTTTAGACGTCATGATTCCATCCTGGTTGTTGTAGATCAGTTTTCGAAAATGGCTTAATTTATTGCTTGCAATAAAGTGCGACGATGCGTCACATATTGCGAAATTATACTTTAAGAAAGTTGTTGCGCATCGGGACGTTCCCAAAACTATAGTCACTGATACGGACATGAAATATACTTGTTACTTTTGGAAGACCCTTTGAAAGATTATGGGTACCAAACTCTTGTTTTCTTCGGCCTACCATCTGTTGGGACCGACATTCCCTCACTTGACCCATGGCGCTCTGATAGTTATTTAAGAAATTAAGCAGCACCCTTTCCAATAGTCCGGGCTTTTGGAACAGTTGGGTATGCACTTGATCCAACATTTGGTATCAGAGGAGGTCACGGGTTAAAGACCGGGGGGCGCTATTATATCCCGATTTTTCCCTTCTACCTGTGTGGGTCCGGCGGGTCAGGCAACCATGGACATGTGGTAACCCCACCTCTGAGCCATGTGGGCCATGTGGTAACCGCACCTCTGAGCCGACGGGTTGTGCTAGACGTCGGGGGGGGGGGGATTATTGTGCCCGGCGTTCCCTCAGTTGACATGTGGCGCTCTGCTACTTATTTAAGAAATTAAGTAGCACCGTTTCCAACAGTCCGGGCTTTTGGAACAGTTGGGTATGCGCTTGATCCTACACCATCCCCAAACATATGGGCAAACAGAAGTAGTAAATAGAAGTTTGTGTAGTATACTTCATTTTCTGGTGGGTACAAGCATACATGTGACTTGATCCTTCCCCACGCTCATCTTGCGTACAATAACTCTAAAAATAGATCCATAAGCTTGTCCTCCAATGAAATCGTGTAGGTCTATAAGGCACCAGTGCCACTTGATTTAGTTCTGCTACTGCCATCGTATAAATCAAGTAATTTTGCACATGAGTTCCCTCTTCATGTTCACAATTTACATAGGCACATTCATGAAATGTTAACCACCCAATATTTGTCTTATCAATATCATGCTAACGTATATAAAAAGCATCTCACTTTAAGGTTGACGATTTGGTCTTAGTGCGTCTCATCCCTGAACGGATGCCTTCGGGCTCCATAAAAAAGTTGGCAAATCGACGAGCTGGTCCTTTTCAAGTTTTAAAGAAGTTAGGAGAACACGCATATCTTTTGGAGATACCAACTAATTGGGGTATTTCCCCTATTTTCAATGTTTCAGATTTAATGTCATATGTTTCTCCACCACTTGAACTAATCAGTCCACTGTGTCCTCTAATGGGTTCAGAGGTGAGTTGGTTCCTGTATTGCTCTCTCCTATAGTTTCCACTGGTGGTACGTTGAATGTTGATGTAGAAACTTTTTCTCCTCCCTTCTCCAACATAACAACCGCCCTCCTCTTCAACTAATTGCAAGAGGAAGGCTCTTATCCCCTCTTGAAGATTCGGCCGCACCTAGGCTGTCCCTACTAGGGGTCGGCTAACCAATAATTTTCTTATTGGTGGATTTCATCCAAGGACAATAACTCCTACAACATGGAAAATTCTACGGCATGAAGCGTAAAAGGCAGGCGAGTTTCTCTCCATTTGGTGTAACTCTGGCGGAACCGTAGAAGGGCGAAAGTTTCATCGGAAACATTTTCCGATTGGGTAATAAAATTTCTACCTTGGTGAGATTCCCTCTAGATAAACTTATGGTGGTTTGCTTTGGCGTTTATTGCAAACTTTGATTTCATCATGGTTTTGAACCAAACGATTTTGTAGTTTTCTTTTGATCTATTTAAATTCGTGAGGATTGGAGGACCTCATTTTCTTTTTGTTGGGAGAGATCTATATTTTTCTAAATCGTTATTTTTTGGTGGATCTCATTTGGTACAACACAAGCTTGACCGGATCGGGTAGATCCATTTTGCTTGAGACGATATTGGCTCATAGCCTCTATTTAATCTCTAAGGGTGTGGCAAACTCATACGTTAGCGTTGGAATAATAATATTGTTGAAGTATTAGACCGGGCGGCTTAGCGGTCTGATCCAGCGGTTTGTTGACCGAGCGGTCTGGCGGTCTCTCTGGTGCCTGGAGACCAGGCGGTCTATCGGTCTACCTCTGCGGCCTGTTATATCCTGCTAGAGTTGCCGAGCGGTTAGCCCATCTGTCTAACCGCGCGACCTATGCGGTCTCCATTATTCTAGCCGCTCAGTACTGTAAATGTTTAGTCCCACATTGTTTGTATACTCTCTTTCTTATCTCCTCCATTCTATATAAGGGAGGCCATACCTTTGTAAATGATATCTTTTTTGGATAATAAAATTTCAATTATTCAAAAGTTTATTCGCTTGTTCTCTACTTTTCGCTTCTTTTCTCTACTTTCTAACATGGTATCAAAGGACATGGTCATTTCCTTCTAATTTTGTGCGGTCTCTGTTGTTCGCGGCTTGTTTTCCGCATTCTGCGACTTGCTTCGCGACTTGGCTTCTCTCTGTCCGCGCGGCTTGTTTCTATCCGCGCGGCTTGTTTCTGTCCGCTGCCCTGTTCGCGCGGCTTGCTTCTTCTTACTTCTCTTCTCCTACTGCCCTTTGTCGCAGTGACCTGTTTCCTTGTCGCCGCGCTCCTTGTTCTTTCCAACCGCTCCGACTTCCTAGTCGTTGCGGTCTGTCCCTATCCGCGTGTGTTGTCTCTCTACTCGCGGCTTGCTGCTGTGATCTGCCTGACCATGCGGGTTGTTCCTTTCTCACCCGCATCTTGGTCGCGGTCGCCAGCTCTTCTCCTCTCTTCTGTTCGCTCGGCCTTTTCAGTCCGCGCGACCTCTTCCCCACTGTGCCTTTGCCTCTTTCAAGCCGCTACTGTTCGGGCGGCTTCGTCTGTTTTCTAACCGCTTCTGTTCGCGCGGCTTCTTCTGCTTGCCGGGTTCTATGACTACCTCCGGTCTCACCACTACTCCTGCAGCTCCTACTCCTCCTCCACCAATCTCCTTCAGTGGCATCTTTGTCTTGGACATCCACCTCCTCGGCTTATTCGTCAGCTTCTGCCTCACTTACCTCCTACCAGTTCTCCGCTCAACTGTGATGCGTGTCAGCTTGGCAAACATCATCGCTCCTCCTTCCCACCGAAGCACGGCCGTGTCTCCTCTCACATTTTTGATCTTATTCATTCTGATGTATGGGGTCCTGCTCCTACCCTCACAATTGGTCGGGGCAGTTCCTATTTTGTCACTTTTATCGATGATTTTACTAGATGTACCTGGGTGTATCTATTAAAAGATCGCTCTGAACTATTTTCTGTTTGGCAATCATTTTACTTTATGATTAAGACTCAATTTGCTATTTCTATTAAAGTCTTACGTTCTGATAATGCCAAGGAGTATCTGACTCATGAGTTCTCTGCGTTCTTTCACAAACATGGCCTCCTTCATCAAACGACTTGTGTTTACACCTCCCAGCAGAATGGGGTGGCGGAGCGTAAAAACCGTCACCTGCTTGATGTTGCGCGTACTCTCATGACGCAGATGCACGTCCCTCGCTCCTACTGGGGCTACGCTGTGCTCCTCGCCTGCTATCTCATCAATCGCCTTCCCTCCGCGGTTCTCCACGGCCAGACTCCCTTCTCCCTTCTCTACCCCCACCAGGAACCTTTTCTTCTTCCTCTCCGTGTCTTTGGCTGTACGGCCTTTGTTCACGCTCCCTCCGCTACCCGCGACAAACTTTCCCCCCGTTCCACCAAGTGTGTCTTTTTGGGGTACTCTACCACTCAAAAAGGCTATTGCTGCTTTGACCCCCTTCTCCGCAAGCAGTTTGTCTCCGCAGATGTGACTTTTTTCGAAAATGCTTCCTATTTCTCTCCTTCCTCTTCTCTTCCTTCTCTTCCTTCAGATATCTCCGTTCCTTCCACACCTCTTCCCATTTTTCCACATTCGTCTACTCCTCCACCCACTCCTTCCCAATCCGTCTCCCCACCCACCCCTCCGCCCTCCTCTCCGCTGTCGTCTCTCTCTAGTCCCGGGCCAGCCTTCTCCGCCACGGACGCTCCGGTCGCTGACGCTCCCGTCGCCGACGCTCCCGTTGACCTGGATGTTCCCATTGCCCTTCGCAAAGGGTTGCGGGCGTGTACTCAACACCCGCTCACGGCTGTTGTTTCTTATGATCAGCTTTCTCCTTCTCGCAGGTCTTTTGCCTTGGCTATCTATGCTACCTCTACTCCCCGTACCTACCAGGAGGCTCTCGCTCTCCCTCATTGGAAGTCTGTCATGGATGAGGAGATGGCTACTCTTACTGAGCGGGGTACCTGGACCCTGGTTCCTCCTCCCGTGGGCACTGATGTGGTTGGCTGTCGCTGGGTCTTCGTTGTAAAGTTTCGCCCCGACGGCACTGTGGATCGCTACAAAGCCCGGTTGGTGGCCAAGGGCTTTACTCAGACTTATGGCGTTGATTACTTTGATACCTTCTCTCTGGTTGCTCGCCTCAGCACCATCCGGGTCCTCTTTTCTGTGGCTGTTAACCGGGCTTGGGCTATTTCCCAGCTTGATGTGAAGAATGCCTTTCTCTATGGCGATCTTCAGGAGGACGTCTATATGGAGCAACCTCTTGGGTATGTTGCTCAGGGGGAGACACATGTCTGTCATTTGAAGAAGGCCATTTATGGCCTAAAGCAGAGCCCTCGGGCATGGTTCGAAAAATTCAGTGGTATTGTGGCAACCATCGGCTTTCAAAGGAGTTCGGCCGATCACTCCTTATTCATTCGCAAAACGGCCTCGGGACTGGTGGTTTTGGCTGTATATGTGGATGATATTCTCCTTACTGGCGATGACCGAGATGGGGTGGACTTGACGAAGAAGCACCTCCGTCAGCACTTGGTCACGAAGGATATGGGCTCCCCAAAATACTTTTTGGGGATAGAAATCTCTCGGAAACCTGACTCCTTGGTTCTCCCTCAACGGAAGTATGCCCTTGATCTTCTTCGAGAAGCAGGCTTGACAGGTGCCAAACCAGCTCATCTTCCCATGGCTGTTGGAGAAGACAAAACGTGGACGGATGAATCGCCTCTTCTATCTGATGTCACACGGTACAGACGTTTGGTAGGCAAACTCATCTATCTCACGGTGACTAGACCCGACATCGCCTATGCTATAGGAAAGGTCAGTCAGTTTATGCAAGCTCCCAGGGAGTGTCATCTTCAGTCCGCCCTGAAGATTTTAGAGTATATCAAAGCAGCACCGGGCAGAGGGTTACTCTTCCAGAAGAATGGTCATCTGAGGGTTGAGGCCTACTCAGATTCAAGTTACGCGGATGACAAAGGCGATCGAAAATCCACGTCAGGTTTTTGTACCTTTGTTGGAGGTAATCTCGTGAGTTGGAAGAGCAAGAAACAGTCTGTTGTTTCCAGATCCAGTGCCGAAGCAGAATACCGGAGTATGGCGTCAACTACGTGTGAGTTAAAGTGGTTGCGGGCTCTCATGCTTGACCTGGGCGAGGTATATGACTGTCCTCTCCCTATGTTCTGTGACAACAAGGCCGCTATACACATATCCAGAAATCCGGTCTTCCATGATAGAACGAAGCATATAGAGGTTGACTGTCACTTCATTCGGGAGGAGATTTTGAAGAAACAGATTTGTACTCCTTTTGTCACCTCTGACAAGGAGTTGACAGATATCTTCACCAAGCCGGTTTCTACTTCCTTCTTCCGCATTTGTGACAAGCTGGGCATGATTGATATCTATGCTCCAGCTTGAGGGGGAGTGTTGAAGTATTAGACCGGGCGGCTTAGCGGTCTGATCCAGCGGTTTGTTGACCGAGCGGTCTGGCGGTCTCTCTGGTGCCTGGAGACCGGGCGGTCTATCGGTCTACCTCTGCGGCCTGTTATATCCTGCTGGAGTTGCCGAGCGGTTAGCCCATCTGTCTAACCGCGCGGCCTATGCGGTCTCCATTATTCTAGCCGCTCAGTACTGTAAATGTTTAGTCCCACATTGTTTGTATACTCTCTTTCTTATCTCCTCCATTCTATATAAGGGAGGTCATACCTTTGTAAATGATATCTTTTTTGGATAATAAAATTTCAATTATTCAAAAGTTTATTCGCTTGTTCTCTACTTTTCGCTTCTTTTCTCTACTTTCTAACAAATATCACAAATCGGGAGTGCTGCATTTTATTTGTGCGAGCGTAGAATTGGAACGAGAGAGAGTAATTTGGTGTCGTTTGTCCGTTACAGTTCGTCGTGAGATGTAACCTTCATCAGCCACCCTCGCTCGATTGGTCAGTTTCTGGAAAACTGACATAGCGAAAGTAGTGGTGTGCCCATGTGTAGTTAACACAAAGTATGCCCAGTCATTACCCTACGATTAGCCAACATGACCTTAGGTTTGTACCTTTATGCATAGATTCTGGTGCATGTAGAGCCAGTAGGGTGCACTCCCACCCATTTCTTCCCTACTCAGTTTCACCAATAACAACTAGGACAGGCTCTCATGGCTATTCGACACGCATTTAGATCTCAACAGGCCCCGGTATAGCAACAAATCCCGGGCTCCAACTGGTTGAGCACCTTTCGAGACCTCTCCCCGCCTGCTTATCTTAGGATGGAGTCGACTGTCAGTACTGAAGAATGGCTCGACACTGTGCAAGAGTTGATGACTGGAATCAAATGTCCAACCAATATGGTTGTGACCTTAGCGGTGTCAGTCTTGGAGTTGCATACGAAGAGGTGGTGGAAGTCCATCATGGGTTCCACTTTCCAAAGCCATGTGTACACGAAGATTATTTGGAATGAATTTTCTTTAGCTTTCTTGGAGCATTTCATTCCCTTGACTGCTTGAGATGAGCTTGAAGAAAGATTCCTGCAGTTGAAGCAGGGATCTAAGTCCATGATGGAATATCAAAGGGAGTTTCAGCACCTCGCTAGATTCACTAATGCATCCGAGTTGGATCACCGTGGTTCTGCGAAGCGGTTTTAAAGTCTTGTGAGATCCCCTAAGGCAAGCCCTTTTGTTTATAGCAGATTCCACCTTGGAATAGATAATAGATATGGCGAAAACTTTGGAAGCGGATCATTTTGGGAGTCCAAGCTAGCGGTAAGAGACCCGATGAGGGAGTAATGGAAGCAGGATCCAGTTATAGAAGGAGACAAGACAATATAGGAAGAGGAAACAATAGAGGCAGAGCTCTCTTCCATCAGAATTTTACAATGGAGCATCCAGCCCCGCAACCAGCACTAAATCCACCGCAACAACTATACCTGCAGCCAAGGGAGCAGTACGTGCTAGTTTGCTTCCATAACAATCAGTCGGGCCATATCTGACGCTATTGCCCACAACTAGGTGGAGATACTCCCCATGCTCTTCCTCCGGCAACTCCGCAAGGACGGGGACATGTGCGTGGTCGAGGACGAGTACCACGAGGAAGGAATCCTGGACCTGCTCGAGAGCAGATGTTTGAGATGTATATGGTGCAGGAGCGGAATCCTCAGGATGTGATTGCAGGTATGTCGTGATTTGGTTAATATGTTATAAACATTTCTCTTCAATTGCTCAAGTCATGCTAGGTATCTAGCTTTGAGTCTTTATAATTGATACTTAGGCACCATGAAGTTTAGTGGGGAACCGACTTATACTCTATTTGGTACCGGTGCAATTCACTCGTTCGTTTCGGTGGACTTTGTTAAAAACCTAGAAGGAGTGCAATACTTCACCGGTATCATACCTGGAGTATGCCTCCCAGACGACGTCGAGATGACGTTAGCCGCCAAGTTTAACCTGGAAGTACACATCGTGGCAAAGATTTTTGAAACCCCTGCAACGGTGTTAGGAATCCTAGATTTTGATCTCATTCTAGGCATGTCATGGTTGTATTGGCACCACGCCAAGATAGATTGTGTGGCGAAGCATATCACCTTGAGGCATGGAGACTCAGAGGTCATTTTTAAAGGTATAAAATTTGTGTTGGGTACATTATTTTAAATGTACCTTATTTGAAGAAGCCTCACCCTACTCAATGATATACATCAAAATGTATTTGATGTATTTTGAGTTGCCTTGTGCAGGTTAAGTATTTGCAGGGAAAGATGAAAAGTTTCTAAGTCCATGTGTCGACACCCAGGAGCAAAGTGACGACACTTAAGAAGACTTGTGTCGATACCCAGGCAAGCAGTGTCGACACTTGGAGTAATTGTGTCGACACCAGGGATGCAGAGTCGACACCAGACAGAAAGTGTCGACACATGAAGGCTGTGTCGACACACAATAAATAAAAGTCCAGTGAAGCTGTGTCGACACTTAGCAGTTGTGTCGACACCTAGTGGAACTGTGTCTACAACAGAAAGTGTCGACACTTGGAGGCTGTGTCGACACTCAGCAAAATTCAGCAGAGTCTAAGTATAAGTGTCGACATAATAAAGAATGTGTTGACACTCAGTAGAAGACTTAACACTTGAAGAAAGTGTCGACACAATGAAGAATATGTCGACACACAGCAGAAGACTCAACACATGAAGAAAGTGTCGACACTAGGAGGCTGTGTCGACACTCAGCAAAGTTCAACAAAAAATTCTAAGTACAAGTGTCGACACTAAGGAGATGTGTCGACACTCAGCCAAAGTCTCAACAGAAGAAGAATGAGTCGACACAAGGAGCAGTGTCGACACTCAGAAAGTATCAACACAGAAGGCTTGTGTCGACACCAAGAAGAAGTGTTGATACTGAACAAGTTCAACACATGAAGATGTGTCGACACAAAGGTGTTGTGTCGATACTTACAAGAATTCAACTAAGTGCTGAAGAACAAAGAGTTGTGTCGACACTCAATATCAGTGTCGACACATATTGAAGAAGCTGTGTCGAGAAGTGAATTCTACAACACAAGGAGTTGTGTCGACACCTTGAAGGCTAGTGTCGACACTTAGTCTACTTGTGTCGACACTTGGTCTATAAGTGTCGACACTTAAAGACAGACCGTCTCGACACTTTCAGACAGTTACAGATTTTTCAAGAACTGACTGGATGACTTGACAGCTGCCATTCCAGCCGGTCTACTACACCTGTCAGAGTTGTCAGAAATCAGTTAGGAACCAGACCAGCTGGTTACCATGAAGAAGGCCTATATATAGGCTTATACTGTCTACAGAAACAGATGATTCAATAGATGATCAAGTGATTGAGAAAGAAAAGAAGATCTAGCTATTCATTGAAGAATCAAGTGAAGATCTAAGAAGTGGAGAGAGAGAGAGCTCAATCCAAGAAGACAGCCGTTGGAACCAGGCTGTGAAGAAGGGTTCAGACCTAGTTCTGAATCTTAAGTTGCAGTGATTGAAGATCAGCTGCAGAGAATCAATCATATTGTGTTCTACATTTAAGAAGCTTTGAAGAAAAGCCAAGTGAGATTGTTCTCAGCAGAGTTCTTTCAAGAACTCATCAAGAACCTATCAATGCATCTCTCTATTCAGAGTTGTAGGTATATACACTTTGTATTTTATATTTCTTGTAGGATCCTTAGGGATCTGAGTTGTAAGCCTGCAATTATAAAGGCTGAGGGGTAGGGTCTGTGTGCCTGAGTGTAGGAGATCTGTATCTCTGAGTGTAGGCCTATTATGGCTGAGTGTAGGCCTTGTGGCTGAGTGTAGGCTTTATGAAGAAGCTGAGTGTAGGTCTTTGGAGAAGACTGAGTTGTAGGGCCTTGGGCCTGAGCTGTAGGAACCTGTTTTGGGGTTTTGAGTGTAAGATCTGAGGATCTGAGATAGTGGAGGAGTTTGGCCGAATCTAGTTCACTACTAGATAGGCGAAGGGGGAAAGTGGATGTACCCAAACCTTGGGGAACCACTATAAATCTGTGTGTCCACTGTGTACATGTGTTATTCTGTGATTGCTGATTGATTGCTGTGAAAAAGTAGATATAACTCTGTGAAAATAATCTGCAATCTGCCTAAAAACTTTAAAAAGATTTAGTCACCTATTCACCCCCCCCCCCCCCGTCTAGGTGATTAGGTACAATTTCTTTCAAGTGGTATCAAAGCGAGGTTCCTTAAAAAGGACTTAACTGTCTGAGTAGATCCTGTTGGCAGATTCAGTGTAAGTACATTGCAGAATCAAGAAAATCAAGAAACATGGGTTCAACTGAGAATCATAAGGAACTTGGATCCATGAAGTTACCCATTTGCAGAAAAGAAATTTTTGGTATCTGGAAAGAAAGGGTGAGACTGTTTATGGAAGCCTCAGACCCTAGAATATATATCACAGTTAAAGAAGGGCATTATGTGCCTATGAAGGTTTCAGTCTTGGATGCAAATCAGAGAACACCTAAGGACTTCTCTGAAATGACAAAAGATGAGATAATTCTAGCCACAATGGACAAGAGGGCACAGAATATCATTGTGAGTGCCATAGATGATGCTACCTTTCAAAACTTGATACACTGTAAGACATCTAAGGAGATGTGGGATACTCTTATAGTGTACATGGAGGGTTCAGAAGAAGTGAGACAGGATAGAAAATCTTTGTTAAACCAGGAATATGAAAGTTTTAGGCAAGGTAGGTCTGATAGCATCACAGAATGCTATAAGAAGTTCTATAGGATTGTCAATGATCTAATGTCCTATGGAAGAGAGTTCAGTAATTATGAGTTAAATGATAAGTTCTTGAGGTCCCTAATAAAGGATTGGGACACCAAGATCTGTGCCATAAGGGAAATGGCAAAGTTAGCAGATATCCCTCCACCAACACTGTTTGGAAAATTGCTGTCCTATGAGAAGCAGTTGATGGTGAGGAAAGAAGAGGAGAAGTCTATCAGAATTGAGAATAAAGAAAGAACAGTGGCATTTAATACAGAAGCCACCAGAAAATACATAAGTAAGTCACCAACTCCACCTCCTAAAGTAGCTGAGACTGAGTCAGATGATTCAGAAAGCAGAAAGTCTGAAAGCAGTGAAAGTGATGAGGACTTTGCAGCATTCACAAGACACTTTCAGAAATTTCTAAAGAAGAAACAGTGGAGGTCAAAGCCATCCACTTCACAGGGCAAAGATGACTATTATCAGAACAAGGAGTCATCAAAGAAAGACAGGAAAAATACCAAGTCAAGCAAAGCAAGTTTATCAAAAATTGTTTGTTATTGCTGTAACAGACAAGGACATGTTATTGCTGACTGTCCTGAGAGAAGGAAAGAGTCTAATGATAAGAAAAAGACTCATTTCAAGGGCAAGAAGGAAAAGTCTTTTGTTGTCAAGAAGGACAAAGGCTTGTCAGACATGTCTTCTTCAGAAACTGAGTCAGAAGTTGAAGCTTACATAGGACTATTTGCTGAAGAAGAGGAAGAAGAGTTCATCCAGATCATGAACTCCATATATGAGCAAGAGGACATCCAGTGCAAAGGACTGATGGCCTTAACAGAATGTGACAAAATCCAGGAGCAGCCTGCACCTAGTAAGGTACAAAATTGTTCTTTAAGTTCAATTTCTGGTGCTATTTCTGATTCAGTTACATCAGCATCAAATGATGTCAGTGGATCTGAATCAGAAGGGGATATTCATCAACTGATTGATGAATATAGAGTTCTGTTGCAAGCTTTTAAGAAGAGCAAGTCCCTAGCCAAGAGTTAGGCAAAGGAAATTGTTAGTCTCAAAGTTACTGCAATTGATTTTGAGAAGATGATTGATCAAAAACTAAATGAAATAGCCAGACTGAAGCACATAACTGTGATTCAGATGGGGACTATAACATTTAAGAATAATCAAATCAGAAGTCTGGAGATTAGTCTTCAGAACGAGAGAGACATTGTTGCAAGGTTTTCTAAACCTAAGTCTGTTCTACCTTTGATTGATGAGTTTATACCTCACAAGGGTAAAACTGGATTGGGGTTTACTAACCCTGCTAGGACTGTCAAGTCCAAGTCTAAGGGCAAAGCCCCAGCTCTCAACAAGCCAGCTATAGATAAAATAGCTAGGGATGTACCTAAGCAAAGGTACAATAGATTTTAGTGTTGGTGCTGTGGCAAGGTAGGCCACTTTACCATAGACTGTTGGCACAATGCAAGTGCCAAACTGAGTAGCAAACTGCCTGTTGGAAAATCTGCAGGTAGCTTTGTTAGGAGGCAAACTAACCAGTACCAAGGACCCAAGAATTCTTTGGGTTCTAAGGTCTACTAATCTGTTTTGCAGGTAAGTCTAAGTGGCCATGCCCCAATATGGTACTTGGACAATGGATGTTCCAGACACATGACTGGAACTAGGGGATTGTTAAAGGACTACACACCTATCAAGGATGGTCCAAAAGTCACCTTTGGTGGTTCTGAAAAAGGAATCATCAAGGGTTTTGGTAACATTTCTAGCACCCATATAATAATTACTCAAGTGGCTTATGTTAAAGGTTTGAAACATAACCTTATTAGTATAAGTCAATTGAGTGATTTAGGATATGACATCTCATTTGTCAAAGATGGTTGTCATATCATGAGGTCAAATGATCAAGAGATCATTTTGACAGGTTATAGAAAAAGAAATGTCTATTGTCTAGACATTATGAGTGAGAACAATGATTCTCCAGTGTGTCTTGTAGCTGATGAGAAAGTCTCTCATTGTGTCAAATGGCACAAGAGGCTAGTCCCTCTTAACTACAAGACAATTGGCCAACTCTATAGCAAAGAGTTAGTGAGGAATGGTCCTCAAGTTAAGTGTATTAAAGATGGAATATGCTCAGCTTGTCAAAAGGGCAAGCAGACTAGATCCACCTTTAGTATCATTGAAAATAAAGATGCTATGAGGTGTTTATACCTCTTGCATATGGATCTCTTTGGTCCTATGCCAGTTCACAGCCTAGGTAGGAAGGTCTATACCTTTGTGGTTGTAGATGACTACTCAAGGTTTTCCTGGGTGTTCTTCCATAGACAGAAATCTGAAACACCTAGTATCTTCTATAGCTTTGTCAAACAAATTCAGAATAAACTAGACAGTACAGTGGTCAAAATAAGAAGTGATCATGGTACTGAATTTCAGTCTGATAGTATGGCAAAACTATGTGAAGAATTTGGGATATTTCAGGAGTTTTCTTCACCAAGAACACCTCAGCAAAATGGCATTGCTGACAGGAAAAATAGAACCTTGATTGAGGCTGGTAGGACTCTATTAAGTGACACATCTCTCCCAGAATATTTCTGGGCTGAGGCAGTTAATACTGCATGCCATGTAATTAATAGGGCTACCATTACTAAAAGCCACAACAAGACCCCCTATGAGATTGTGAAAGGCAGAAAACCAAACTTATCCTATTTCAGGATCTTTGGTTGTAAGTGTTTTATACTTAACAATGGAAAGTCTTACTTGACTAAGTTTGCTGTCAAGTCCCAAGAGGGGATCTTTGTTGGGTACAGCAACAATAGTAAGGCTTATAGAGTCTACAACTTATCTACTCAAGTTGTAGAAGAGTCTGTACATATAGTATTTGATGAAACTAGACTTATTAACAATGAGTTGTCTAGTAGTATTTGCAGCTCCACAGGTGTGACTGAGAAGATGGACAAGCTCACTATAGAAGAAGGACCTACTGCAAGACAGCATGTAGAAGATAGTCGATGTTGTACAGGGGGAGTACTACATGTACCTAATGCAGAAGAAGTCCAAGGAGTGCATCAAGTTGAAGAAATTGAAGAAGTTCAACCTGAAGCCAGGATGCCTCCAGCTAATAGGCAACTAAGAGATCATCCAGCAGATCAAATCATTGGTGATCTAAGATAAGGGGTACAAACAAGGAGAAAAAATCAGAGTGCAGCACTCTACTCTAGTTTTCTATCCCATGTAGAGCCAAAGAAGTTTGAAGAAGCCATCATAGACCCTCATTGGATTGAGGCAATGCAAGAAGAGCTGAATCAGTTCAAAAGGTGCAAAGTCTGGGAGCTTGTTCCTAAACCAAAAGACCACAACATAATTGGGACCAAGTGGATCTTTAGGAACAAGATGGATGAACATGGAGTCATCATAAAGAACAAAGCAAGATTGGTTGCTAAAGGATATAGGCAGGAAAAAGGTATTGACTTTGATCAAACCTTTGCTCCAGTAGCCAGATTGGAAGCCATAAGGATGTTCCTGGCCTATGCAACCTATCAAGGATTTAAAGTTTACCAAATGGATGTTAAGTCAGCCTTTTTGAATGGTAATCTAAAGGAAGAGGTCTATGTGGAACAGCCATCAGGTTTTGTTGATTCAACTCAACCTAATTATGTCTATAGACTTAGGAAAGCTTTGTATGGGTTAAAATAAGCCCCTAGGGCTTGGTATGAAACCCTATCTAGTTTCCTCATTGAGAATAAATTCATAAGGGGGAAAATAGGCAAGACTCTATTCCTTAGGGAATCCAGAGGCAAGATAATACTAGTCCAAATATATGTAGATGACATCATATTTGGGTCTACTGAAAGTAGTCTTTGCAAAAAGTTTGCAAAACTTATGCAAGGGCAATTTGAGATGAGCAGTATGGGGGAACTTAAGTTCTTCTTGGGTCTCCAAGTTAGACAAACTGAGAATGGTTTATCCATATGCCAGTCTAAGTTCACCCTAGAACTGATAATGAAGTATGGTATGGATTCATCCAGTACCATGAAGACTCCTATGGGGTCAAGTATGTCTCTTAGCAAAGATGATGCAGGGAAACGTGTAGATGAGACTTTGTATAGAGGGATAGTTGGCTCCCTACTCTATTTGACTACAAGTAGACCAGATATCATGTATGCTACATGTGTCTGTGCTAGGTACCAAGCATGCCCTAAAGAGTCTCATTTGACAGCAGTCAAAAGGATACTGAGATATCTAAAGGGCACTCCTTATCTAGGCCTTTGGTACCCTAGGAATGGAGATTTTGAACTGATAGGTTATTCAGATGCAGATTTTGCAGGCTGCAAAATCTATAGGAAAAGTACAACTGGTAACTGTCAATTCCTAGGTGGAAGACTGATCTCATGGAGTAGCAAAAAGCAAACAAGTGTGGCTATCTCCACAGTAGAATCAGAATATGTGGCTGCAGGAAGTTGATGTGCTCAACTTTTTTGGATACAACATCAGCTAGTAGACTATGGAATTCAGGTAAGTAGAACACCACTATTTTGTGATTCTACTAGTGCTATATCTATTGCAAACAATCCTGTTTCCCATAGTAGAACTAAACATATTGAAATAAAATATCATTTTCTAAGGGAACATGTAGAAAAGGAAGATATTTCACTGGAGTATGTAAATACTGATAATCAATTAGCTGATATGTATACTAAGCCTTTAGAAGAAACAAAGTTCAATAGGTTTAAAATTGAACTAGGTATGATAAACTTAGAATAAGTTTATAGAAATGACTAAGTAAAATAGTGTCGACACACAGAGTTGTCTGTGTCGAGACAGAAAATTGGTGTCGACACTTCAGAGAAAAGGTGTCGACACATCTATGAAGTTGGTGTCGACACTTCAGAAAATTAGTGTCGACACATGATAAGTAGGTGTCGACACATCCAAGGTGGTGTCGACACTTAGGCTTTACTCAGAATTAGGGAAGTAATATCTCGACTAAGTGTCGAGCTAAGTGGTGTCGACACATAAACAAGTATCGACACATATGTTCTGTTGACTAAACATGTGTCGACACATAAGTGTCGAAACATTATAAGTCGGTGTCGACACTTATCAACAGTGTCGACACAATTTGAGTTTGTTCGTGCGCTCTTTCATCTTCAATCCTAGAAAGGTATAAATAGGATTTCGCCATTGTCTGTCGACACGCTCACCAAAGTTTCGAGACCAAACTTGTGTGTCGATACCTCTCTTCTCTCAATTCAAATTCTTCAAACCCTAATGGCGCCCAAGCTCGAAGAGAACGTAAATGAAGGCTATGAACTGGTGCGGCATGCATTTGACGATGCAGAACAAGAGATCAAGGATGTGATAACCCTAGTTGCAAATTCCGGGTTAGATTTTCTTGTTTCGGAGCCAACCAAAATATGGAAGAAAGAAGTATTGGAATTTCTGAATGGAGCAACCCTAAACGAATCTGGATTCAAGATAAAGTCAAAGGTACATGGAGAAAAGCTGAAGGTCTCACCAAAGAGTTTAAGAAAGGTCCTAAACCTACCAAGGACAAAGGAAGAAGATGAAGTTACTGCTTCTAAGACCAGAGAAGCTTTAACATGGTGTGGACTAGATTCCAAGCTGAGACTTGGATCAGTATTCAATAGAAAGGGGATTAACAGCCAAGGAAAATTTCTCTCAGAAATTGTTGGCAAGATGATCTTGAGTAAGCCTGGAGGGCATGACAGGGTATCAGCCCATATGTTCAATCTTATGACAAGGATTATCTTCTCATTGAAAACTGATTGGTCTGTAGTAGTCTTTGAGAAGATTAAAGAGAGTCTGAAGAAACCCAATTTGGGCAGGATACTCAGTCTTTACTTCGCTGGTGGTATACCAGAAGTAATGAGTCAAGCTGCTGGATCTAAAATCAATCATATGAGGAAGATGGACATGATACTCTTCTCAAGATGGTATAGGGTCTTGACCAAGGAATTGCCTACTCCTGAGAAAATAACTCCACAAAAGAAGAAGAAGAAGATAGCCCCTGTGGCTCAAGATTCATCTAGCAGCTCTGAGGAGCAAGTTGTCGTTACACCAGATGATGAACAAGAACCTGGAGATGCTGGGAAGTCTCCAGCTCAACAAGAGGTTGCAGAGAGGCAGGGGGAGTTACCTCAAGCTATCCCCATACACCAGGATTCTATCTGGGGGGAGCCCCTACTAGTGGAAGAGCCAACTCCACTAGAGAGTGAACAAGCTACCCACTCTATTCTTGAGGTAATCACTGAGATTAATGCATTAGATTTTCCTAAAGAGGATACTGTTTTGTCTGATTCATTAAATCATGTTAATCAGCAACATCAGATTGATAGTCAACCCGCAGATGTTGTCATGGAGGACACATCTGTTGCAGCTCAAGTTGTATCTGATCAGTAGCTGATGAGCCAAGGGATTCTCCATCACTACCTCAACAAGAGTTTACAATGGAAGATCTCTTCCTTAATCTGGACCAAACAGACTTTGAAAAGGAAAGTGCTGTTGCTGAGGGGGAGAATGCTCATGTTGAGAGGGAGCAAGTAGTAATTGTTGAATAACCTGCAAGGAAAGAGCCTGAGAAACCAAAGGAAGTTGAGGAGATACCTAAGGAGAGGGTAGACATAGCCAGCACATCAGATTCAGAAGATGAGGAGGCTGCAAGAGCAAAGAAAAGGAAATTTGAAGTCTTCAAGAGGAGGAGCCAGACTTATAAGAAAGCTCTGCAAACTATAGCACCACAGCCTGCACTACAGCCAACACCAACTATAGATTACAGTGCTTTGATGGTTGCTATGCAAATTAAGCTTGATGAGCACAGGAAAGCCATAGAAACATATATGGATGAGGGGCATAAGTCTTTACAGTTTGACCTGGCCCAGGACATTAAGTCCATTAGATTTGAGATGAATCTAAATAAGAAGGAGATGACTGACTGCTTCCACAAGGGAGGGAATGCAGTGGTATACTTGGCTACACATCAGGAGAAGATAAAAGCTCAAGTGGATGAACTTGAAGTAAAGCAAGGATATGTACTGGAGAATCAAATCAGAATGAATGATAACTTGACAGCTTCTCACAATGCTATTGTCACTGAGCTTAAGAGTATAGCCACTGCACAGAATGCTGCCCTGACTACTACTAAAAAGGAATTTGATAAAGAACTGCAAGAGAGTCTCACTGTTGTAACTTCTGCCATTCAAGATTCCCAGAAGCTACTCACTGAAAAACTCCAAAGGTTAAAACCTTTCTACAAGGATGGAGTCAATTATCTAAATGCCCAAATCCGATTTCAGAAAGATGATTTAAGAGATCATATTGAAAGAGAATTCATAAAGGGGGAGAGGGTGTTAGTCAAAGCAGGCTCTGACCATGCAAAATGGATTTCCAATTCCATCAGAGTCACTCTTGGTTATCCTCCATTATGTGATGATGATAATGTTGCTGAGTCTGGGATTAATCCTGCCTATCTTGGAGGTGTGCAAGATGAAGTAGCTCAGGTGATTTATCCTCCACCAGACTTTGATATGGTATAAGCTGATATACAGTCCATGTATAGCCCACCTGATGGACAGCACAATGTTATCATAGAAAAGGTGGTTCAGCCAGTATGTGAGGCTTTACAGGAAGCTATACTGAAGGAACAAGCTGAACAAGAAGCTAGATTGTCTAAGAAGAGGTTCAGAGAGCAAGCTGAACAAAGGCCTGACTTTGAACAGTGGATACCCACTTCATGAAATATTATTTTGACTGCTTGGAAGACTGCCAGAGATAATATACAAGACAGAAACAAGTGGTATTCTGAACTAGAATGGAGAAAGCATGAAAATAGACAAGAAGCCATTGTGCAATACAGGATAAAGGAAAAGATGGGAAAGCTACCTCCTACTGCCCAGGAGCCTAGCAAGTACTTTCCCAAGCCTTATCATTACTTTGAGAGGCAGAATATTAAAGCTGAAGAGCTAAAGAAGAAGGATCTGAAAGGGAAAAAGCCTGCTGATACTGAAGATGCTGAAGCCGCTGTACAAGCCAAAATACAGTCTGGAAAGAGAATAGTGATCAAGGATGCTGAGCAAAAATAGAATAGAATTTTCTTTAGTTTACAATTGTAATCTTTTGATTTTAAACACTTTGTAAACTTTTGTAAAATGAATATGACAAAGATGATAGAACAATGTATTGTGTGATAAATCTATTTCATAATTGTTCTGAGATGATATCTATGTATACATGTTTGTTTAATACATGTTTATGTTTTCCCTGATTGCATAATCCTATTTTACATCATTTTGTAATTTTTTATGAATGGTGTATATCATTGACTAAGGGTTACGACTTCTCCAAATAGGGGGAGATTGTTGGGTACATTAGTTTAAATGTACCTGATTTGAAGAAGCCTCACCCTACTCAATGATATACATCAAAATGTATTTGATGTATTTTGAGTTGCCTTGTACAGGTTAAGTATTTGCAGGGAAAGATGAAAAGTTTCTAAGTCCATGCGTCGACACCCAGGAGCAAAGTGTCGACAGTTAAGAAGACTTGTGTCGACACCCAGGCAAGCAGTGTCGACACTTAGAGTAATTGTGTCGACACCAGGGATGTAGTGTCGACACCAGACAGAAAGTGTCGACACATGAAGGCTGTGTCGACACTTAATGAAGAAAAGTTCAGTGAAGCTGTGTCGACACTTAGCAGTTGTGTCGACACCTAGAGGAACTGTGTCTACATCAGAAAGTGTCGACACTTGGAGGCTGTGTCGACACTCAGCAAAATTCAGCAGAGTCTAAGTATAAGTGTCGATATAATAAAGAATGTGTCGACACTCAGCAGAAGACTTAACACTTGAAGAAAGTGTCGACACAATGAAGAATGTGTCGACACACGGCAGAAGACTCAACACATGAAGAAAGTGTCGACACTAGGAGGCTGTGTCGACACTCAGCAAAGTTCAACAAAAAATTCTAAGTACAAGTGTCGACACTAAGGAGATGTGTCGACACTCAGCCAAAGTCTCAACAGAAGAAGAATGAGTCGACACAAGGAGCAGTGTCGACACTCAGAAAGTATCAACACAGAAGGCTTGTGTCGACACCAAGAAGATGTCTCGACACTGAACAAGTTCAACACATGAAGATGTGTCGACACAAAGGTATTGTGTCGACACTTACAAGAATTCAACTAAGTGTTGAAGAACAAAGAGTTGTGTCGACACTCAATATCAGTGTCGACATATATTGAAGAAGCTGTGTCGAGAAGTGAATTCTACAACACAAGGAGTTGTGTCGACACCTTGAAGGCTAGTGTCGACACTTAGTCTACTTGTGTCGACACTTGGTCTATAAGTGTCGACACTTAAAGACAGACCGTCTCGACACTTTCAGACAGTTACAGATTTTTCAAGAACTGACTGGATGACTTGACAGCTGCCATTCCAGCCGGTTTACTACACCTGTCAGAGTTGTCAGAAATCAGTTAGGAACCGGACCAGCCGGTTTCCATGAAGAAGGCCTATATATAGGCTTATACTATCTACAGAAATAGATGATTCAATAGATGATCAAGTGATGGAGAAAGAAAAGAAGATCTAGCTATTCATTGAAGAATCAAGTGAAGATCTAAGAAGTTGGAGAGAGAGAGCTCCATCCAAGAAGACAGCCGTTGGAACCAGGCTGTGAAGAAGGGTTCAGACCTAGTTCTGAATCTTAAGTTGCAGTGATTGAAGATCAGCTGCAGAGAATCAATTCTATTGTGTTCTACATTCAAGAAGCTTTGAAGAAAAGCCAAGTGAGATTGTTCTCAGCAGAGTTCTTTCAAGAACTCATCAAGAACCTATCAACTCATCTCTCTATTCATAGTTGTAGGTATATACACTTTGTATTTTATATTTCTTGTAGGATCCTTAGGGATCTGAGTTGTAAGCCTGCAATTATAAAGGCTGAGGGGTAGGGCCTGTGTGCCTGAGTGTAGGAGATCTGTATCTCTGAGTGTAGGCCTGTTGTGGCTTGGTGTAGGCCTTGTGGCTGAGTGTAGGCTTTGTGAAGAAGCTGAGTGTAGGTCTTTGGAGAAGACTGAGTTGTAGGGCCTTGGGCCTGAGCTGTAGGAACCTGTTTTGGGGTTCTGAGTGTAAGATCTGAGGATCTTAGATAGTGGAGGAGTTTGGCCGAATCTAGTTCACTACTAGATAGGCGAAGGGGGAAAGTGGATGTACCCAAACCTTGGGGAACCACTATAAATCTGTGTGTCCACTGTGTGCATGTGTTATTCTGTGATTGTTGATTGATTGCTGTGAAAAAGTAGATATAACTCTGTGAAAATAATCTGCAATCTGCCTAAAAACTTTAAAAAGATTTAGTCACCTATTTACCCCCCCCCCCCCCCTCTAGGTGATTAGGTGATTCAGGCCCTTAAGGCCCATATGAAAGGGGAAAAAGTCTATATGATATGCTTTGATCAAAAAGAGATGGCGGCAAATGTGAAAGATGTGCGGGTAGTGCGGGACTTCCCTGAGGAATTTTCAAAGAAGATGTCAGGATTACCCCAACATAGAGAGGTGGAATTCCAGATTAAATTAATACCGGGTGTCAAACCCATATCTCGGACCCCTTACAGAATGACCGCAAAGGAACTAGCCGAGTTTATTGTTCAGTTGCAAGAATTAGAAGAGTCAGGGTTTGTTTGTCCCAGTTCATCGCCTTAGGGATCCCTTGTTCTATTTGTTAAGAAGAAGGACAGAACATTAAGATTATGCATAGACCATCAGGAGCTCAATCGACTGACAGTCCGGAGCACCTGCCAATTACCCTGGATCGACGCATTATTCGATCAGTTGGTGGGAGCGCATTGATTTTCCAAATTGGATCTTCACTCGGGGTACTATAAATTAAGAATACAACAGCAAGATATCCCGAAGATAACATTTTTCTCAAGATATGGTTTGTACCATTTCACGGTGATGCTGTTTAGTCTCACAAACACCCCTTCTGTGTTCATAAGTTTGATGAACAGGGTGTTTGAGTTGTATTTAGTCATCTTCGTCATCATATTCATCGATGACATTTTGGTTTATTCGAAGACGGAAGAGGAGCATGATGAGCACTTGACCCTAGTTTTAGCATGAAATTAGACTAGTCTGGCTGACCTATACTTTGGATCCTAACTCTTATGTAACAGGAAAACATTTTGTAGGATAAGCATAGGCTAACAGCCTGCAAACTGGCGGATCCAACATAGCCAAATAGTCAGATGATGTTGGGTACATTGGTTTAAATGTACTTGATTTGAAGAAGCCTCACCCAACTCAATGATATACATCAAAATGTATTTGATGTGTTTTGAGTTTACTTGTGCAGGTTAAGTATTTGCAGGAAAGAAGAAAAAGTTTCTAAGTCCATGTGTCGACACCCAGAGAGAAAGTGTCGACACTTAAGAAGACTTGTGTCGACACCCAGGCAAGCAGTGTCGACACTTGGAGTCATTGTGTCGACACCAGGGATGCATAGTCGACACCAGACAGAAAGTGTCGACACAAGGAGCTGTGTCGACACTCAATGAAGAAGAGTGCAGTGAAGCAGTGTCGACACATAGCAGTTGTGTCGACACCCAGTGAAATTGTGTCTACACCAGAAAGTGTCGACACTTGGAGGCTGTGTCGACACTCAGCAAAAGTCAGCAAAAACTAAGTACAAGTGTCGACACCCAGAACAATGTGTCGACACTCAGCAGAAGAGTCAACACTTGAAGGAAGTGTCGACACAATAAAGAATGTGTCGACACTCAGCTGAAGACTCAACACTTAAAGAAAGTGTCGACACAAGGAGTTGTGTCGACACTTAGTAAAGATCAGCAAAGTTCAACAAAAATATTCTAAGTACAAGTGTCGACACTAAGGGAATGTGTCGACACTCAGCCAGAGTCTCGACAGAAGAAGAATGTGTCGACACCCAGAGCAATGTGTCGACACTCAGCAAGTATCAACACTGAAGACATGTGTCGACACCAAGAAGAAGTGTCGACACTCAGCGAGTTCAACACATGAAGATGTGTCGACACTTAGAAGAATTCAGCAAAATACTGAAGTACAAGTACTTGTGTCGACACTCAATTTCAGTATCGACACATGAAGAAGAAGCAGTGTCGAGATATAAAATCTACAACACAAGGAGTTGTGTCGACACCTTGTAGACTAGTGTCGACACTTAGACAACATGTGTTGACACTTGGTTTATAAGTGTCGACACTAAAGACAGATAGTCTCGACACTTCTAGACAGTTACAAAATTTTCAAGAACTGACTGGATGACTTGACAGCTGCCATTCCAGCCGGTCTACAGCACCTGTCAGAGTTGTCAAAAATCAGTTATGGACCGGACCAGCCGGTTACCATGTAGAAGGCCTATAAATAGGCTTATGCTGTCTACAGAAAGTGATTGATTGAACACAAGTCCAAGTTCAGATTAAAAGAAGATCTAGCTATCAAGTGAAGATCTAAGAAGTTGGAGAGAGAAAGCTCCATCCAAGAAATCAGCCGTTGGAACCAGGCTGAGAAGAATGGTTCAGATCTATTCTGAATCTTAAGTAGCAGAGATCAAGGATCAACTGCAGAAGGAGTCAATCTTATTGAGTTCTACATTCAAGAAGCTTTGAAGAAAGCTAAGTCAGATTGATTTCAGCTGAGTTCTTCCAAAAACTCATCAAGAAACTCACAACTCTCCTCTCTTGTCTCTAAGTTGCTAAGTTAATATTATTGTATTCATATTTTTGTAGGATCCTTTGGATCTGAGTCTTATAAGCCTGTAATGATAAAGGCTGAGTGTAGGGCTTGAGTGCCTGAGTGTAGGAGATTGAAATCTCTCAGTGTAGGCCTTGGTGGCTGAGTGTAGGCCTTTATGGCTGAGTGTAGGCTTTGTGAAGAAGCTGAGTTGTAGGGCCTTGGGCCTGAGGTGTAGGAACCAGTTTTGGGTTCTGAGATAGTGGAGAAGTTGGGCCGAATCTAGTACACTGTTAGATAGGCGAAGGGGGAAAGTGGATGTACCCAAACCTTGGGGAACCACTATAAAACTGTGTGTCTACTGTGTGTTGTGATATACTGTGATTGCTGTGTGATTGCTGTGATAAAGTAGATATAAATTTGTGTTAGAAACTGATTGCTGCCATAAAAAGTTAAAAAGATTCAAGTCACCTATTCACCCCCCCCCCCACTCTAGGTGTTTAGGTACAATATCTTTCAAGTGGTATCAGAGGGAGGTTACTCAAAAGGGACATAATTGTCTGAGTAAATCCTGTTGGCAGATTCAGTCTAAGTCAAAGTATAGAATCAAGAAAATCAAGAACCATGGGTTCCACTGAAAATCACAAGGAATTGGGATCCATGAAGCTACCCATATGTAGGAAAGAGATCTTTGGTATCTGGAAGGAAAGGGTGAGACTCTTTATGGAAGCCTTAGACCCTAGGATTTATATCACAGTGAAGGAAGGGCCATATGTTCCCATGAAGGTGTCAGTATTAGATGCAAATCAGAGAACACCAAAGGATTTCTCTGAAATGACAAAGGATGAGATTGTTCTAGCCACCATGGACAAAAGGGCTCAAAACATTATAGTGAGTGCTATAGATGATGCAACTTTTCAGAATCTGATACACTGTAAGACAGCTAAAGAAATGTGGGATACTCTTATTGTGTATATGGAGGGTTCTGAAGAAGTCAGGCAAGACAGAAAATCCTTGCTCAATCAAGAATATGAAAGTTTTAGACAAGGAAAAGCTGATAGCATAACTGAATGCTATAAAAAGTTCTATAGGATTGTGAATGAGCTCATGTCCTATGGCAGAGAGTTCAGTAATTATGAACTCAATGATAAGTTTCTAAGGTCCCTAACTAAAGATTGGGACACCAAGATCTGTGCCATTAGGGAAATGGCAAAGTTGAGAGAAATTCCTCCACCAACACTGTTTGGCAAACTGCTGTCCTATGAAATGCAGTTAATGGTGAGGAAAGAAGAGGAGAAATCAACAAGAAGTGAACACAAGGAAAGGACAGTGGCCTTCAAAGTAGAAGCCCCCAGAAAGTACAGGAGTAAGTCACCAACTCCACCTCCAAAAGTAGTTGAGACTGAGTCAGAAGATTCAGAAAGCAGGAAGTCTGAGAGCAGTGAAAGTGATGAGGACTTTGCTGCCTTTACAAGACATTTCCAGAAATACTTAAAGAAGAAACAGTGGAGGACAAGACCTTCTACTCCACAGAGAAAAGAAGACTATTATCAGGATAAAAAGTCTTCAAAGAAAGACTGGAAAAAGACTAAGTCTAGCAAGGCAACTCTTTCAAAAATAGTATGATATTGCTGTAATAGACAAGGTCATGTTGTTGCAGATTGTCCAGAGAAGAGGAAGGAGTCTAGTGACAAGAAAAGGACTCAATACAAGGGCAAGAAAGAAAAGTCTTTTGTTGCCAAAAAGGACAAGAGCCTGCCAGATATTTCTTCATCAGAAACTGAGTTAGATGCTGAGGCATATATAGGACTGTTTGCTGAGGAGGAAGAAGAAGAGTTCATGCAGATTATGAATTCTATATATGAACAAGAGGACAGTCAGTGCCAAGGACTAATGGCATTGACAGAAAGTGACAAAATCCTGGAGCAGCCAGGACCTAGTAAGGTACAAAGTTCAATTTTAAGTTCAGTTTCTTGTGCCAGTACAGAATCAGATTCATCATCATCAAGTGATGAGAGTGCATCTGAGTCTGAAGAAGATATTCATCAGTTGATAGATGAATATAAAGTTCTGTTGCAAGCTTATAAGAAGAGCAAGTCCCTAGCCAAAAGTCAGGCAAAGGAAATTGCTAATCTCAAAGCTGCTGCAACTGATTTTGAGAAGTCATTTGATCAAAAGCTTAATGAGATAGCCAGACTGAAGCTCATAATTGTGATTCATATGGGAACTATATCATTTAAGAATGATCAAATCAAGAGTCTGGAGATTAATCTTCAGAAGGAGAAAGACTTAGTTGCTAGGTTTTCTAAACCAAAGTCTGTTTTACCCATAATTGATGAATTTGTTCATCACAAAGGTAAAGCTGGACTGGGATTTACTAAACCTGCAAGGACTGTTCAGTCCAAGTCCAAGTCCAAGGGTAAAGCCCCAACTCTCAATAAGTCTGTTGTAGATAAAACAGCAAAGACTGTACCTAAGCAAAGGTACAATAAGTTTGAGTGTTGGTGCTGTGGCAAGGTAGGCCACTTTGCAATGGACTGTTGGCACAAAGCTAGTGCCAAAGTGAGTAGCAAACTTCCTGTTGGAAAGCCTGCAGGTAGCTTTGTTAGGATGCAAACTAACTAGTACCAAGGACCCAAGAATTCTTTGGGTTCTAAGGTTCACTAATCTGTTTTACAGGTGAGTATAAGTGGCCATGCCCCTATATGGTACTTGGACAGTGGATGTTCCAGACATATGACTGGAGCAAGGGAATTGCTAAAGAACTACACTCCAATCAAAGATGATCCTAAAGTGACCTTTGGTGGTTCTGAAAAAGGAATCATCAAAGGGTTTGGTAACATTTCTAGTAACTTAGTTACCATTACTCATGTGGCTTATGTTAAAGGTTTGAAACACAACCTAATTAGTATAAGTCAATTAAGTGATGTAGGATATGACATCTCATTTGTCAAAGACGGTTGTCATATCAGGAGGTCAAATGATCAAGAGATCATTTTGACAGGTTATAGAAAGAGGAATGTCTACTGCCTAGACATTATGTGTGAGACCAATGGTTCTCAAGTGTGTCTTGTAGCTAATGAGAAAGTCTCTCATTATGTCAAATGGCACAAGATGCTAGCTCATCTAAACTACAAGACAATTGGTAAACTCTTTAGTAAAGAGTTAGTGAGGAATGGTCCTCAAGTTAAGTGTATTAAAGATGGTATTTGCTCAGCTTGTCAAAAGGGCAAGCAGACTAGATCCACCTTTAGAAGCATTGAAAACAAAGATGCTGTGAGGTGTTTATACCTCTTGCATATGGATCTCTTTGGTCCAATGCCAGTTCACAGCCTGGGTAGGAAGGTCTATACCTTTGTAGTTGTAGATGACTACTCAAGGTTTTCCTGGGTGTTCTTTCTAAGACAAAAATCTGAAACACCTAGTGTCTTCTATAGCTTTGTCAAACAGATTCAGAATGAACTAGCTAGTACTATGGTCAAAATAAGAAGTGACCATGGTACTGAATTTCAGTCTGATAGCATGACAAAACTATGTGAAGACTTTGGAATATTTCAAGAGTTTTCTTCACCAAGAACACCTCAGCAAAATGGCATTGCTAAGAGGAAGAATAGAACCTTGATTGAGGCTGGTAGGACCCTATTAAGTGATACATCAGTACCAGAATATTTCTGGGCTGAAGCAGTTAATACTGCATGCCATGTTATTAATAGGGCTACTATAACTAAAAGCCACAACAAGACCCCCTATGAGGTAGTGAAAGGCAGGAAACCAAACCTATCCTACTTCAGGATATTTGGTTGTAAGTGCTTCATACTTAACAATGGAAAGTCTTACTTGACTAAGTTTGCTGTCAAGTCCCAAGAGGGAATTTTTGTTAGGTACAGCAACAACAGTAAGACTTATAGAGTCTACAACTTGTCTGCACAAGTTGTAGAAGAGACTGTACATGTAGTATTTGATGAAACTAGACTTATTAAGAATGAGTTATCTAGTAGTATTTGCAGCCCCACAGGTATAACAAAGAAGATGGACAAGCTCACTATAGAAGAAGAACCTACTGCAAGGCAGCAAGTAGAAGACAGTGGTTGTTGTCCAGGGGGAGTACTACATGTACCTAATGTAGAAGAAGTATAAGGAGTACAGCATAATGAAGATGTTGAAGAAGTTCAACCTGAATCCAGGATGCCTCCAGCCAATAGGCATCTTAGAGATCATCCAGCTGAGCAAATCATTGGTGATCCAAGACAAGGGGTACAGACAAGGAGCAGAAACCTGAATACAGCAATCTACTCCAGCTTTCTATCCCAAGTTGAACCATGAAGTTTGAAGAAGCCATCCTAGACCCTCATTGGATTGAGGCAATACAAGAAGAGTTAAATCAGTTCAAGAGGTGCAAGGTCTGGGAGCTTGTTCCTAAACCTAAAGACCACAACATAATTGGGACCAAGTGGATCTATAAGAACAAGATGGATGAGCATGGAGTCATCATTAAGAACAAAGCAAGATTGGTTGTTAAAGGATATAGGCAGGAAGAAGGTATTGACTTTGATCAAACCTTTGCTCCAGTAGCCAGACTGGAAGCCATAAGGATGTTCCTGGCCTATGCAACCTTTCAAGGTTTTAAAGTTTACCAAATGGATGTCAAGTTAGCATTTCTGAATGGTAATCTTAAATAGTAAGTCTATGTGGAACAGCCATCAGGTTTTGTTGATTCAACTCTACCTAATCATGTCTATAGACTTAGAAAAGCTTTATATGGGTTAAAGCAAGCCCCTAGGGCTTGGTATGAAACCCTGTCTAGTTTCCTCATTGAGAATAAGTTCACAAGGGGGAAAATAGACAAGACTCTATTCCTTAGGGAATCTAGAGGCAAAGTAATACTAGTCCAAATATATATAGATGACATTATATTTGGGTCTACTGAAAGTAGCCTTTGCAAAAAGTTTGCAAAACTGATGCAAGGTCAATTTGAGATGAGTAGTATGTGAGAGCTAAAGTTCTTCTTGGGTCTCCAAGTAAGACAGACTGAGAATGGTTTATCCATTTGCCAGTCCAAGTTCACCATAGAACTCATAAGGAAGTATGGTATGGATTCATCCAGTACCATGAAGACTCCTATGGGGTCAAGTATGTCTCTTAGCAAGGATGATGCAGGGAAACCTGTAGATGAAACCTTGTATAGAGGGATAGTTGACTCCCTATTATACTTGACTGCAAGTAGACCAGATATCATGTATGCTACATGTGTTTGTGCAAGGTATCAAGCCAGCACTAAAGAGTCTCATTTGACAGCAGTCAAAAGAATATTGAGATATCTAAAAGGCACTCCTTATCTAGGCCTCTGGTACCCTAGGAATGGGGATTTTGAACTAACAGGTTATTCAGATGCAGACTTTGCAGGATGCAAAGAAGACAGAAAAAGCACAACTGGAACCTGTCAATTCCTAGGTGGAAGACTGATTTCATGGAGTAGCAAAAAGCAAACAAGTGTGGCTATCTCCACTGCAGAATCAGAATATGTGGCTGCAGGAAGTTGTTGTGCTCAACTTCTGTGGATACAACATCAGCTTGAGGAATATGGAATTCAGGTAAGTAGAACTCCACTCTTTTGTGATTCTACAAGTGCTATATCAATTGCACATAACCCTGTTTCTCATAGTAGGACTAAACATATTGAGATAAAATATCATTTTCTTAGGGAGCATGTAGAGAAAGAAGATATTTTACTAGAATATGCTAAAACTGATAATCAAATAGCTGATATGTATACTAAGCCCCTAGAAGAAACTAAGTTCAATAGGTTTAAAATTGAACTAGGAATGATAAACTTAGAGTAAGTTTATAGAATTGGAATTGGCTAAGTAAAAAGGTGTCGACACACAGAGATCTCTGTGTCGACACAGAATAAAGGTGTCGACACTTCAGTGAAAAGGTGTCGACACATCTAGGAAGTTGGTGTCGACACTTCAGAAAATTAGTGTCGACACATGACAAGTAGGTGTCGACACATCCAAGGTGGTGTCGACACTTATGTTTTACTCAGAATTATCTAAGTAAAATCTCGACTATGTGTCGAGTTAAGTGGTGTCAACACATAAACAAGTGTCGACACATATAATCTATTGACTAAACAAGTGTCGACACATATGTGTCGAGACATTATAAGTCTGTGTCGACACGTGTCGCCAGTGTCGACACAATTTAAGTTAGCTGCCGCCTTTTCATCTTCAAACCTAGAAAAGTATAAATAGGATTTTTCCTTAGTCTGTCGACACGCTTTCAAAAGTTTCGAGACCAAAACTTGTGTGTCGACACCTCTCTTCTCTCAGTTCAAATTCTTCAAACCATAATGGCGCCAAAGCTTGAGGAGAACGTCAACGAAGGGTATGAACTGGTGCGCGACGCGTTTGGTGATGCAGACCAAGAAATCAAGAATGTGATAACCCTAGTTACAGACTCGGGGTTGGAATTTCTTGTTTCAGAGCCTACTAAAATCTGGAAGAAAGAGGTACTGGAATTCCTCAATGGAGCTGAAGTGGACGAATCTGGATTCAAGATCAAGTCCAGGGTCCATGGTGAGAAGGTTAAGGTCTCTTCAAAAAGTCTGAGAAAAGTACTTCAGTTGCCTAGAACTAAAAAAGAAGATGAAGTTACTAATTCAAAGACCAGAGAAGCTCTAACTTGGTGTGGACTAGATTCTAAAATGAAAATTGGATCTGTCTTCAATAGAAAAGGCATGAACAGCCAAGGGAAATTCATGTCAGAAATTGTTGGCAAAGTGATTCTAAGCAAACCTGGAGGGCATGATAGGGTATCTGCCTATATGTTCAGCATTATGACCAGGATAATCTTCAATCTGAAAACTGACTGGTCAGTAGTGATCTTTGAGAAGATCAAGGAAAGCCTGAAGAAGCCCAACTTGGGCAGGATCTTAAGTCTTTACCTTGCTGGTACTATACCAGAACTTATGAGTCAAGCTACTGGTAGTAAAATCAACCACATGAGAAGAATGGACATGAGGATCTTCTCCATATAGGACAGGGTGTTGTCTAAGGAGATGCCAACCCCTGAGAAGATAATTCCTGAGAAAGTTTCCCCTCAAAAGAAGAAGAAGAAAATTGCTCAGGTGGCACAGGTTTCCACTAGCAGCTCTAGTAGTGAAGAGCAAGTGGTCTTCACACCTGATGAGAATGAGGAAGGAACTGCTGTAAAGTCTCCATCTCCTCAAGATGTTGTTGAAATCCAGGGGGAGCTACCTCAAGCTAGCCCCATACACAAGGATCCCATCCAGGGGGAGTCTCTAGTTGTAGAAGAACCAACTACCCTGGAGAGTGAGCAAGCTACAAACATCATCCTAGAGGTAATCACTGAGCTTAATGCTTTAGATTTTCCTTTAGAGGATACTGATTTGTCTGTTGTTTCTCAATAAACACAGATTCATAGTCAAGTTCCAGATGTTGTCATGGAAGACACATCTGTTACAGTTGAAGTTGTATCTGATCAAGTGGTATATGATCAAGTGGTAGATGAGCAAAGAATTTCTCCTGCCCATTCTCCACAAGAATACACAATGGAAGATCTGTTCCTTAACCTGGATCAACAAGACTTTGACAAGGAAAATGCTGCTGCTGAAGAGCAGAATGCTCCAGTTGAGGGGGAGCAAGTGACCATTGTTGAAGAACCTGCAAGACATGAGCCTGAAAAACAACAAGCTGTTGAAGAGCTACCTAAGGAGAGGGTAGAGATAGCCAGCACATCTGCTTCTGAAGATGAGGAGACAACAAGGGCTAAGAAAAGAAAGTTTCAAGTATTCAGAAGAAGAAGCCAAAGTTATAAGAAGGCTCTCCAAACTGTTGCTCCACAGCCTATATCACAGCCAGCTCCAACTGTTGATTATAGTGCTTTAATGGTTGCAATACAAATTAAACTTGATGAGCACAGGCAGACAATTGAGAAGTATGTTGATGAAGGGCAAAAATCATTACAGTTTGATCTAGCCCAGGATATTAAGTCAATAAGATTTGAAATGAATCTTAATAAGAAGGAGATGACTGACTACTTCCACAAGGGTGGGAATGCAGTAGTCTATCTTGCTACTCATCAAGAAAAGATAAAGGCTCAAGTAGATGACATAGCACTGAAGTAGGGGTATGTTCTAGAGAACCAAATCAGAATGAATGACAATTTGACACAATCTCACAATGTTATTGTCATAGAGATGAAGAACATTGCTGCTGGTCCACCTACTTCTACTGCTACTGCTAAAGCAGAATTTGACAAAGTATTCCAAGAAGAAATCACTGCTGTTAAGACTGTCATCCAAGACTCACAGAAGATCATAACTGACAAACTCCAAAGGTTAAAACCTTTCTTTAAAGATGGAGTTAATTATTTGGATAATCAAGTGAGATTTCAGAAAGATGATGTCAGAGATCATATAGAAAGAGAAGTCATAAAGGGGGAGAGAGTTTTAGTCAAAGCCATCTCTGATCATGCCAAGTGGATATCAAATTCTATCAGAGCAACTCTTAGTTATCCTCCTCTTTGTGATGATGATAATGTTGCAGAATCTGGCATACATCCTGCATATCTTGGAGGTGAGCAACCTGAAGTAGCTCAAGTCATCTATCCTCCACTAGATTTTGACATGATACATGCTGATATACAGTACATGTATAGCCCACCTGGGGGAAAGGACAATGTCATTATAGAGAAAGTTGTTCAGCCAATATCTGAAGCTATGCAAGAAGCTATGCAGAAAGAGGAAGAAACTAGATTGTCAAAGAAGAGGTTCAGGGAGCAAGTTGAACAAAGACCTGACTTTAAGCAGTGGAGCCCCACCTCTAGGAACATTATTTTGACTGCATGGAAAGCTGCAAAAGATAACATTCATGATAGGAACAAGTGGTTTTCTAAGACTGAATGGAGAAAGCATGAGTCAAGGCAGGAGGCTATAGTCCAATACAGGAGAAAGGCCAAGATGGGAAAGCTACCTCCTACTGCTCAAGAGCCTAGCAAGTACTTTCCCAAGCCTTATCATTATTTTGAGAGGCAAAAGATTAAAGCAGAAGAGCTAAAGAAGAAAGATCTGAAAGGCAAGAAGCTTGCTGATGCTGAAGTTGCTGAAGCTCCTGTTCAAGCCAAAGTACAAGCTGGAAAAGGAATAGTGATCAAGGAGCCTGAACAGAAATAGAATTAAAATTTTCTTAAAGTTTACTATGTAATCTTTTTGATGTAAAACATTCTGTAAACTTTTGAAAATGAATATGACAGATATTAGAACAATGTGTTATATGTTAAATCTATTTCATATTTGTTCTGTGATGATGTCTATGTATACATGTTTGATTGATACAAGTTTATGATTGCCCTGTTATATATTCCTGTTATACATCATGTTATAATTTTATTATGAATGGTGTATATCATTGACTAAGGGTTATGACTTCTCCAAAAAGGGGGAGATTGTTGGGAACATTGGTTTAAATGTACCTGATTTGAAGAAGCCTCACCCAACTCAATGATATACATCAAAATATATTTGATGTGTTTTGAGTTTACTTGTGCAGGTTAAGTATTTGCAGGAAAGAAGAAAAAGTTTCTAAGTCCATGTGTCGACACCCAGAGGGAAAGTGTCGACACTTAAGAAGACTTGTATCGACACCCAGGCAAGCAGTGTCGACACTTGGAGTCATTGTGTCGACATCAGGGATGCTGAGTCGACACCAGACAGAAAGTGTCGACACAAGGAGCTGTGTCGACACTCAATGAAGAAGAGTGCAGTGAAGCAGTGTCGACACATAGCAGTTGTGTCGACACCCAGTGAAACTGTGTCTACACCATAAAGTGTCGACACTTGGAGGCTGTGTCGACACTCAGCAAAAGTTAGCAGAAACTAAGTACAAGTGTCGACACCCAGAACAATGTGTCGGCACTCAGCAGAAGAGTCAACACTTGAAGGAAGTGTCGACACAAGAAAGAATGTGTCGACACTCAGCTGAAGACTCAACACTTGAAGAAAGTGTCAACACAAGGAGCTATGTCGACACTTAGTAAAGATCAGCAAAGTTCAACAAAAATATTCTAAGTACAAGTGTCGACACTAAGGGAATGTGTCGACACTCAGCCAGAGTCTCGACAGAAGAAGAATGTGTCGACACCCAGAGCAATGTGTCGACACTCAGCAAGTATCAACACTGAAGACATGTGTCGACACCAAGAAGAAGTGTCGACACTCAGCGAGTTCAACACATGAAGATGTGTCGACACAAAGGTGTTGTATCGACACTTAGAAGAATTCAGCAAAATACTGAAGTACAAGTACTTGTGTCGACACTCAATTTCAGTGTCGACACATGAAAAAGAAGCAGTGTCGAGATATAAAATCTACAACACAAGGAGTTGTGTCGACACCTTGTAGACTAGTGTCGACACTTAGACAACATGTGTCGACACTTGGTCTATAAGTGTCGACACTTAAAGACAGATAGTCTCGACACTTCTAGACAGTTACAAAATTTTCAAGAACTGACTGGATGACTTGACAGCTGCCATTCCAGCCAGTCTACAGCACCTGTCAGAGTTGTCAGAAATCAGTTATGGACCGGACCAGCCGGTTACCATGAAGAAGGCCTATAAGTAGGCTTATGCTGTCTACAGAAAGTGATTGATTGAACACAAGTCCAAGTTCAGATTAAAAGAAGATCTAGCTATCAAGTGAAGATCTAAGAAGTTGGAGAGAGAGAGCTCCATCCAAGAAATCAGCCATTGGAACCAGGCTGAGAAGAAGGGTTCAGATCTATTCTGAATCTTAAGTAGCAGAGATCAAGGATCAACTGCAGAAGGAGTCAATATTATTGAGTTCTACATTCAAGAAGCTTTGAAGAAAGCTAAGTCAGATTGATTTCAGCTGAGTTCTTCCAAGAACTCATCAAAAAACTCACAACTCTCCTCTCTTGTCTCTGAGTTGCTGAGTTAATATTATTGTATTCATATTTTTGTAGGATCCTTTGGATCTGAGTCTTGTAAGCTTGTAATTATAAAGGCTGAGTGTAGGGCTTGAGTGCCTGAGTGTAGGAGATTGAAATCTCTGAGTGTAGGCCTTGGTGGCTGAGTGTAGGCCTTTGTGGCTGAGTGTAGGCTTTGTGAAGAAGCTGAGTTGTAGGGCCTTGGGCCTGAGGTGTAGGAACCAGTTTTGGGTTCTGAGATAGTGGAGAAGTTGGGCCGAATCTAGTACACTGCTAGATAGGCGAAGGGGGAAAGTGGATGTACCCAAACCTTGGGGAACCACTATAAACCTGTGTGTCTACTGTGTGCTGTGATATACTGTGATTGCTTTGTGATTGCTGTGATAAAGTAGATATAAATCTGTGTTAGAAACTGATTGCTGCCATAAAAAGTTAAAAATATTCAAGTCACCTATTCACCCCCCCCCCCCCTCTAGGTGTTTAGGTACAATATCTTTCAGATGCAACAAATATTCTATGACAGACAAATCGATAATGGCCAGACTTAACCCTGATCCTAATTTTCGCACAGGGAAAGAATCAACAAAAAAAGGAAGCAAAGAACAAGTAAGGGGAAAATCGCTACTTGCCTCAAACCTTGCCGAACTTTGACAACACCAGCACTCCTCCTCATGGATCTGGCCGTAACAACACCTAAACTATAAATCCTGAAACTTTTTGAGTAAAGAAGGTCAAAACCGCACACCTAAATCCCTAAAAATCCAAGAAACGGGAAAACTCACAGTAGAAAAGTAGATCTTGGTGAGAGCTATCCTGATCTACTCTCTGACGACGATTTCGAACACAAAAGCTCCTTGAAAGTGCAGGTTAGATCTGATATACTCTAGAGAGGGGGGGGTGAATAGAGTATGGTGCTTGCTAAAAACGTTTTACAACTGTTGTTGTATACCTAAGTGAACAGGGAAGCAAATAACATAAAGTAAATCTAAACACAGAGCAATCACAAACCACGGCCAGAAAACAAAAGAAAATAAGCAACCAGAAGACAAAAGGAGCTATAGTGGTTCCCCAACCAATCTGGGTACATCCACTCTTCTACCACCCTAGGTAGGAATCCACTGCAGTATGAGTTGATCAGGTGTCCTGGGCACCAATGGGTTTTGATTAGGTCCCCAAAAACCAAACCTTCAAGTCTTTTGGAAGGAGACTTGCAACCAGAATAATTTTGAAGGGATTTAAAACCATGTACATGAATAAGAGAGAGAGGGTGATAGTGTCTTCTCTGTCAACAGTCAGAGAGAAGACTTGTGGATTGATGTAGCAGCTCTTGCTCCCCCTGAGATCTTGAATTACTCAGGAATGCTGGAGCACTGCTTCAGGGTGATAGGCCTTCAATGACCTAGAATGCCTGGACCAGAGCTGCTTCAGGAACTTCTTTTACAGATTGATTGATTGTTGTCCTTTGAAGTTATCCTGTAAATAGAGAGAAGAAGACTCTTGATTGAATTTAGCTGTTCTTCTTCTTCTCCAAAAGTCCTCTGGTCAAGGCTAATTGTAGTCAAGAACTTTTGCTTTGAGAATGTTTGTTCTTCTGCAACTTTTGAGTATTTTCTGTACTGTAATTCTTGAACTCTGCTTGATTCTATTCTCTATCTGTGTCTCTGTGTGTCTTTTGTGTCTCTAACTGACTGAGGAATATTCAAACTTTTTGAATGTCGAGCAGTAATACAGTCGGTCTTGGAAAGAATCAGCAATCAATGACTTTCCTAACTGTCCCATGGAAAAACAGCATATAATCGTCCATAGTCAATGCACGTTCTAACGGTAACATTCCGAGAAGATCTGGCATTAAATGTTCAGGAATCAGTGCCAAGAAACGGGACGGGAACCTTGAAGAAACCCTAATCTGGATTCATCGAACATAGAACACAATTCGTCAAGATGAACTTGTGTTCATCGAGCTGAGCTTGAGTTCGTCGAGCTGAGCTTGAGAGAGTTCGTCAACTAGACAGTCTTCATTCAACTGACAGACAGTCTTAATTCATCGAGCTAGGAACCAAATTCGTCGACCTGAGAAAAGTTTTGGACTTGGACAAAATATCCTGCATCTGCTGAGATGCAGTGTCGACATAAGCTGGTGTCGACAGATTGATCTTGTTGTCGACACAAATCCTCTGGTGTCGACAAAATCTGGTGTCGACTGAAATCCTGGTGTCGACACAAGTTAGTGTCAACTGAAATCCTAGTGTCGACACAAACTGTCTGGTGTCGACACAAACCCTAAGTGTCGACACAGATTTTCTGAGTCAAGAAATCGTCGAGTAGAGAATAATATTCGTCGACCTGAGAACTTGGCTTCGTCTACCTGAGAAGCTGTGAACTTGAGGTCCACGTTCGTCGAGCTCAGAATATAATTCGTCGACCGAAGCATGAAGCTGGACTTAGAAAAATTTGAAGTCCTCCTGACTTTGGCTTGAAGTAGAAACTGAATTTTCGTCGAACAGAGAACATAGATCGTCGAGCTCAGCACTAAGAATTGTCTCACGATCGTCGAGCGCAAAATTCCTTTCGTCGAGCTGAGTTCGATGAACGTCGAACTCATTTTACTTAGCCTTGAAAACTTGAGAGTCTGGAGTCTCTGAGGGTCTTGTTGAAAGCTGGTCCATCTGGAGTTGAGCCTAAGGACTTAACCTAGACTCTAGGACACAAAATGAACCTGGTTATACATGATGGGTCACATCCTAAGTCATTGAACCTAGCCCAAATCAACTAGGGATCCAACAATCTCCCCCTATTTGGGTGAGGTCACTAACAGAGACTCAAGACAGAAAAACAAAGCAAGAAAATAAATATATCTGGCAGAGAATTATAACACATGCAACAGATATATATATACACAGCTTTGTTTAACAGATAACATAGTTTAAAAACAAATAACAGACAGAAATGAGAACAATAAGAAAATTACTTCTTTGACTTCTTCTGCTAAGGTTTGTCTTCTGCTTTCTTTTCTCCTGGCTTCTTGAAAATGATTTCTCTATTAGGATTTTGAGCTTGAGCCACTGTCATGGTCATATCAGCTGCCCCAATAATTTCAATGATGTATCCCTGGGGACAACTGCTTCTGGATGAAGTTTCATATAGTCATCAACATTAAAAAAAATTTTACCTTTGTCAAATCTTTTCAGCTCTTCCTTTCTATACTTTGACATGGTTGAAAGACCAGAAATATCTTTTCCTTCTGCTTTGTCTTTATTTATCAAGGATAGACCAATCAACTCTTGGTACCTAGCCATTTTGCAGTATTAGCAGTCTCTGGATCTTCAAAAGGAATTGGAGGGGAGTCTGGCTTCTTTGGGCTTTCAGCTTTTTGTACTACAGGACTTTATTGCTGCTACTTATGCTGTTGACTACCTGAGGAGGATGGCCTCTGCTGGCTTCTTCCAAAAGATCTCCCTGATTGTCTCTGATAAGTTTACATTGGGGTAGAACTCTGGAAGTTAGAGCCACTAGCACCAGCTGCTGTAGGAGGAGGAGGAAGATCTTTCTTATAGCTGTTAGTTTTTGGAGAGCCACATCCATGTTGGTATTCCCTTATATGGAGTCACATTATGCTGAATATAATAGGGAGTATCTGCAGTGGGATTTGGCTTGGGAGGAGGAGCAGCCTTTCTCTTCTTTGCCAACAATCTCTTTTTCATGCTAGATGCATCCTCATCAGAATCAATTTCATCATCATCAGATTCTGAATCCTGAGGGGTATCATACAATGAATCCAAAGCTTTTAAGGCTTTATTAGAAACAACAACCATTGCTGGAGGAGGGGCAGAAGGTTTTGGAGTAGGGGTATCAGCAACAAAAGAAGAATTATCTGTATAAGATTCAGAAACGCAAGAGACAGAGCTTTCAGCTACTGCCTTATTCTCTTCTTCAATGTCTGCCTGAATAAGCTCATCTAGAGTAGGTATTGGAGAGTCATCCATAATGAAATCTGGTGCTAAAACTAGCACTGATCTATCTTCTGGAATGACTTTTGAGCTGGAGGCAGATAGAGCAAACTTGTCACAGAGTTGCTTGGCAACTACTGGACCAGCTGGAGAGGTATAAGGTACAATAGCCAAATAAGGCTTAGAGAAAAAAGCTGGAAGAGATTGTTTATATACAGTATCAAAAGTACTCAGCAAAACTGATAAATTCATTGTGGGATTTAAATAGAAATCACCAACAGGAATTATTTGAGCAACTGACTCATCCAAATCAATGTCAGTATCCATAAATTGAAGTAACTCAGACATCTCAGCATCAAAGTCTGTCAAAATTGGTGTATCCTCATCTGAATCTAAATCTGCCGGAGAGGGAACTGTTGTGACTGCTGCTGCTGCTGCTGTTGTATCTGCATCTGCTGCAACTTCATCACAGAGCATATCCCCCTGCCTGGGTTCAGGAAGACCTGGAGCCAGGCCCCTAGATGAAGAGGGGATAGCAGATAGAAGAGAGATCTGGGCAGATAAGGAATTGATGGAGGTCACAAGAGGTGTAATTGCCTCTTGGATCAAAGATGTTATGAGATGGGTGGGCAAAGAAATGAGGGTAGATGGATCAAATGGGGAAGGGGAAGGGGATGGAATGGGAGGAGGAATAACAGATGGAGGGGAGGCATCTTGCATGAATGCATCTGATGGTATATCATAAGATGGGATGGTGGATAAGTGTGGAGGAAGAGGAGACTGTGGAGGTGTAGGAATAGGAATGTCCTGAGGGGAATCTGGAGGAGAGGGTTGATGATCAACTTGCAAGGGGGAAGATGGAATGTTTGTCAGGTCAAGTGGTGGAGATGAAGGAGGGGTAGGTACATGAAGAGGCTTCTTTGGAGGAAGACGTGTTGGAATAGATGGTTGAGATGGAGGAACCTCTTCAACAGGGTGAGGAGCGGCCTTTACAGCCCTTGTGCTCTCTGATGTTTGGAGGGAGGAGGAGGAAGCCTTTGAGGGCTTGGAAATGGTCCTCTCCCACCTTCCAAACAGAGCGCAAGTGAGGCGCTTGCTGGCGTTTATAGAGATGGTCGGGGAGACCATACACTCAGCAGCCTTCTCCTTGAGAAATACTCCCAATATTCTGCCAAAGTAGAGTTCCTTCTTGCTATTCTTCTTCTTGATCAAATCAAAGAACACCTTACTCCAATCAACCTGTCGCTTATTCACTACTGCACACATTATCAGAAATTGGTGACGGGTGATATAGTCATGAGCAGAGTGCTTGACCATCAGAATCTTTCCCGTAATATCTACCAGAAATTGGTAGGTGGCAGATAATTGCTTTTTTAACAACTTATTAGGGTTGTTCCCAGAGAAACCCATTAGTTTCAGCATATCACTGAATTCCTCAAAATTCATTTCCATATTGTCTTCTCCATTCACTAATCCAAATTTTTCAGTGAGAACTGCGGGAGAGAGGGAAACAACAGTGTTCCCTTTATTGCCGGTCAGAATATCTTCTTCAGAAACTGTAGATGTATATACCCATACCCGTATTTCCGTTCCATGAAGTTTGATGTGCCTGGTCATGAAGTCCTTTAAACTAAGTTCTTCCAGTAATTCCAAGATGTAAAGGAAGATGGGGTCAGAGTGTTGAAACGACTCAAAATCCATGTCGAATCCTGTGTCAAACTTCATTGCAACCAAAGCACCTGAGGGAATCGCCATTGATGTCCTGCAAGAAAAACACAGAGAGAAATGATGATCAAGAGCAAAGGAACTGAAAGCGTGGGACGGAGGTCGAAGAAAACCTAGATATAAGATTTTCAAAATATGAATCGATAGACTCTGTTTCACGAAAAACAAAAATTCTTCGAACTGAGCTCGACGAAATAAATTATAGATAGATAATTCGTCGATCTCATCCAGAAGAATCGAAAAACGTTTGTCGAACTCCATTCGACGAAGCGTCTTCTTGAAGCAAAGTTCGTCGATCTCTGGTCGACGAAGATTGTTTCCTCACACAGAGAATTCGTCGATCTCCGTTCGACGAGAATCTGTCAAACTTTCCCTAATTCGTCAAACTCCGTTCGACGAACTCTGGAAAATTCGTCGAATGCAGATAGAAACTAGGTTAACTCTTCTCCATCAATCATTCCCAGTTGATTTATAAAGAACAGATGAGTTTTCTCATCCAAAGGCTTGGTGAAAATATTTGCTCTCTGTAGGTCAGTAGGAATGTGGATCAAGTTAATTTTCTTTTTGTCCACATTACCTCTAATGAAATGATGTCTTATTTCAATATGTTTAGTCCTAGAATGGTGAACTGGATTCTGTGCTATAGCAATAGCACTAGTATTATCACAAAATAATGTTGAATTATTTAAGTTGACACCATAATCTGAGAGTTGGTTTTGTATCCATAGCATTTGTGAACAACAACTACCAGCAGCCATGTATTCTGCTTCTGTAGTTGATGTAGACACATATGTCTGCTTTTTACAAAACCAGGAGACAAGTCTCATACCGAGGAACTGGCATGTTCCAGAGGTACTTTTCCTGTCCACTCTACATCCAGGATAGTCAGCATCTGAGTATCCAGTTAACTCAAAATCTGACTCTACAGGATACCAGAGTCCTAGATTAGGGCAACTCTTTATATATCTCAAAATTCTTTTTAGGAAAATAAGGTGAGATTCTTTAGGGTTCACTTAGAACCTAGCACAAAGGCATGTGGCAAATATTATATCAGGTCTGCTAGCTGTTAGGTATAATAGGGATCCAACAATTGCCCTATAATATTTCTGATCCACTGGTTTCCCTGCAGCATCAGAATCCACAACAGAATTTGTAGCCATAGGGGTTTTCATCCCTGAAGCATCACCCATCCCAAACTTTTTGATAAGCTCTTTAGCATACTTAGCTTGGGAGAGGAAGATACCATCTGGAAGCTGCTTCACTTGGAGACCAAGGAAGTAGGAAAGCTCACCTATGCTACTCATCTCAAATTTAGAATGCATGAGGTCAGCAAACCTTTTGCACAATTTGGGATCAGTAGACCCAAAAATAATGTCATCCACATAAATTTATACTAACAGAATTTGGTCCATATGATGTCTAGTGAAAAGTGTTTTATCTATGGTTCCGCTTGTAAATTCATGCTCTAAGAGAAAGCTTGTTAGGGTCTCATACCAAGCTCTTGGAGCTTGCTTTAAACCATAGAGAGATTTATGCAATTTGAAAACAAAAGAGGGTTGAGTTGGAGAGATAAAACCTGGAGGTTGTTCTACATAAACATCTTCTTGAAGTATTCTATTCAGAAATGCACTTTTGACATCCATCTGGTAGACCTTGAATCTCTTGTAAGCTACATAGGCAAGGAATATCCTAATGGCCTCTAACCTTGCAACAGGGGCAAAAGTTTGGTCATAGTCTATTCCTTCCTCTTGTCTGTAGCCTTGAGCAACAAGCCTAGCATTATTTCTCACTATGTTGCCTTGAGCATCCAACTTGTTCCTGTAGACCCATTTAGTTCCAATAACTGAGTAGTTATGGGGTCTTGGAACCAAATCCCAAACTCTACATCTCTCAAACTGATTAGGTTCCTCTTGCATTGTAATGATCCAGTGGGGATCTTGCTCTGCCTCATGAATGGTGAGAGGTTCAATTTGAGAGAGAAAACATGCATGCATCAAGTCTTGGTTGAGTTGATGCCTTGTCTGTACACCTACTGAGATGTCTCCAATCACTTGAGATCTGGGGTGATCTCTAAGTGTGAGAAGATCAGTTGGTGAAGTTGGTTGAGCAACAGCTTCAGTATTAAATTCCTCTTGGGGAATGATACTAACTGTTGGGGGAAGTTCAGCCACTTCCTCTTGACTTTTCTTATCACTATCTTCAGCATCCTGTGGAGTGGGATGGTTTGATACCTCTTGGGTAAGATTCAGTCAATCTATAGACTCACACAGTGGTTGAACCTGCAAAGAGCTTATGATAGAAATTTCTTTCTCCTTGTATGACATGTTAGTCTCATCAAAAGATACATGAACAGATTCTTCAATTTTAAGAGTTGATTTATTATATACCCTATAAGCCTTACTGATCATAGAGTATCCCAGAAACACTCCTTCATCAGCTTTAACTTGAAATTTTGTTATGTATCTCTTGTCATTATTGTGAATGTAGCAAATACAACCAAAGATTTTATAATAATCTACTTTAGGTTTCTTCCCTTTGAGTAATTCATAGGGAGTCTTGCCCTTCAGTTTATGTATTAAACTTCTATTCAACACATAGTTGGAGGTGTTCACTGCTTCTGCCCAAAAGGATAGAGGAAGGTGAGCATCTGACAACAATGTAGTAGTAGATTCAATAAGGGTTCTATTTTTCCTTTCAGCTACCCCATTTTGTTGAGGAGTTCTAGGAGCTGAGAAAGTGTGCCTGATCCCTTCACTTTGACAGAACTCTTGCATAAGAAGAGAATCAAACTTTGTCCCATGATCACTTCTGATCAGGGAAATGTGAGTGTTGAACTCAGTCTGTATGCATTTGAGAAACTCTATCAAACACTTAAAGTTATCAGACTTCTTCCTCAGAAAGAACACTCATGTGAATCTAGAGAAGTCATCTACAACTACTAGGGTATAAGATTTCCCTCCTAAGCTTTGTACTGTAATGAGTCCAAAGAGATCCATGTGTAACAGATACAAAATCCTAGGTGAATCACTCTTATTAAGTTACTTGAAACTATTTTTGGTTTGCTTGCCTAGTTGACCAGCCCTATAGAGTCCTTCCTTCTTGTAGGGGCCAGAAGGTAGTCCTCTAACAAGGTTGTGCTTGGATAGCCTAGCAATGATTCTAAGGTTTATATGCCCTAGTCTCTTATGCCAAAATTCATTAGGTCTACAAATAGAATTAAACAGACAAATATCTATCTTAGTTGAAAGGAAATCTACAAGATAGATGTTACCTTTCCTTTTACCTGTCAACACAGTTGTGTTGTCCTCTGATTTAATCTTGCATAAGGATTTGTTGAAAGTCACTTGGTAGCCTTCATCACACAGTTGACTGATGCTGATTAAATTGTGCTTAAGTCCTTCCACATAGGCTACTTTCTTGAATGTGATTGTACCAATCTGGACTGCACCATATCCTTTTGTTAGTCCAAAGTTTGAATCACCAAATATTACTTTGGGTCCAAGCTTGGCTTTGAAGGATGTGAAATTGTCATTGTTTCCTGTCATGTGCTTTGAGCACCCACTATCCAGATACCATTGCTGGTTTGATGTTGGATAGGTCTTCACCTGCACATAAAGCAATTTATTTGTTTTTGACCCAGTTTACCTTGGGCCAAGGTTGATAACCTTTGAATTCAGAAATAAAAGACATTTCTGGTTGACTCTTATAGCCTTCAGGATAATATCCCCTACGAGGTATTATCCATTCAGTATAAGGGTTATACCATTGAGATGTAGAACCTCTAGGATTGAATTTGATTTACCTCTGAAAGAGTTTTCAAAACTCTGAGCTCTGTTCGACGATCTCTGAGCTGAGTTCGACGATCTTGGGTCAGATCGTCGAGCTCCGTTGGAAGATCGACTGTGCCAGAGTTCAGGGTTCAGAGTTCATCGACCTGAGTTCGATGATTTAGCCTGAGATCATTGAGCTCCATTCGGCGATCGTCGAGCTCCATTCGACGAATTCTGTTGAACTTTGGTTTTCTTAGGTAGATCAGAATTCTTCCTAGCTACCTCTACAACTCCCTTGTCTTTATCTGAGATAAACTTGATTGGGGTTGTTAATACTGCAGGTTGGCTAGATGAGGCACCCAAGCCCAGTGTACTGTTGAATCTTGAGTTCATTGTGGTTGTGATGTCCATTAGTTTGATACTTCTCCCATTGAGTGATTCTTCAAACTTCTTGGCCTTGATAGTTCACTTTCCAGTGAGGCTATCTGTTCCCTACAGCATTCCAACTCCTCAGAGAGTTTGAGGTTTTCTGATTTTAAGGTGCTTTGTTCAGACAGTTGATTTCTGAGAGAAATAATTTTTTTCATATTTCAATAGATCTAAACAAAGTGCCTTAAATTCACATTTAAAGTCCTCTAAATTGAAATCAAATGAGTCTATTACCTGATCCTCTTCAGATTGAGTCTCTGATTCAGACTCTGATTCTTCTGCATCAGAATTTTGTTGAGAGGCATTGATAGCCATCATGCAGAATTCTTTTTCTTCAGCATCATCTTCATCATCACTTGAGCTGGATGAAGCTTCAGATTCTTCTTCTGTCTCACTCCAAGATTCAGCTACAAACCCCTTCCTGGTGTGTTTGTTCTTGCTGGAGGAGGGTTTGTCATTGCTGTTCTTCCTGAAGTCTTTGTCTTTTCTTCTTTCCTTCCTGTCCTTTTTGTCCTTATACTGATTTTCTGGACAGTCAGACACCACGTGGCCTGGTTTCCTACATCCAAAACAAATAATCTCTTTATTATTTGATTTGTCATACCTTGGCTTGTCATGCCCTCTAGAAGACTTTTTCCTGAAATCTTTCCTGACCATTTTGTCAAATCTTTTGGCCAGTAGACTTAGCAGCTCTTCATTGTTTGTGACTTTGTCTTCAGGCTGATCTTCAATGGCTTTGAAAGCTATTGACATCTCTTTTCTGACTGCTGGTGAAGCAGCGTTCTGCTATTCTTCTCTAATTTTGATGAGCAGCTCATAAGACTTGAGCTTGCCCAAGAGAGCTTCACTTGTGATCTTATTTAGGCTTCTGACATCCTTGATTGGCCAGATCCTTGAGTCCCAAGTGCTTGGGAAGCACATTAGGATTTTATCATTGAGCTCAGTCAATGAGATCTCCTTGTCCAAAGTCTTCAGTTCATTGACTATAAGGCTGAGTCTATTATACATATCTGCTACTGACTCAGTTTCTCCTTTCTTGAAGTTCTCATATTGGGTTATGAGATGAGATCTTCTGTCTTTTCTCTCATCAGCAGATCCTGAGACTATCTCTGATAGCTTGTCTCAAATGTCCTTTGCTGAGTTGCATTCAGCTACCTTTTGGAATATTTCATCACACATAGTCTGGGCTAGAATGTTCATAGCCTTTGCATCTGCAACTTTCCACTTCTTGATTTCTGCTTCTGTTCCTGAAGGAGGTGGAACAATACTTGTACTTGTATTTTATGTAGGTCTTGGACACACTGTCAAAACAGAATTAAAAATGTCTTCATCAATAGAGTTCATGTACAGTCTAATCCTTGCCTTCCAAAGTGCAAACTTAGATAGATTGCACACTGGAGGTCTGGTGCTAGCATAATCTTTGTTTTGGGCCATGTTCTATGAAGAAATAGATCTAGTAACAAACTTAAACAAGCAGATCTAACTAGAGGGATCTTTGGGTTCAGGTGTTCGCCTGTGCAACCACTAAGGTGTGGTATTTTAACCAACCTAGCTCTAATACCAATTGAAAGTGTAACACCCCCTATCCGTCGCATAGCATATAGCAGTAGGTCCGGCCGGGGCCCGACGCCATATACCACAGACAGACCGGGTGGTTACTTATGGAAACCATCCAACCAATCTCAACGTCCTACACAGAGCATTCTAGCGGAAGCAGTTTATAAAAGTTGCAAAACAAGAACCCAGCAATAAGCATGAATGTCCACTAACATGATAATAGGAATGTTATTACAAAATACTCAAAAGTCGGCCTTAAGGCCTTACAAAATGTTTCACTTGTCTTTTACATGGTTTACAAACCTCGGCTCGCAGGCCGGCCATACATGAATAAAACATAAAACATTTCCACTTGGGCCTTCGAGGGCCAGCTTCGCAAAAAGGGCTTTAGCCCGCTATTGACCGCTTGGTCCAGCTGCACCTGCAAGCAAACAAACCACCGCACGGTGGCAAACAAGGCAACGGTCAGCAATGCTGACCAAATTATAACGATCCCGCCCCCAATTCGGGGCGGCGATGCTCCTTTCCTGCATTTCATTAGCATAAGCGAGCAATTTATAACCATAGCCATAACATCACAGGCGTTGGCTCGCACGGCCACACGCCCCGTGCACTCAGGGCACATTCTCGGTGAACCGGTCGATGTCACGTCAATTAAAGCCATTAACATTCCGGACTCACCACCGCCACTCAGACGGTCATTCCTATGAGCAATTTGTCTTCATGGTATTGGTCACGTCAATTTAAGCCATTGACCACCGAAGACCCCCATCTATGCCAACGGCGAGTGCCATGTACCTTTAGGTCTCTCTAACCCGAACGACATAAAGCGGGTACGGCTCCATCTAACCCGTGCTCACATCGCAACGGCAATTTAAGCCATTTGCGCGGGTCAAACTTTCACCGATTCCCATTCTACCGCAAGACACATAACCCCGTTATGTTCATGTTGGCACTCAGGCCACCAAGTTGGCAAGACCTCGTGTCCGCCCAGTTTTCCGGGTGCACCTTTGGGTTAGTCCCCAAGGCTCCCTGCTGCAATCTACCGCGTAGAAAACCCGAAAACACCAAATAGCACGGAGTCTTCTCCGGCCTTATTCAATGCAACATCACCGATCCGAACTACATGTCCGGGTAGGCTTCAACCAAAATGCCTATGTCCGTTCTCGCATACGGACGCTAAACAACGGGGACTTCACATATCTACCCGAAGGAACGCCTCCAACTCTCCGCAAACTCGCGAGAGCGGGCTTCCTATGCAAAGAAAAGAGCGACTCATGCTCAAGATGAGGATCGTTACCATTGCGGTCCTCTTTGGCGCCATCGAAAAGTAATCGGATGGAAATCACCGCACTTGCGTTGCCTCCGTGGATCCGGAGTCGGCTTGCGATTCGGAGCTCCGAAGCTCCTCCAATGGCGGATCTAGCTCCTCTTCTTCTTGCCTTAGCTCTTCTTTCTCCAAGGGTTTGGAGAGAGAACAAGTGGAAAAAGTGAGGGTTTTCTAAGTCAAAACCCGGGTATATCCCTTCAGGAACAACCCCCAGCCATTGGATCCTCAGTCAAAGAAATGAACGGCTTCGATTCGGGACTGAAATGCCCAATCTGGGCCGAACACGGCCTGGCACACGCCCGTGTCCAGGGCCGTGTGCCTCATTCGCCGTCAAAATCGAATCACCTGGAACCTCACACGGGTATCGAACACGCCCGTGTTCGAGCTGACACGCCCGTGTTCCACCTGACACGGCCGTGTAGCTGGCCGTGTACCCCATGATTTTCTCCCGTTTTCAACCCGAGCACTGCACGGGTTCTAGGACACGCCCGTGTCCTTGCCCGTGTCACCTTGACACGCCTGGGCTCCAGGCCGTGTACAAGGTCTCGGCACTTCGCGGCTAAGTGTCGACACGGGTCGACACGCCCTGCGACACGCCCGTGTCGCAGGCCGTGTGCCATGTCTCGACACACTGTCGACACCAAAGTGTCGACTTCGCGGGACGAGTGTCGACACGGGTTGACACGCCCTGCGACACGCCCGTGTCGCAGGCCGTGTGCCGTGTCTCGACACAACGTCGAAGCACTGTGTCGACTTCACGGCTAAGTGTCGACACGGGTCGACACGCCCTGCGACACGCCCGTGTCGCAGGCCGTGTGCCCAGTCTCGACACAATGTCGAGACCAAAGTGTCGACTTCACGCCTTAGTGTCGACACAGGCTTGACACGCCCTGGGACACGCCCGTGTCCCAGGCCGTGTGCCTGCAGCCAGAACTCAAACTGGCCCAAATTATTCCCCTCTGCTCCTTTGAGTTTCGGGGCGTTACAACTCTACCCCTCTTAAAAGAATTTCGCCCACGAAATTACATAAAGGGAAAAACATGTACAAACTTAAATTGGTACCTGAGCGGAACAACTCCGGATATTCGTCAAGCATCGTCTGCTCTCGCTCCCAAGAGAGCTCCTCACGACCGCAATTGTCCCACCGGACTTTGACCATCCTGATCTCTTTATTGCGTAGCCGCTTGACCTCCGAGTCCTCAATCCGCACGGGCTTGACTTTTGTCGTTAGCCCACTATCCACCGGCACTTGATTGGTCGCGATCACTTGCGTAGGCTCTTGCACCGCCTTCCGAAGCACCGAAATATGGAATACATCATGTAATCCACTTAGCTCCACTGAAAGCTTCGGCCGATAGGCCGCTTCTCCTACTCGCTCCAGAACCTCGAACGGTCCAAGGTACCTCGGGCTTAGCTTTTTCAATCGCCGCACCCACGAGACACCCTTGAACGGCTTGATCTTCAAGTATACATAATCGCCCACAGCGAACTCCACGTTCCTGTGCTTGGCATTATAGTACTTTGCTTGTCGGTCCTGAGCGATAAGCAACCTCTCTCGAATGGTTCTCACGAACGAAGTAGCATCCTCCACTTCCGATCGCTTATACAACTTCGACTCGCCCGTTTCTAACCAAGACAACGGCGTGCGACATCGTCTACCATAAAGGGCCTCGAAAGGCGCCATCTGAATACTTGCTTGGTAGCTATTGTTGTATGCGAACTCCACCAAATAAAGGTGGTCCTCCCATTGCTTTCCAAAGTCCAAGACACACATGCGAAGCATGTCTTCCATCGTTCTATTGACCCTCTCGGTCTGCCCATCCGTTTGCGGATGGAAGGCTGTGCTAAACTTCAGCTTTGTTCCCAACATTTGCTGCACCAGCCTCCAATCATTGGACGTGAACCGCCCATCTCGGTCACTCACGATGCTGCGGGGCACACCATGAAGCCGCACTATGTTATCCACATAAAGCTTCGCCAGCTTCTCCACCGGATCATCCTTCCTATGCGGAATAAAATGCGACACCTTTGTTAATCGATCGACCACCACCCAAATGGCATCGTTCCTCTTCTGCGACCTTGGCAAACCATGCACAAAGTCCATAGAGATGTCGTCGAATTTCCACTCCGGAATAGGCAAGGACTTAAGAAATCCTCCCGGCTTTTGGCACTCCGCCTTTACCAAGGCGCAAGTTTGGCACTTCGCTACATATAGCGCCACATCCTTTTTCAAACCCGGCCACCAAAATAGTTTCTTAACATCACGGTACATCTTCGTGATCCCCGGGTGAATCGAGTACTTGGTATGGTGCGCCTCGTACAACAACTCCGCCCGTAAACTGCCCACACTTGGGACGCACAAACGACCGTCTTTCCACAACAATCCGTCCTCCACAACGAATTGGGAATTTGACCCATCCAGAGCCTCTATCATGAACTGCTTCATATGAGCATCCATATCCAAAGCCTGCCGAATCCGATCAGCCAGGTCATATTGGACTTCAGTCCAATTCAGCACTGCTTCAGCACTAGATTGTCTATCCACACAAACAATCTCCAACGCCTCCAGCTCCTGCACCAACCGCTCATCATGCACTGATAGCCAATTCGCTTGAGCTGGGGCTCGGCGACTCAACGCGTCCGCAACCGCATTCCCTTTGTCAGGCACGTAGTGGATCTTAAAAGTATAGTCCCCCAGGAACTCCATCCACCTACGCTGCCGCATATTCAGATCTTTCTGATCAATCAGGTACTTTAGGCTCTTGTGATCGGTGTAGATATCAATCTTCACACCGTACAAATAGTGTCTCCACAGCTTCAAGGCAAAAATCACGGCCGCTAACTCCAAGTCATGGACCGGATAATTCCTCTCGTGCACTTTTAGCTGTCTCGAGCCATAAGCTATCACGCTTCCGTGCTGCAGTAGCACACAACCCAAACCGCTGCCTGAAGCATCGCTATATATCTCATAGCCTTCGGTTTCAACCGGCGAACTCAGCACAGGCGTCGTGGTCAACCGACACTTCAATTCCTCAAAAGCTCGCGCGCACTCCGGCGTCCAAACGAACTTATGCTCCTTCCTCGTCAAAGTAGTGAGAGGTAGCGCTATCCGCGAGAAGTTCTCTACGAAGCGCCTATAATAACCGGCAAGCCCCAAAAAGCTCCGGACATCTGCTACCGTAGCAAGCTCAGGCCACTCCCGTATCGCAACAATCTTCGCCGGATCCACAGCAATACCCTCTCCACTCACTATATGCCCGAGGAACGCCACTGAGGATAGCCAAAACTCGCACTTTGAGAACTTGGCATACAACTGGTTTCTCCTGAGTGTCTCCAACACCAAATGGAGATGCTTGAAGTGATCTTCCTCACTTTGCGAGTACACCAAAATATCGTCGATGAAGACGATCACGAAATGGTCTAGGTACTCCCTGAACGTCCTGTTCATCAAATCCATAAATACTGACGGCGCATTAGTTAGCCCAAACGGCATGACCGTAAACTCATAATGCCCGTATCTCGTAATAAACGCTGTCTTCGGGATATCACTCTCCCTTATCCACAGCTGATAGTACCCAGACTTGAGATCTAACTTCGAGTACACCGTCGACCCGACTAACTGATCAAAGAGATCATCAATCCGGGGGATCGGGTACTTGTTCTTCTCAGTCAGCTTGTTTAGCTCCCGATAATCAATACACAACCTCAAGCTTCCGTCCTTCTTCTTAACAAAGAGGACCGGTGCGCTCCAAGGCGAAGAACTCGGGCGCACATACCCTTGCTCCAACAACTCTTGCAGTTGAACTTTCAGCTCCGCCATTTCCTTAGGCGCTAGCCGATACGGAGAACGTGATACCGGCTTTGCACCTGGCACTAGCTCGATCGTAAAATCTATCTCCCGCTGAGGCGGGGCTCCAGGAAGATCTGCGGGGAACACATCAGGGTATTCCGATACCACCGAAATACAATCCATCGCGGGCTTCGGCTTTGCAACCTCCACTAGTGTAAAGAACAGCTCTGCTCCGGCACGAACCGCCTTCACCACCTGAAGAGCAGACATCAACGTCTTGCTCGACCCCTTTAAGCCCGTAAAAGTCGTCTCACGACTTGCTCCCAGCTTTACTTCCTTGCTACCGCAATCTATATGGGCCTGCTGCTCCGAGAGCCAGTCCATTCCAAATATGACGTCGAACTCCACCAACGGAAGTAAGGACGCCCGCAGGTCAAACTCCTGCTCTCCAATACGAGTCTTAACCTCGCAGATCCTATCCGCTCGCATCGAACACCCATTTGGCAACAACACATCCAACTTATCCTTCGCCATCGAAGAAGGGACTCCGATGCGTAATATAAATCCTTCGGACAAGAAGGAGTGTGAAGCTCCCGTATCAAAGAGTGCTCGTGCCGGATTTTCACAAATCAACACAAATCCTAAACAAGTAGTGGTAAGGTAACATGTGCATAACAAGCATATAAAGGAATTGACTTGCTATAAATTAAACCGTACCTGTCACCACGTCAGCTTGTTTAATGGCCTCCTGTTGGCCAAGATTATAAACCCTGGGTTGGGCCGGAGCATAGTGGGATGCGGTCGACTCCACCGCCTTTCCCTTCTCTTCATAAGTGGCTCCCGGCCTCCTCTCGGACTTAGGACGTCCGCTCCAACAATCACGGGCGAAATGCCCCGTCTTGCCACAAGTAAAGCACGCGCCCGGGGTCCGACTCGTAGTCGCCCCAGAAGCACCAGAAGAAGCTGGACCCGAAGTCCTATGTTTCTTGAAAGTTCTCCGATAGCCAGACTTCGAAGTAGTCGGCACTTTAAACTCAGATTTCTTTTCAACCAAGCCTTTCTACGCTTGCACACTCTTCATGTCCTTCTCCAAGGACCGGGCAGTATTGACCAAGGTTAAGAAACCCTGCGTCATTGGCCCCGACAGTAACAGTCTCAGCTCATCCCTCAAGCCTTCATAAAAACGATTAGTCTTGCGCTCCTCATCCATGATGGTAGAGCTAGCATAACGACTCAACCGCGTAAACTCGTGGAGATATTCATCCACGCTCCTCTCACCCTGCACCAACTTCAGGAACTCATTCTCCATTGAGATCCTCTGAGTAGAAGGGAGGTATCTTGCTAAGAACAATTCCGAGAACTCTTCCATCGGAACGTCTATCAGTTGTCTACCTCGCAGATGATGCAGCTCCAAACCTTCCCACCACATCCTTGCTTCACCATCCAACAGGAACGTAGCAATGGTGGTCATCTGCCACTCCTCCGTCTCCGTCGCTGTCATGACTCTCTTCACCCTAGAGAGCCAGTCTTCAGCCTGCGATGGGGTTCCCAACCCCGAGAATAACGGAGGGTTAAAGCTCATTACATGCTTCAACTGCCTCTCAGTCGCCCTCCTTGGCACTATTGGTTCTACAACCACTTGCTCCATCCTCCTCGGCTCGGCCTCTTGAAGAGGTACTTGCTCCATCACAGGAGCAGGCTGCTGCGCTTGCCTCCCAGGCTGCGCATTTATCACGGCTAACACCGCTTCAGCCACCAATCTTATATTTTCAGCCGACAGAGGTGTTGCAGGAGCAACATCCGGTGCACTACTTGCCTCAGAAACTCGGCGTTCCGACGGCCCAGCACCACTTCGGGTCACCTATAGTGGTACAAAACACCGTTAAGCGACCAAATAAATTGCAAACAGCAATTATAGGAACACGCAGGTTCCTCAAACACGAGTATTTTCATTCCTAAGTGGACATTCATGGGTTCTTTTTACTGTTATAACGATGACGCACACAATGTGCTCACCACCCCTTAAAAAGAATTCGCCCACGAATTCAATTCAAGCCCAACCAAAACCAGTAGTCTGATACCAAATTGTAACACCCCCTATCCGTCGCATAGCATATAGCAGTAGGTCCGGCCGGGGCCCGACGCCATATACCACAGACAGACCGGGTGGTTACTTATGGAAACCATCCAACCAATCTCAACGTCCTACACAGAGCATTCTAGCGGAAGCAGTTTATAAAAGTTGCAAAACAAGAACCCAGCAATAAGCATGAATGTCCACTAACATGATAATAGGAATGTTATTACAAAATACTCAAAAGTCGGCCTTAAGGCCTTACAAAATGTTTCACTTGTCTTTTACATGGTTTACAAACCTCGGCTCGCAGGCCGGCCATACATGAATAAAACATAAAACATTTCCACTTGGGCCTTCGAGGGCCAGCTTCGCAAAAAGGGCTTTAGCCCGCTATTGACAGCTTGGTCCAGCTGCACCTGCAAGCAAACAAACCACCGCACGGTGGCAAACAAGGCAACGGTCAGCAATGCTGACCAAATTATAACGATCCCGCCCCCAATTCGGGGCGGCGATGCTCCTTTCCTGCATTTCATTAGCATAAGCGAGCAATTTATAACCATAGCCATAACATCACAGGCGTTGGCTCGCACGGCCACACGCCCCGTGCACTCAGGGCACATTCTCGGTGAACCGGTCGATGTCACGTCAATTAAAGCCATTAACATTCCGGACTCACCACCGCCACTCAGACGGTCATTCCTATGAGCAATTTGTCTTCATGGTATTGGTCACGTCAATTTAAGCCATTGACCACCGAAGACCCCCATCTATGCCAACGGCGAGTGCCATGTACCTTTAGGTCTCTCTAACCCGAACGACATAAAGCGGGTACGGCTCCATCTAACCCGTGCTCACATCGCAACGGCAATTTAAGCCATTTGTGCGGGTCAAACTTTCACCGATTCCCATTCTACCGCAAGACACATAACCCCGTTATGTTCATGTTGGCACTCAGGCCACCAAGTTGGCAAGACCTCATGTCCGCCCAGTTTTCCGGGTGCACCTTTGGGTTAGTCCCCAAGGCTCCCTGCTGCAATCTACCGCGTAGAAAACCTGAAAACACCAAATAGCACGGAGTCTTCTCCGGCCTTATGCAATGCAACATCACCGATCCGAACTACATGTCCGGGTAGGCTTCAACCAAAATGCCTATGTCCGTTCTCGCATACGGACGCTAAACAACGGGGACTTCACATATCTACCCGAAGGAACGCCTCCAACTCTCCGCAAACTCGCGAGAGCGGGCTTCCTATGCAAAGAAAAGAGCGACTCATGCTCAAGATGAGGATCGTTACCCTTGCGGTCCTCTTTGGCGCCATCGAAAAGTAATCGGATGGAAATCACCGCACTTGCGTTGCCTCCGTGGATCCGGAGTCGGCTTGCGATTCGGAGCTCCGAAGCTCCTCCAATGGCGGATCTAGCTCCTCTTCTTCTTGCCTTAGCTCTTCTTTCTCCAAGGGTTTGGAGAGAGAACAAGTGGAAAAAGTGAGGGTTTTTTAAGTCAAAACCCGGGTATATCCCTTCAGGAACAACCCCCAGCCATTGGATCCTCAGTCAAAGAAATGAACGGCTTCGATTCGGGACTGAAATGCCCAATCTGGGCCGAACACGGCCTGGCACACGCCCGTGTCCAAGGCCGTGTGCCTCATTCGCCGTCAAAATCGAATCACCTGGAACCTCACACGGGTATCGAACACGCCCGTGTTCGAGCTGACACGCCCGTGTTCCACCTGACACGGCCGTGTAGCTGGCCGTGTACCCCATGATTTTCTCCCGTTTTCAACCCGAGCACTGCACGGGTTCTAGGACACGCCCGTGTCCTTGCCCGTGTCACCTTGACACGCCTGGGCTCCAGGCCGTGTACAAGGTCTCGGCACTTCGCGGCTAAGTGTCGACACGGGTCGACACGCCCTGCGACACGCCCGTGTCGCAGGTCGTGTTCCATGTCTCGACACACTGTCGACACCAAAGTGTCGACTTCGCGGGACGAGTGTCGACACGGGTTGACACGCCCTGCGACACGCCCGTGTCGCAGGCCGTGTGCCGTGTCTCGACACAACGTCGAAGCACTGTGTCGACTTCACGGCTAAGTGTCGACACGGGTCGACACGCCCTGCGACACGCCCGTGTCGCAGGCCGTGTGCCCAGTCTCGACACAATGTCGAGACCAAAGTGTCGACTTCACGCCTTAGTGTCGACACAGGCTTGACACGCCCTGGGACACGCCCGTGTCCCAGGCCGTGTGCCTGCAGCCAGAACTCAAACTGGCCCAAATTATTCCCCTCTGCTCCTTTGAGTTTCGGGGCGTTACAGAAAGTGCAGGTTAGATCTTATTTACTCTAGAGGGGGTGAATATAGTATGGTGCTTGCTAAAAATGTTTTACAACTGTTGTTGTATACCTAAGTGAACAGGGAAGCAAATAACATAAAGTAAATCTAAACACAGAGCAATCACAAACCACAGCCAGAAAATAAAAGAAAATAAGCAACCAGAAGATACAAGGAGCTATAGTGGTTCCCCAACCAATCTGGGTACATCTACTCTTCTACCACCCTAGGTAGGAATCCACTGCAGGATGAGTTGATCAGGTGTCCTAGGCACCAATGGGTTTTGATCAGGTCCTAAAAAACCAAACCTTCAAGTCTTTTGGAAGGAGACTTCCAACCAGAATAATTTTGAAGGGATTTAAAACCCTGTACAGGAATAAGAGAGTGAGGGTGATAGTGTGTACTCTGTCAACAGTCAGAGAGAAGACTTGTGGATTGATGTAGCAGCTCTTGCTCCCCCTGAGATCTTAAATTGGTCAGGAATGCTGGAGCACTGCTTCAGGGTGATAGGCCTTCAATGACCTAGAATGCCTGGACCAGAACTGCTTCAGGAACTTCTTTTACAGATTGATTGATTGTTGTCCTTTGAAGTTGTCCTGTAAATAGAGAGAAGAAGACTCTTGATTGAATTTAGTTGTTCTTCTTCTTCTCCAAAAGTCCTCTGGTCAAGGCTTATTGCAGTCAAGAACTTTTGCTTTGAGAATGTTTGTTCTTCTGCAGCTTTTGAGTATTTTCTGTACTGTAATTCTTGAACTCTACTTGATTCTATTCTCTATCTGTGTCTCTGTGTGTCTTTTGTGTCTCTAACTGACTGAGGAATATTCAAACTTGTTGAATGTCGAGCAGTAATTACAGTCGGCCTTGGAAAGAATCAGCAATCAATGACTTTCCTAACTGTCCTATGGAAAAACGGCATGTAATCGTCCATAGTCAATGCGCGTTCTAACGGTAACATTCCAAGAAGATCTGGAATTAAATGTTCAGGAATCAGCGCCAAGAAACGGGACGGGAACCTTGAAGAAAACCTAATCTGGATTCGTCGAACGCAGAACACAATTCGTCGAGCTGAACTTGTGTTCGTCGAGCTGAGCTTGATTTCGTCGAGCTGAGCTTGAGAGAGTTCATCGACCAGACAGTCTTCATTCAACTGACAGACAGTCTTCATTTGTCGAGCTAAGAACCAAATTCGTCGATCTGAGAAAAGTTTTGTACTTAGACAAAATATCCTGCATCTGCTAAGATGTTGTGTCGACATAAGTTGGTGTCGATAGATTGATCTTGGTGTCGACAAAAGCTGGTGTCGACTGAAATCCTGGTGTCGACACAAGTTAGTGTCGACTGAAATCCTCGTGTCGACACAAACAGTCTGGTGTCGACCCAAACCCTAAGTGTCGACACAGATTTTCTGAGTCCAGAAATCGTCGAGTAGAGAATAATATTCGTCGACCTGAGAAGCTGACTTCGTCAACCTGAGAAGCTGTGAACTTGAGGTCCACGTTTGTCGAGCTCAGAATATAATTCGTTGACCAAAGCATGAAGCCGGACTTAGAAAAATATGAAGTCCTCCTGACTTTTGCTTGAAGTAGAAACTGAATTTTCGTCGAACAGAGAACATAGATCGTCGAGCTCAGTACTAAGAATTGTCTCACGATCGTCGAGCGCAAAATTCCTTTCGTCGAGCTGAGTTCGACGAACGTCAAACTCATTTTACTTAGCCTTGAAAACTTGAGAGTCTGGAGTCTCTGAGGGTCTTGTTGAAAACTGGTCCATCTGGAGTTGAGCCTAAGGACTTAACCTAGACTCTAGGACACAAAATGACCCTGGCTATACATGATGGGTCACATCCTAAGTCAGTGAACCTAGCCCAAATCAACAAGGGATCCAACACTCCTGCAATCGGCGACCGAAATCTTAGAAGTTTCTGTCGCTCTCGCTCTTTTGCAACAGGCCGACGGTTTGAGAGAGGAAGACGATGAAGAGGGTTCTGTCTATTCACAAGGCTATTTATACTTATAAGTATAAGTATTTTAATTAATAATTTATTATTAATTAATCTTCCAAATAACCCAAAATTCGCATCAACTCAGATTTCTACAAAAATCGCACCGTAGCTAAAAGTTGTCACTAAGAATCCAACGGAGAAGTCGGAACAAAGATTCGACAAACCAAACTTGGGTAAAAATCTCCCGAGGTCAAAACATCATCATTCCCAAAAAAGCTCCACCATGTTCCAAAACGAATCCCGGCTTACAAGGGAATACCAAAATACAGGAGGAATTAGCCAAGGTAATACTCCCAATCCAAAATCTCGGATAACAACGAGCAAAAATCACGCTCGGACAATGATACCCACCAACTAAGCATCAACGTAACGCCTTGACATTAAAATTATGCCAATAAAAAAATTAAATTAAACATCAAAAAATTAGGGGCATTACAGCCACTCCCCCTAAAAGAAGTTCCGTCCCGAAACTTGAAACATAATTGAATCTATTATGAAAGGAACAAAATAACCAAGGGTTATCAGGTAAAAAACTTACCAAAAGAACCTAGGAGAACAGATGAGGATGAACCTTGTAACACCTCCCCTGTAGTGGACGTATAATATGGGTCCGGCCGGGGCCCCACAACATACGAACGCCACAGCTTTAGTATTATAAGTTGATATAGCTACCCAAACTCAAAACACTTGCACAACACAGCGGAAAACCAAGCACAACTAGAAGTTATCCACTAACCAAAAGAGTAATCAAATGGCCTTAAGGCCTTACATCAAATGTCCAAAAGTAAGAATAATACATCAAACAAGAATGTGCATAGCACTCCTAGTCTACCTCGGCATGCAAGCCGGACAAAAGAGTCTCAAACAGACATCATCAAAAAGTAGTGCTACAAAAGAGGGAAAAACACTTCATGGGGCTTAGGCCTTTCTGGCCGGCGTGCTAGCTTCTGCATGCGATCCTTGCCCTGTAAAAATTATTAGTAACGTGGGTCAGCAAAGGCTGACCTCAAACTGTGTAACAACACATCTCCTCCCGGCCGCCCCTAACTGACCCCGGGGAACCCTCCAACCTGCAAGTCAGCACTTCATATGCAAATAAACATCTATAAATAGAAAAGCTTTAAAACAGGCTTGGATGTCTCAATCATCAAACATGTTCTCTACTGGTTGAGCATATAAAGAAAGGGCCTACTATGCAACATGGATGCAACACCCGGGCTTCACCCAAGGTACCCTACAGCGTATGCATCTAGCACAACATCACATCATTTGGGTACTCACATTTCCCCAATTGGCATAAAGCCGCAAACATTGAGGGAGACACAACTCCCTCACACGGCGCACAGGCCGCCACATGGAATTCTTGCCAAGGCCCCACCCGCTCGTGAGCCTAGCCCCGGGCTTGCCTGCAAGCTCTGACGTCTCATGTCAGGATTCCAACAACCACAGACTGACCGATTCTAAGAAGCCTTGCTGGACCCCACCCGCTCATGGCCTCTTTGCCCGGGCTTGCCCCAAGCTTGGCATTCTCGTCAGTCTCACAGAAGGGGACTAGTCTCGCCGGGACACTCTCCACACATGACGCACATGTCACGGGATAGCCAGCCGACCACGGAGACATAGCCACGCCTTGGCACAACACAACCAAGACTAAACACATTGCAATCCCTCTTTGTACCGCAGCGTTCCCGCGCACCAAGGAAAACATCTCCAACTCGTGCGGAGCTAACCTTGTCCACCAAGGAAACCATCTCCATTCTCATACGGAGCTAACCTTGTCCCTCAAGGAAACCATCTACCGCCACGAGGAGCTAACCTTGTCCGGGTTCGACTACACGTACCTTTTCAAGCAAACGAGACAATCACCACCACAACACAAACGGCATCTTGCCGCAACGGAAATCTCTACGAATCCCTAAGTTCGTATGCAACATCACCGAGTCGGACTAACGGTCGCGACTACGGCTTCACCCACCATGCCTAATCCACTAGCAAAGCGGATCTCTAATGCAAATATGCCGGGGACGGACTCAAGCAACCCGGAAGTTCCTCTTGAAACTTGGCAAACCAAAACCCCTCTCATTTGAGAGTTTGGTGCCCAAAATAGAGAGAAAGAAAGCTACATGATGCTAATACATGCATCCTAAGGACCGAGAGGAGTGATGTCGTTACCTTCCGACTCCTCTTCCTTGCCATGGCAAAATAGCCGGATGGAAATCTTCGCAGCGGTCTAAGCTTCACGGATCCGGACTCGGCTCGCGATTTGGAGCACCGAAACCCTTCCTACAGCCCAAGACCTCTTCTTCTTCCTCCTTGCTCTAGTTTTCTCAAGAACTTAGAAAGAGAGGACTTGGAGAACAAATGAGGGTTTCCCACCCTAGAATCGGACTTAACTTCCCAGGAGATGGCCTGAACCGTTAGATCCCAAAACCAGAAAAAGAATGGCCGCGATTCGCCTGGAAAATAGAAGACCTGGGCCGAACACGGCCTGGCACACGACCGTGTCCAGGGCCGTGTGCCTCATTCGCCATCTCAAATCGATGCGACTGGAATCAGACACGGGCATTTGACATGCCCGTGTTCAATCCGACACGCCCGTGTCCCCAGCGACACGGCCGTGTGGCCTGCCGTGTGTCTCCAACGACACGGCCCCAACACCAACCCGAGAGGTGACACGGCCTGGGACACGCCCGTGTCCCAAGCCGTGTGCCAAGTCTCGACACCCGTCGACAGGCATTATGTCGACACCGCGGAAAAACGTCGAGCGAAGATCGTCGACCAAGCGGGACACGCCCTGTGACACGCCCGTGTCACAGGCCGTGTGCCCCAGTCTCGACACATTGTCGAGTGAAAGTGTCGACACTTGGGCCGAGTGTCTACACGGCCTCGACACGCCCTGCGACACGCCCGTGTCGCAGGCCGTGTGCCACCCTCTCGACATCTTGTCGAGCGAAAGTGTCGACACTTGGGCCGAGTGTCGACACGGCCTCGACACGCCCTGCGACACGCCCGTGTCGCAGGCCGTGTGCCTCACTCTCGACACTTTGTCGAGCGAAAGTGTCGACACTTGGACCGAGTGTCGACACGGCCTCGACACGCCCTGCGACACGCCCGTGTCGCAGTCCGTGTGCCTCCTTCCAGAAATCCAAAAATTTTCCAGAACTGCAGACTGACCCTGTAGCAAAAACTGGGGTGTTACAACTCTCCCCCACTTAACAGAATTTTGTCCCGAAATTTCAAAACAAAAGGGTACAAAACTTAAATTGTACCTGACTTGAAGAGTTCAGGATAGTCTTCTAGCATGGTCTGTTCTCGTTCCCAAGAGAACTCCTCACGACCGCAGTTGTCCCATCGAACTTTCACGAGTTTGACTTCTTTATTCCGCAACTGCCGAGTGTCCGAATCTTCTATAGCGATTGGAAGGACTCGCGTCCTCAAGTCTTCCTCAATCGGCACCGATGCTGGCTCAATCACCACGCTAGCCTCCACCAAGGCTTTCCTCAAAACGGAGACGTGGAAGACGTCATGTAATCCACTCAAATCTGCGGACAATGCCAACCGATAAGCTGCTTCTACTACCCGCTCAACAATCTCAAAAGGCCCCAAAAACCTTGGACTCAACTTCTTGAGTCGGCGAATCCGCGAGACGCCTTTGAATGGCTTGACCTTCAGATAAACCCAATCACCAACTGCAAATTCCAACTTCCGGTGACGAGCATTAAAATATTTTGCTTGCCTGTCCTGCGCCACTTTCATACGCTCTTGGATGGTCCTAACCAACTCACAAGCGTCAACTACCACGTCCTTTCCCAAAAGTTTGGTGTCTCCCGCCTCTGCCCAAGACATTGGCGTTCGACACCGCCTCCCATACAAAGCTTCGTATGGCGCCATCTTTATACTAGCTTGAAAACTGTTGTTGTACGCAAATTCTACCATGAAGAGGTGATCCTCCCACCTCTTGCCAAAATCAAGAACGCACATCCTCAACATGTCCTCCATAGTACGGTTCGTTCTCTCCGTTTGCCCATCAGTTTGAGGATGGAACGCCGTACTAAACTTTAGCTTCGTGCCCAAGCTCTTCTGAACCAATCTCCAGTCCTTGGACGTAAATCGTCCATCTCGATCACTGACTATACTCTTTGGAACTCCGTGCAGTCGCACAATGTTGCGAACATACAACTCCACCAACTTCTCCACGCCGTCCACTTTCCGATTAGGGATGAAGTGAGCCACCTTGGTTAGGCGATCCACGATCACCCAAATAGCATCATTACCATGCTGTGATCTAGGCAAACCATGCACAAAGTCCATGGAGATGTCCTCGAATTTCCATTCAGGAATTGGAAGGGGCTTAAGGAACCCGCCCGGTTTCTGACATTCGGCCTTCACCAAGGCACATGTTTGGCAACGACTCACATACAAAGCTACATCTCGCTTCAACCCCGGCCACCAAAAGGATTTCTTCATATCCAAGTACATCTTTGTACTGCCCGGGTGAATGGAGTACTTTGAGAAGTGAGCCTCAAACATCAACTCCTCACGGAGATTGCCAAACTGCGGTACACAAACCCTTCCATCCTTTCTCAAGATTCCCCCGATCATCTCCCAGGTGCTGCTCTCGCCCGTTTGAGCCTCCAACACAAAAGGTTGAAACTCCACACCTAATCGAGTCGCTTCTCGAATACGATCGGACAAGTCGTTTTGCACTTCAATCCAGTTCAACCGAGCCACGCTAGACTCGCCTCTCGCAACACATTTCAATCCAAGGGACTCTCATTCTCGTACCAACCGCTCATCATGAGCTTCGATCCAATTTCCTTGCCCCGAGTACTTTCTACTCAACGCATCCGCCACCACATTGGCTTTACCCGGCATATACTGGATCGCCACTTCGTAGTCTCCAAGAAACTCAACCCATCTGCGTTGCCGCATATTCAAGTCCTTTTGATCCAAGAGATACTTCAGGCTTTTATGGTCCGTGAAGATCTCCACCCTTGCGCCATACACATAGTTTCGCCATATTTTCAACGCGAAGATTACCGCCGCCAGCTCCAAATCATGGACGGGGTAATTTCTCTCATGAGGTTTCAGCTGTCTAGACCCAAAAGCTATAACCTTGCCATGCTGCACTAACACGCAACGCAAGCCGCATCCCGATGCGTCACTGAAAATTTGAAATCCATCGGTCCCTTGCGGTAAACTCAGGATCGGAGCCATCATAAGCCTCTCCTTCAGGGCCTCAAATGCTTGACTGCACTCTTGGGTCCACACAAATTTATGGTCTTTGCGAGTGAGAGAGGTGAGGGGTAGAGCTATCTTCGAGAAATTCTCCACGAATCTCCTATAATACCCGGCTAGTCCAAGAAAACCTCGGACTTCCGCCACGGTCCTCAACACCGACCAATCTCTGATGGCCTCCACTTTCGCTGGATCCACTGCCACCCCATCACCACTAATCACGTGGCCCAAAAATGCCACCTTCTCCAACCAGAACTCGCATTTGGAGAATTTTGCATACAACGCATTCTCCCTCAACACTTGCAAAACCATTCTCAAGTGGGTCTCATGCTCCACATCCGACTTGGAGTACACCAAGATGTCATCAATGAAGACAACCACAAACGAATCCAAGTAATCCCGAAATACTCGATTCATCAGGTCCATGAACACCGATGGTGCGTTCGTCAATCCGAACGGCATCACTGTAAACTCAAAGTGTCCATACCTTGTATCAAAGGCAGTTTTGGGTACGTCCTCATCTCGAATTCGTAGCTGATAGTATCCCGACTTCAAGTCCAACTTCGAATATACCACTGACCCCACCAATTGGTCAAACAAATCGTCTATCCGAGGGATCGGATACTTATTCTTAACGGTCAACTTATTGAGCTCTCGGTAGTCTATGCACAGGCGCATGCTACCGTATTTCTTCTTTACAAACAACACCGGTGCGCTCCACGGTGAAGAACTGGGCCTAATATACCCTTGCTCCAACAGTTCCTGTAACTGTACCTTAAGTTCCGCCAACTCCTTTGGTGCCATCCTAAATGGAGGACGTGACACCGGTCTAGCCTCCGGCACTAACTCGATCGAGAAGTCGATCTCCCGCCGAGGAGGCGCTCCAGGAAGTTCATCCGGAAACACATCCTTGAACTCTGCCACCACAGGCACTTCCTCAATAGACAGTTGGGAGAGATGAACCTCCAATAACGCTACAAGCGCTACACCACCCTGGTTAACCGCCCGCACCAACTGCATGGCCGAAATCAGGGAACAGGCCACTCCACAGAGGCCATCAAATTTGACGTCTGCTTGCCCTTTACTCTTTAGAGTCACTACCTTGGATAAACAATCAATGCTGGCGCGCTGCTCTGCAAGCCAGTCCATGCCCAAAATGACATCGAACTCTACTAATGGTAACACTGCTGCTTCCAGAGCGAAGACAACTCCGTCTAGCTCCCAACAAATGCGCCCTTTAGCCCCGGTGGTCATAGATGACCCATTGGGCATGCGCACTCTCAGCTCTGCTCCCGACGAGAAAGACTCAACTCCTATTCTCCGGATGAAGCTCTCCGCAAGAAAGGAGTGTGATGCTCCTGTATCAAACAATACCCTAGCGGGGTATCCGGAAACTAACACGAAGCCTACAACATAGACATTACACAAAAGTCTAAAAGGATGAAGCACAAAATTTAAACTTAAATTCTCTTCATACCTGTCACCACATCAGTCTGGCGGATCGCTTCTTGCTGTCCAAGGTTGTAGGCCCTTGGTTGCACCGGTTGGAACCGAGAAGCGCTCGACTCCGCCATCTTTCCTTTCTCTGCAGCACTGGGGCCCGAGCGTACAGACTGCTCCTGCTTTGACTCTTGTCCCGCTCCCCCTTGCTGACAAGCACGAGCTATGTGCCCAACCTTCCCGCAGTTGTAGCACGTCGGCGGTCCCCTAGAGTGGGAACCCCCAGGCGTCCAGTTGCTCCTCTCACCAGATCTGGAAGTGAAAGGCTTCTTCCTCCACCTACTCCCATCAGACTTTCCATGAGATTGGGAAGGCTTCCCTTCCCCTTGCTTGGGAGTAAAACCCTTTCGACGCTGGGTTCGCTCCAGATCATTCTCCAAACTCCTGGCGGCTTCAACTAGCTCATTAAATCCCGCCCTCTTCATGGAGATGAGGGGTTGTCTCAGATTTTCCCTCAACCCTTGGTAGAAGAGGTTATCCCTCTCTACATCATCCGCCATTGTCGTTCCCGCATAACGACCCAATCGGGTGAACTCTTGCACGTACTCATCCACTGTCTTGTCTCGCTGCATTAGATGCAGAAACTGCCTCTGCATGGCCAATCGTGTTGAAACTGGGATATACCTCTTAAGAAAAGGGTCCCCAAACTCTTCCACTGACGGGGTGCGTCCCGGGAACAGGCGGCCGCTATGGCTCACCCACCACAACTTGGCGTCTCCTTCCAACATGAACGCCGCATACTCAGCTTTCTTTTCCTCTGGCGTCTCCGCCGCCCTCAAAATTTCTTGAATACGAACCCACCAATCCTCTGCATCTGTTGGCGTTCCAACACCCTTGAAGGACGGGGGATGGAAACTCAGGAAGTACTTCATGTGTCGGTCTCCATGTCCTACCACCACCCTTTCTGCCAAAGGCTCCACTCGCTTGGCTTCTCCGCCTGGCACGGCCGTCGCCGTGTCCGGTGTAGCAGGGGTTGCTACCTGGGTTGCAGCCGCCGCTTGGGCTGCCACCATCGCTTCTGCAAGCATACGGCAGAAGTCGGCCGGGTTTACACCCGTGCCCAAAAGGCCTGGAGCAGTAGCACTGCTCGCTGAGAGATCATCCCTTGCTCTTGAAGTGCCCGCCTCGTTGCTTGCACTCTTCAGGAAAACAAGAAATAAGAGATTAGTCTCCAATCTCAAGACTAAAACATAAGGACACTCACGGTCCCGCGTTACTCTTATGTGGATAACTTCTCTACGCACTGACCTTGAATCTAACCTCCCTCTGATACCAAATTGTAACACCTCCCCTGTAGTGGACGAATAATATGGGTCCGGCCGGGGCCCCACAACATACGAACGCCACAGCTTTAGTATTATAAATTGATATAGCTACCCAAACTCAAAACACTTGCACAACACAGCGGAAAACCAAGCACAACTAGAAGTTATCCACTAACCAAAAGAGTAATCAAATGGCCTTAAGGCCTTACATCAAATGTCCAAAAGTAAGAATAATACATCAAACAAGAATGTGCATAGCACTCCTAGTCTACCTCGGCATGCAAGCCGGACAAAAGAGTCTCAAACAGACATCATCAAAAAGTAGTGCTACAAAAGAGGGAAAAACACTTCATGGGGCTTAGGCCTTTCTGGCCGGTGTGCTAGCTTCTGCATGCGATCCTTGCCCTGTAAAAATTATTAGTAACGTGGGTCAGCAAAGGCTGACCTCAAACTGTGTAACAACACATCTCCTCCCGGCCGCCCCTAACGGACCCCGGGGAACCCTCCAACCTGCAAGTCAGCACTTCATATGCAAATAAACATCTATAAATAAAAAAGCTTTAAAACAGGCTTGGATGTCTCAATCATCAAACATGTTCTCTACTGGTTGAGCATATAAAGAAAGGGCCTACTATGCAACATGGATGCAACACCCGGGCTTCACCCAAGGTACCCTACAGCGTATGCATCTAGCACAACATCACATCATTTGGGTACTCACATTTCCCCAATTGGCATAAAGCCGCAAACATTGAGGGAGACACAACTCCCTCACACGGCGCACAGGCCGCCACATGGAATTCTTGCCAAGGCCCCACCCGCTCGTGAGCCTAGCCCCGGGCTTGCCTGCAAGCTCTGACGTCTCATGTCAGGATTCCAACAACCACAGACTGACCGATTCTAAGAAGCCTTGCTGGACCCCACCCGCTCATGGCCTCTTTGCCCGGGCTTGCCCCAAGCTTGGCATTCTCGTCAGTCTCACAGAAGGGGACTAGTCTCGCCGGGACACTCCCCACACATGACGCACATGTCACGGGATAGCCAGCCGACCACGGAGACATAGCCATGCCTTGGCACAACACAACCAAGACTAAACACATTGCAATCCCTCTTTGTACCGCAGCGTTCCCGCGCACCAAGGAAAACATCTCCAACTCGTGCGGAGCTAACCTTGTCCACTAAGGAAACCATCTCCATTCTCATACGGAGCTAACCTTGTCCCTCAAGGAAACCATCTACCGCCACGAGGAGCTAACCTTGTCCGGGTTCGACTACACGTACCTTTTCAAGCAAACGGGACAATCACCACCACAACACAAACGGCATCTTGCCGCAACGGAAATCTCTACGAATCCCTAAGTTCGTATGCAACATCATCGAGTCGGACTAACGGTCGCGACTACGGCTTCACCCACCATGCCTAATCCACTAGCGAAGCGGATCTCTAATGCAAATATGCCGGGGACGGACTCAAGCCACCCGGAAGTTCCTCTTGAAACTTGGCAAACCAAAACCCCTCTCATTTGAGAGTTTGGTGCCCAAAATAGAGAGAAAGAAAGCTACATGATGCTAATACATGCATCCTAAGGACCGAGAGGAGAGATGTCGTTACCTTCCGACTCCTCTTCCTTGCCATGGCAAAATAGCCGGATGGAAATCTTCGCAGCGGTCTAAGCTTCACGGATCCGGACTCGGCTCGCGATTTGGAGCACCGAAACCCTTCCTACAGCCCAAGACCTCTTCTTCTTCCTCCTTGCTCTAGTTTTCTCAAGAACTTAGAAAGAGAGGACTTGGAGAACAAATGAGGGTTTCCCACCCTAGAATCGGACTTAACTTCCCAGGAGATGGCCTGAACCGTTAGATCCCAAAACCAGAAAAAGAATGGCCGTGATTCGCCTGGAAAATAGAAGACCTGGGCCGAACACGGCCTGGCACACGCCCGTGTCCAGGGCCGTGTGCCTCATTCGCCATCTCAAATCGACACGACTGGAATCAGACACGGGCATTCGACACGCCCGTGTTCAATCCGACACGCCCGTGTCCCCAGCGACACGGCTGTGTGGCCTGCCGTGTGTCTCCAACGACACGGCCCCAACACCAACCCGAGAGGTGACACGGCCTGGGACACGCCCGTGTCCCACGCCGTGTGCCAAGTCTCGACACCCGTCGACAGGCTTTGTGTCGACACCGCGGAAAAACGTCGAGCGAAGATCATCGACCAAGCGAGACACGCCCTGTGACACGCCCGTGTCACAGGCCGTGTGCCCCAGTCTCGACACATTGTCGAGCGAAAGTGTCGACACTTGGGCCGAGTGTCGACACGGCCTCAACACGCCCTGCGACACTCCCGTATCGCAGGCCGTGTGCCACCCTCTCGACATCTTGTCGAGCGAAAGTGTCGACACTTGGGCCGAGTGTCGACACGGCCTCGACACGCCCTGCGACACGCCCGTGTCGCAGGCCGTGTGCCTCACTCTCGACACTTTGTCGAGCGAAAGTGTCGACACTTGGACCGAGTGTCGACACAGCCTCGACACGCCCTGCGACACGCCCGTGTCGCAGGCCGTGTGCCTCCTTCCAGAAATCCAAAAATTTTCCAGAACTGCAGACTGACCCTGTAGAAAAAACTGGGGTGTTACAAACCTCTCTTATAGCTGCCTCCAACTCTCAAGTCGCACTATCCATGTCTTGGTTCCGCCACAAAACTTTAACCATAGGTATGGTCTTCCTCCACAACAATCGATCTTGAGTATCTAGAATGCGAACAGGCACTTCGACATAAGAAATGTTAGGATCCAACTGGGGCACAAAATCAAGAATTTGTCGGCAGCTAAGCACACATTTCCGCAACTGGCTTACGTTAAATGCATCGTGCAAACCAGGAAAACTTGAGGGCAAATCTAACATATAAGTTACAATTCCAAAATGCCTAACAATCTTAAAAGGTCCCACATACCTGGGATCCAACTTGTGATTTTTACCAAACCTCTTGATGCCAGACATCGGGGAAACTTTAAGAAAAGCCATGTCCCCAAGAACAAATTACAATTCAGTCCTTCGCCGATTTGAGTTCTTTTCATTGAGTTCCTGATCTATACAAAGCTTTTCTTGAATATACAGCATGGAAATATCCATTTCCTCTAACTCTTTCGTACCCAACAATGGTACTTCGCCAACTTCAGCCCAAAATAAGGGAGTTCTGCAACGTCTCCCATATAAAGCATCAAACGGGGCCTTCTACAAACTCTCTTGATAAATTTTATTATATACAAATTCCATCAGCTTCAAACGCTCATCCCACGCTCCTATGTGGTCCAAAATATAACATCCGATCATATCCTCAATGATTTGATTTACTCTCTCAGTCTGACCATTTGTTTGTGGATGATAGGCGTTGGAATACCTTAGATCGGCACCCAACCCTTCCTATAAACTTTTCCAAAAGTGAGGCATAAACCTGGAGTCTCGATCTAATATAATACTAACAGCTACTCCATCTAGTCTGATGACCTCATCCAAGTATAAGTCAGAAATTTTCTTCATGGAGTAGCCGATTTTGAACGGCACGAAGTGAGCACACTTTGTCAGTCTGTCCACTATAACCCAAACTGAATCATGTCCTCGGGGAGATCTTGGCAACCAGTAATAAAATCCATGGAAATACTCTCCCATTTCCAACTTGGAATCTCTAATGGCGTCAATTTGCCAACTGGACTTCCATGATCGGCTTTAACTCGCTTAGAGGTGAAGCACTCAGATACAAACTTGGCTATAACATTCTTTATGACATACCACCAAACGATCTGCTTCAGATCCATATACATCTTTGTAGAACCGGGGTGGTATGCAATGCTAGAACCGTGCCCCTCACTACACAATTTAACGTGGATATCTTTGACATCAGGAATACAATATCTGCCAAGTTACTTCAAAGTACCCGCGTCATTAATAGAAAAGTGTGGTAACACCCCTTTTTCGGTTCTATTATAGAGGTGCAGTAGATCAGGATCATCCTTTTGATGTAGCCTTGTAAGCGTAATCCATGAAGGCTCTGCCACCTCCAAACTGCTCAAATATTCGCTACTTCCGACCGAGATGCCCATCAACAGAAACTCCTCTACCAAGTATTCAATAGAAAGTCCAAACATTTGCACGGTCTTCCTACTCAGGGTGTCGGCTACCACATTAGCTTTTCCCGGATGGTATTGGATCTCAACATCATAATCCGCAACATATTCTAACCACCTCCGCTGGCGCAAATTCAACTCCTTCTGAGTGAAAACGTACTTAAACTCTTATGGTCTGCATATATTTTGCATAAGGCGCCATACAACAGATGCCTCCACAGCTTCAAAGCATAAATTATAGCGTCAAACTCCAAATAATGCATAGGGTAATTTCTTTTATGAGTCTTTAACTATCTCGACCCATACGTAATCACTTTGCCTTCTTGCATCGAAACAGAACCAAGTCGAACGTGCGATGCATCTACATACACAACTTATTCTATCCCTTTGGTATGCAAGATCAACACCAGAGCAGTGCACAATCTCCTCTACAATTCCTAAAAAGCTTCTTCACACTTATCACTCCAAATTAACGTTGTGTTCCTCTACATAAGCTTGGTCAACGATACAGACAACAAAGAGAAACCTTCGACAAACCTCCTATAATACCCTGCCAACCCTAGGAAACTTCTTATCTCTTTGAGTGTGGTAGGTCTGCTCCAATCCATTACAATAGAAATCTTCTCTGGATCAACAGAAATTCCGTCCTTATTAACCACATGACCCAGCATGGAAACCTGAGGAACCTAAAACTCACACTTGCTCAACTTAGCAAACAACTTATGTTCCCTTAAGGCAGACAAAATCAAACGCAAGTGTTGGGCATGCTCCTCAGCACTCCGGGAATAAACTAGAACATCATCTATAAACACGACCACAAAACGGTCCAGAAAATCCCTAAACACTTTGTTCATCATGTCTATGAAGGCAGAGGGCGCATTGGTCAAGCCAAAGGACATCACCAAGAACTCAAAATGTCCATACCGAGAATGGAAGACAGCCCGTGGAATATCTGTCCCAAGAATCTTCAACTGATGGTAGTCTAAACGAAGGTCAATCTTCAAAAATATTGTACTACCACGCAACTGATCAAATAAATCATCTATTAGCGGCAATGGATATCTATTCTTGATAGTCACCTTATTAAGTTCCCTATAGTCAATGCACAATCTCATGGATCCATCTTTTTTCTTCACAAACAACACAGGAGCACCCCAAGGCGAAGAACTTGACCAAATAACTCCGCTCTGCAACAAATCATCTAGCTGGGTACACAACTCTTCCAACTCACGAGGGTCCATACGGTATAGTGCCTTAGCGATAGGACGAGTATCCTGCTCAAGATGTATCATAAACTCTATATTTCTCTTAGGTGGAAGAGCGAGAAGATTATTTGGGAAAACATCAGGGAACACACACACCATCGGAACATCCTCGACACTTGGCAAACTACTAACGGTTCCCAAACTTGAATCCAAATAAGCAACACATCCGGAATCTAAATGGTTTCGAGCACATACCGCTTAAATAATTAGGGAATCCTGGCATGGATAACCATAAACACTCCTTGTTTGGCTGTTGTCCATCTTGAAGTCCAAGCGCTTGACCTTGCACTGAATGACTACATCATATTTGGACAACCAGTCCATGACTAAGATCATATCAAAGTCTTCCATATCTATCACCTTCAAATCAGCAACAGCTAGGAAATCGCCTCACAGAATCGGACAACTCTGAATACCTTGGTCCGACATCACAGAATCACTAGAGGGAAACTCGACATGAAATGCATTACCAGTATAATTGAGGGTCATATGATGATGCTCAACAAAATCCCTAGCCACAAATGAATGTGTAGCACCAGAATCAAAGAGGACACGTGCCCAATTGTTCATTACCTTAAACCTTCCTATAAAATCATATACGTAACTAGCCAAACAACATTGAGGCTAAAACTACGAGCTAAAATGAAGAAACCAAAACTAGGTTAGGATCTAACATGAAATCACCCGAGTAGACATCCACGCTTCCTCCAAGGACACCACGTTTAGCTTGCCCTTGCCTTTGTCAAAATGTTGCGGTGGCGACGAAGCCTGAAGCAGCACTAGCTGCAACGTGGGTTGATACTACGTGTACTTGGACTTAACATGCCAATACTGTCCACACTGAAAGCAGACCTTATCCTTAAACCAGAAATGGGAAGCATCATGCCCCTTTCTCCTGCATAGAGTACAAACCAGATCTCCTTTGGGAGCGCCGTGAATAGCATCCACTTGCTCCTTATTCTGAGCTCCTCTTCTCTTAAAACACTTCTCGAACGGGTGGCCTGGTCAGCCACTGAAACTGCATACCTCTTTGCTTCTCTTCCTCGAAGTAGAACCAGATTCTTTAGAGTCCTTACCTCCTTCGAACTTTCTCTTATCCTTCTCAATAGTTGGCCTCGATTCTTAGCATTTTCAATAGTCTCAAACTTAATAGCAGCCTCTATTGTCTCAGCATAGCTCTTAGATCACAGGTCAGGGGCAAAACGGCTTAGATTACTAAATTCCACCTCATACTCACTCACTGTGAGCTGCCTCTGCTTCAGATATAGAATGTTATTCATCAACTGGTCTCGCTCGACCGACAGTAAAAACTTCTTCAGCAGCAACTCCTTAAAGGCTTCTAATGAACATCCCTCCTTAAGATTTTCCTTCTCACTCAACCACCAGCTCTTTGCCAGACCCACTAGCTGGCAGGCAGGCAACGACCATCACTCTCTGGTCGTCAAAAACTCCTAAGTAAGAGAACATCTCCTCGATAGCTATGATCCAGTTGTCCAAAGCCATAAAATATGCTCAACCATCGTAGGTAGGATGTCCTAGTCGCTGGAAGTGCGAGATGAATTTCATTTCTAGTTGCAACACAACTGGGGTCACCAGAGGAGCAGGGGGAACATGAACAACTTGACCCACAGTAGGGTCTTGCATTCTAAGCAGTTGTCCTGACACAACGGTCAACATGGCTTGGATCTGCGACTGCATCTCCAACATTTGTCTAGATAGGGCCTCATTGCTCTGTCGCAATCCTTCTATTACGGCCTCATTCTGTGCTCCATATGACTCGCCCTCAAATTCGGGATTCGACACGTCGCAGGACGTCTCGACATTCTAATAACACAATTAACAACTAATCAAAACTTAGTTTACCGCTAGAACAACACAACTTAGTTCAGACTATGCATGCACAAATACTTACTTAAGCTGCTAACTTGCTCTGGGAATTTCATTAATGATGTCAAGCCTAAACTTAGGATGATACACCGTCATCTTACTGACTCATGTGCCTAACCATGAATGTATGAATTCTTGTTCTTTTTGACTCAAAACCATGTGTGTACATATATCATCATGTAAATCTTTAGCTTGCCATGCATGATAATGCATTGTTATGTCATGCATGTTATGCTATGCAATCTAAAAAAGGCCTTAATACATGTTATGAGCGGCGTACACATGAAATATTATGCATCATATAATACATAATATCGCATGAAATGAAAAGAAAATCTAATGTTCAATCATGTGATGATTGTTATACATCTCATACTACATAATAGTCACATGTTTTGTCCTATGAGGATTCATATACAAACACATATTATGCATCCCATACTACATAATATGCCCCGTATACTTCTTGTCATGTTTATGAGTGTAGTGTTCATACTTCAGCCAAGACCCACTGATGGCATATCGTTGTGTGTATGCAATGGAACAAGATAACTAAAACTAACTTGAGATGGTTATACGACCAATTATCACACAACCCATCCCTCTGATACCTACTGTGACAACCTGTATTTTCTCCGAATTTAAAGTATATCAGAGTAAGAGAAAACACATGTTGTAATGTCATGCCATACAGGTGATAACTGCGGATGTTTAGGAAAACACCAATCCCAACACAATTTATGAAAAATACTACAATATGATGTGAGAAAAACATGTTTTAACTTAAGTTTTGGATGGTCGTATCCCTCAGCTCAGTTGATCAACTAGTCCACAAGTGAAATTATAGTTATACGCTGCGTAAAATAGTTTGTTTATATTATTTGACATCCTACATGAGCAAAACATCCATATAGGACAACTCATGATATGCAAGACTCTAGATTTAGTATAAGTATAGAAATTAGTTTGTTCGTTCAAAAAGATAAGGTGACCTTAGTTTTTTTAGAAAATGATATGCATGAGATAGAAGTTATACTTTTATAAATTTAAAATACCCAACATGCAACCTAGTATAAAACCTTCCCAGAGAGCAAGTAAAAGCCAATGAATCACATAAAATGACTTAGCAGCTAATAAGTACTAATCAGTAAACAAAATCCTATGGGCGTCAACATCCTGACACGAACCCAGTAAAGTAAAGTATGTCTGAACTAAAGGAAAATACAAATGACAACTACGTCACGACCAGTGAGGAAAAGACAGATGCAAAACACCAGTCAAAAGCCAAAACTTCTAGCTGCTGAACCGGTTATTGCTCCAAACCTAAGGCATTCAAAGAAAGAACAACTCAACAAGTATAAAAATACAACTGGTGATCAAGGGTAACGAGGTTAGCAATAAACTAAACAGGAATAAGGGTTGCCAACCCATCATGAGGAAACTGACAAGACTCAGCAAATTATACATTTGACTAAGGTAAATGATTACATATTAAGTTCAAAAGTAAGAAAGATACACCAAGTGCAGAACAAAGCCATGCTTCAAGAATTTCTGCAAAATTAAGAAAAAATACATATACATGTACAATACGAGGAAAGAGACTTAATAATTTCCACTCATGTGAATCATTAACGATGGTAAGAAATGGTCCGAGTCGGTGACCGCATTGTCTAACCCAAACTTACAGATCCCAAATATTTCAAGAAGTTACTATGGTGGTGGCAACACTGTCCAACACATCCAGACAGTCCAATTATCTCAATTAGACAATAGGGTGGTAGCCTCAATATCCAACTCACCCAACAATTGAAATATATAAGCAAGGTTTTGTAAAGGTGGCCACATTGTCCAACTTAACTCATGGTCCAATATATAATTCTAGCAGTATAAAGATTCATAACTTGGCACTAGGTTGGTGGTCCTTTATCCATTGTCAAGGCCAAGGCCACAACTAAACACCCATAAACATCAATAAAGATCTAACCAAATCACTAGATCTCTCCCCGTAACAAAAGGGAAGAAAGAATCCCAAAAGAAAACCTCTTAAGCCATACTCGACGAATTAGACCCAATTTGGCGAATTTGTTCTAAATCCACACTAATTAGTTGAGTATACTCGACGAATATAGTGGATACATGATGAATTTCACTTAGCAATGTTAATTATTTTAATATATGACGGATCAGCAAAATTATCCCAAGTCCACAGAAAAGCATCGAGTCAACTCGACGCCGCATTGAGTGCATTTAATGAACTCAATGCCAAATAGCTAAACTCAATGATTTTGCCTTCAACCAATGTCGCGTTGAGTACACTCAACGTTCTACTCAACGCGTCGTTGAGTACACTCAACGCTTTTGCCTTATAGCCAAACATCACTTGACACACTCAATGCCAAACTAGCATTTCTCGATGATTTCGTCGAAAAGTATCTCCAAAAATTCCCATTTTTGGAAAGAAGATAGGTATAGCTTAGAATGACTCCCTGTCCAAATTTCAGGTCCTTTGGACAAGAGATGAAGTGGGGGCACATTTTTTAGTCTCTAACTAACCCTAGGTATAGTCCACACCAAAATGAGGGCCCTTGTCAAACCAGACATCCAATTGGTTCAATAATTTTAAATTAAAGTACACTCCTAGGGCTACAACTTTTATGTTTACCATTTTTTCACTAGAGGGATATAGGTATTTTTAATAATTAAAAACAATTATTGTATAAAGTGTGATAGAAAAATGCAAATGCTATAGTTTGATTTTATTTAATCCCGCACGGCTCTTGGTGCAAGATCGAACGACGCTGGGTCATCTTCTACCTCCAGCCGATGGCCCAGATTGCATCTTCCTGGGGCAACTTCCAAGCACTGCCGCCGGCCACCCAGCCACCTCCCCAGCCGGCCACCACCACCACCTTCGTCGAGGTGGTGGCTATCGTCAGGCGGCGGCACAGCCTCTGGACGAGCCATTTCCGACAATCCCGACAAGATGAAATTCAACCCAAAACCAGGAAATTACTCCACCTGATCGGTCTCAATTGAGCCCGATTCTTGTCCCTATTGATTCCTATGTTCTACCCACAGAGAGAGGAAAATGGGAGGACCTTTGTGGTGGTCTGGAGTTGAGCCGATCGCCGGGTTGCCATTTGCGGTGGTGATGTCGCCGGAATTCCGCAACAGCACGGTGGACAAGCTTGAAACTGCCGGGGGAAGGGTGTAAATGACTCCTTGGTGCCCAATGATGCTTTTAAAACACCCATACGGGGTAGGGGAGGGGTGTGGGTTGAATGGCCATTAAGGGTCATTCTCGACCATGGTGGTGGGGGATGTATCTGGCTTGTGGTGGCTGGGAAACGACTGGAGACTCCTCCTCTTCACCGGAGGAGTTGAATCTAGCCATTAAAGGTGGCCCTTGGCCTCCCTAAGCCATGAATGGCTTCTTCCTCCCTCTTTCTTTTTCCTCCATTAAGGGTGAGGTGGAGTTCTCTCTCTCTCTCCTGGTCACCAAGGCTTACTTGGTCATCCCTTTAAGCTATTTGCAGCCCACTAAATCATATCATACATAATTAAAAGGTGGTTAGCCCAAATGAAAAAGGGCTTGAGCTTGGGTTACCCCATTTGGGCTAAGTTGACCTAAACTAGACTAGGGTTGACCTTAGTTATTTTGACCTTTTGGGTTGCCCAAATTGATCCTTGGTGACCCATTGGCCTCCCCCAGGGTCTTGGTTGGACGGGTAGGGTTGTCTTGGCACTTTGGTCAACATGACCATTTGGGTTAACCCCAAGGGGTCTTTGGTGACTCATTGACTTCCTCTTAGGTTTAGGAAGACCTTAGTAGGGTTGGTTGGGCATCTTGGGGGTCTCTTGACCCTTCGTTAGGGCACTTTGACCTATTTGGGGCTAGGGTTGGCTTGGGTCAACTTAGCCTCCTTAGTTGACCCAATGGGTCCTTGGTGACCCATTGGCCTCCCTTTGGGCATGGGAAGGTCCAGGTGGGTGCCTTTGGCCAAGGGGAGGTCAGTTGACCATGTATGAGCTTAATTTGACCTGATTATGATTTCGATTGACTTTGGTCAACTTGACCAATTTAGTTGCCCCTAGTGGGTCCCTATGGCTCTAATGTACCCTCTGACAGGTTGGTGAGGTTGTGGTGAGGTCTTGGAGTCATGGTGAAGCCCCATGATCACCCTAACCCAGTGTTTAGAAATCTACTATTTGCAGACCAAAGTGATCTCACCAACATTCCTAGGTTCACTTGGTCTTCCTAGGGTTTTGTCATGACCTAGTCATGACAAAACCACTCCTAGGGGTCTAGTTGTCTGAGGGATGTTACAGTGAACCACCTTGGTCTACAAATAGTATAATTTCAATTACTAGCTTAGGGATGACCATAGGGCTTCACCATAACTCCATGACCCCACCATAATATCTCTAACCCATTAGAGGGTCCAATAGAGGCATAGAGACATATTGGGGTCAACATAAGAGGCCAAGTTGACCAAGGTCAACCTTGTCACATCCCGCATTTTCTCATTTATATAATGAATCAGAGCACGAGAAAACTACGAGCTGTGATGCCACGTCAAGCAGGGGATAACTGCTGACGCTCAGGCAACACTCTAATCCTTCAAATCATAAGTTAAAATGAATAGAAAACTGATTTTTTTAATTAATTGGCCGTATCCCTCGGCTCAGTGGATCAGATAGTCCATGGTTTGAAAACTAATTTTATACGTAGCGGAAAATACTTCATTTATGCTAAACATCCTAAAAGAGCGCATAAGCGTCCTAAGAGGACAACTTACACTATGCAAGACCCTAGATTTCAATTTATAATATTTATAGGGAAAACCATCTTTTTACGCATTGGAAAATAGAGTTTGAGCTTTTATAAAACATGCTGATCATGCAATACATATAGTAGTTCTATTATAGGGTTTAAAGTAACTAGCAACCTAGCATAAAACATTCCCAGAGAGCAAGTGAAACTACCACAAAACAGGTAAACTAGCAGCTAAGCAAATACTTAATATCACAAAGGAAAAATCACCAACGAGCGTCAACAACCTGACACGAACTCGCTGGTGAGCATGTATGTCTGTACTACTACAAGGCTAAAGAACTACCTCGACAAGCGAGGAAAACACTGCCAAAGCGCAGTCCACAGAGAAACTCCTGAAACTAGCCGCACAGCCGGCTACAGACCTGAACCTGAGGCATTCAAAAGAAGAACACCTCAGCAAGAAATAATGAAACAAGTGGCAAAGAAGCATCAGTTAATAATTGAATAAAAGAACAGAAAGAAAAAGGGTTACCAACCCTGCAAGAGTAAATGCCGAAAACTCAGCTAAAGAATCCAAAAGAGGACAAAATGCAGGTGTAATAATCAGCAAAGTGAGAGAAAATGCAACAAGTACAGAAACGTACCAAACTCCGCTCAAGCCTGCAGAGACAGAAGAAAACCAATATGCATCAAATGAACAGTAAGAAGGAACTAACAGTCCTAAACTTGTAAATCATTAGCACTGGCACAAATCCCAAACCTGTGTCGGAGACTAAGAACAGTCACAACCGAACAACCAGGTCCAGGTGTCTCAAGAGTACTAAAGGGGCCGCCACGGGGTCCACACACATAGAGTTCCGACCTCTTACAGGAACCCAAAAATAATATCCAAAGGAGGGAATGGTGGTGGCCACGGCTCGATCTCCCCTGGTACCATACTCCTTCAGAAACCCAGCTACCACATGCTAAGGATCCACGATTCGGCGCCAAAGTTAGCCGACAATACCACTTAGAAGCTACCAAGTTCTACGACCAAAACCCGCCGACTTATTTCCCCCTACCCGCCGATTTATTTTCCCCTACCCGCCGAGTTATTTCCCCCTACCCGCCGAGTACAACTAAAATAAAACTGATAACTTCCTAGTTTGGCCGACTACAAGCCCAAAACTAGGAACATTCCAATATTACCTATTCTACGACAAGGAGGAAAGAATAATAAAACAAAAAAATGCAACTCATGGAGGCACGCAAGGGGGAAGAAATCCACTTGCCTCAAATCGACCTTGAAAACGTCACCCAAAATACTCCACCTCGTAGATCCGTCCAAAAGGGGACACGCGGAGACGAGATCTACGAAAAAAACGGACAACCGGGGTTAGGGCCGAAAAAATCTATGGCGAAACGGTCACCGAAACGGGAAAAACTTACCGCGATCTCGAAGCTCTCGCCGAGAGCTTTCCAACGCCGCGATCGGATCGAAAATCCGTCCACCGGAACGGCGGTGGCGGCCGCCGGAAGTTTCGCGAACGGAACCGCACTCGTCAAAAAAAACGCACAGGGGGGGGGCTGCTGTCTCGGGGAAGAAGAAGGGAATTTCTTCTAACTTATATATATATAAATATATATAATTAATAATTATAATAATAATTATTAATTATTAAAAAAAGGCATATAAAAGGGGGGGGGCCTGTCTCACCGAACTAATGATTCGGTGAGAATCATCTCACCGAATCATATGCATTCGGTGAGATGATTCTCACCGAATGCTTACCTCTCTTTTTTTTATTATTTATTTTTTTATATAAATATATATATATATAATAATATATATATAATTATTATAATATGATAACTTTATATGGTTACGGAGGGCCAAACGCACGCCGAATCGAACGAAATTCGCACCGTAGGCGAATGACGACGCTACGAATCCAACGGCGAAGTTGAAATCGAATTCCGACGCACCGTTTTCGAGATAATAATTTCTAAAGTTAACGGCGTACGCGAAAACATACAAACTACACTCGCGCGCCGAGGCTCCAAAAATGCTCGGAACGCGACGAAACTTGACGAGCAAGTCTAAAATTAGCCGATCTAATTTCCTAATATAAAATTTTCCACTCCCGACGCAAATCCCAAAATTTGGCCGGTCAAACCTAACGAACGCAAACGCGCTACGACAAAGTCGGTAACAAAATCCGACGAGCAAAACTCGGGCCAAACTCCCGAAGCCAAAACACAAGCATTCCCCAAGAGGCTCCACCGAGTCACCAAACAGACTCCGGCTCGCTAGGGAATCTTGCTGCCAGGCATTATCAAGCCACACAGGGAACCTAAAGAGCTAAAAGCACGCTCTAACAACGCCACCTGACCAAAACGCGCTAACATAACGCTCTGACGTCAAAATACGTCAAATAAGAAATTAAATAAATCACTGGAAAATCGGGGGCGTTACAGTCACTCCCCCTAAAAGAAAGTTTCGTCCCGAAACTTTACGCATAAAACAATTCTACCAAAGAGGAAAAGAAAATAACCAAGGGTTATCGAATGCTTACCGAGCACAACTAGGAGAACAAATGAGGATGCGCCTCCCTCATAGCTGACTCCAGCTCCCAAGTCGCGCTCTCCACGTCTTGGTTTCTCCACAGAATCTTTACCATCGGTATTGTCTTTTTCCGCAACACTCGATCTTGCACATCCAAAACACGGATAGGAACTTCCACGTAGGAAAGGTTAGGCTCCAACTGGGGCACTGCATCCAGCACTTGTCTGTCACTTAGCACACACCTCCGCAGTTGGCTCACGTGAAAAACATTGTGCACGCCAGGAAAATTTGCGGGCAATTTCAACTTGTAGGCTGACACACCAATCCGCTCCACAATTTCAAATGGTCCCACATACCTCGGGTCCAACTTATGGTTCTTACCGAACCTCTTCACTCCAACCATCGGGGAAACCTTAAGGAATACCATGTCCCCCACAGAAAATTCCAAAACGGACCTACGCCGATTGGCGTTCTTCTCGTATCGCTCTTGAGCTATCTGAAGCTTCTCTCGAATAAGCTTTACAGAGACTTCCATTTCTTCTAAGGCATCTGGACCTAACATCGGCCTTTCACCAACCTCAGCCCAAAACAGAGGAGTTCTACATCGCCTTCCATATAGCGCTTCGAAAGGAGCCATTTGCAGACTCTCTTGATAACTGTTATTGTATGCAAACTCCATCAACCTCAAGCGTTCATCCCACGCTCCTCTGTGGTCTAATATATAACAACGGATCATATCTTCCACAATCTGATTAACACGCTCCGTTTGACCATTGGTCTGTGGATGATATGCGGTAGAATATCTCAAGTCCGTTCCCAATCCTTCTTGAAGGCTCTTCCAGAAACGAGACGTAAACCTGGAGTCTCGATCTGATACTATACTTACGGGTACTCCATGTAACCTGATAACTTCATTCAAATATAGCTCCGCTATCTTCTTCATCGAGTAACCAATCTGAAAGGGTACGAAGTGCGCACACTTTGTTAATCTATCAACAATCACCCAAACAGAGTCATGCCCTCGGGGAGATCTCGGCAAACCAGTAATGAAATCCATTGAGATACTCTCCCACTTCCAAGTTGGAATCTCTAAAGGTGCTAATTTTCCACCAGGCCTTCCATGATCAGCCTTAACTCTTTTGCACGTAAAGCATTCTGACACAAACCTTGCAATGTCACCCTTCATCCCAATCCACCAGGCAATCTGTTTCAAGTCCTTATACATTTTTGTAGATCCTGGATGGTAGGCCACACTTGAACCGTGTGCCTCACTGCACAACTTATCTCGAATTTCTCGAAAATTGGGGACGCAAAATCTACCGCGGTACTTTAGAGTACCCGCGTCATCGATCGAAAAGTCAGGCAGCTCCCCCTTCTCAGTTCTATTATGAAGGTGCAGTAGATCAGGATCGTCCTTTTGATGAAGCCTCGTAAGAGAAATCCATGACGGCTCAGACACTTCCAAACTGCTTGGCGAGTCACACCTACCAACTGAAATATCCATTAAAAGAAACTCTTCTACCAACAACTCAGTGGAGAGATTGAAAATTTTCCCTGTCTTCCTGCTTAAGGCGTCGGCTACCACGTTAGCCTTACCCGGATGGTATAGGATCTCCACTTCATAATCAGCCACATACTCCAACCATCTGCGCTGGCGCAAGTTCAACTCCTTTTGAGTGAAAACGTACTTCAAACTCTTATGATCTGTATAAATCTTGCACTGCGCGCCATACAACAAGTGTCTCCACAATTTCAATGCATAAATAACTGCTGCGAATTCCAAGTCATGCGTAGGGTAGTTCCTTTCATGAATCTTAAGCTGTCTTGACCCATACGCAATAACTTTTCCTTCTTGCATCAGCACACAACCAAGACCCACGTGGGAAGCGTCCATGTAAACGGCATAGTCTAATCCTTCCGTAGGCAATGTCAATATCGGAGCAGTGCACAGTCTATTCTTTAGCTCTTGGAACGCTTCTTCGCACTTATCGCTCCACACAAATGCTGCATTCTTCTGCGTCAGCTTAGTCAATGGCGCAGATAACGTAGAGAAACCTTCTACGAATCTTCTATAGTAGCCAGCCAACCCTAGGAAGCTTCTTATTTCTTTGGGTGTGGCAGGCCTCGTCCATTCCATAACTGCGGCTATCTTTTCTGGGTCGACAGAGATTCCGTTCTTGTTAACCACATGACCCAGGAAAGAAACCTGAGGCAACCAGAACTCGCATTTACTTAGCTTGGCGAACAACTTATGGTCCCTCAAGGCAGACAAAACTAGACGCAAATGTTGGTCATGCTCCTCAACATTGCGTGAATACACCAACACATCGTCTATAAATACGACCACAAACTTGTCCAGAAAGTCCTTGAAGACCCGGTTCATCATGTCCATGAAAGCAGAAGGTGCGTTGGTCAAACCGAACGACATCACCAAAAATTCAAAATGTCCATGTCGGGAACGGAAGGCAGTCCGCGGTATATCTGATTCACGGATCCTTAACTGGTGGTAGCCCGAACGAAGGTCAATCTTAGAGAACACGGCGCTGCCTCGCAGTTGATCAAACAAATCGTCTATCCTCGGCAACGGATACCTATTCTTGATCGTTACCTTATTTAGCTCTCTATAATCGATGCACAACCTCATCGATCCATCCTTTTTCTTGACGAACAAAACGGGAGCACCCCAAGGCGAAGAACTCGGCCTTATAAATCCGTTCTCAAGCAACTCGTCTAACTGGATACGCAACTCCTCCAGTTCGCGTGGGGCCATCCGGTAAGGCGCCTTGGCAATAGGACGCGTACCCGGCTCCAAATCTATAATAAACTCCACGTCTCGATCAGGCGGGAGACCAGGAAGATTAGCTGGAAAGACATCAGGATAATCACGAACCACCGGGATCTCCTCCAAACACGGCAAACTAACCTTGGTTTCTAAAACCGAAACCAAACAAGCAAAACATCCGGAATCTACAAGCTTTCGAGCACATACCGCCGATATAGTCGGAGAATCCTGGCGCGGATAACCGTAAACACTCCCGGGCTGGCCGTTGTCCATCCTGAAGTCCAAGCGTTTACCCTTGCATTGGATCACAGCATCATATCTGGACAACCAGTCCATACCTAGGATCACATCGAAGTCTTCCAGATCTAACAGCTTCAAATCAGCAAACGCGAGGAAATCGCCTAACAAAATTGGACAACTCTGGATACCCTGGTCCGAAACTACAGATTCGCCTGAAGGAAACTTGACACAGAACGCATCACCAACACGATCGAGATCCAAACGGTAACGCTCTACGAAGGCCCTAGCCACAAACGAGTGGGTAGCGCCGGAATCGAACAGAACACGCGCCCAGCGGTTCTTTACCTTAAATCGTCCTATAAAATTGCACACGCGACTAAGGAAGCGAACGCTCAAAACTATAACTATGAGCCAAACATTAGAACTAGGGAAGAATCTAACCTGATATCACTTGCGTGGACGTCTGAGCTTCGTCCATAGAGACCACGTTCAACTTCCCCTTTCCCTTGTCCACTCGCTGCGGCGGCGGCAAGGCCTGAAGAGGAACTGGGTGCAGAGTAAGCTGAGCTTGCGGGCACTGATACTTGAGATGACCCACTTGACCGCACAAGAAACAACTTCTAGTCTTCTTCCAGCACTGGGCATCATCGTGCCCCGGCTTCTTACATACCGAACAAAGCAAATCTTTCTTTTGGACACCTTGGATCGCATGAATCTGCTCTTTCTTTTGAGCTCCTAACCTTTGATAACATATTTCCAATGGATGGCCCGGTCGGCCACAGAAACTGCATACCTCCTTGTTTCTCTTCCTCGGAGCAGCGTCAGGGACCTGAGCACTCTTACCCTCATCAGATTTTCTTTTATCCTTCCTCAGTTGTTGACCTCGATTCTTGGCATTATCAATTGCCTCTACCTTTAAGGTAGCCTCCACCATTCCAGCATAACTTGAGGTCGCATAGGCACTTGCTAATTGCTGGACGTCACTCCTTAGCCCAGCCAGAAATCGCTTGCTTCTATTTTCGTCGGAACTCACCAAGTCTGGGGCAAATCGGCTTAGCTTACTAAACTCGATTTCGTACTCGCTAACCGTGAGCTGCCTCTGCTTTAAGTGCAGGAAATCATTCATCAGACGGTCTCTCTCGACCGATGGCAGAAACTTGCTCAGAAGTAGCTCCTTAAAGGACTCCCAGGAACACCCGTCCTTTAGACCTTCTTTCTCCCTCAGCCACCAGCCCTTCGCCAACCCCTTGAGCTGATATGCGGCTAGCATCACCTTCTGGTCATCAGTGATCCCGGAGTATGAGAACATCTCCTCGATTGATATCATCCAATCGTCTAAGACCATGTAATCTGCCTTGCCATCATACGTCGGAGGCCTAAGTCGCTGAAACTGAGAAATAAAGGTCATCTCTGGTGGCACCACGACCGGAGGCACCAGAGGAGCAGGGGGAACAGGGACAGCTTGACCCACAACAGGGTCCTGAACTCTCGGAATCTGCCCTGCCACGACTGCTAACAAGGACTGGACCTGAGACTACAAATCCCCTACTTGCTTTGACAAGGCTTCATTGTTTTGTCTCAGACCTTCTATCACTGCGCTGCTCTGCGCACCTGATGATTCTCCCTCCGACTGGGGAGTCAACCTTGTCGAAGGACGCCTCGACATTCTAATGGAACAACAAAACACTAATTAGACACCTAGCCCACCCACTAGAACCAAACAACATAGTACAAACAATACATACTTAAGTACTTGCTCATGCTGCTAACTTGCTCTGGGATTTTTTTTTTTTTTTTATAATAATGATGATATGCTTATCCTACGATGATTCACTATCATCACACTAACTCTTGTGCCTAGATCGGGAATGCATGAATTTATATTCTTTTTGACTCAAAATCATGTGTGTACACATGTCATCCTGCAAATCTTTAGCTTGGCACGTTGTGCTTATGCAATGTTATGCTATGCATGATTGTGCTATGCATTCTAAAAAGGCCCTAATGCATGTTATGAGCGGCGTACACATGAAAATGTTATGCATCCCATACTACATAACATTTCCATGCAACGAAAAAGAAAGCGTGCTAGCCGCATTCATGTGGTGAGGTTATGCATCCCATACTACATAACCCTCACATGTTGCCTCCTATGGTGGATCCATATACAAACACATATTATGCATCCCATACTACATAATATGCCCCGTATACTTCTTTATGCTCATGAGTGTAGTGTTCGTGCTTTAGCCAAGACGTGCTGATGACATATCGGTGTGTGTATGGTATGAATCTAAACACCTAACACTAACAGGGACAGGTTGCCCGACAATTTGTCAAGCAACCTCCCTCTGATACCAACTGTCACATCCCGCATTTTCTCATTTATATAATGAATCAGAGCACGAGAAAACTACGAGCTGTGATGCCACGTCAAGCAGGGGATAACTGCTGACGCTCAGGCAACATTCTAATCCTTCAAATCATAAGTTAAAATGAATAGAAAACTGATTTTTTTAATTAATTGGCCGTATCCCTCGGCTCAGTGGATCAGATAGTCCACGGTTTGAAAACTAATTTTATACGTAGCGGAAAATACTTCATTTATGCTAAACATCCTAAAAGAGCGCATAAGCGTCCTAAGAGGACAACTTACACTATGCAAGACCCTAGATTTCAATTTATAATATTTATAGGGAAAACCATCTTTTTACGCATTGGAAAATAGAGTTTGAGCTTTTATAAAACATGCTGATCATGCAATACATATAGTAGTTCTATTATAGGGTTTAAAGTAACTAGCAACCTAGCATAAAACGTTCCTAGAGAGCAAGTAAAACTACCACAAAACAGGTAAACTAGCAGCTAAGCAAATACTTAATATCACAAAGGAAAAATCACCAACGAGCGTCAACAACCTGACACGAACTCGCTGGTGAGCATGTATGTCTGTACTACTACAAGGCTAAAGAACTACCTCGACAAGCGAGGAAAACACTGCCAAAGCGCAGTCCACAGAGAAACTCCTGAAACTAGCCGCACAGCCGGCTACAGACCTGAACCTGAGGCATTCAAAAGAAGAACACCTCAGCAAGAAATAATGAAACAAGTGGCAAAGAAGCATCAGTTAATAATTGAATAAAAGAACCGAAAGAAAAAGGGTTACCAACCCTGCAAGAGTAAATGCCGAAAACTCAGCTAAAGAATCCAAAAGAGGACAAAATGCAGGTGTAATAATCAGCAAAGTGAGAGAAAATGCAACAAGTACAGAAACGTACCAAACTCCGCTCAAGCCTGCAGAGACAGAAGAAAACCAATATGCATCAAATGAACAGTAAGAAGGAACTAACAGTCCTAAACTTGTAAATCATTAGCACTGGCACAAATCCCAAACCTGTGTCGGAGACTAAGAACAGTCACAACCGAACAACCAGGTCCAGGTGTCTCAAGAGTACTAAAGGGGCCGCCACGGGGTCCACACACATAGAGTTCCGACCTCTTACAGGAACCCAAAAATAATATCCAAAGGAGGGAATGGTGGTGGCCACGGCTCGATCTCCCCTGGTACCATACTCCTTCAGAAACCCAGCTACCACATGCTAAGGATCCACGATTCGGCGCCAAAGTTAGCCGACAACACCACTTAGAAGCTACCAAGTTCTACGACCAAAACCCGCCGACTTATTTCCCCCTACCCGCCGATTTATTTTCCCCTACCCGCCGAGTTATTTCCCCCTACCCGCCGAGTACAACTAAAATAAAACCGATAACTTCCTAGTTTGGCCGACTACAAGCCCAAAACTAGGAACATTCCAATATTACCTATTCTACGACAAGGAGGAAAGAATAATAAAACAAAAAAATGCAACTCATGGAGGCACGCAAGGGGGAAGAAATCCACTTGCCTCAAATCGACCTTGAAAACGTCACCCAAAATACTCCACCTCGTAGATCCGTCCAAAAGGGGACACGCGGAGACGAGATCTACGAAAAAAACGGACAACCGGGGTTAGGGCCGAAAAAATCTATGGCGAAACGGTCACCGAAACGGGAAAAACTTACCGCGATCTCGAAGCTCTCGCCGAGAGCTTTCCAACGCCGCGATCGGATCGAAAATCCGTCCACCGGAACGGCGGTGGCGGCCGCCGGAAGTTTCGCGAACGGAACCGCACTCGTCAAAAAAAACGCACAGGGGGGGGGCTGCTGTCTCGGGGAAGAAGAAGGGAATTTCTTCTAACTTATATATATATAAATATATATAATTAATAATTATAATAATAATTATTAATTATTAAAAAAAGGCATATAAAAGGGGGGGGGGGGGGGCTGTCTCACCGAACTAATGATTCGGTGAGAATCATCTCACCGAATCATATGCATTCGGTGAGATGATTCTCACCGAATGCTTACCTCTCTTTTTTTTTATTATTTATTTTTTTATATAAATATATATATATAATAATATATATATAATTATTATAATATGATAACTTTATATGGTTACGGAGGGCCAAACGCACGCCGAATCGAACGAAATTCGCACCGTAGGCGAATGACGACGCTACGAATCCAACGGCGAAGTCGAAATCGAATTCCGACGCACCGTTTTCGAGATAATAATTTCTAAAGTTAACGGCGTACGCGAAAACATACAAACTACACTCGCGCGCCGAGGCTCCAAAAATGCTCGGAACGCGACGAAACTTGACGAGCAAGTCTAAAATTAGCCGATCTAATTTCCTAATATAAAATTTTCCACTCCCGACGCAAATCCCAAAATTTGGCCGGTCAAACCTAACGAACGCAAACGCGCTACGACAAAGTCGGTAACAAAATCCGACGAGCAAAACTCGGGCCAAACTCCCGAAGCCAAAACACAAGCATTCCCCAAGAGGCTCCACCGAGTCACCAAACAGACTCCGGCTCGCTAGGGAATCTTGCTGCCAGGCATTATCAAGCCACATAGGGAACCTAAAGAGCTAAAAGCACGCTCTAACAACGCCACCTGACCAAAACGCGCTAACATAACACTCTGATGTCAAAATATGTCAAATAAGAAATTAAATAAATCACTGGAAAATCGGGGGCGTTACAAACCTTAAGCCTAAGAAAGTCAACTTAGCTCAATTTGGGTAAATTGACCACCCAAGTGTCAAATTGATCTCACCCCTAGTCTCGTGGCATCATGGGGGACCCAATGGCCCTAAAATCTCCATGCCTAAGTCACCCAAGCAGCTAATTTGGACAAACTCAACTCATAGTTTAATTTGGTCAATTTGGGCTAACCTAGCCCAATCCAAGTGGGTTAAGCCCAAACTAATGTGGCCCATTGGTCTAGGAGGGGGAAAGATACCTTTGGGGCCCACTAATTTCAGAGATTGGTGGCTAGGAGAGAGAGGATGAGAGTTTCCCCATTTTGGAGGAGAGAGAAAATGGGAGCTTAATGTCCATCATGGCCATGGAGGCTCCATAACCCCCCACTTTTATGTGGCTTTTACTCCTATGAGGGAGAGTAGAAGTTTTCAGGAGGTGGCCGGCCAATAGGGTGGCTCAGCCCCCTCTATTTGGCTGAAATCGAAAAAGCCCCTTTATGGTCATTAATGGAGTTTTTCAAAATTGAGGAGTTACAAGCCTCCTTTCCTCAATTCCCTCTTTAAGGACCTTCACCGGAGCAAGGACAAGCGTTTCCCCCGATCCTTCCTCAGTTTCATTGAGGTTGGTGTATAAGTTGTAGAAGAGCCTAAGCTCGGTGGCCGAAAATGGTGAGGAGGCAAAGCACTCGCGTTCAAGCCACAGACCAGGTCCTCCTCTACTCCTTCATGGGTTAGAACTTAGGAATTGTTAGAGTAAAGAATCAGGCTCAATTGAGCCCGATCGGGTGGAGTTTTTGTCCACTGGTTTTTCGTGAACATGAGGGTGTCGGGTTCAATGCAATTCACCATCTCCGGCATCCAAACCACTGCCAGTCGATAGCCCTCACCTCGACGGAGGTGGCAGTGGCAGTGGTTGGCCAGGGAGGTGGTCGGAGGGCCAGGAATTGGGGTTGGAGTTGGCTCCAGGTCAAGTGACTCTGAGCCGTTGGCTGGAAGAAGAAAAAGGTCAGCCGCCGTCCGATCCTGCTTTAAGATCTGTGCAAATCATGATGAATTAAACTTTAGGGTATTTTTTATTTTCTGTCACAGAAATTCAGCTGCCTTAGAATTTAAATTAAAAATAATAGTGGCCTTTTCAGAAAAAAGTGGTCAACATGAAACTTGTAGACCTATGAGTCTATTATATTTTAAAATTGATTTGAACCAATTTGGAATTGAGGTCATACTACAGAACTCATTTTGGTGAGGTCTATACTAAGGGTTCATCAGAGTGTTTGGAGTGGCCCCATCAATCCTAACTTCCAAATGACTTAAAATTTGAAACATAAGCGATTCATATCTAAATCTATAATATATCCAAAACTGGAATTTTTTGTAAAACATATTTCTAATGTTTTGGAAATCATTTCATTATTCAAGTAAGGTTTAATTAAAGTGTCTAAATACCTCCAAATACTCCCAAATTTTGTTGAGTGGTCCTTGGAGACAATATAAGATTCTGTATAAAATTCCATCCCATTTGGATATGATTTGGTTTAGAATTTGGTAAACACTAGCCTAGGCCCAAAAGGGTTAGTTAGGTTAAAGTGTTCCTTGTGGGTTTGAGTGACCAAATCACCTCAACATAGGTTGAAACTTGGGCCACCGATTTGTTATGACTGTACAACCCCGTATCCGGCGAGTGGGGTGAACCAGGAACTAGACCGACCAGCTCAACTCACTCAGGCCCCAGGCGAGCTCGGCAGAGAAACCCAAGCCCAAGCTCGTCATTCGACGACCGCGAGCTCGGCATTCACCGAGCAAGCCAGGATTCGTCGAGCTGAGGCCGACTAATGGAGGCCAACCGATGGGCGAGCTCGATGTCCCAGCTCACGCTCACGCGAAGGAGCTCGGCTACAGCAGGGGAGCCGAATCTTCAGGGATGGCCGAAACCCCCAGCTCACCCAGATCTATGAGGTACTTCTTACTATTTTGCCCCTGCTGGTCTGCCCATAGCCCTTCAAAACGGCGGAGTTTGGCTGTTGGCAGACCCAGCCAAGTGTATTTTGGTAACTTCAGGCCAGTTCAGTTTGGTTATTGACAGTTCAAATTCTGAAATCTATAAATAGGAACCATGGGGTACCTCAAAAAGCATCCTTCCTGTGCTCTCTGGTTTCACCACTCAAGCGCTTTCTGAGGATACCTTAGCTTGGCCTTTGGATAAGGAGGGGAAGCACTCTAAGATCTTCCGGGTGTGTGGTGGGTCCTCCCCGCCGAGCCCTTGTGTCAATTTTTCTTTGTCTCCCTTGTTGTTTTGCTTGTAGGAGAGAAGTAGGTGTGCGATCACCCCTTCCCAGAAGGGGAACTCCACAAGAGACCGCTTTTCGGTTTCAATATTTTGGTCTGGTGAGCATGGAGCGTGGTCGGCACAGAAAACCTTCAGCGAGCTCGATGACAGGAGGACAGGGATCTGACATGCCGGACTCGCCGCCCCCCCCTACCTATGGCCACGGTGGGGATGTATGAAGATTTCAGTAACGAGGTGCTGGGCCTCGTAAAGTTCGCACTCGGCACGCAGGCCAAGTGCTAGACTTCGGTTGTCCAGATCGCAGCCGCCCCCTCTCTGGGCGAGGACACCCCCGGCATGCGAGCTGGGAAGGAAGTGGTCGAGGAAGGCTGGGGGTGCGAGCTCCCCGGGCGCGAGCTCTTCCCCGGCTTGGCAGGCAGAGGCCGGCCCGGCGAGCTGGACCCGCGTGATGCGCCAGCTCACCCAGTAGGGGGAGGCAGCCCCTTCAGCGAGTTGGTCTCTTCAGCTCCAGTTCCAGAGGGGTTCAGGTAACCCGAGATGTCCTACTACACCGGGAAGGGAGACTCGGTCCAACGCGTCTAGTGGTTTGAGGACGTGTTCTCGATCCAGCAGATGTCGGATGGGTTCAAGTGCCGACTCTTCGTCATAACCCTCAAGGAGAAGGTGAGGGAGTGGTTCCCTCAACTCCCGGCCAGCTCTATCTACTGCTTTGAGGACCTATGCAGGGGGTTCATGCTGAGGTTCACTACCTCGAAGAGGAGGAAGAAGAAGTCAGAGTCTCTGTTCCACATCAAGCAGGGAGTGAATTATACATTGGGAAGCTACGTCGACCGGTTCTAGGTGGAGGTCACCCAGGTCCAGTAAATGTCGGGGCACAATCTGATGATGGCTCTCACCCTGGGCCTGCAGCAGGGCAGGATGGAGATAAATAGAGTGCCCCCTCTCCTACGAGGAGTTGATGGAGAGGGAGGTGAGAGAAGTTGATGGGGAGGCGTCAAATCTGGAGTTCGCCCGAAAGCTGGCTAGGTGGGCCACGGAGGAGGAGAAAGAGTCGAGAGGAGGAAGAGGACAGGAGGAGAGGAGAGTTGAGCCCCGGTATAGGGAGCAATGACAGCTCTAGGGGCAGCAGCAGCCCAGGTGGGGGGGTCAGGAACCCGACCGTCGGCTGGGCTGGAGGCCCGAGTGGCAAGGGTAGGGTCCATAGAGAGGGTATCAAGGAAGGGACCACCATCAGTGGGGCATGATCAATTCTACCCCCCAGGGTGGAGGCAGGCCCAGAGGCCTCGACTCCCCGATCAAGAAGAGGCCATGGTCATAGCCATAGGGGAGAGGAGGAGAGCAGCAAGGAGGAGGAGGAGAGAAGTTAGGGTGGAGTTGCCCTACTGTGACTTCCATCAGGAGGAGGGGAATGCCACAGCCACGTGCCCAGAGTTCCTCAAAATGAGAGGGAACAGGGAGCAACAGCAGCAGCAAGGGCGTTAGGAGGTGCAGATAGAGGAGGTCCTGCCTCGGGCTGAGGAGGACTAGTGTGAAGACTGGCTTACCTTCTCCAGGAGCAATATGCCGGATCATGATGATCCATTTTGCGATGCGCTGATCATCCAGATAGCCATAGAGAATTTTACCGTCTCCCGGATCCTCGTCAACAATAGAAGTTCCGTCAAAGTCGTCTTTAAGAAGGAGTTTGATGCGATGAAGGTGGAGGTGAAGAGGGTGTTGGCCTCGGATGGGCCCTTGTTCGGATTCTCGGGGGAGAGGAAGGAGGTAGAAGGAGGAGTGGGGCTTCATGTCACTCTGGGGGGTCAGTCCAGGAACTGCAGGTTCATCATCGTGGACACCCCCAGCAGCTACAATGCCATCTTCGGGAGGACCCTCATCAGTGCCTTCCACTGCATCCCCTCATCGTTCCATCAGTGCTTAAAGTTCAATGTCGAGGGGATCTAGGTCCGGGTTAGGGGGGACCCCAAGGTGGGGCAGGAATGCTACATCACCGCCGTAAACTCCATATCATAGCAGGAGGGAGCCGAGGAGATGGAGCGAAATATGGAGGAGGCGCAGCAGGGAGCTGGTAGGGAGGAGATGGAGGTGGAAAGCTGCATCGAGGTTGAGGTGGCAGGAAGAGGTCGGGGGGAGCTGGCCGAAGTGATGGCTGTGGAGAAAGAGGTAGAGGTGGTGGTGCTTGTCCCAGAGGAGAGGGATGTTGAGGAATGGGGAGAGCAGTCCAGGCTAGAGGCTGCGGAAGTGGTGGTGGAGCTGGAGGTCCTCACTTGTGGAGGCAGGGTGAAGAAGGTTCGCGTCAGCATAGGGCTGACCCCGGAGGACCCGGGTAGTATGATAGCATGCATCCAGAAGAATGTGGACATCTTCGCATGGAGTGCCACGGAGATTCCGGGGGTTGACTCGGACGTGGCTTGCTACCGCCTCAACTTGGACCCGGGAACACGCCCCGTACAACAAAAGAAGAGGTCCACCATGGACAGTCTAGCAAAGCCCATCAGGTAGGAGGTAGCCAAACTCCTCAAGGCCGGCTTCATATCCGAGATCCAATACGTCGGCTGGGTCTAAAATGTAGTCATGGTAAAAAAAGGGGACGGTCGGTGGCGTATGTGTATCTACGTCTATTTGCTTAATAAATCTTGTCCTAAGGATTGTTATCCCTTGCCGCGGATCGACGCGCTGGTTGTGTAATACACCCCCCCCCCCTCCCGGATCCCAAAACACGGCACGAAGGGGTGTCTTATGCCCGGAATAGCCGCCTTGCAGTAGTATTAGCACACGGGCTAACCTGTACCACAAGACGCCTATTCAGCCGGCTACAACCAATATCAATATAAACATGCCAACCCAACCATAATATAAGCAAGAAGAAGTCAAATACACACAAAGCATATATGTCCAAATACATCAAATAAGAGAAGATAAAACATGCTTCTACAATATCAGAGTACAGCTATAAAATTGATGAAACGGGCTACATAAAAATCTCACAACACTCACATCAGTAACCGACGTTAGCGACGGCACCATCATATTAGGCCCTGTCATCCTGGACTGGTTGTCCTGCTGCAAAGTCTGCGGCTGCTCTTCCTGCTGGGTGACCTCCTAAAAAAGGAAGACGTAGCAACCGTTAGTCGAAAAGACTAAGTGGCTTCACATCCGCTCCCCCGGCGACTCCTCGGCACCGGGCGGAGAAAGGAACAAGGGTACAAGTATAATACAAGTAGTAAAGCAGGTACAAGCAGGTGGTAATAGTACATGAATAACAACATTATAAACTAGTAGTTCTACTTGAATAATAATATTACAGACTAGCAGTTCTACTTGAGCAATTAGTAAATCAACAAGTACAAGTAACTACAGCAGGAAAGTAACTTAACTTATAAGGATGCCCATACAAGCTTATAAGTTAAGGATCGGGTTACATAAAAGTAACTCATCGTATAAGAGTTCCCATAGAAACTTATACGATGAGGGTCTTGTTTGTGCAATGCTATGTAATGGTATGTATGTTATACATTGACTCACCCATGATCACACACATGCAATTGCTATGTCGACACAGACTATAGTTCCCACTATTCGAGCAGGTAGCTAACCTCTTAGGCATCAACCGTCGTGGCCAGGCAGTGACAGTAGAGCGGGCATCTCTACTGCTAGGCGGGTATCCACACTACTTCACCTAGGCCTCCGTACACCTCAATGCTAAGAACACAACAGTGGAGCCCATGCGTATTATGGCCCAACGGGGTCTCGGGTAGATGTGCACCGAGAACACAGCCCGAACTAACCTGGTGTGACTCGGAAGGGGCCTCGAAAGAAGGTATGAGGACACAGCCCAACCGTTTACTTGGCACGGAAGGGGCCTCAGGATGTGAACACCGAGGACACAGCCCAACCGCCCAAAGTCTAAGCGTCAACTCCAGTCTGTGTGACGATCGACGAGCCCGTAGACCTGCCACACTATCCTTAACCCAGGATTACGACATCGCGTGTCGACTCACACCGCATGCAAATGCCACGACACCGTAGTATGGAAGGGGCCTCGGAAGTAAGCACGAGGGCATAGCCCAACCATCCATATATACCTCATCTCAACTCGAACCCAACTAGTAACGTTCAACAACGCACTTACATCCATCCACAATACTACCTGTAGGGAGTCTACGCTCTAATATTGGACTACTACATTTCATTCTAACCATCATACATGCTCATGGCCATGGTTTATCCTTCTATTTGTCATACCAAATGGTTTCAACATATTATAAACATGATGCGCATTATTAATAATCTACCAATTTGTATACAGTCATTTCATTCATCATATTATAAACATGGTGCACATTTATAATAATCTATCAATTTTAGAAAGTCATATCATGCATTAAAGCTTGCTCCACAATTCAGTTTTATGAAATCTAATTAACAAGATTTAACAATCATAGCACTACAGTGGTTAGCATAAACTAGTTCATCAAAAATCTCGAGTTATTTTGCAACATCGATTCCACCGAATTCAAATTCATATTATATAAACCCCAGAATTTAAGTGTAGAATAAATCTGGACAGCAACTTCGACCGGAGATTCCTGAAGCTACATGAATCCGGTGAAGACGTGTAACCCCTCGATGGAAAGGTCTTTCCATGGGCTACAACTTTCATAATCAGCCCACAGACCAGATTTGGATGTATCCTATTTGACATACGCTTCGAATTCCGCTGCATACAGAACACAATTTCTGCAAGCAGGATTTATCGGACATCATGTTCATTCAGACTTTCCTGTGGCTACAGACTTCGCATGAAGACGTGCAACCACACGTTATAAAGGTAGTTTCAAGGGATTTAACTTTTGTGTTTAGTCGAAAGCCCAGATCTGGCAACGTCCTACATGAAAATGGCCAACAAGATCGCTCCGCGTAGAATACAAATTCTGCATGCTTCGTAAAGAGGAATGAACGACATCGGTTCATCTTCCTCTCCAAGTCAATCTTCCAAAATCACTCAAAAATTTCCTCCTCCCTTATTCACCCTCATGAGGCAATGATTCTTCAAGAAACCATCCACCCATCATCACATAGAAGAAAGGGGAGGTTGAAGAGATCTAAAACCTAGAACACATGTCCTAGCACGGTCGTCCCTAGAAAACTCCTTCTCTCCATAAAGACTCTCTTGAGTCGATATCTCTCCTAAGAGAATAACTAAAGATCTAGCACCAAGGGAGAGGGTAGGAAGCTCACCTCATTTCCGGTGTTTTCGCCATTTCTGGCCATGGATCTCGTGACTCTTCTCTGCGGCATCTTATTTTCCACGGCGGCGGCGGATCTTCTCCTCTAGAACTAGATCCAACGACTTCCTTCTCTCAACAGGAGTTTCTCTCAGAAAAACGGCTGTAATGAGGAATGAAAACGGCTAGGGTTATCACTTTCCATTTTATATAAAAGTGACACGGGTAGGGACCCGCCCGTGTCCTTACCCGTGTCCTACTTAGGCGAAGCATTACGACGGTTTTTATGCGTCGGTTCAATACTAGACACGACACACGGGTGGGACACGGCCGTGTCGGCCCAGTCACGCCCGTGACATGGGGCGTGTAACCCACTCGAGACTTACTCGAGGGGACTTACTCGATATAAAACCAACTACTCGAGTACTCGGATAGGACATGCACGTGTCACAGGGATGACACGCCCGTGTCACCCCACTCTTACTCGAGTACCTTTCCACCTACTCGAGTATGAGCGGGACAGGCCCTGTGACACGCCCGTAACATAGGTCGTGTACCCTATACTTGACACTCGACGATCGTCGAGCGCTAGTCATCGACCAGAGGGAACACACGCCCTCCGACACGCCCGTGTCGGATGGGACATGCCCGTGACAGTGGGCATGTTCCCTCTATCGACCATTTTTGTCGACCAAAGTCTCGAGTGTCGATACAAAGGAGGACACGCCCTAGTTCACTCCCTAGACACGCCCGTGACATGGGGCGTATCTCGCCCGAACACTTCATCGAACCCATTTTCGTCGACCTCGCGACTGCTACGAACCCGATCAGGATACGCCCTGGGACACGCCCGTGTCCCAGGTCGTGTCACCCAAAAATTTGCCAATCCCAGACTTTGGGCTGTTACATGCTTCCCAGTTATCAGTACTCCCCTGACCCCAAGTCAGCTCTCCTGGCTCAAAAACACGCACAAGGGGCCTAGTGCGATTCGGGACGTTACAAATCCTATAAACAAACAAAAGATTTGGTCCCCGAAATCAGGCTATGGGGAGAAATGCATAACAGAAAATATAATATGCTTTTAAATAAAATTACCTTGAGCAAACAACTCTGGATAGTGTTTTTGCATCACATCCATCGACTCCCATGTATATTCCTCCTTCCCATGATTGGACCATAGCACCTTCACCAAGGGAACACTTTTGCGGCGTAACTTTCTTGTCTCGCTATCTACGATCCGCACCGGCTCTAGTCGCGCAGACCTATCAGACGCCACAACACCATCAGTTTTGGGGATGTATTGATTGTTGGAGTTACCATGGTGATTTGGAAGTGATAAAACATATAATCTCACTGCCAACGCGATATGATCCTGCAGGGTCGCACATAAGAGATGTGGAGAAGTTGGGTGATTGACTGTGTTGGTAAAGGTTGCCAATCACCGATCTGAATGGGGTTGTGGGCAAGGTGTTGCCTTAAAGAATCATCGGTTTGGGAAAATGTTGCCTTGGAGGGCTGGTAAGGATTGTCGTCCGAGGGTCGATAACATTCGTCGAGAATCGTCTTTCTGATTCCCGCCGATCGGCGAGAATCGTCTATCTGATTCTCGCTGATCGACGAGAATCGTCGAGAATCAATATGCTGATTCTCGACGATCGACGAGTTCGACAAGTATCGTCGACCGTGGCTCGACGGTCGACGAGATTCGACGTGTATCATCAAGTGAGGCTCGACGATCGGCGAGAATCGTCGAGTATTGTACTCTGATTCTCGCCGATCCATGGTGATGCTCGCTGATCGATTCTCGCTGATTCTCGCCGACTCTCGCCGATTGATACTCGCCGATTCTGAATCCTATTTCTCGGTGGTCTGCGGATAGCGATTTTCCTAAGTCTTTTATGCCTTCGGTATAAAAGGGACACTTAGGGTTTTCGGGGAATACATGCTTTTTGACAGCCGATCGAATCGAAAAAGACGGAAACCGTTCCGCCTTTCCGTTCGCCGATCCCGAATCCCGCCGCCGACGGAAGGGTTCCGCCGCCGCCGTGTTCGTTCCGTCGACCTCCTCATTTCCGGCGATCGTCGTTGGTGTTGCTCTTCCTGGCGCGGACCTAGCAGTCCGTGGAATAGCAAGGTGCGGTCATCGTTCTTCCCGATCTTTCGTGCGACGGAAAGCCCGGTGTTCTCCCGCTCGTGTGGACTTCTGCAGAAACGTGGACATTATTCCACGTACAACTCGCCACCAGCAGGAACACAAAGTTTGGAGCATCTCCGTTGAGTTGTGACTCAACGCCACCGAGGTAATTTTTGCCTAGTTTTTGCTAACTTCTTGATTCAACGTTCATGGCCCGATCCACATCTCTTTGAGTTTTTCTAGATATTTTTCTCTTTCGTTGCGTGCACAATTGTTGTGCCATCCCCATAGAGAAACCCAACAGTGGTATCAGAGGGAGGTTTCGGCCATGATTCTTGTTTTGGAAGTTTTGTTATTCCAGTACGTGTAAACCTAGGGATTTAGAAGTGTTCTAAATGCCTAGATTTAGTCTTGGTACCCTGCCAAGAACGTCTGGAATTGCGTGGGAATTTCTAAGTGTTAGAAATTGTTGTCTCCTTAGCAGTAACCATCCCTCGAGTATGTTTTGGATTTTGAATCCAACATAGAGAGATGAGCTTGTCTACTGCTCTAAGTTGAGTTGTCTTTGCCTTTGTCCAATGCATGTAAATCTGAGGATTTGGAAGTTTCCGGATGTTCAGATTTAGCCCTTCCTTTTATCAATTGTTGATGGTGTTAGGATGTGCACATAAGGGATGCATGTGGTTTTAGGAGAATTGTTTTTCTTTGGATGTGCATGTTGATCAAATGTTGATCATGGTTAATTGTTAACCTATAATTAAATCCCTTCATCAAATATTAAGTGTTCGGATGCCTTCGATGGATGACACTCTTCCTGCCTCGATCGATGAAGTGTGGGCTTGCCAAAGCAAGGTGCATTAATCTATCTTGGTAAGGGTGCGAGCGGATAATTGTGATATCCCACTGTCGACATCGGGTCCATCTTAACTAGGTGACCTCAAAGGTTGAGTGCCTAGAGGCATAGGGTTGGCATGCACCATATGATGGATGCGAATAAGGAGTTATTCACCAACCATACAAGAATTGCATGAGGATGCAATTGGCAAGCGTTGCCTACCTAAATAACCGCATCGTGAGAGAAACGCCAAAGCGGACTCATAGTGTTGGTGAAATACGGATCTTGTCCACTAAGAGAGTAGCTCGCAAGAACTCTCTGAATTGTTAGTGAGGGCTATCATTTCGAATAAAATAGTGGGAGTATTTTTAATTGAAGTCCAAATTAAAATAAATTGTATTTGAAATTTTGGTACTGATTTTATTCTGCATAAATTCTTGTAGAATTCCATGGCAAGTGTGTCACACTCCACATTATCTCTGAGAGCCATCCTTGAGAAGGATATGCTCAGTGGGACAAATTACATGGACTGGTATAGGAACATGAGAATTGTTCTCAGGCAAGAGCGAAAGCTCTATGTCTTGGAAGAAGAAGCCCCCGAGGTGCCGACCGGGAACTCTTCCCGTGCTGAGAAGGATACTTATAAGAAGTATACTGACGATGCTTTAGATGTCGAATGCCTTATGCTTGCCACTATGAACTCTGAGCTTCAGAAGCAACATGAGAACATGGGGTGCAAGGAGATTGACGAGCATCTCAAGAAAATGTTTCAAGGGCAGGCTCGTCAAGAGAGGTTCGACATCACAAAAGCGTTGTTTCAGTGCAAGATGGGAGTTCGAGACTCAGTAGGGACTCACGTACTCAAGATGATTGGGTATATAGAGAACCTTGAAAGGCTGGGTTTTCCTCTTGGTCAAGAGTTGGGCACAGATCTGATCCTGCAATCGTTGCCGGACAGTTATGAGCAGTTTGTCTTGAACTACAATATGAATGAGATAGACAAGACACTGCCCGAACTCCTAGGCATGTTGAGAACTGCCGAAATCAATATGAAGAAGGCTAAGCCTGCCAGCCCCATACTGATGGTGCATAAGGGCAAGGGCAAGGCCAAGAGTTCTAAGAAGACGAAGGTGGGACCTAAGTCATACCTTGAGCCCAAGTCTTCAGCACTGATGAAAAAGAAAAGCACGGTGAAGCAAGGGAAATGCCACCACTGTGGCAAGGCTGGTCATTGGAGGAGGAACTGTCCTTCGTACATTGAAGGTCTGCAGAAATTGAGGGGAGGTATGACTTCCGCTTCAAATATTTACGTTATAGAGATAAACCTTTCTGCTCCTTCATCTTGGGTATTGGATACCGGATGTGGTTCTCACATTTGTACAAATATGCAGGAACTGGGAAGGAGAAGATTGCTGAGTAAAGGGGAGGTGGACCTCCGCGTCGGCAATGGAGCAAGAGTTGCTGCTGTAGCCGTAGGAGTTTACCGTCTTTCTTTGCCCAGTGGGCTTGTAATAGAACTTGATAACTGTTATTTTGTTCCGACCATAACTAGAAACATTATATCTATTTCATGTTTGGACATGATTGGATTTTCTTTTATAATTAAGAACAATTGTTGTTCTATATTTAAGAATGATGTTTGTTATGTTGTAGCCCAATTGTTTAATGGTCTTTATGTTTTGAACTTGGACCATCTGATCTGTAATGTAGAAAATAATAAAAGACTAAGAACAAATGACTCGAACCCTACTTTTCTCTAGCATTGTCGTTTGGGCCATATCAACGAGAAGCGCATATCCAAACTCCATAGAGATGTACTTTTGGACTCATTTAATTATGAATCATTTGAGCGATGCGAATCTTGTTTGTTAGGCAAGATGACTAAAGCTCCTTTCACTGGTTATACTGAGAGGGCTGAGGATCTCTTGGGTGTTGTACATAGCGATGTATGCGGACCCATGAGTTTCATGGCTAGAGGTTGGTTTTTCTACTTTGTTACATTTACTGATGATTTCAGTGGATACGGATATGTGTATCTCATGAAGTGCAAATCCGAGACCTTTGAAAAGTTCAAAGAGTTCAAGAATGAAGTAGAAAAACAGTTGGGTAAAAGGGTTAAAGCACTCCGATCTGATCGAGGTGGCGAATACCTGAGTCATGAGTTCCATGATCATCTGAAAGAGTGTGGTATTGTATCACAGCTCACTCCACCTAGAACACCACAACATAATGGTGTATCTGAGAGGAGAAATCGTACTCTGTTAGACATGGTACATTCGATGATGAGTCATGCAGACTTGTCTGTTTCCTTTTGGGGTTTTGCTTTAGAGACTGCTGCAATGACATTAAATCGCGCTCCAATGAAAACGGTTCTGAAGACACCATATGAGATATGGACTGGGAAGCATCCTAATATGTCGTTCATTAAAATTTGGGGTTGTGAGGCATACGTGAGACGTTAAATGCCTGACAAGCTGGAACCCAAATCGGATAAATGTTATCTGGTGGGATATCCTAAGGAAACGAAAGGGTATTACTTTTACCTACCGTCTGAGGGCAAAGTGTTTGTCGCAAGGACTGGTGTCTTCTTGGAGAAAGAGTTCTTATCAAGAAAGACTGAAAAGGTAGAGCTTGAAGAAGTTCAAAAACCACATGTAATGAATGAACCGGAATTGGATTCTGAGACAGGACTACAAGATGTTGTAGCTAGAGAACCTGCTCAGGGAACACAAATCCTACACAGATCTGGTAGACCGAGGTTTGAGCCTGAGAGATATGGATTTCTCGTGTCTCAAATAGGTAATGTGTTGCTTATGGATCATGATGATGAACCAGCAACCTACCAAGAGGCTGTGAATGGACCGGACTCCGACAAATGGCTTGAGGCTATGAAATCTGAAATGGACTCCATGTATGCAAACCAAGTTTGGAACTTGGTGGAACCACCTGAAGGGGTACGACCCATAGGGTGCAAGTGGGTCTTCAAGAAGAACACCGACATGGATGGGAATGTACAGACATTCAAAGGGCGACTGGTGGCTAAGGGTTTCAAGCAAATTCATGGTATTGACTATGATGAGACCTTTTCCCCTGTTGCTATGGTGAAGTCCATTAGGATATTGCTTGCTATTGCTGCGTATTATGACTACGAGATCTGGCAGATGGATGTCAAAACGGCTTTCCTTAATGGAAACCTCCTTGAGGAAGTGTATATGACACAACCCGAGGGTTTTGTATCCCCAGATGAAGCCACTAAAATATGCAAGCTGAATAAGTCCATTTATGGACTGAAACAGGCCTCTCGAAGTTGGAATCTTCGTTTTGATGAGAAAATCAAAGAGTTTGGTTTCATCAAGAATGAAGATGAGCCTTGTGTTTACAAGCGAATCAGTGGGAGCATTGTTGTCTTCCTGATATTGTATGTAGATGACATACTGTTGATTGGGAATTACATTCCTACCCTGAAAGTTGTTAAGAACAACCTAGGGAACTGCTTTTCAATGAAGGATTTGGGTGAAGTGACTTATATACTCGGTATTAAGATCTATAGAGATAGATCGAAGAAGTTGCTGGGTTTGACCCAGAGTACGTACATCGAAAAGGTGTTGAAGCGGTTCAACATGCTTGAGTCCAAGAAAGGATTTTTGCCCATGTCTCATGGTGTGAATCTCTCTAAGGACCAGTGTCCAAAATCTTGTGATGATAAGGACCGCATGAAGTTGATTCCATATGCTTCGGCAATTGGATCAATCATGTACGCGATGTTATGTACTCGACCCGATGTCTCCTTTGCTTTGAGCATGACTAGCAGGTATCAGTCAGACCCCGGTGAGTGTCACTGGATTGCAGTCAAGAATATCCTGAAGTACTTGAGAAGGACTAAGGATGTGTTCTTGGTGTATGGTGGAGAGGAAGAGCTCGTTGTAAGTGGTTACACGGATGCTAGCTTCCAAACTGATAGAGATGACTCCAAGTCTCAGTCAGGTTTTGTGTTTTGCCTGAATGGAGGAGCTGTGAGCTGGAAGAGTTCCAAGCAAGAGACAGTTGTTGATTCTACAACAGAGGCCGAGTATATCGCATCAGCTAATGCGGCGAAGGAGGCTGTATGGATTAGGAAATTCATCGGCAAGCTTGATGTAGTTCCTAGCATTGTTGGTCCCGTAGTTCTCTACTGTGATAACAATGGTGCAATTGCACAATCTAAGGAACCTAGATCTCATCAGTGCTCCAAGCACATACTCCAGCGATTTCATCTTATTCGTGAGATTGTCGAACGAGGAGATGTAAACATTTGCAGAGTGCCGACTGAGGAAAATATTGCGGATCCGCTGACAAAGCCTCTCGCGCAGAGAAAGCATGATGGTCATACTAGATCGATGGGTATACGATACCTAAATGATCAACTCTAGCGAGAATCTTGTGGATTGCATGTAAATATGTATTTTGTTGGCTGTTTGTTCATATGATGAACTGTGTACCTAGTTTTTCCTTTTACAATTAATGGCAAGTTCTTTTATTATGAATTTTTCTATGTGATAGTTAAATGTTAACATAATAGATACCCTTAGAATGTTCGCTTCCATGGGACATCAAGTACGTTTGAATGTGAGAGCCTATGATTTATTTGAAGCTTCATTCTTAAAGGTCCCTGGTCGAGTATCATCATAGAAGCTAAGGGTGATGATGGTACATGAATACTAGCACGTGCGTTGACTGATGACCGGTTCTCACAGGTCATGATATTGTGATATCATGTCATCACGTGGGTACTTGTTAGTGAACAAGTTGTACTAGACAGACCCAACCTGAGACTACTCTGTGGATTGTCATCCAATCGTGTCACGAGTAGGTCTTAATTGACAATGGTGTTGTGATCCTTTGACCTGAAGTCACAGCATTCATCAAGTGAGGAAGAGCGTGCTTTGATGCCATCTAAAGTCTTCCTTGAGAAAGGTTGATGATAAGGGTGGTTGTTGGGCATGTTACGAATCATTTGGGTGTTTGTGTGTGAGCAGATATGGGATTTGTCCTCCTGTATGACAGGAGTTGCATCCATGGGCCCCTTGATGGAACTGGACTGAGAAATGCATGGCCATGCTTGGTTGAGTCAATATGTGATATTGGACTCACCATTCTCTGGAAGTCCGTCCTGGATCAAGAAACTTGGATTGAGCTATTACGAGGGTGACACGGTCCATGCCTCTAGTTCTTTCCGGATGTAAGGGATAAAGGGACAAAGACAACGCCGATACATTGGTCATAAAGGCTTATGAGTTATAAACTCTTATTGCTAGGGGAGCAATGATGCATTGGTAGATGCCGCTCATTGTTTGTAAGGTTTTTGCTTTGATACTTTCGAGATCAAGTGGGAGTCTGTTGGAGTTACCATTGTGATCTGGAAGTGATCAAACATGTAATCTCACTGCCAACGCGATATGAGCCTGCAGGGTCGCACATAAGAGATGTGGAGAAGTTGGGTTATTGACTGTGTTGGTAAAGGTTGCCAATCACCGATCTGAATGGGGTTGTGGGCAAGGTGTTGCCTTAAAGAATCATTGGTTTGGGCAAATGTTGCCTTGGAGGGCTGGTAAGGATTGTCGTCCGAGGGTCGATAACATTCATCGAGAATCGTCTTTCTGATTCCCGCCGATCGGCGAGAATCGTCTCTCTGATTCTCGCCGATCGACGAGAATCGTCGAGAATCAATATGCTGATTCTCGACGATCGATGAGTTCGACAAGTATCGTCGACCGCGGCTCGACGGTCGACGAGATTCGACGTGTATCATCAAGTGAGGCTCGACAATCGGCGAGAATCGTCGAGTATTGTACTCTGATTCTCGCCGATCCATGGTGATGCTCGCTGATCGATTCTCGCCGATTCTCGCCGACTCTCGCCAATTGATACTCGCCGATTCTGAACCCTATTTCTGGGTGGTCTGTGGATAGCGATTTTCCTAAGTCTTTTATTCCTTCGGTATAAAAGGGACACTTAGGGTTTTCGGGGAATACATGCTTTTTGACAGCCGATCGAATCGAAAACGATGGAAGCCGTTCCGCCTTTCCGTTCGCCGATCCCGAATCCCGCCACCGACGGAAGGGTTCCGCCGCCGCCGTGTTCGCTCCGTCGACCTCCTCATTTCCGGCGATCGTCGCTGGTGTTGCTCTTCCTGGCGCGGACCTAGCAGTCCGTGGAATAGCAAGGTGCGGTCATCGTTCTTCCCGATCTTCCGTGCGATGGAAAGCCCGGTGTTCTCCCGCTCGTGTGGACTTCTGCAGAAACGTGGATATTATTCCACGTACAACTCGCCACCAGCAGGAACACAAAGTTTGGATCATCTCCGTTGAGTTGTGACTCAACGCCACCGAGGTAATTTTTGCCTAGTTTTTGCTAACTTCTTGATTCAACGTTCATGGCCCGATCCGCATCTCTTTGAGTTTTTCTAGATGTTTTTCTCTTCCGCTGCGTGCACAATTGTTGTGTCATCCCCATAGAGAAACCCAACATTGATCGGGCCGCAACAGCGCCTTCCGAAGTGACGACAAATGGAACACGTCGTGGAGGTTCTCTAGCTCGGACAGTAACTCCAACTGATAGGCCAACGGGCCAATCCAAACCAATATAGTATAAGGTCCAACATACCTTGGGCTGAGCTTTTTCACACCACGCACACATGACACTCCATGCATCGGTCAGATTTTCAGGAACACCTTATCACCCACTTGAAACTCCACCATATGGTGCTTTGCATTATAATACTTCGCCTACCGACTTTGAGCTTCCAACATGCGATACCGTATCAGTCTAACTGCCACATCGGTATCATCAATATATTCAACACACAAAGCCTTCGAGTCTTCATCTTGCACCCAAGACAAGGGGGTTCTACACCTTCTTCCATAAAGAACTTCAAGAGGAGCCATGCCGATACTATCCTCGTGGCTGTTGTTGTAGGAGAATTCTACCAACGGTAAGAGTCTTTCCCACGGCTCTCCTCTTTTGAACACACATAATGTCAACAAATCTTCCAATGTCCGAGTGGTCCTTTCAGATTGCCCGTCCGTCTGAGGATTAAATACGGTGCTGAAGGTAAGGCGCGAGCCCAAATATGCCTGTACCGCTTTCCACTCCTTGGAGGTAAACCAACCATCACGATCAGACACGATCGTCTTAGGCATGCCATGATACCGTACGAATTGCTCCACAAAGAGGCGTACTAAGACATCCACATTAGCTTCTTTCTTCATTGGGATAAACCGGGCTACTTTCGTCAAGCGATCAACTATCACCCACACCGAATCATTTCCTGATCGTGAGTGAGGTAACCCATTGACAAAGTCCATGGAGATATCCTCGAACTTCCACTCGGGGATGGACAACGATTGTAGCAAACCATCGGGAATCTTGCATTCCTCATTCACCCTTTGACAAGTTTCGCAATGTGTAACAAAATATCGGACATCCTTTTTCCTTTCCGGCCAACACATGGTATTCCGTAGGCCGGCGTACATCTTAGCAATGCCCGGGTGCACTGAATATTGAGAGCAATGAGCCTCTCTCAAGATATCCTCCCGGATTTTACCGCCTTTGGGAATGTAGAGCTGGCCACGAAAATAAACGAGGCCGCCTTTAGCGTATACTCATCCGTAGTCCCATATTCGATTGACTTGATTGCCGGGGCCAGAGCCACATCCATTCCTTGCTCCTCTCTGATTCGGTCCGGGAAATTACAAACTATGCTCATGCTTGCCATGTACTCCGTATACTCTGCCGAAGGAGCATTAAATATCAATGTAATATCCATCTCCTCAATCATCCGAGCCAACTCCATACTCATCAACCGAGACTCTGGACTATAACCTGGTACCTTTCTAATCAATGCATCGGCGACCGAGTTTGCCTTTCCGTGGTGGTAGTTCACGGTGAACTCATAGTCGCATAGAAATTCTAACCACCGTCGTTGTCTCAAGTTCAACTCCTTCTGATTATGAACGTACTTCAAGTTTTTGTGATCTTTTCAAATCATGAATCGGGTATTTGATTTCATGCTTCTTGAACTGTCTTGAAGCATAAGCAATCACGTGTCCATGTTGCATCAACACCGCTCCTATCCCTTGATATGATGCGTCAGTGTAAACTTGAAATCCTTCCTTCCCAAACGGAATTGCAAGGATGGGGGCGGAGGTAAGTCTGTCCTTCAGCTCCTGGAACGCCGCTTCACATTGGGGTGTCCACTCAAATGGCACACCTTTCTTCGTCAATGAAGTAAGAGGAAGTGCAATCTTTGAAAATCCTTTTACGAACTTGCAGTAGTACCCGGCAAGTCCAAGGAAACTCCTCACATCGGTCGCCGACTTCAAAGGCGACCACTCCTTCACGGCACGCACCTTGGTCGGATCCACTGCTAGTCCTGCCCCGCTGATCACATGACCCAAGAAAGCAACCTCTTTAAGCCAGAATTCGCACTTGCTGAACTTGGCGAACAAGGCATGCTCTTTTAATTTCTTCAATATCAAGGTCAAGTGCTCAACATGCTCCTCCTCCATCTTTGAGTAGACCAAGATGTCGTAAATGAAGATAATGACGAAGACATCCAAATAAGGTTCAAACACCTTGTTCATCAGGCTCATGAAGGACGAAGGGGCATTTGTGAGCTCAAACGGCATTACAGTGAACTCGTACAACCCATATCCTGAACTAAAGGCCATTTTCTTGATGTCTCTTTCTTGTATTCTCAACTGATAATACCCTGAGCACAAGTCCAGCTTAGAAAACCAATGCGCTCCCACTAGTTGATCGAACAACTCGTCAATCCAAGATAGTGGATAAGTGTTCCGCACCGTCAGCTGATTGAGTTCCCGATAGTCTATGCAGAAATGCAGGGTTCCATCCTTCTTCTTCACGAACAATACAGGGGCTCCCTAGGGCGACGAACTAGGGCGAACGAACCCTGACTCCACCAGTTCTTGCAGTTGAACTCTAAACTCTGCGAGTTCCTTCAGGTCCATTCGGTAAGGGTCCTTGGATACCGGCTTGGCGCCAGGTACTAGATTAATCTGGAAGTCAACCTCTCTATGCGGGGGTAATCCTTGCAGTTTCTCAGGAAATACCTCGGGGAAATCCCGCACTACCCATACGTCTTTCATATCCAGCGCCTTCTCCTTCAACTCGAACCAGATCATGAATAATTCATCCCCCTTCATATGGGCTTTTACTGTCTGAATTGAAGATAGCAACATGTGAGGTGCGAAGCTAATACCTTGCAAGATGACGTTGGAGTCTCCATGTCTCAAGTAGATTCGTTTCTCTGCACTATCAATCCTTGCAAAGTGCCAGTCCAACCACTCCATGCCCAAAATGATGTCAAAATCCGACATTCTCAAGACCGTGGCAGGTGTATCAAAGGCCTTTCCTTCAGCAAATATCTCGAACTCGTACTTAGTGGTTGCAATCATCTCAAAGCCGTCTGGTAGGCGTACTCGTCGGGATATACCAGTAAAGTATTATACGCCCTCCATGTCGTTAATGAAGTCCTCAGACACAAAGGAGTGTGAGGCACCGGTATCAAACAGCGTATAGGTCAGTTTCTCACTAACCATTACGCCTAAGTATCAAAATTGTGAACGCTCAAGCCAGATTCCTAGAACAACTTAGGCAGACTAAGGACGAATGCTTAATTTCTTCCTCAGTCCTCGTCCGTAAGTTGGGTCATGCTTCAACTACTCCTTCAGCGAGTCTCTTAACGCTTGTCTGAACACCCAAAAGACCCGCTTCCAACCACTTTACCATATCCATTATCTCCACCAAGCTCGAGTCTGCTATAAACAAAAGTGGTTGCCCTAGGAAATCTGCCATATCTATTATCTCCGCTAGATTCAAAATCTGCTATAAACAAAAGTTCTTGCCCTAGGGGATCTCGCAAGACTTTATACAATAGGTTTACATACCTAGGGTCGTCCAAACCCTAGGAGATCGACATATAAAGGTACGTACCTAAGGTCAGGTTGGCTAATCGTAGGGTCAAAGTTGGAAATACTTAATGTGAATTACATATGAGCACACCACTGCTTCCGCTAAGTCAGTTTGTCCGCAAACTGACTAATCGAACGGGGGTGGTACCTTTGTTGAATGACTTCTTTAGTTGAGGATTGTAGCAAACTGATACCATTTGTAAGACGCCCCCTCCCGGATCCCAAAACACGACACGAAGGGGGGTCTTATGCACGGAATAGCCACCTTGCGGTATCATTAGCACACGGGCTAACCTATACCACAAGAAGCCTATTCCGCCGGCTACAACCAATATCAATATAAACATGCCAACCCAACCATAATATAAGCAAGAAGAAGTCAAATCCACACTAAGCATATATGTCCAAATACATCAAATAAGAGAAGCTAAAACATGCTTCTACAATGTCAGAGTACAGCTATAAAATTGCCCAAACGGGCTACATCAAAATCTCACAACACTCACATCCGTAACCGACGGTAGCGATGGTACCGTCACATCAGGCCCTGTCGTCCTGGCCTGGCTGTCCTGCGGCAAAGTCTGCGGCTGCTCTACCTGTGGGATGACCTCCTAAAAAGGAAGACGTAGCAACCGTTAGTCGAAAAGACTAAGTGGCTTCACATCCGCTCTCCCGGCGACTCCTCGGCACCGGGCGGAGAAAGGAACAAGGGTACAAGTATAATACAAGTAGTAAAGCAGGTACAAGCAGGTGGTAATAGTACATGAATAACAACATTATAAACTAGTAGTTCTACTTGAATAATAATATTGCAGACAAGCAGTTCTACTTGAGCAATTAGTAAATCAACAAGTACAAGTAACTATAGCAGGAAAGTAACTTAACTTATAAGGATGCGCATACAAGCTTATAAGTTAAGGATCGGGTTACAAAAAAGTAACTCATCGTATAAGAGTGCCCATACAAACTTATACGATGAAGGTCTTGTTTGTGCAATGCTATGTAATGGTATGTATGCTATGCAATGACTCACCCATGATCACACACATGCAATTGCTATGTCGACACAGACTATAGTTCCCACTATTCGAGCAGGTAGCAACCTCTCAGGCATCAGCTGTCGTGGCCAGGCGGTAACAGTAGAGCAGACATCTCTACTACTAGGCGGGTATCCACACTACTTCACCTAGGCCTCCGTACGACTCAACGCTAAGAACACAATAGCGGAGCCCATGCGTACTATGGCCCAATGGGGTCTTGGGTAGATGTGCACCGAGAACACAGCACGAACTGGCCGGGTGTGACCCGGAAGGGGCCTCGGAAGAAGGCATGAGGACACAACCCAACCGTTCACTTAGCACGGAAGGGGCCTCAAGATGTGAACACCGAGGACACAGCCCAACCGCCCAAGGTATAACCGTCAACTCCCGTCGGTGTGACGATCGGCAAGCCCGTAGACCTACAACACTATCCTTAACCCAGGATTAAGACACCGCGTGTCGACTCACACCGCATGCAAATGCCACGACATCGTGGCATGGAAGGGGCCTCGGAAGTAAGCACGAGGGTACAGCCCAACCACCCATCTATACCTCATCTCAACTCGAACCCAACAAGTGACGGTCAACACCGCACTTACATCCATCCACAATACTACCCGTAGGGAGTCTACGCTCTAAGTATTGGACTACTACATTTCATTCTAACCATCATTCATGCTCATGGCCATGGTTTATCCTTTTATTTATCATTCTAAATGGTTTCAACATATTATAAACATGATGTGCATTATTAATAATCTACCAATTTGTATCCAGTCATTTCATTCATCATATTATAAACATGGTGCGCATTTATAATAATCTATCAATTTTAGCAAGTCATATCATGCATTAAATCTTGCTCCACAATTCAGTTTTATGAAATCTAACTAACAAGATTTATCATTCATAACACTACGGTGGTTAGCATAAAATAGTTCATCAAAAATCTCGAGTTAATTTGCAACATCGATTCCACCGAAGTCAAATTCATATTATATAAACCCCAGAATTTAAGTGCAGAATAAATCTGGACAGCAACTTCGACCGCAGATTCTTGAAGCTACAGGAATCCGGTGAAGACGTGTAACCACTCGATGGAAAGGAAACAGGCATGCATCAAATCTTGCTCTGCATCATGGATGGATAGAGGTTCAATTTGAGAGAGAAAACAGACATGCAGCAAATCTTAGTTGAGTTGATGCCTTGTCTGTACACCTGCTGATATGTCTCTAATAACTTGAGATCTGGGGTGATAACTAAGTGTGACAAGATCAGCTGGTGGAGTTGGTTCTGCAACAGCATTTGGAATTAATTCCTCCTGTGGAATTATGTTTGCTGTTGGGGGAATATCACTCCCTTCAATCCATTCATCTTCACTTTCTTCAATGACTTGTGGAGAAGGATGAGTTGGAGCCTCTTGGGTAAGGTTTAGTCCATCTAAACTCTCACACAAGTGATGTACCGCAAGTTTCTTCTCGTAGAAATTTCTATCTCCTTGCAAGACATGTTAGCTTCATCAAAAGTAACATGGATAGACTCCTTAATTTTTAAAGTTGATATGTTATAAACCATATAGGCTTTGCTTACTTGGGAATATCCTAGAAAAATTCCCTCTTCATCCTTTGCCTCAAACTTTCTAATATATCTTTTGTTGTTTGTGTGAATATAACATATACAACCAAAGACTTCAAAATAGTTTATTTTAGGTTTTTTCCCTGTTAGTAATTCATAGGGAGTCCTATTCTTTAGCTTATGTATCAGGCTTCTGTTTAGGACATAGTTTGCAGTGTTCACTGCCTCTGCCCAAAAGGATAGTGGCATGTAGGCATCTGCAAGTAATGTACCTGCAACTTCAATGAGTGTCCTATTTTTCCTTTCAGCTACCCCATTTTGTTGAGGAGTTCTAGGAGCTGAGAAGCAATTCCTTATACCTTCCTTCTCACAGAACTCATGCATAAGAAGAGACTCAAACTCTGTACCATGATCACTTCTGATCAATACAACATGAGTAGAGAACTCAATCTGTATGGTCCTGAGAAAATCTGTAAGAACCTTGAAGGTATCTGACTTAGATCTCAGAAAGGATACCCAAGTGAACCTGGAGAAGTCATCTACAATAACCAAAGCGTAGGATTTCCATCCTAGGCTTTGTACAGCAATGGGTCCTAATAGATCCATGTGTAGCAAATACAAAACCCTAGGTGAATCACTTTTATTAATGGATTTGAAACTAGATTTAGTTTACTTGCCTAATTAACATGCCCTGCAAAGGCCTTCCTTCTGGTAGGGACCAGAAGGTAAATGTACAACCTCGTGTTTGTCGAGCGGGCCCCGCTAGGAAAGGCGAGCAAGCCAAGTTCCACGGCCCGCACCCAAGCAACAAGCGGGCATGTATCAAGAGGCAGGTCCGCTCCCGCTCAGTTCAAGCGAGCGAGCCAGGCAAGACTACTCCTTCACCCCTCTCACTCACTCAGAGAATCGTCGACCGGAGTGGGGGGCGCTATTCGTCGAACTGATATTCGCGGATGGGTTCGACGACCCGCGACCTGCGAACTGTTCTAATGGTCACAATGGCTGCCAGCCCATTCCCTATTCGTGACCTGGCCGCCTGACTGCCTCGGCAGAGGATTGACGTGTCGTGGTTGTCCGGCTCGCGCTCTCCCAAGAAGAGTAGGCGAGCCGCTAGAGCCAGGTCGCGCCCGCCTCTCGCAGAGAGGGATTAGTGGCGAGCTGACCTCCCAATACATGGGTGGGGCCCAGTAGAAGCCCCGAGGAGAAATTACATGGATACCCTCCCCATGGCTGCGAATAGCTTCTTGGAACGGCGGAGCTATGCTGATGGCAGACCAAGTTGTACTGCACATAGCTGTTCAAAACAGCGGAGGTTGGCTATTAGCAGGCCCTCTACAGAATTCTATAAATAGAACCCAAGGGGCACCTCAGAGGACACGCACTCATATTCTCTTGCTTTCGGGTTTAGTAGTGCTTTCTGAGGTAGCCTTAGCTCGGCCTGTGGCTAAGGAGGGGAAGTATTCTCAAGTCTTCCGGGTGTGTGGTGGGTCCTCCCCGTCGATCCCTTGGGTCGGTTTTTCGTTTTTCCCTGTTGTTTTGCTCGTAGGAGTAAAGTAGGCGCGAGACCACCCCTTCCCCAAGGGTGAACTCCACAGGAGACTGATTTTTGGTTTCAACATTTTGGTGCGGTGAGCGTGGAGCATGGTCAGTGCAGAAAAGCTTCAGCGAGTTTGATGAGAGGACAGTGATATGACAGGCCGAACTCGCCGCCCCCCCCCCCCCCCCGCCTCTCGCCACGCTGGGTATGTTTGAAGATTTCAGGAATGAGGTGTTGAACCTCGTCAAGTTCGCACTCGGCACGCGGGCCGAGTGCTCGACTCCAGCAGTCCAGATTGCGTCTGCCCCCTCTTTGGGCGAGGACGCCCCAGGCAGGTGAGCTGGGAAGGAAGTGGCCGAGGAAGGTCGGGGGTGCGAGCTCCCCGGGTGTGAGTTCTTCCCCAGCTCGGCAGGCCAAGGCCGGTTCGGCGAGCTAGGCTCACGAGAGTGTCTAGCTTGCCCAGCACGGGGAGGCAGTCCCTTCAGCGAGTTGGTCTCTTCAGCTCCAATTCCATACGGGTTCAGGGAACCCGAGATGTCCTACTAGACAAGGAAGGGAGACCCGGTCCATCATATTCAGTGGTTCGAGGATGTAGTCTCCATCCGGCAGATGTCGGATGGGTTCAAATGTCGACTCTTTGCTATCACCCTCAGGGAGAAGGCAAGGGAGTGGTTCCATCAGCTACCGGCCAGCTCCATCTACTGCTTTGAGGACCTGCGTCGGGGGTTCATGCTGAGGTTCACTACCTCGAAGAAGAGGAAGAAGGTGTCAGAGTACCTGTTCCACATCAAGCAGGGGGTAAATGAGACCCTGGGGAGGTACGTGGACCGGTTCCAGGAGGAGGTTACTCAGGTCTAGGAGATGCCGGGTCATAGTCTGATGATGTCTTTTACCCTAGGCCTGCAGCAGGGGTTCTTCAAGATGGAGCTGAAGAGAGTTCCCCCCTCTCCTACGAGGAGCTGATGGAGAGGGCGGCAAGAGAAGTTGGCGGGGAGGCATCAAACCTGGAGTTTGCGCGGAAGCTGGCCAGGTGGGCCACGGAGGAGGAGAAGGAACCGAGAGGAAGAAGCGGACAGGAGGAGAGGAGAGGAGAGCCTCGACAGAGGGAGCAGAGACAGCTCCAGTGGCAGTAGCAGCCGAGGTGGGGGCGTCAGGAGCCCGACCGTCGACTGGGCTGGAGGCCTGAGTGGCAAGGGCAGGGGCCACAAAGGGGATACCACGGAAGGGATCGCTATCAAGGGGGGCAAGATCAGTTCCACCCCCCGGGTTGGAGGCAGGCCCAGAGGCCCCGGCTACCCGATCAAGAGGAGGCTATGGCCATAGCCTTGGGGGCGAGGAGGAGAATAGTAAGGAGGAGGAGGAGGAGGAGGAGAGAAGTTAGGGTGGAGTTGCCCAATTGCGACTTCCATCAGGAGGAGGGGTATGCCACAGCCATGTGCCCGAATTTCCTTGAGATGAGGGGGAATAGGGAGCAGCAGCAGCAGCAGGGGCGGCAAGAAGTAACGATTGAGGAGATCCTGCCTCAGGTGAAGGAGGACCGTTGCGAAGACCGGGTGGATGTTGGGACCCGAGGAGGGATCAGAGTGATCCACGGGGGGTGGGGGTCGAGGCTTCCCGCAAGGCAAGCCTCCACACCATGTACCGTCGGAGTGTTGCCTCCACATCCCAAATCCCACCCCCAGAAGAAAGGATCACTTTCATCAGAAGCGACATGCCAGATCACGAGGATCCATTCTACGATGCGCTGGTCATCAAGGCAGCCATCAAAAATTTCACCGTCTCTCGGATCCTCACTGACAATAGAAGCTCCGTCAACGTCGTCTTCAAAAAGGCGTTCGACGCAATGAAGGTGGAGGCGAAAAGGGTGCTGGCCTCGAATGGACCCTTGTTTGGGTTTTCGGGGGAGAAGAAGGAAGTGGAGGGAGGAGTCGGCCTCCATGTGAACCTGGGGGGTCAGTCCAGAAACTGCAGGTTCGTCATCGTGGACGCCCACAGCAGTTACAGCGCCATCTTCGGGAGGCCCCTTATCAGCGCCTTCCACTGCGTCCCCTCATCTTTCCATCAGCGCTTGAAGTTCAACGCTGAGGGGATTCAGGTCAGGGTCAGGGGGGGCCCAAAGGTGGCACGGGAGTGCTATGTCACTGCGGTGAACACCATCTCTTAGCAGGAGGGAGCCGAGGAGATGGGGCGAAGGATGGAGGAAGCTAAGCAAGAAGAAAGAAGGGAGGACCTGGAGATGGAGAACTGCGCAGAGGAGGAGGCGATGGGAGGAGACCAGGAGGAGCTGGCCGAAGCAATGGCCGTGGAGGGAGATATGGAGGTGGAGTTCCCCATCCCAGATGGGAAAGATGTTGAAGAATGGGGGGAGCAGTCCAGGCTAGAGGCTGCGGAAGAGGTGGTGGAGCTGGAGGTCCGCACCCGTGAAGGCAGAGTGGAGAAGGTCCGCATCAGCGGAGGGATGACCCCGGAGGACCAAGGCAGGATGCTGGAGTGCATCCAGAAGAACGTGGACATCTTTGCATGGAGAGCCGTAGAGATGCCGGGGGTTGATACGGATGTTGCTTGCCACCGCCTCAACTTGGACCGAGGAACACGCCCCGTTCAGCAAAAGAAGAGGTCCACCGCGGACAAGCTGGCGGAGCATATCAGGGAAGAGGTGGCGAAATTCCTCAAGGCCGGCTTCGTGTCCGAGATCCAATACCCCGGCTGGGTCTCCAATGTGGTTATGGTCAAAAAGGGAGATGGCCGGTGGAGAATGTGTATCGATTTTTCTTTACTTAACAAAGCTTGTCCTAAGGACTGTTATCCTTTGCCTCAGATCGACGTGCTGGTTTACTCAGCCGTTAGTTTTCTATAATTAGTTTTCTAGATGCTTTTTCAGGTTATCATCAAATCAGGATGCACCCCCCGAACATCAAGGATGTCTCGTTCTTCACGAGGGATGGATGCTATTGTTTTAAGATGATGCCCTTCGGGCTGAAGAACGCAGGGGCAACCTATCAAAAGATGATGGACAGGTTCTTCAAAGAGCAGAAGGGGAGAAACTTGGAGGTGTACGTTGATGATCTTATGATCAAGAGTCAGGACGTGGACTCTCACCTCCAGGATCTAGAAGATATCTTTTCCACCCTGCGCAGATACAAGATGCGGTTGAATCCCCTAAAATGTGTCTTCGGGGCTAGCAGGGGAAAGTTCTTGGGACACCTCCTCACCCCTGCAAGGGTCGAGCCGAATCCTGATAAGGTTAAGGATATCTTGGAGCTGGGGGCGCCAAGGGATACTAAGGAGGTCCAACGACTGACATGGAAGCTGGCAGGGTTTAGTAGGTTCCTCTCCAGGCCAGGGGAGAAGTGCTCCCCCTTCTTTAAAACACTAAGGGGCGGACAAAGGTTCGAATGGACCAAGGAGTGCGAGGAGGCGTTTTAGGCCCTCAAGACGCAGTTGACCCAGGCTCCGCTACTCCAAGGGCCAAAGGAGGGGTAGGACATGTTCTTGTATCTCGTGGTCGGGGCAGAGGCCCTGAGTTCCGTCCTAGTTTGAGAAGAGGGGAAGAAGCAGCTCCCCATATACTATGTGAGTCGGGTCCTGAGGAAGGCCGAACTCTGGTATCCGATTTTGGAGAATTGGCCTTCGCCTTGGTTATCTCAGCCTGAAGGCTGCGGCCCAATTTCCAGGCACACTCAATCCGAGTTATGACTGACCATCCTCTCTGCAACATCTTCGAGGGGGTGGAGCACTCAGGCAGGCTAGCCAAGTGGTCGGTGGAGTTGAGTGAGTTCGACGTATCCTTCGTTCCACGCCTCTCGATCAAAGCTCAAGCAATGGCCGACTTCCTGGCTGATTATGTGATTGAGGTGGCGGAGGAAGAGCTCACCCATCCGACCCCTTGGAAGGTAAAGGTGGACGGCGCCTCGGGGAGGCATTCCCTGGGAGTGGGGGTGATCTTGGAGAGCCCTCAGGGGACTAGAATTGAGCAGACGGTGGTGGTGCACTTTCCCATCACCAACAATCAAGCCGAGTATGAATCTGTGATAGCAGGGCTGCGCCTGGCCCGGGAGCTGTGGGTGCTGGACGTGAAGGTCCTTACCGACTCCATGGTGGTAGCTTCCCAGATCAACGGGGAGTTCGAAGCAAGAGAGCCTACCCTGCGGATGTACTTAGTCAAAGGTAAAGGGGGTCATTGTCATGTTCCAGACTTTCTCCATCCAGCACGTGCCCCGGGAGGAAAATGAGCAGGTCGATCAGCTCGCAATTCACGGTCCCCGGATGGGGGGTACCATCACCGACCTATTACGCCCCTCCATCGAAGAAGGAGAGCTCATGGAGATATATCAGCGGCCTTCGTGGATGGACCCAGTTATGACTTTCCTTTCCCCGGGAGAGTATCCGGAGGGGGCAGATAAGAAGAAGCTCAGACATAAGTCAGCAAACTACCTCCTCCAGGACGGGCAGCTATACAGGAAGACCCTCTCAGGGATGCTAGCTCACTGCGTGGCCGGGGGCAAAGTACAAAGGATCTTAGAAGAGGTCCACTCCGGGGAATGTGGGAGTCACTCCGAGTGTCGAACCATGGAGGGGAGGATAGTCAGGCAAGGATACTTCTGGCCCACCCTGGGCCAGTATGCAACGAAGTTCACAAGAAGGTGTCGTAAATGCCAGCTGTTTTCCCCCCTTCAGCTACAGCCGGCCCAGCGACTCAAAAGTATCACGGCCCCCTGGCCATTTGCCATTTGGGGAATGGATTTGGTTGGGCCATTCCCCCAGGCTAGTGGTCATAGGAGGTTCCTCCTAGTCATGATTGATTACTTCTCCAAGTGGTTGGAAGTGAAGGCGATGGCCAAGGTGACCTCCATGTTATCAGGAACTTCATCTGGGGGGAGATCATCTAATGCCACGGGCTTCCCCAGGCCATCATCACGGACAATGGGCCTCAGTTCGCCAGTGCAGAGTTCACTAGTTTCTGCGGGCAGCTCGGGATCGACCTCAGGTTCTCCTCGGTCCATCATCCCAGGAGCAACGGGCAGGTGGAGGCCGCGAACAAAATCATCGTCAACCTCCTCAAGAAGAAAGTGGAGTATTTGAAGGGAAGCTGGGTGGAGCAACTTCCCGCGGTCCTCTGGGCCTTGAGGACCACCTCTAAAACAGCTACTAGAGAGACCCCCCCTTCAAGCTCTCTAATGTGTGCGAGGCAGTGCTCCCCGTGGAGTTTGAAGTCCGAACACCTCGAGTTGTTGCGGCCAAGGAAGGTAGGGAAGAATGGCAGGCCGAGAACGAGAAAGAGCTGAGGCTCTCCCTTGACATGGTGGAAGAGCTGAGGGACCTTTCTGCCATCCGACAGGAAGAGGTGAAAAGGAGAATGGCCAAGTACTTTGACAACCATGTCAAAGTCAAACAGTTTGTGGAAGGGGACTTGGTGTTAAAGAAGGTGGATGCAGCAGGGAGGTCGGCGTCCGTGGGGAAGCTCAACCCCAGCTGGGAAGGACCTTTTATTGTAAAGGAGGCTTTGAACTCGGGAGGTTATCGACTCCTGAATGTGGAGGGCAAGACCCTAAGTCTCACCTGCAGTGGTGACGACTGATAATACGGTTTGCAGTCAATTTTATTAGGTTATTTTCGGGGTTTTAAAGCAAATCATGTCTTGTAAAGTACTTATTTTGATTCCCCTTTGTATATATTTTTGTCGCTAATGCATTTTTTCTGTTTTTTGCAGGTTTTCACAGCTTTCAGCCGAATTTTGCTGTGACACGCCCCAAGGTCACGCCCTACCAGGGCGTGTAACCCAGAGGAATGAAGCAATTGGTACGAAACTGCATTTCGTGGAAACTTAGTGTACACGCCCTCAGTCACGCCCGTGTCACATCCGACACGGGCGTGTTCTAGAGGCGTGTCCCCAGGTTCCGAGGAATCGCCGCAGCGCGCTCGTTTTTCCCGCTCCACCGTCGCACCGAAAGTGTCACGCCCCAGGCTCACGCCTGACCCGGGCATGACATATGGGCGTGTACTTCAGCAATTCCGCCCGTCACCTCCAGCATTCAATTTCAGCTCAACAAAGTCACGCCGCAAAGAACACGCCCCAGGTACACGCCCTACCAGGGCGTGACTTGTTGGCGTGTACCTCAACTACTTCGTCAGAATTAAATTCCAGCCCGAAAAAGTCACGCCGAATGTGTCACGCCCCAGGGTCACGCCCGACCAGGGCGTGACAGGGGGGCGTGACCCGACCCGAAAAATTCTATAAATAGAGCCCAACTCTAAGGGTCAGGGACACTTTTCGGATTGAGAGGGGAGGTTCTGTCCTTTGTATTTTTGAACTTTTTAAGCATGTCTTTCCATTTTTAGTTCTTAGCTCTAGCTTTATGCTTTCCCTGTATTAGTTCCTAGCTTCGTTCTGTAGTATAATGTTAATGATAGTCTAGTTTACCTTTCCATGCACTTGTAATCTCTGGTTTTCATGTTGTAAGATCCCTGATTCTATTAATAAAAAGTGTTGTTTTCTTTTTCGTTTCTGCTCTGTTTTCATTATTCTTCTTCTACTCTTCCCCCCTCTTCCACCTCACCATGATTAACTAATCCTCCATGTACTCGATCTTAATGATCCGAGGTTCGAGTGATTAGGTTATGATGCTTTGAATCTTACCTTTTCTTTTTAGGGCTTAGCTTTGAATTACTCTTGATTTATCACGGGTTGGAGGTATATCATCGATATATACTCTCCACCTTTTCTTTCATTCCAGGCTAGCCGAGAGGCTGAAAGTTTGAAATGAGCACTCAAGAGTAAAGGGAGTTGTTCGCACCCCTCGAGAGAGGCATACGTTCAAATCTCCAGGATTGGAGTAAAATCCAATAGTGGGGTTCACCGCGTAAAGCGAGTTTTAGGCCTCCGATTTAGGCAAGAGTCGGTCGGACCTTCCTAAACTCAGTTAGGTGCGGCCTTCGAGAGAAGCGTGTCAATATTCATGGAACCTCCACGGTCAAGGACCTTTACCCTAATTAGCTTTGGTTTATTTATCGTATTTTTCTAACCACTCTTCCCGAGGTGATTTCTGATCGAGTGCATTTTCCCCTCATCGTTACTAAGCTTAAGTTTAATCGCTCTTTTAGCTCTCTTTATCTTTTCATGCAAGTAGCTCCCTTTCATTGCAAGTAGTTCTCTTCCTTTAGTACGTTTAGCTTTCTTCTAAAAAACTTAATTTTTTTGTCGATAAAATAATAGATTTCGTGTGAGTAAGCTTACTCAACTGTTCCCGGATTTCAATACGACACTTGTGTCCCCTAGCTGAATTTCGATAGGTATACTTGCCTTGTTGAATTGTTAGTTTGGTTATTTTCTCCTTGCAGATATCTAAGAGACAATCAAGTTTTTAGCGCCGTTGCCGGGGAGGCAACGCTCGTTGATAAATTGAAAACACGAATATATTAATTTTATCACTTCTCTTTCTCACCCTCCTTCTTAAAAGTTTTCCGCCTACTCACTTGAGTTAAATGGCTGGATTTTGTTCAAGCAAGCGTGCGTATTTTTAATTTTTCCGCCTACTCACTTGAGTTAATTGGCTGGATTTATTTCAAGCAAGTGTGCGTATTTTTATTTTTCCGCCTACTCACTTGAGTTAATTGGCCGGCTTTATTTCAGTTGAGTGTGTTTACTTTCTGTAGAGTGGGTGTGTTTTAATTTTCTGTCGAGTGCGTGAGTGTAGCTTTTATTTTCCGCCTACTCGCTCGGAGTTAAATGGCTGGATTTTAATTACCGCCTACTTAATAGAAACCCCCATCACAAATTTTTCTACACCACCTAACTCTCTCGAAAAGGGCAAAGTGGCTCTAAATGCCACTATCTTGTCTAGTACCTTGCAAACCCTTCACCGGGTAGCCCTTGGGAAGTTCGGGAGTTAAAACATAAAAATCTATTTCAAAAAAAAAAATTTCGAACTTCATTAGCTCTTTTATTTTCTAGTCTTTCTTCTCCTCTCTTCTTCTAGTGTATGACCCGCGGAAGTCCGTCGGTTACTTTGGACCTGGACCATGAAATTGAGCGTACTCTTCGGAGAAGATCGCGATTTCAAGGCCCTACTACCCAAGTGCCGGTTGAGGATTCCGAGTCATTTTCTACCTTAAGAATGGCAGAACCCAACGTGGAGGAAGCCGTGCAAAGGCCTATGTCCTATTATGCACGACCGAATCTCGAGGGTACAGAATCTAGTATAGTTCGCCCTGCAATAAATAATAATAATTTCGAACTGAAGCCTAGCATAATTCAAATGGTGCAACAGTATGTGCAATTTGACGGGCTTCAAGATGAAGATCTGAACGCACACATAGCCAGCTTTCTTGAGATTTGTGACACCTTCAAGATAAATGGTGTCACAAATGATGCTATTAGGCTAAGATTATTTCCTTTCTCTCTTAGAATTAAGGCTAAGCAGTGGCTAAACACCCTTCCTAAAAATAGCATAACTACTTGGACGCAATTAACTGAAAAATTTTTGGCCAAGTATTTTCCGCCTGCTAAAACTGCAAAACATAGGAATGACATTTCTGCCTTTGGACAAATAGACTCTGAGACCCTTTTCGAAACCTGGGAAAGATTTAAAGAATTATTAATACGATTCCCACATCACGCTCTGCCTATATGGTTGCAGGTGCAGACGTTCTATAAAGGGCTAAATCAAAGCACGAAGCAAATGATAGACGCAGCTTCTAGCGGTACTTTAAACCATAAGACCCCGGAAGCAGATCTTGAGCTGTTTGAAGACATGGCCATGAACACTTACCAGTGGAATGTGCCTAGGTCCCGCCCAAACAAACCTGCAGGTCTCTTTGAAGTGGACAACGTCTCCCAACTCGCACTGCAAGTTGAAATATTAAGCAAAAAAATTACGGAGATGACTGCGGCCTCCGCCCCTCAGGTATGAGAATCTGCAACTCCTCCCGCTGAACATTTGGATTATGTAAATAATATGCCTAGAACTGCTTTTAATAATTTTTCTGCTGCGAATTATCATCCTCCTGGTTTTAATTTTCCGAATAGTTATAATCCTGCGTTAAGAAATCATCCGAATTTTTCGTGGAGCAATCCATCGAATGTTGTGCGCCCGCCACCGCAAAGTGATTTTTCTGCACCACCACCACCTCCTCAAAGTTTTCCAAAACCTCCAAATTTGGAGGAAATGTTTTCAAAATACATGAATGCTAATGACGCTATGATTAGAACCTTAACCGGAAGTGTTAAAAATTTAGAAAATCAGGTAGGACAGCTCGCTAAAATGATTTCTGAGCGACCCGTAGGGTCTCTTCCTTCCAATACCGAGCCCAACCCGAGAGAGCAAGCGAAAGCTATAACTCTTCGGAGTGGGAAGAAAGTTCCCGGTACGATAAGTGAAGAGCCCGAGGCAATCTCCGCTTCCGCTTTAAAAAATCAAAGCTCCGTTCCCGTTTTAAAAATTCCACCCTCTGCCGAAGAAATTATCACTCCTATTTTAGAAAAACAACTCACTCCACCACCCACCTTTAAAAATAATCCATCCTCGTCATACCCTTCCGAACTTAATAAACAACGACAGGATGATCAATACACCCGTTTTTTAGAAATGTTTAAACAAATCCACATAAATCTGCCTTTCCACGAAGCCATATCCCAGATGCCTAAGTATGCAAAATACCTTAAGGACCTCCTAACCAACAAGAATAAGTTAGAGAACCTTTCTCATGTCACGTTAAATGTCGAGTGCTCGGCGGTTTTGACAAATGGATTACCGAAGAAAATTAGTGACCCGGGTAATTTCTCTATCCCGTGTGTCTTTGGTGATCTCTTTGTCAAACACGCTTTAGCCGACTTAGGTGCGAGTATTAATCTTATGCCCCTATCGTTGTTTAAAAAGTTAGGAATTGGTAGTCTCAACCCCACACGCATGAGTATCCAGATCGCCGACAGGTCCGTCAAATACCCGTTAGGAATAGTGGAGGACGTCCTAGTTAAAGTTGACAAGTTCATCTTCCCGGTGGACTTTGTCATTTTGGACATCGAAGAAGACGTCGAGGTTCCCCTGATCCTTGGCCGACCCTTCCTTGCCACCTCCTGAGCTATCATTGACGTAAGCAATAGTAAGCTCTTCCTTCGAGTGGGTGACGATGAGGTAACTTTCTCTCTCACCCCCTCGATGAAGAACACACTAGCTAATGATGACTCCTGTTTTTTCATGGATACCGTAAGTGAAGAATCCTTCTCTCACACCTCTGATTTTGAAGAAGAATTTTCCAATTTTTGTTCCTCTCCTACTCCTCCAACTGAATCTCTACACCTAAGTGAAGAATCCTCCACTCGACTTTCTGATTTTGAAAAAGAATTTTTTGATTTCTGTTCCCCTTCTACTTTTCCAACTGAATCGCTGCACGAAGCCGCCATGGCCGCTAGCAACACCCCTTTTAATTTTACATATAAAAAAGTGTACGAGGACATAGTTTTTGAAAAAGAACAAATTTCCAAAACCTCGTATGATGACCCCCCTACCTTGGAACTGAAAGAACTACCAGAGCACCTTCGATACGCTTTCTTAGAAAAGGACTCCAAGCTGCCTGTCATAATTTCGGCCTACCTCACGGATGCACAAAAGGATAAACTTCTTTCAATTTTACAAAAGCATCGCCAAGCTATTGCTTGGCAGATATCTGATATCAAGGGCATAAGCCCGTCTTTCTGCACTCATAAAATCTTAATGGAAGATAATTCAGGTAACTCAATACAACCTCAGCGCCGAATAAACCCAAACACGAAAGACGTAGTTAAGGGCGAGGTTATGAAATTGTTAGACGCAGGAATTATCTATCCTATATCCGACAGTAAGTGGGTTAGCCCAGTACAGGTAGTACCAAAGAAGGGAGGGATAACGGTCGTAAGTAATGAAAATAATGAATTAATCCCGACTTAGACGGTGACCGGATGGCGAATGTGTATAGATTACCGTAAGTTGAATGACGCCACCCGCAAGGATCACTTCCCCTTGCCGTTCATTGATCAGATTTTAGAACGACTTTCCGGACATAGCTTTTATTATTTTCTCGATGGCCTCTCGGGGTATCTTCAAATCCCCATCTCCCCCGAGGACCAGGAGAAAACTACGTTTACTTGTCCCTTCGGCACCTTCGCCTACCGAAGAATGCCGTTTGGATTGTGCAATGCGCCAGCTACATTCCAACGATGTATGCTCGCCATCTTTGACAAGTACATAGAAAGCATTATGGAAGTTTTTATGGATGATTTCTCCGTGTTCGGGAATTCCTTCGATAGTTGCTTAGAGAATCTTGAAAAAGTCTTAGAGCGATGCGAAGAAACTAACCTTGCCTTAAATTGGGAAAAATGTCATTTTATGGGAAGGGAAGGGTTAGTTTTGGGACATAAAATTTCTGAAAGGGGTATTGAAGTAGACGTTGTGAAAATAGAAGTTATCGAGAAGCTGCCGCCACCTATGAACATAAAAGCTCTAAGAAGTTTCCTGGGTCACGCGGGTTTCTACCGCCGCTTCATAAAGGAATTTTCCAAAATCACCAAGCCCCTTACCCATCTCTTAGAAAAAGACAACTCATTCATCTTTGATGACCTCTGTCTAGCTGCCTTCAATTTAATAAAAGAAAAATTAGTTAATGCCCCAATCATGATAGCTCCGGTGTGGGATCTTCCATTTGAAATAATGTGTGATGCGAGTAGTTATGCGGTGGGAGCCGTACTAGGTCAACGTATTTCCAAAAACTTCCACCCCATTTATTACGCTAGTAAAACACTCACATCTGCACAGGTAAATTACACCACAACCGAAAAGGAGCTCTTAGCTGTAGTATTCACTTTTGACAAATTTCGCCCTTATATTACTCTTTTGAAAATTATTGTTTTTACGGACCACTCGGCCCTCAAATATCTTCTCTCTAAAACGGATGCCAAGCCTCGCTTGATTCGCTGGGTCTTACTCCTCCAGGATTTTGACTTAGAGATCCATGATAAGCGAGGTGTCGAGAACTTGGCCGCCGACCAACTTTCGCGCCTAGACAACCCGTTTATAGAACAATTAGACGAAAATTCTTTTCATTACTATTTCCCTGATGAGAAGCTGTTCATAATTAACACATCTACTTCTCCTTGGTTTGCCCGCATCGCCAACTATCTAGTGGCCCGTGTGCTCCCAAAAGAGTTTTCATCTCAGCAAAAGAAGAAATTCTTTTCTGAGCTGAAAAACTATTTTTGGGAGGACCCGCATCTTTTCAGAATTTGTGCCGACCAAGTGATCAGGAGGTGTGTTTCTTTTGATGAAGGATTAGATATTATTAAACACTTGCATGAAGGACCGACAGGTGGGCACTATCAAGCTGCTCGCACCGCTCACAAAGTGTTAAGCGCGGGTTTTTACTGGCCCACCCTGTTTAAAGACGCGCATGCCTTTGTGAGTAGGTGTGATAGTTGCCAACGGTCGGGAAATATTTCGAATAAAAATGAAATGCCACAAAATTATTTCCTAGAGTGCGAAGTTTTCGACCTCTAGGGGATTGATTTTGTTGGCCCTTTTCCTTCTAGCTTCGGGAATAAGTACATTTTAGTTGCCGTTGATTATGTTTCGCGTTGGTTCGAAGCCCAAGCTCTTCCTACGAATGACGCCCGAGTCGTAGTTAATTTCCTAAAAAAATTATTTTCTCGATTCGGCACGCCGCACGCTATCGTTAGTGATAGGGGTTCCCATTTCTGTAACGCGCAATTTTCAAAAATCCTAACTAAATATGGCGTTACTCAAAAGCTTTCCACTGCCTACCACCCCCAAACTAACGGACAAGTAGAAGTAGTCAATAGAGAAATAAAAAGAATTTTAGAAAAGACTGTTTCAACATCTAGAAAAGACTGGTCAGCCAAATTAGACGATGCTCTATGGGCCTACCGAACAGCGTACAAATCCGCCCTCGGATGTACGCCATATCGGTTGGTTTATGGAAAATCGTGTCATTTACCCGTAGAGTTAGAACACTGCGCCTTTTGGGCCTTACGATTTTTAAACTTCGATCCCCACTCTGTCGGCGATTTTAGAAAATTTCAACTTAACGAACTCGACGAGTGGCGCTCTTACGCATATGAAAATAACAGACTTTATAAAGAGCGGACGGAGCGTTTACACGATCGACATCTTAGGCACCCAAAAATCTTTAAGCCGGGTGACCAAGTGCTTCTTTATAATTCTCGTTTACGTTTATTCCCGGGTAAATTAAAATCACGTTGGTCGGGGCCTTTTACTGTTTTAGAAGTCTTTTCTTATGGTACTGTTTTAATTTCCCACCCTGATAAGGGTACTTTCAAAGTGAATGGTCAGCGTCTTAAACTGTATTTCTGTGATGATGTCAGTCTCAACCCTGTTAACTCTATCTTTCCAGTCCTGACATTTGATTAATCTGAACTTTATTTTTCTCATAAACTTTGAACTTTATTCGAACTTTATTTTTAAACAATATTTGGGACAATCTTATTTTGATGCATCGAGCTCAAACGACGCTTTAAACAAAGGGCGCTCTTGGGAGGCAACCCAAGTTATCTTTTCTGTTTTCTTTATTTTACAATTTTTGCCCCGAATGGCTCCGGCAAGCTGAAACTTCTGCGATTGCCTGCTCCAATGGTTCTGATTCCATGACAAAGTCCACCTGACGACGTTTCCTGAAGATCCACATCACAGGCATGGAGGAGCGGCATCACTCAGCTTTCCCTACCACATAAAACCGGGGAAGTACATGTTTTTCAATTCTGTCTTTCATTTCTGTACTTTCCTTTTCTCTCATTCTCCGACCTCCTTCTCCATTGAGGACAATGTAAATCCAAAAAATTCAAAAAAATTATTATATATATAGCTGCATTTTGGTATTTCAATAAGTACCCCATGTTTATGTTTTGTTTTTCTCAAACTTCTTTATAAACAACGTAGTTAATTCTAATTTTTCTAATCATTCTTTTTAATCATATTTCACAAGTAAAATGTTGGTCATGCTGTGTTTCTAATTCACGGTAGCATGTTAAGGTAAAATATTTCTCTAAAACGTGCATTTCTATTATGGTTTTCCGTTCTTTATTTTCTTTACTTTCTCTAAAAATTTATCATGCATTATTTTCTTTTTCGTCTTTAGATAATTTTTATAAGAACAAATTTTGAATAACGTAGTAGATATGAACGATCAATCTTCTTTTATTATCTCGAACTTGCTTTTTGAAATTTATCGACTTTATGTTTTAAATAAATTTAAAAAAAAAGCGTGAAAACGATTTAGGCCATTTTTGTTTACGTTTGAGCTTTCCTGCCAACATAAAATCTTTTACCACTAGTTAGCCGCTTTTGAGCCTTTTTTCAAAATTCATTTGATAACTCCACACAGCATTTCATTTTCACCAAAGCCCAAATTTCTACCTATCTCATCACGCTAATTTTTTTTGATAGGAAATTTTGTGTTATCTTTGGAGAAATTGTTGAAAAAAGTGTACTCAAATGCAATGTATTGAAAAAAAAAAGAGAGAAAAAAATGAATGAAAATAATACCAAAAAAAAAGAGATAAATAATCATAAAGAAAAAAATAAATTTATTTATACATATTTTGTTTAAAATAAATTTTTTTTTTTTGAAACTCGTTGTTTTGGTTTAGTGTGATTTTTAAGCCTCCATGTTTATATTTGAATTCCACTGCTATTCATATTTCTAAACCAAACGTTTCGGTCCTATTAAGTCCTTTTGATTCACGCCCTTTTTTAATTTTATTTAACAACTAAGAAAAGAAGAAAAGTAAATCAGTTTTAGTTTTGGATTTAAACTTAGATTTTTGTTATTTAATTGATATAATTATAATGCGTTGCTTGGATCTAGTAATAACTCAATATATTCTTTTCATTTTCATTGTCTTGCTTAAATCTATTTAAAGAATTTCGTCAAAATTCTGGATGATTTATTTTTATTAAGTAAAGTTTATAAAAGTTAAACCATACCAAAATAATTGTTTTAGATTTACGTTTTACATTCTCCCTACCTAGAATTTCGCATAGTACTTGTGTAAGTATGATTAAAACTTTTTGAATTAGTCACTTTTATGATTAGCTAGTCTTTATATCTTTGCTTGGGGACAACCAAAACTTAAGCTTGGGGGAATTTGATAATACGGTTTGCAGTCAATTTTATTAGGATATTTTCGGGGTTTTAAAGCAAATCATGTCTTGTAAAGTACTTATTTTGATTCCCCTTTGTATATATTTTTGTCGCTAATGCATTTTTTCTGCTTTTTGCAGGTTTTCACGGCTTTCAGCCGAATTTTGTTGTGACACGCCCCAAGGTCACGCCCTACCAGGGCGTGTACCTAGGGCGTGTAACCCAGAGGAATGAAGCAATTGGTCTGAAACTACATTTCGTGGAAACTTAGTGTACACGCCCTCGGTCACGCCCGTGTCACATCCGACACGGGCGTGTTCTAGAGGCGTGTCCCCAGGTTCCGAGGAATCGCCGCAGCGCGCTCGTTTTTCCCGCTCCACCGTCACACCGAAAGTGTCACGCCCCAGGGTCACGCCTGACCCGGGCGTGACATATGGGCGTGTACTTCAGCAATTCCACCCGTCAACTCCAGCATTCAATTTCAGCTCAACAAAGTCACGCTGCAAAGAACACGCCCCAGCTACACGCCCTACCAGGGCGTGACTTGTGGGCGTGTACCTCAACTACTTCGTCAGAATTAAATTCCAGCCCGAAAAAGTCGCGCCGAATGTATCACGCCCCAGGGTCATGCCCGACCAGGGCGTGACAGGGGGGCGTGACCCGACCCGAAAAATTCTATAAATAGAGCCCAACTCTAAGGGTTCAGGGACACTTTTCGGATTGAGAGGAGAGGTTCTATCCTTTGTATTTTTGAACTTTTTAAGCATGTCTTTCCATTTTTAGTTCTTAGCTCTAGCTTTATGCTTTCCCTGTATTAGTTCCTAGCTTCGTTCTGTAGTATAATGTTAATGATAGTGTAGTTTACCTCTCCATGCACTTGTAATCTCTGGTTTCCATGTTGTAAGATCCATGTTTCTATTAATAAAAAAGTGTTGTTTTTTTTTTCGTTTCTGCTCTGTTTTCATTATTCTTCTTCTACTCTTCCCCCCTCTTCCACCTCACCATGATTAACTAATCCTCCATGTACTCGATCTTAATGATCCGAGGTTCGAGTGATTAGGTTATGATGCTTTGAATCTTACCTTTTCTTTTTAGGGCTTAGCTTTGAATTACTCTTGATTTATCACGGGTTGGAGGTATATCATCGATATATACTCTCCACCTTTGCTTTCATTCTGGGCTAGCCGAGAGGCCGAAAGTTTGAAATTAGCACTTAAGAGTAAAGGGAGTTGTTCGCACCCCTCGAGAGAGGCAGACGTTCAAATCTCCCGGATTGGAGTAAAATCCAATAGTGGGGTTCACCGCGTAAAGCGAGTTTTAGGCCTCCGATTTAGGCGAGAGTCGGTCGGACCTTCCTAAACTCAGTTAGGCACGACCTTCGAGAGAAGCGTGTCAATATTCATGGAACCTCCACGGTCAAGGACCTTTACCCTAATTAGCTTAGGTTTATTTATCGTATTTTTCTAACCACTCTTGTCGAGGTGATTTCTGATCGAGTGCATTTCCCCCTCATCGTTACTAAGCTTAAGTTTAATCGCTCTTTTAGCTCTCTTTATCTTTTCATGCAAGTAGCTTCCTTTCATTGCAAGTAGTTCTCTTCCTTTAGTACGTTTAGCTTTCTTCTAAAAAACTTAATTTTTCCGTCGATAAAATAATAGATTTCGTGTGAGTAAGCTTACTCAACTGTTCCCGGATTTCAATACGACACTTGTGTCCCCTAGCTGCATTTCGATAGGTATACTTGCCTTGTTAAATTGTTAGTTTGGTTATTTTCTCCTTGCAGATATCTAAGAGACAATCAACGACTTAAAATGCTTTTTTCCTTGAAGTTTGTAAGTTGTGCCTTGATTTTCAATAAGAGCTCTTTAATATGCCAACATTGTCGCTGTGAGTCCACATGGAGCAATGAGATGAATTTGGAACCCGAGCAGATCCCGCTGCCAGGCTCTCACCTATCTGGCAGGGCTGGAAGTCACTCGGTGTCATCCTTGGACTCGAGCAGATCCCGCTGTCTGGCTCTCACCTAGCTGGCAGGGCTGGAAGTCACTCTATGGTATCGGTAGTGGACCCCGAGCAGATCCCGCTGCCAGGCTCTCACCTAGCTAGCAGAGCTGGAAGTCACTTGGTGTTATCCTTAACCTCGAGCAGATCCCGCTGTTAGGCTCTCACCTAGCTGGCAGGGCTGGAAGTCACTTGATGGTATTGATAGTGGATCCCGAGCATATCCCGCTGACAGGCTCTCACCTAGCTGGTAGGGTTGGAAGTCACTCGGCGTCATCCTTGGCCTCAACCATATCCCACTGTCAGGATCTCACCTAGCTGGCAGGGCTGGAAGTCACTCGATGGTATTGATAGTGGACCCCGAGCAGATCTCGCTGCTAGGCTCTCACCTAGCTGGTAGGGCTGGAAGTCACTCGGTGTCATCCTTGGCCTCGAGCAGATCCCGCTGTCAGGCTCTCACCTAGCTGGCAGGGATGGAAGTCACTCGATGGTATCGGTAGTGGACCCCGAGTAGATCCCGCTGCTAGGCTCTCACCCAGCTGGCAGGGCTGGACGTCACTCAGTGTCATCCTTGGCCTCGAGCAGGTCCCGCTATCAGGCTCTCACCTAGCTGGCAGGGCTGGAAGTCCCTCGATGGTATTGATAGTGGACCACAAGCAGATCCCGCTATCAGGATCTCACCTAGCTGACGGGGCTGGAAGTCACTCGTCGGGGAAAGACGTCAACTCCTCGTCAATTAACGAGGAGGCCTTGACGTGCAAAGACAGGTCAGAAGTCGGGGAACCGGGTGTCCAAAGGACGAGGAGTTGTTATAACACCCTGTTGGGTTTCTCTTTGAGGATGGCACAACGCTTGTGCACGCAGCGGAAAAATAAACATCAAGAAAAACCCAAAGAGATGTGGATCGGGCTATGAACGTTGAATCAAGAAGTTAGCAAAAACTATGCAAAAATTACCTCGGTGGCGTTGAGTCACAACTCAACGGAGATGCTCCAAATTTCTTCTTCCTGCTAGCGGCGAGTTCTACGTGGAATAATGTCCACGTTTCTGCAGAAGTCCACACGAGCGGGAGAACGTCGATCTATCCGTCGCACGGATTATCGGGAAGGAGAAGACCGCACCTCTGCTAATCCACGGACTGCTAGGTCCGCGCCAGGAAGAGCAGCACCAGCGACAGTTGCCGGAGAAGAGGAGGTCGACGGAGCGAACACGGCGGCGGAACTCTTCCGGCGGCGGGAATCGGGATCGGCGGAGCGAACGAGCGGAACTCTTCCGTCGGGTTCGATTCGCTACAGGAGAAAATCCAGCTTCTCACCGAAAACCCTAAGTGTGGTATTTATACCAAAGGTATAAATAAACCTAGGCTTATCGCTATCCGCAGACCACCCAAGAATAAGGTTCAGAATCGGCGAGTATCAATCGGCGAGAGTCGGCGAGAATCGACGAGAATCGATCGGCGAGCATCATCATGGATCGGCGAAAATCAGAGTACAATACTCGACGATTCTCGCCGATCGTCAAGCTTCACTTGACGATACACGTCGAATCTGGTCGACCGTCGAGCCGCGGTCGACGATACATGTCGAAGTCATCGATCGTCGAGAATTAACATATTGATTCTCGACGATTCTCGTCGATCGGCGAGAATCAAATAGATGATTCTCGTCGATCGGCGGGAATCAGAAAGACAATTCGCGACGAATGCTATCGACCCTCGGACGACAATCTAACCAGCCCTCCAAGGCAACATTTGCCCAACCCGACGATCCTTCAAGGCAACACTTTTCCCACAACCCCATTCAGGTCGGTGATTGGCAATCTTTACCAACACAGTCAATTATCCAACTTCTCCACATCTCTTATGTGCGACCCTGCAGGCTCATATCGCGTTGGCAGTGAGATTACATGTTTGATCACTTCCAGATCATCATGGTAACTCCAACAGACTCCCACTTGATCTCGAAAGTATCAAAGCAAAAACCTCACAAACAATGAGCGGCATCTAGCAATGCATCATTGCTCCCCAAGCAATAAGAGTTTATAACTCATAAGCCTTTATGACCAATGTATCAGCGTTGTCTTTGTCCCTTTGTCCCTTACATCCAGAAAGAACTAGAGGCATGGACCGTGTCACCCTCGTAATAGCTCAATCCAAGTTTCTTGATCCAGGACGGACTTCCAAAGAATGGTGAGTCCAATATCACATATTGACTCAACCAAGCATGGCCATGCATTTCTCAGTCCAGTTCCATCAAGGGGCCAATGGATGCAACTCCTGTCATACAGGAGGACAAATCCCATATCTGCTCACACACAAACACCCAAATGATTCGTAACATGCCCAACAACCACCCTTATCATCAACCTTTCTCAAGGAAGACTTTAGATGGCATCAAAGCACGCTCTTCCTCACTTGATGAATGCTGTGACTTCAGGTCAAAGGATCACAACACCATTATCAATTGAGACCTACTCGTGACACGATTGGATGACAATCCACAGAGTAGTCTCAGGTTGGGTCTGTCCAGTACAACTTGTTCACTAACAAGTACCCACGTGATGACTTGATATCACAATATCATGACCTGTGAGAACCGGTCATCAATCAACACACGTGCTAGTCTTCATGTACCATCATCACCCTTAGCTTCTATGATGATACTCGACAAGGGACCTTTAAGAATGAAGCTTCAAATAAATCATGGGCTCTCACATTCAAGTCACGTACTTGATGTCCTATGGAAGCGAACATTCTAAGGGTATCTATTATGTTAACATTTAACTATCATATAAAAAAAGACATAATAAAAGAACTTGCCATTAATTATAAGAGAAAAATTAGGTACACAGTTCATCATATGAACGAACAACCAACAAAATACAAGATATACATGCAATCCACAAGATTCTCGCTAGAGTTGATCATTTAGGTATCGTATACCCATCGATCTAGTATGACCATCATGCTTTCTCTGCGCGAGAGGCTTTGTCAGCGGATCCGCAATATTCTCCTCAGTCGGCACTCTGCAAATGTTTACATCTCCTCGTTCGACAATCTCATAAATAAGATGAAACCGCCGGAGTATGTGCTTGGAGCGCTGATGGGATCTAGGTTCCTTAGATTGTGCAATTGCACCATTGTTATCACAGTAGAGAACTACGGGACCAATAATGCTAGGAACTACATCAAGCTCGCCGATGAATTTCCTAATACATACAGCCTCCTTCGCCGCATTAGCTGCTGCGATATACTCGGCCTCTGTTGTAGAATCAGCAACTGTCTCTTGCTTGGAACTCTTCCAGCTCACAGCTCCTCCATTCAGGCAAAACACAAAACCTGACTGAGACTTGGAGTCGTCTCTATCAGTTTGGAAGCTAGCATCTGTGTAACCACTTACAACGAGCTCTTCCTCTCCACCATACACCAAGAACACATCCTTAGTCCTTCTTAAGTACTTCAGGATATTCTTGACTGCAATCCAGTGACACTCACCGGGGTCTGACTGATACCTGCTAGTCATGCTCAAAGCAAAGGAGACATCGGGTCGAGTACATAACATCGCGTATATGATTGATCCAATTGCCGAAGCATATGGAATCAACTTCATGCGGTCCTTATCTTCACAAGACTTTGGACACTGGTCCTTTGAGAGATTCACACCATGAGACATGGGCAAAAATCCTTTCTTGGACTCAAGCATGTTGAACTGCTTCAACACCTTTTCGATGTACGTACTCTGGGTCAAACCCAGCAACTTCTTCGATCTATCTCTATAGATCTTAATACCGAGTATATAAGTCGCTTCACCCAAATCCTTCATTGAAAAGCAGTTCCCTAGGTTGTTCTTAACAACTTTCAGGGTAGGAATGTCATTCTCAATCAACAGTATGTCATCTACATACAATATCAGGAAGACAACAATGCTCCCACTGATTCGCTTGTAAACACAAGGCTCATCTTCATTCTTGATGAAACCAAACTCTTTGATTTTCTCATCAAAACGAAGATTCCAACTTCGAGAGGCCTGTTTCAGTCCATAAATGGACTTATTCAGTTTGCATATTTTAGTGGCTTCATCTGGGGATACAAAACCCTCGGGTTGTGTCATGTACACTTCCTCAAGGAGGTTTCCATTAAGGAAAGCCATTTTGACATCCATCTGCCAGATCTCGTAGTCATAATACGCAGCAATAGCAAGCAATATCCTAATGGACTTTACCATGGCAACAGGGGAAAAAGTCTCATCATAGTCAATACCATGAATTTGCTTGAAACCCTTAGCCACCAGTCGCCCTTTGAATGTTTGTACATTCCCATCCATGTCGGTCTTCTTCTTGAAGACCCACTTGCACCCTATGGGTCGTACCCCTTCAGGTGGTTCCACCAAGTTCCAAACTTGGTTTGCATATATGGAGTCCATTTCGGATTTCATAGCCTCAAGCCATTTGTCGGAGTCCGGTCCATTCATAGCCTCTTGGTAGGTTGCTGGCTCATCATCATGATCCATAAGCAACACATTATCTATTTGAGACACGAGAAATCCATATCTCTCAGGCTCAAACCTCGGTCTACCAGATCTACGTAGGACTTGTGTTCCCTGAGCAGGTTCTCTAGCTACAACATCTTGTAGTCCTGTCTCAGAATCCAATTCCGGTTCATTCACTACATGTGGTTCTTAAACTTCTTCAAGCTCTACCTTTTCAGTCTTTCTTGATAAGAACTCTTTCTCCAAGAAGACACCAATCCTTGCGACAAACACTTTGCCCTCATACGGTAGGTAAAAGTAATACCCTTTTGTTTCCTTAGGATATCCTACCAGATAACATTTATCCGATTTGGGTTCCAGCTTGTCAGGCATTTGACGTCTCACGTATGCCTCACAACCCCAAATTTTAATGAACGACATACTAGGACGCTTCCCAGTCCATATCTCATATGGTGTCTTCAGAACCGTTTTAGTTGGAGCGCGATTCAATGTCATTGCAACAGTCTCTAAAGCAAAACCCCAAAAGGAAACAGGCAAGTCTGCATGACTCATCATCGAACGTACCATGTCTAACAGAGTACGATTTCTCCTCTCAGACACACCATTATGTTGTGGTGTTCTAGGTGGAGTGAGCTATGATACAATACCACACTCTTTCAGATGATCACGGAACTCATGACTCAGGTATTCGCCACCTCGATCAGATCGGAGTGCTTTAACCCTTTTACCCAACTGGTTTTCTACTTCATTCTTGAACTCTTTGAACTTTTCAAAGGTCTCGGATTTGCACTTCATAAGATACACATATCCGTATCTACTGAAATCATCAGTAAATGTAACAAAGTAGAAATACCCACCTCTAGCCATGGAACTCATGGGTCCGCATACATCACTATGTACAACACCCAAAAGATCCTCAGCCCTCTCAGTATAACCAGTGAAAGGAGCTTTAGTCATCTTGTCTAACAAACAAGACTCGCATCACTCAAATGATTCATAATCAAATGAGTCCAAAAGTCCATCTCTATGGAGCTTGGATATGCGCTTCTCGGTGATATGGCCCAAACGACAATGCCAGAGATACGTAGGGTTTGAGTCATTTGTTCTTAGTCTTTTATTGTTTTCTACATTACAGATCAGATGGTCCAAGTTCAAAACATAAAGACCATTAAACAATTGGACTACAGCATAACAAACATCATTCTTAAATATAGAACAACAATTATTCTTAATTATAAAAGAAAATCCAATCATGTCCAAACATGAAATAGATATAATGTTTCTAGTTATGGCCGGAACAAAATAACAATTATCAAGTTCTATTACAAGCCCACTGGGCAAAGAAAGACGATAAACCCCTACGGCTACAGCAGCAACTCTTGCTCCATTGCCGACGCGGAGGTCCACCTCCCCTTTACTCAGCAATCTTCTCCTTCCCAGTTCCTGCACATTTGTACAAATGTGAGAACCACATCCGGTATCCAATACCCAAGATGAAGGAGCAGAAAGGTTTATCTCTATAACGTAAACATTTGAAGCGGAAGTCATACCTCCCCTCAATTTCTGCAGACCCTCAATGTACGAAGGACAGTTCCTCCTCCAATGACCAGCCTTGCCACAGTGGTGGCATTTCCCTTCCTTCACCGTGCTTTTCTTCTTCATCAGTGTAGAAGACTTGGGCTCAAGAAATGTCCTACCTTACTCTTCTTAGAACCCTTGGCCTTGCCCTTGCCCTTATGCACCATCAGTATGGGGCTGGCAGGCTTGGCCTTCTTCATGTTGATTTCAGCAGTTCTCAACAAGCCTAGGAGTTCGGGCAGTGTCTTGTCTATTTCATTCATATTGTAGTTCAAGACAAACTTCTCATAACTGTCTGGCAACGATTGCAGGATCAGATCCGTGGCCAACTCTTGACCAAGTGGAAAAACCAGCCTTTCAAGGTTCTCTATATACCCAATCATCTTGAGTACGTGAGTCCCTACTGAGTCTCGAACTCCCATCTTGCACTGAAACAACGCTTTTGTTATGTCGAACCTCTCTTGACGAGCCTGCCCTTGAAACATTTTCTTGAGATGCTCGGCAATCTCCTTGCACCCCATGTTCTCATGTTGCTTCTGAAGCTCAGAGTTCATAGTGGCAAGCATAAGGCATTCGACATCTAAAGCATCGTCAGTATACTTCTTATAAGTATCTTTCTCAGCACGGGAAGAGTTCCCGGTCGGCACCTCGGGGGCTTCTTCTTCCAAGACATAGAGCTTTCGCTCTTGCCTAAGAACAATTCTCAGGTTCCTGTACCAGTCCATGTAATTAGTCCCACTGAGCTTATCCTTCTCAAGGTTGGCTCTCAGAGACAACGTGGAGTGTGACACACTTGCCATGGAATTCTACAAGAATTTATGCAGAATAAAATCAGTACCAAAATTCCAAATACAATTTATTTTAATTTGGACTTCAATTAAAAATACTCCCACTATTTTATTCGAAATGATAGCCCTCACTAACAATTCGGAGAGTTCATGCGAGCTACTCTCTTAGTGGACAAGATCCGTAATTAACCAACACTATGAGTCCGCTTTGGCGTTCCTCTCACGATGCGGTTATTTAGGTATGCAACGCTTGCCAATTGCATCCTCATGCAATTCTTGTATGGTTGGTGAATAACTCCTTATTCGCATCCATCATATGGTGCATGCCAACCCTATGCCTCTAGGCACTCAACCTTTGAGGTCACCTAGTTAAGTATGACCCGATGTCGACAGTGGGATATCACAATTATCCGCTCGCACCCTTACCAAGATAGATTAATGCACCTTGCTTTGGCAAGCCCACACTTCATCGATCGAGGCAGGAAGAGTGTCATCCATCGAAAGGCATCCGAACACTTAATATTAGGTGAAGGGATTTTCAATTATAGGTTAACAATTAACCATGATCAACATTTGATCAATGTGCACATCCAAAGAAAAACAATTCTAAACCACATGCATCCCTTATGTGCACATCCTAACACCATCAACAATTGATAGAAGGAAGGGCTAAATCTGAACATCCGGAAATGTCCAAATCCTCATATTTACATGCATTGGACAAAGGCGAAGACAACTCAACTTAAAGCAGTAGACAAGCTCATCTCTCTATGTTGGATTCACAATCCAAAACATACTCGAGGGATGGTTACTGCTAAGGAGACAACAATTTCTAACACTTAGAAATTCCCACGCAATTCCAGACGTTCTTGGCGGGGAACCAAGACTAAATCTAGACATTTAGAACACTTCTAAATCCCTAGGTTTACACGCACTGGAATAACATACTTCCAATACAACGATCATGGCCGTAACCTCGCTTTGATACCACTGTTGGGTTTCTCTTTGAGGATGGCACAACGCTTGTGCACGCAGCGGAAAAATAAACATCAAGAAAAACCCAAAGAGATGTGGATCGGGCTATGAACGTTGAATCAAGAAGTTAGCAAAAACTATGCAAAAATTACCTCGGTGGCATTGAGTCACAACTCAACGGAGATGCTCCAAATTTCTTCTTCCTGCTAGCGGCGAGTTCTACGTGGAATAATGTCCACGTTTCTGCAGAAGTCCACACGAGCGGGAGAACGCCGATCTATCCGTCGCACGGATTATCGGGAAGGAGAAGACCGCACCTCTGCTAATCCACGAACTGCTAGGTCCGCGCCAGGAAGAGCAGCACCAGCGACAGTTGCCGGAGAAGAGGAGGTCGACGGAGCGAACACGGCGGCGGAACTCTTCTGGCGGCGGGAATCGGGATCGGCGGAGCGAACGAGCGGAACTCTTCCGTCGGGTTCGATTCTCTATAGGAGAAAATCCAGCTTCTCACCGAAAACCCTAAGTGTGGTATTTATACCAAAGGTATAAATAAACCTAGGCTTATCGCTATCCGCAGACCACCCAAGAATAAGGTTCAGAATCGGCGAGTATCAATCGGCGAGAGTCGGCGAGAATCGACGAGAATCGATCGGCGAGCATCATCATGGATCGGCGAGAATCAGAGTACAATACTCGACGATTCTCGCCGATCGTCGAGCTTCACTTGACGATACATGTCGAATCTGGTCGACCGTCGAGCCGCGGTCGACGATACATGTCGAAGTCGTCGATCGTCGAGAATCAACATATTGATTCTCGATGATTCTCGTCGATCGGCGAGAATCAAAGAGATGATTCTCGTCGATCGGCGGGAATCAGAAAGACGATTCGCGACGAATTCTATCGACCCTCGGACGACAATCTTACCAGCCCTCCAAGGCAACATTTGCCCAACCCCACGATCCTTCAAGGCAACACTTTGCCCACAACCCCATTCAGGTCGGTGATTGGCAACCTTTACCAACACAGTCAATTATCCAACTTCTCCACATCTCTTATGTGCGACCCTGCAGGCTCATATCGTGTTGGCAGTGAGATTACATGTTTGATCACTTCCAGATCATCATGGTAACTCCAACACACCCCCTATCCGTCGCATAGCATATAACAGTAGGTCCGGCCGGGGCCCGACGCCATATACTACAGACAGACCGGGTGGTTACTTATGGAAACCATCCAACCAATCTCAAATGTCCTACACAGAGCATTCTAGCGGAAGCATTTTAAAAAAGTTGCAATGAAGAACCCAGCATTAGAGCATGAATGTCCACTAATACAAAATAAGAATGTTATACAAAATACCCAAAATGAGCCTTAAGGCCTTACAAAATGTTTCACTTCAAATTACATGTTTTACAAACAACGGCACGCAGGCCGGTCACACATGAATAAAGCAGTAAACACTTCCAATTAGGCCTTCAAGTGCCGGCTTCGCATTCCGGCTTTAGCCTGCTATTGACCGCTTGGTCCAGCTGCACCTGCAAGCAACATACCATCGCACGGTGGCAAAACAAGGCAACGGTCAGCAATGCTGACCAAATTATAACGATCCCGCCCCCAACTCGGGGCGGCGATGCTCCTTCCCTGCATTTCATTAGCATAAGCGAGCAATATATAATTAGCCATTACATCACAGACGTTGGCTTTCATGGCCACACGCCCCGTGATCTCAGGGCACATTCTCGGTGAATCGGTCGATGTCACGTCAATTAAAGCCATAGACATTCCAGACTCACCACCGCCACTTGGACGGCCAAACCTATGAGCAAATTGTCTTCCTGGCCTGGGTCACGACAATTTAAGCCATTGACCGCCGAAGACCCTAATCTATGCCAACGGCAAGTGCCACGTGCCTTTAGGTCTCTTTAACCGAACGACATAGAACGGGTACGGTTCCATCTAACCCGTGCTCACATCGCAACGACAATTTAAGCCATTTGCGCGGGTCAAACTTCCACCGAGTCCCATTTCCATCACAAGTCACATAACCCGGTTATGTTCAAGTTGGCTCTCAGGCCACCAAGTTGGCAAGATCTTGCATCTGCACAGTTTTCCGGGTGCACCTTTGGGTTAATCCCCAAGGCTCCCTGCTGCAATCTACCGCGTAGAAAACCCGAAAAACAACCAATATCACGGAGTCTTCTCCGGCATTTATGCAATGCAACATCACCGATCTAGACCAACATGTCCGGGTAGGCTTCACACAACATGCCTATGTCTGTTCTCGCTTACGGACTCTAAACAACAGGGACTTCACATATCTACCCGAAGGAACGCCTCCAACTCTCCGCAAACTCGCGAGAGCGGGCTTCCTATGCAAAGAAAGAGAGCTACTCATGCTCAAGATGAGGATCGTTACCCTAGCGTTCCTCTTTGGTGCCATTGAAAAGTAATTGGATGAAAAGCACCGCACTAGCTTTGCCTCCGTGGATCCGGAGTCGGCTCGCGATTCGGAGCTCCGAAGCTCCTCCAATGGCCGGATCTAGCTCCTTCTTCCTTCCTTGGCTCTCTACTTTCTCTAAGGTTTTAGAAAGCTAACCACTCATGAAAAGTGCGGGTTTCTAAGTCCAATCGCGGGTATATCCCTTCAGGAACAACCCCCAGCCGTTGGATCTCAAAATAAGGAAACGAACGGCTTTGATTCGGGACTGAAATGCCCAATCTGGACCGAACACGGCCTGGCACACGCCCGTGTCCAGGGCCGTGTGCCTCATTCGCCGTCAAAATCGGCTCGCCTGGAACCTCACACGAGTATCGAACACGCCCGTGTTCGAGCTGACACGCCCGTGTTCCACCTGACACGGCCGTGTGGCCGGCCGTGTACCGCCATCATTTTTCGTCGAAAATAACCCGAGCACTGCACGGGTTCTAGGACACGCCCGTGTCCTTAACCGTGTCACCTCAACGCGCCTGGACCCCAGGCCGTGTACACGGTCTCGACACTCGACACTTCGTCGAGCAAAGATCGTCGACCTACTGACACGTCCTTGGACACGCCCGTGTCCTAGGTTGTGTGCCTTGTATCGACACAATGTCGAGACCAAAGTGTCGACTTCCCGGGACGAGTGTCGACACGGGTTGACACGCCCTGCGACACGCCCATGTCGCAGGCCGTGTGCCATGTCTCGACACTTCGTCGAACGCAGAGTGTCGACTTCGCGGCTAAGTGTCGACACGGGTCGACACGCCCTACGACACGCCTGTGTCGCAGGCCGTGTGCCCAGTCTCGACACAATGTCGAGACCAAAGTGTCGACTTCCCGTCTCAGTGTCGACACAGGCTCGACACGCCCTGGGACATGCCCGTGTCCCAGGCCGTGTGCCTGCTGCCAGAACCCAAACTGGCCCAAAACGTCCCCCTTTGCTCCTTTGAGTTTCGGGGCGTTACAACTCTCCCCCTCTTAAAAGAATTTCGTAAACGAAATTATATATAAAGGAAAGACATGTACAAAACCAAAATTTGTACCTGAGCGGAACAACTCCGGATACTCGTCAAGCATAGTCTGCTCTCACTCCCAAGAGAGATCCTCACGACCGCAATTGTCCCACCGGACCTTGACCATCCTGATCTCTTTATTGCGTAGCCGCTTGACCTCCGAGTCCTCAATCCGCATAGGCTTGACCTTTGTCGTTAGCCCACTATCCACCGGCACTTGATCAACCGCGATCACTTGCATAGGCTCTTGCACCGCCTTCCGAAGCACCGAAATGTGGAATACATCATGTAAACCACTAAGCTCCACTGAAAGCTTCAACCGATAGGCCGCTTCACTAACTCGCTCCAGAACCTCAAACGGTCCAAGGTACCTCGGGCTTAGCTTTTTCAATCGCCGCACCCGCGAGACACCCTTGAACGGCTTGATCTTTAGGTACACATAATCACCCACAGCGAACTCCACATTCCTGTGCTTGGCATTATAGTATTTCGCTTGCCGGTCCTGAGCGATAAGCAACCTCTCCCGAATGGTTCGCACCAAAGAAGTAGAACCCTCCACTTCCGATCGCTTATACAACTTTGACTCACCCGTTTCTAACCAAGACAACGGCGTGCGACATTTTCTACCATATAGGGCCTCGAAAGGCGCCATCTGAATACTCGTTTGGTAGCTATTGTTGTATGCGAACTCCACCAAATAAAGGTGGTCTTCCCATTGCTTTCTGAAATCCAAGACACACATGCGGAGCATGTGTTCCATAGTTCTATTGACCCTCTCGGTCTGCCCATCTGTTTGCGGATGGAAGGCTGTGCTGAATTTCAGCTTTGTTCCCAACATTTACTGCACCAGCCTCCAATCATTGGACGTGAACCGCCCATCTCGGTCACTCACGATGCTGCGGGGCGCACCATGAAGCCGTACTATGTTATCCACATAAACTTTGCCAACTTCTCCACCGGATTATCCTTCCTATGCGGAATAAAATGCGACACCTTCGTTAATCGATCAACCACCACCCAAATGGCGTCGTTCCCCTTTTGCGACCTTGGCAAACCGTGCACAAAGTCCAAAGAGATGTCGTCGAATTTCCACTCCGGAATAGGCAAGGACTTAAGAAATCCTCCCGGCTTTTGGCACTCCGCCTTTACCAAGGCGCAAGTTTGGCACTTCGCTACGTAAAGCGCCACATCCTCTTTCAAACCCGGCCACCAAAACAGTTTCTTCACATCACGGTACATCTTCGTGCTCCCCGGGTGAATCGAGTACTTGGTATGGTGTGCCTCGTACAACAACTCCACCCGCAAATTGCCCACACTTGGGATGCACAGACGACCGTCTTTCCAAAGTAATCCGTCCTCCACGACGAATTGGGGATTTGACCCATCCAGAGCCTCTACCATGAACTGCTTCATATGAGCATCCATATCCAAAGCCTGTCGAATACGATCAGCCAGGTCATATTGGACTTCAGTCCAATTCAGAACTGCTTCAGCACTTGATTGTCTATCCACGCAAACAATCTCCAACGCCTCCAACTCCCGCACCAACTGCTCATCATGCACCGATAGCCAATTGGCTTGAGTTGGGGCTCGGCGACTCAATGCGTCCGCAACCGCATTCCCTTTTCCAGGCACATAGTGGATCTTGAATGTATAGTCCCCCAGGAACTCCATCCATCTACGCTGCCGCATATTCAGTTCCTTCTGAACAATAAGATACTTCAGACTCTTGTGATCGGTGTAGATATCATTCTTCACACCGTACAAGTAGTGTCTCCACAGCTTCAAGGCAAAAATCACGGCCGCTAACTCCAAGTCATGGACCGGATAGTTCCTTTCATGCACTTTTAGCTGTCTCGAGTCATAAGCTATTACACTTCCGTGTTGCAGTAGCACGCAACCCAAACCGCTGCCCGAAGCATCGCTATAAATCTCATAGCCTTCGGTCCCACATGGCGAACTCAGCACAGGCATTGTGGTCAACCGACACTTCAACTCCTCAAAAGCTCGTGCGCACTGCGGCGTCCAAACGAACTTATGCTCCTTCCTCGTCAATGTAGTGAGAGGTAAAGCTATCCGCGAGATGTTCTCTATGAAGCGCCTATAATAGCCGGCAAGGCCCAGAAAACTTCGGACTTCCGCTACCGTAACAAGCTCAGGCCACTCCCGTATCGCAGCAATCTTCGCCGGATCCACAGCAATACCCTCTCCACTTACTATATGCTCGAGGAACGCCACAGAGGATAGCCAAAACTCGCACTTCGAGAACTTGGCATACAACTGATTTCTCCGTAGCGTCTCCAACACCAAATGAAGATGCTTGAAGTGATCTTCCTCACTTTGCGAGTACACCAAAATATCGTCGATGAAGAAGATCACGAAATGGTCCAAGTACTCCCTGAAAGACCTGTTCATCAAATCCATGAACACTGACGGCGCATTAGTCAGCCCAAATGGCATGACCGTAAACTCATAGTTCCCGTATCTCGTACTAAACGCTGTCTTCGGGGTATCACTCTCCCTTATTCGCAGCTAATAGTACCCAGCCTTGAGATCCAACTTCGAGTACATCGTCGACCCGACTAACTGATCAAAAAGATCATCAATCCGGGGGATCGAGTACTTGTTCTTCTCCGTCAGCTTGTTGAGCTCCCGATAATCAATACATAGCCTCAAGCTTCCGTCCTTCTTCTTAACAAAGAGGACCGGTGCGCTCCAAGGCGAAGAACTCGGGCGCACATACCATTGCTCCAACAACTCTTGCAGTTGAACTTTCAGCTCCGCCATTTCCTTAGGCGCTAGTCGATAAGGAGATCGTGACACAGGCTTTGCACCTGGCACTAGCTCGATTGTAAAATCTATCTCCCGCTGAGGCAGGGCTCCAGGAAGATCTGCGGGGAACACATCAGGGTATTCCGATACCACTGAAATACAATCCAACGCGGGCTTCGGCTTTGCAACCTCCACTAGTGTAAAGAACAGTTCTGCTCCGGAACGAACCGCCTTCACCACCTGAAGAGCAGACATCAACGTCTTGCTCGACCCCTTTAAGCCCGTAAAAGTCGTCTCACGACTTGCTCCCAGCTTGACTTCCTTGCTACCGCAATCTATATGGGTCTGCTGCTCCGAGAGCCAGTCCATGCCAAATATGACGTCGAACTCCACCAACGGAAGTAAAGACGCCCGCAGGTAGAACTCCTGCTCCCCAATACGAATCTTAACATCGCAGATCCTATCCGCTCGCATCGAATACACATTGGGCAACAACACATCCAACTTATCCTTCGCCATCGAAGAAGGGACTCCGATACGTGATATAAATCCTTCAGACAAGAAGGAGTGTGAAGCTCCCATATCGAAGAGTGCTCGTGCCGGATTTTCACAAATCAATACAAATCCTAAACAAGCAGTGGTAAGGTAACATGTGCATAACAAGTATTTAAAGAAATTGACTTGCTATAAATTAAACCGTACCTGTCACCACATCAGCCTGTTTGATGGTCTCCTGTTGGCCAAGATTGTAGACCCTTGGTTGGGCCGGAGCATAATGGGATGTGGTCCGCTCCCGACTTTCTCTCGGACTTAGGACGTCCGCTCCAACAGTCACGGGCAAAGTGCCCCGCCTTTCCACAAGTAAAACACGCGCCCGGGGTCCGACTCGTAGTCGCCCCAGAAGGAGCTGGACCCGAAGTCCTATGCTTCTTGAAAGACCTCCGATAGCCGGACTTTGAAGTAGTCGGCACTTTAAATTCAGATTTCTTCTCACCCAAGCTTTTCTTTGCTTGTACATTCTTCATGTCCTTTTCCAAGGACCGGGCAGTGTTGACCAAGGTTAAGAAACCCTGCGTCATCGGCCACGAGAGTAGTAATCTCAACTCATCTCTCAAGCCTTCATAGAAGCGATTAGTCTTGCGCTCCTCATCCACGATGGTGGAGCTAGCATATCGACTCAAACGAGTGAACTCGTGGAGATATTCATCCACGCTCTTCTCACCCTGAACCAACTTCAGAAATTCATTTTCCAACGCTATCTTCTGCGTCGAAGGGAGGTATCTAGCCAAGAACAATCTCGAGAACTCTTCCATCGAGACATCACCAAGTTGCCTACCTTTCAATAAGTGCAGCTCCAATCCTTCCCACCACATTCTCGCTTCCCCGTCCAGAAGGAACGTAGCGATGGTGGTCATTTGCCACTCCTCCGTCTCCGTCGCTGTCATGACTCTCTTCACCCTAGAGAGCCAGTCTTCAGCCTGAGATGGGGTTCCCAACCCCGAGAATAACGGAGGGTTAAAGCTCATTACATGCTTAAGCTGCCTCTCAGTTGCCCTCCTTGGCACTACCGGTTCCACAACCACTTGCTCCACTCTCCTCGGCTCAGCCTCTTGAAGAGGTTCTTGCTCCATCGCAGGAGCAGGCTGCTGCGCCTGCATTGCAGGCTGCGCATTTATCACGGCCAACACCGCTTCAGCCACCAATCGTATGTTCTCTGCCGATAGAGGTGTTGCGGGAGCAACATCCGGTGCACTACTAGCCTCAGAAACTCGGCGTTCTGACTGCCCAACACCACTTCTAGTCACCTATAGTAGTACAAAACACCGTTAAGCGACCAAATAAATTGCAAACAACAATTATAGGAACACGCAGGTTCCTCAAACACGAGTATTTTCATTCCTAAGTGGACATTCATGGGTTCGTTTACTGTTATAACGATGACGCACACAATGTGTTCACCATCCCTTAAAAAGAATTCGCCCACGAGTTCACCTTAAGCCCGACCAAAACCTGTAGTCTGATACCGAATTGTAACAACCCCTATCCGTCGCATAGCATATAACAGTAGGTCCGGCCGGGGCCGACGCCATATACTACAGACAGACCGGGTGGTTACTTATGGAAACCATCCAACCAATCTCAAACGTCCTACACAGAGCATTCTAGCGGAAGCATTTTAAAAAAGTTGCAATAAAGAACCCAGCATTAGAGCATGAATGTCCACTAATACAAAATAGGAATGTTATACAAAATACCCAAAATGAGCCTTAAGGCCTTACAAAATGTTTCACTTCAAATTACATGTTTTACAAACCACGGCACGCAGGCCGGTCACACATGAATAAAGCAGTAAACACTTCCAATTAGGCCTTCAAGGGCCGGCTTCGCATTCGGGCTTTAGCCCGCTATTGACCGCTTGGTCCAGCTGCACCTGCAAGCAACATACCACCGCACTGTGGCAAAACAAGGCAACGGTCAGCAATGCTGACCAAATTATAACGATATCACCCCCAACTCGGGGCGGCGATTCTCCTTCACTGCTTTTCATTAGCATAAGCGAGCAATATATAATTAGCCATTACATCACAGACGTTGGCTCTCACGGCCACACGCCCCGTGCTCTCAGGGCGCATTCTCGGTGAACCAGTCGATGTCACGTCAATTAAAGCCATAGACATTCCGCACTCACCACCGCCACTTGGACGGCCAAACCTATGAGCAAATTGTCTTCCTGGCCTGGGTAACGACAATTTAAGCCATTGACCGCCGAAGACCCTAATCTATGCCAACGGCAAGTGCCACGTGCCTTTAGGTCTCTTTAACCGAACGACATAGAACGGGTACGGTTCCATCTAACCCGTGCTCACATCGCAACGATAATTTAAGCCATTTGCGCGGGTCAAACTTCCACCGAGTCCCATTTCCATCACAAGTCACATAACCCGGTTATGTTCAAGTTGGCTCTCAGGCCACCAAGTTGGCAAGATCTCGTATCTGCCCAGTTTTCCGGGTGCACCTTCGGGTTAATCCCCAAGGCTCCCTACTGCAATCTACCGCGTAGAAAACCCGAAAACAACCAATAGCACGGAGTCTTGTCCGGCATTTATGCAATGCAACATCACCGATCCAGACCAACATGTCCGGGTAGGCTTCACACAACATGCCTATGTCCGTTCTCGCTTACGGACTCTAAACAATGGGGACTTCACATATCTACCCGAAAGAACGCCTCCAACTCTCCGCAAACTCGCGAGAGCGGGCTTCCTATGCAAAGAAAGAGAGCTACTCATGCTCAAGATGAGGATCGTTACCCTAGCGTTCCTCTTTGGCGCCATTGAAAAGTAATTGGATGAAAAGCACCGCACTATCTTTACCTCCGTGGATCCGGAGTCGGCTCGCGATTCGGAGCTCCGAAGCTCCTCCAATGGCCGGATCTAGCTCCTTCTTCCTTCCTTGGCTCTCTACTTTCTCTAAGGTTTTAGAAAGCTAACCACTCATAAAAAGTGAGGGTTTCTAAGTCCAATCCCAGGTATATCCCTTCAGGAACAACCACCAGCCGTTGGATCTCAAAATAAGGAAACGAACGGCTTTGATTCGGGACTGAAATGCCCAATCTGGACCGAACACGGCCTGGCACACGCCCGTGTACAGGGCCGTGTGCCTCATTCACCGTCAAAATCGGCTCGCCTGGAACCTCACACGGGTATCGAACACGCCCGTGTTCGAGCTGACACGCCTGTGTTCCACCTGACACGGCCGTGTGGTCGGTCGTGTACCCCCATCATTTTTCGCCGAAAACAACCCGAGCACTGCACGGGTTCTAGGACACGCCCGTATCCCTACCCATGTCAGCTCAACACGCCTGGACCCCAGGCCGTGTACACGGTCTCGACACTCGACACTTCGTCGAGCGAAGATCGTCGACCTATTGACACGGCCTTGGACACACCCGTGTCCTAGGCCGTGTGCCTTGTCTCGACACAATGTCGAGACCAAAGTGTCGACTTCCCGGGACGAGTGTCGACACGGGTTGATACGCCCTGCGACACGCCCGTGTCGCAGGCCGTGTGCCATGTCTCGACACTTCGTCGAACGCAGAGTGTCGACTTCGCGGCTAAGTGTCGACATGGGTCGACACGCCCTACGACACGCCCGTGTCGCAGGACGTGTGCCCAGTCTCGATACAATGTCGAGACCAAAGTGTCGACCTCCCGTCTCAGTGTCGACACAGGCTCGACACGCCCTGGGACACGCCTGTGTCCCAGGCCGTGTGCCTGCTGCCAGAACCCAAACTGGCCCAAAACGTCCCCCTTTGCTCCTTTGAGTTTCGGGGCGTTACAGTTGGAGTCGCGAAGCTAACCAAAAAGGGAACAAAAGAACCTGTGCCGCATGCGAGAGGATCAGCTCGCAAGAATTCTGGTGGCTCAGGCGAGCGACGAAACCGGCTCGCCTCTCTTGGTGAGCAAGTAATCACCTTAGCGAGTCCGTACAGCAGGAGAGGTCGCCGCCAGCGAGGCAACCGATCGGGTCCCCGATGAATCCTGAGCCGGATCTATAGGCGTACGACCTCGTCGACGTAACGCGAAGCGAACGACTGCGTGTGCGGAAAGGGGAGGTTCACATCACACAATAACAGCAAACATTCATATAACACGATTGCAGAAACATTTGTAAGGGCAAGAGTAAACAAAAATCACAATGTCGTGACACTGTTCGCGACTACGACTCAAACAACAAAAAAATACACGGATATACATATAACAAGCGAATTGCGAGAGTGCGAGGGCGATGCGAGATCCTGGGCGGGAAGTCCTAGATGGGCTGGTAGGACTTATCCCCGGGGTCAGGCACGGGAAGGAACAGCGCCGGCACCACCTCGCCCGCCGAAAGTCCCGTTGACTCGCTCTTGAGGAGGTCCACACGTTGCAGCATCTGCATTGTGTACTTCGCGGCATTGGTGGCATTCTTCTGCATCAATACCTCCAACTCGTAGTCAGAGTGATGTTCAATCGGGCAGCTGCTATTGGCTGCCGGAGGGGCAACAGCGGTAGCCTCCAGCCCACGCACCCGTGCCTCCAGTGCCAACTTGTCCTGGCCGAGGGCGGTGATCTCAGCACCCATCCGGCTGGCCGTCGCCGCATCCTGCGAAAATAAAAAAGGTCGAAAGGTGGATTCGCGAAAGGAAACGGTAATTGCAGGTAAGCACGTACCACCCCTCGCAAATAATGCGTGAGGGTCTCCTCGGCCGCGTCGGCCCTCTTCCTCTGGAGATCCGTGTCCTCCTGAGCAAGTTTACGGGCCTCCTCCTTCTCGTCCGCCAACTTCTTGAGAAAAGTGGCATTCCGCTCCAGCTGGGTGCAGCTCCGCCCAACCATATGGGCCAGCTCCAGGACACGTAGTTGGGCCCGCGCGCTTTCGTGCACCAATACTCGCGTCTCCTCCTTGTCGTAGATAGCCGCATCCTCTCGCGAGTAAAGGCCAAACGAGAAATTATAGGCCTCCTCGCTGATGCTGTCCTGCTCCAACCAACTCGGCAGCAGAGTCGAGACCACTGTGCGATTTGACTCTTTGTCCAATAACAGATGCGGGACAGCGAGATCATCCAGGTATTTCTCGCTGTAGCCGAAATTGCGGTGCCCTCTCGGCACCGGCTTTGCGGCAGCATGCGCCCCGTCCGGTGACCCAGAAGTGCCCGCCGCCCCGCCGGGGGTGTCTCTGGTCGAAGCGGCCATGGGGGGAAGACCCTCGGCCGATTGAACCGCCGGGGCCTTGTATTTTCTCTGGCCCGCGTCGAGTTGCTGCCCCGCAGTCTTCTCTATCTTGGGTGGGGGAGCAAGCTGTTCGCGGCCCGGCCGCTTATTAGCAGTACCGACGGGACGTCGTGCTAGGAAGCGTCAGTGGCCTGAGCTCGAGCGAGGACCCAGCAGGCGACCCTAGCACTCTCGTAGGGGGGGTGAAGGGAACGTCTCGCTCGCCTGCCAAGGAGAGAGAGGGTGAAACTAAAGAAGAAAATAGCGAGACCGAGCAATGGAGAGTGGCTAACCTCCCCCAGGCGTGACGGCAGCAAGGCCATCTAGTTTGCAGCGCAAGTACACGACCTCGAAGTTCTTCCCGGCAAAGAACCCCCACAGGTCGGCTTCATGGCACCCCACGCTGGGCGAGCGGTAACTCGCCTCACTGAGCTGCACTGGCGAGAAAGGGACGTTGCCAAAATCCCCCTTGACGAACAAGAACTTCTTGAGCCAATTGTGGCTCTAATTAACGGTCTCCCGCACCTTGAGGTGGGCGCTAGAGAAATAGGCAGTCCCATCCCGGTTCGCGCGGAAGGAGAATAATTTGTGGAAAACCGCGAGACTGAACTCAACCCTCTCCTCCCGCAAAAAGCAGGCGAACCCTACCATGACAGCCACGGAGTTCGGGGTCATCTGGCCTTTGACGACCCCGAAGTACTTCAACACTTGACGCACCTCCGGCAACAGAGGAAGCCGAAGACCCACCTCAAAGTGAGCCAGCGGAATGGCGAGCTCGTCCCTGGACAGATCGTTGATCTTCTCCCCTTCCCCGGGCCGTCTTGCCGAGAATCCAGGCTAGTCGTGATCGCCGAGGGCACCTAAGTACTCGCGCTCTGAGATAACGGTGTGGGGGAAGTCATGCTCCGAGAATGTCCAGGCGCATTTACTTCGCCCATCCGCATTACCGCCGCCTCCACCCATTCCACAAAACGATCGTCGATCGAGCGAGAAAGCCTCAGAAGGAGAACGTGAGCCGGGCTTCGCAAAGAGCAGGAGAGGGGAAAGTGCTTTGAAGCGGTGGAAGGACAAGAACTGGCAAGGCCTATTTATAGAAAGAAAGAAAGAGCGGGAAAATTTTCCGCCGACAGGAAAAGTGTGTATAGCAAAAATCAGGGCTGACGGTTCGACTTCCCGACCCGCAACCGCACCGCCAAGACCATTCAGGAGAGGGTCTCACCCATCCGCATCCGCACGAGAAACGAGCGGGCGAGCCACGACCCACACCCGCCCAAGATTCTGAGCGAGTCGGTGTGTAACGCCCCGAAACTCAAAGGAGCGACGGGGGACGTTTTGGGCCAGTTTTGGGTTCTGGCTGCAGGCACACGGCCTGGGACACGGGCGTGTCCCAGGGCGTGTCAAGCTTGTGTCGACACTCAGCCGGGAAGTCGACGCTTTGGTCTCGACATTGTGTCGAGACTGGGCACACGGCCTGCGACACGGGCGTGTCGCAGGGCGTGTCGACCCGTGTCGACACTTAGCCCGCGAAGTCGACACTCTGCGCTCGACGAAGTGTCGAGACATGGCATACAGCCTGCGACACGGGCGTATCGCAGGGCGTGTCAGCCCGTGTCGACACTCATCCCGGGAAGTCGACACTTTGGTCTCGACATTGTGTCGAAACAAGGCACACGGCCTAGGACACGGGCGTGTCCAAGGCTGTGTCATCAGGTCGACGATCTTCGCTCGATGAAGTGTCGAGTGTTGAGACCGTGTACACGGCCTGGGGTCCAGGCGTGTTGAGGTGACACGGGCAAGGACACGGGCGTGTCCTAGAACCCGTGTAGTGCTCGGGTTGTTTTCGGAGAAAAATGATGGGGGTACACGGCCGGCCACATGGCCGTGTTAGGTGGAACACGGGCGTGTCAGGTCGAACACAGGCGTGTTTGATACCCGTGTGTTGTTCCAGGCGATTCGATTTTGACGGCGAATGAGGCACACGGCCCTGGACACGGGCGTGTGCCAGGCCGTGTTCGGTCCAGATTGGGCATTTCAATCCCGAATCAAAGTCGTTCATTTCTTTATTTTGGGATCCAACGGATGGGGGTTGTTCCTCAAGGGATATACCTGGTATTGGACTTGGAAACCCTCACTTTTCATAAGTTATTATCTTTCTAAAAGCTTAGAGAGAGAGGAGAGCCAAGGAAGGAAGAAGGAGCTAGATCCAGCCATTAGAGGAGCTTCGAAGCTCCGAATCGCGAGCCGACTCCGGATCCACGGAGGCAAAGCTAGTGCGGTGCATTTCATCCGCTTACTTTTCAATGGCGCCAAAGAGGAACGCTAGGGTAACGATTCTCTTATTGAGCATGAGTAGCTCTCCTTCTTTGCATAGGAAGCCCGCTCTCGCGAGTTTGCGGAGAGTTAGAGGCGTTCCTTCAGGTAGATATGTGAAGTCCACGTTGTTTAGAGTCTGTAAGCGAGAACGGACATAGGCATGATGTGTGAAGCCTACCCGGACATGTTGGTCTGGATCGGTGATGTTGCATTGCATAAATAAAGGAGAAGACTCCGTGCTATTGATTGTTTTCGGGTTTTCTATGCGATAGATTGTAGCAGGGAGCCTTGGGGACTAACCCAAAGGTGCACCCGGAAAACTGGGCGGATACGAGATCCTGCCAACTTTGTGGCCTGAGAGCCAACTTGAACATAACCGGGTTATGTGAATTGTGATGGAAACAGGACTCGGTGGAAGTTTGACCCACGCAAATGGCTTAAATTATCGTTGCGATGTGAGCACGGGTTAGATGGAACCGTACCCACTCTATGTCATTCGGTTAAAGAGACCTAAAGGCACGTGGCACTTGCCGTTGGCATAGATTAGGGTCTTCGGCGGTCGATGGCTTAAATTGTCGTGACCCAGGCCAAGAAGACAAATTGCTCATAGGTTTGGCCGTCAAAGTGGCGGTGGTGTGTCCGGAATGTCTATGGCTTTAATTGACGTGACATCGACCGGTTCAACGAGAATGTGCCCTGAGATCACGGGCTGTGTGGACGTGCGAGCCAACGTTTGTGATGAAATGGCTAAATATATATATTGCTCGCTTATGCTAATGAAATGCAGGGAAGGAGCATCGCCGCCCCGAGTTGGGGGCGGGATCGTTATAATTTGGTTAGCATTGCTGACCGTTGCCTTGTTTTTCCACCGTGCGGTGGTTTGTTGCTTGTAGGTGCTGCTGGACCAAGCGGTCAATAGCGGGCTATAGCCCTTTTTGCGAAGCCGGCCCTCGAAGGCCCAATTGGAAGTGTTTACTGTTTTATTCATGTATGACCGGCCTGCGTGCCGTGGTTTGTAAATCATGTAATATCAAGTGAAACATTTTGTAAGGCCTTAAGGCTTATGTTGGTATTTGTATAACATTCCTATTTCAGGGTTCTTATTTGCAACTTTTATAAACTGCTTCCGCTAGAATGCTCTGTGTAGGACGTTGATTGGTTGGATGGTTTCCATGAGTAACCACCCGGTCTGTCTGTGGCATACGGCGTCGGGCCCCGGCCGGAGCTACTGCTATATGCTATGTAACGGATAGGGGGTGTTACAATTTGGTATCAGACTACTGTTTTTGGTCGGGCTTAAGATGGATTCGTGGACGAATTCTTTTTAAGGGGTGGTGAGAATATTGTGTGCGTCATCGTTATAATGGTAAAAGAACCCATGAATGTTCACTTAGGAATGAAAATACTCGTGTTTGAGGAACCTGTGTGTTCCTATGATTGTTGTTTGCAATTTTATTTGGTCGCTTAATGATGTTTTGTACCACTATAGGTGACCAGAAGTGGTGTTGGGCCGTCAGAACGCCGAGTTTCTGAGGCTAGTAGTGCACCGGATGTTGGTCCTGCAACACCTCTGTCGGCTGAGAACATACGATTGGTGGCTGAAGCGGTGTTGGCCGTGATAAATGTGCAGCCTGCAAGGCAAACGCAGCAGCCCGCTCCTGTAATGGAGCAGGAACCTCTTCAAGAGGCAGAGCCGAGGAGAGTGGAGCAAGTGGTTGTGGAACCGGTGGTGCCAAGGAGGGCAACTGAGAGGCAGCTTAAGCATGTAATGAGCTTTAACCCTCCGTTATTCTCGGGGTTAGGAACCCCATCCCAGGCTGAAGATTGGCTCTCCAGGGTGAAGAGAGTCATGACAGCAACAGAGACGGAGGAGTGGAAAATGACCACCATCGCTACGTTCCTTCTGGACGGTGAAGCGAGAATATGGTGGGAAGGATTGGAGTTGCACTTACTGAGAGGTAGGCAACTTGGTGATGTCTCGATGGAAGAGTTCTCGAGATTGTTCTTGGCTAGATACCTCCCTTCGATGCAGAAGATAGCGTTGGAAAATGAATTTCTGAAGTTGGTTCAGGGTGACAAGAGCGTGGATGAATATCTCCACGAGTTCACTCGTTTGAGTCGATATGCTAGCTCCACTATCGTGGATGAGGAGTGCAAGACTAATCGCTTCTATGAAGGCTTGAGAGATGAGTTGAGATTACTACTTTCGGAGCCGATGACGCAGGGTTTCTTAACCTTGGTCAATATTGCCCGGTCCTTGGAAAAGGACATGAAGAATGTACAAGCAAAGAAAAGCTTGGGTGATAGGAAATCTGAATTTAAAGTGCCGACTACTTCAAAGACCAGCTATCGGAGGTCTTTCAAGAAGCATAGGACTTCGGGTCCAGCTCCTTCTGGTGCTTCTGGGGCGACTACGAGTCAGACCCCGGGCGCATGTTTTACTTGTGGAAACACGGGGCACTTTGCCCGCGATTGTTGGAGCGGACGTCCTAAGTCCGAGAGAAGGCCGGGATCTACTTACGAAGAGAAGGTAAAGGCGGTGGAGTCGACTGCATCCCATTATGCTCCGGCCTAACCAAGGGTTTATAATATTGGCCAACAGGAGGCCATCAAACAGGCTGATGTGGTGACAGGTACGGTTTAATTTATAGCAAGTCAATTTCTTTAAATACTTGTTATGCACATGTTACCTTACCACTGCTTGTTTAGGATTTGTATTAATTTGTGAAAATCCGGCACGAGCACTCTTCGATACGGGAGCTTCACACTCCTTCTTGTCCGAAGGATTTATATCACGCATCGGAGTCCCTTCTTCGATGGCGAAAGATAAGTTGGATGTGTTGTTGCGCAATGGGTTTTCGATGCGAGCGGATAGAATCTGCGATGTTAAGATTCGTATTGGGGATCAGGAGTTCGATCTGCAGGCATCTTTACTTCCGTTAGTGGAGTTCGACGTCATATTTGGCATGGACTGGCTCTTGGAGCAGCAGGCCCATATAGATTGCGGTAGTAAGGAAGTCAAGCTGGGATCAAGTCATGAGATGACTTTTACGGGCTTAAAGGGGTCGAGCAAGATGTTGATGTCTGCTCTTCAGGTGGTGAAGGCGGTTCGTGCCGGAGCAGAACTGTTCTTTACACTAGTGGAGGTTGCAAAGCCGAAGCCCGCGTTAGATTGTATTACAGTGGTATTGGAATACCCTGATGTGTTCCCCGCAGATCTTCCTGGAGCCCCGCCTCAACGGGAGATAGATTTTACGATTGAGCTAGTGCCAGGTGCAAAGCCTGTGTCACGATCTCCTTATCGGCTAGCGCCTAATGAAATGGCAGAGCTGAAAGTTCAACTGCAAGAGTTGTTGGAGCAAGGGTATGTGCGCCCGAGTTCTTCGCCTTGGAGCGTACCGGTCCTCTTTGTTAAGAAGAAGGACGGAAGCTTGAGGATATGTATTGATTATCGGGAGCTCAACAAGCTAACGGAGAAGAACAAGTACCCAATTCCCCGGATTGATGATCTTTTTGATCAGTTAGTCGGTTCGACGGTGTACTCGAAGTTGGATCTCAAGGCTGGGTACTATCAGCTGCGAATAAGGGAGAGTGATATCCCTAAGATAGTGTTTAGTACGAGATACGGGCATTATGAGTTTACGGTCATGCCGTTTGGGCTGACTAATGCGCCGTCAGTGTTCATGGATCTGATGAACAAGACTTTCAGGGAGTACTTGGACCATTTCGTGATCGTCTTCTTCGACAATATTTTGTTCTACTCGCAAAGTGAGGAAGATCACTTTAAGCATCTTCATTTGGTGTTGGAGACGCTAAGGAGAAATCAGTTGTATGCCAAGTCCTCGAAGTGCGAGTTTTGGCTATCCTCAGTGGCATTCCTCGGTCATATAGTGAGTGGAGAGGGTATTGCTGTGGATCCGGCGAAGATCGTTGCGATACGGGAGTGGCCTGAGCTTGTTACGGTAGCGGAAGTCCGGAGTTTTCTGGAGCTTGCCGGCTATTATAGGCGCTTCGTAGAGAACTTCTCGCGGATAGCGTTACCTCTCACTACTTTGACGAGGAAGGAGCATAAGTTCATTTGGACGCCGGAGTGCGCGCGAGCTTTTGAGGAGTTGAAGTGTCGGTTGACCACGGCGCCTGTGCTGAGTTCGCCATGTGGGACCGAAGGCTATGAGATTTATAGTGATGCTTCGGGCAGCGGTTTGGGTTGCGTGCTACTGCAACTCGGAAGTGTAATAGCTTATGGCTCGAGACAGCTGAAGGTGCACGAGAGGAACTATCCGGTCCATGACTTGGAGTTAGCGGCTGTGATTTTTGCCTTGAAGCTGTGGAGACACTATTTGTACGGTGTGAAGATTGATATCCACACCGATCATAAGAGCCTGAAATATCTTATTGATCAAAAGGATCTGAATATGCGGCAACGTAGATGGATGGAGTTCCTGGGGGACTATACATTCAAGATCCACTACGTGCCTGGTAAGGGTAATGCGGTTGCGGACGCGTTGAGTCGCCGAGCCCCAACTCAAGCCAATTGGCTATCGGTGCATGATGAGCAGTTGGTGCGGGAGTTGGAGGCGTTGGAGATTGTTTATGTGGATAGACAATCAAGTGCTGAAGCAGTTCTGAATTGGACTGAAGTCAAATATGACCTGGCTGATCGTATTCGGCAGGCTTTGGATATGGATGCTCATATGAAGCAGTTCATGGTAGAGGCTCTGGATGGGTCATATTCCCAATTCGTCGTGGAGGACGGATTACTATGGAAAGACGGTCGTCTGTGCGTCCCATGTGTGGGCAATTTGCGGGTGGAGTTGTTGTACGAGGCACACCATACCAAGTACTCGATTCACCCGGGGAGCACAAAGATGTACCGTGATGTGAAGAAACTGTTTTGGTGGCCGGGTTTGAAGAAAGATGTGGCGCTATACGTAGCGAAGTGTCAAACTTGCGCCTTGGTAAAGGCGGAGTGCCAAAAGCTGGGAGGATTCCTTAAGCCCATGCCTATTCCGGAGTGGAAATTTGACGACATCTCAATGGACTTTGTGCACGGTTTGCCAAGGTCGCAAAAGGGGAACGACGCCATCTGGGTGGTTGTTGATCGATTAACGAAGGTGTCGCATTTTATTCCGCATAGGAAGGATGATCCGGTGGAGAAGTTGGCAAAGCTTTATGTGGATAACATAGTACGGCTTCATGGTGTGCCCCGCAGCATCGTGAGTGACCGAGATGGGCGGTTCACGTCCAATGATTGGAGGCTAGTGCAACAAATGTTGGGAACAAAGTTGAAATTCAGCACAGCCTTCCATCCGCAAACGGATGGGCAGACCGAGAGGGTCAATAGAACCATGGAAGACATGCTCCGCATGTATGTCTTGGATTTTGGAAAGCAATGGGAGGATCACCTGTATTTGGTGGAGTTCGCATACAACAATAGCTACCAAGCGAGTATTCAGATGCGCCTTTCGAGGCCCTATATGGTAGAAAATGTCGCACGTCGTTGTCTTGGTTAGAAACGGGTTAGTCAAAGTTGTATAAGCGATCAGAAGTGGAGGATGCTACTTCTTTGGTGAGAACCATTCGGGAGAGATTGCTTATCGCTCAGGAACGGCAAGCAAAGTACTATAATGCCAAGCACAGGAACGTAAAATTCGCTGTGGGCGATTATGTATACTTAAAGATCAAGCCGTTCAAGGGTGTCTCGCGGGTGCCGCGATTGAAAAAGGTAAGCCCGAGGTACCTTGGACCGTTTGAGGTTTTGGAGCGAGTTGGTGAAGCGGCCTATCGGTTGAAGCTTTCAGTGGATCTTAGTGGTTTACATGATGTATTCCATATTTCGGTGCTTCGAAAGGCGGTGCAAGAGCCTACGCAAGTGATCGCGGTTGATCAAGTGCCGGTGGAAAGTGGGCTGATGACAAAGGTCAAGCCCGTGCGGATTGAGGACTCGGAGGTCAAGCGGCTATGCAATAAAGAGATCAGGATGGTTAAGGTACGGTGGGACAATTACGGTCGTGAGGAGCTCTCTTGGGAGCGAGAGCAGACTATGCTTGACGAGTATCCGGAGTTGTTCCGTTCAGGTACAAATTTTGGTTTTGTACATGTCTTTCCTTTATATAATTTCGAGGACGAAATTCTTTTAAGAGGGGGAGAGTTGTAACGCCCCGAAACTCAAAGGAGCGACGGGGGACGTTTTGGGCCAGTTTTGGGTTCTGGCTGCAGGCACACGTCCTGGGACACGGGCGTGTCCCAGGGCGTGTCAAGCTTATGTCGACACTTAGCCGGGAAGTCGACACTTTGGTCTCGACATTGTGTCGAGACTGGGCACATGGCCTGCGACACGGGCGTGTCGCAGGGCGTGTCAACCCGTGTCGACACTTAGCCCGCGAAGTCGACACTCTGCGCTCGACGAAGTGTCAAGACATGGCACACAGCCTACAATACGGGCGTGTCGCAGGGCGTGTCAGCCCATGTCGACACTCATCCCGGGAAGTCGACACTTTGGTCTCGACATTGTGTCGAGACAAGGCACACGGCCTAGGACACGGGCGTGTCCAAGGCCGTGTCATCAGGTCGACGATCTTCGCTCGACGAAGTGTCGAGTGTCGAGACCGTGTACACGGCCTGGGGTCCAGGCATGTTGAGGTGACACGAGCAAGGACACGGGCGTGTCCTAGAACCCGTGCAGTGCTCGGGTTATTTTCGGGGAAAAATGATGGGGGTACACGGTCGGCCACACGGCCGTGTCAGGTAGAACATGGGCGTGTCAGGTCGAACACGGGCGTGTTCGATACCCGTGTGTTTTTCCATGCGATTCGATTTTGACAGTGAATGACGCACACTGCCCTGGACACGGGCGTGTGTCAGGCCGTGTTCGGTCCAGATTGGGCATTTCAATCCCGAATCAAAGCCGTTCGTTTCTTTATTTTGGGATCCAACGGCTGGGGGTTGTTCCTGAAGGGATATACCCGGGATTGGACTTGGAAACCCTCACTTTTCAAAAGTTATTATCTTTCTAAAAGCCTAGAGAGAGGGGAGAGCCAAGGAAGGAAGAAGGAGCTAGATCCAGCCATTGGAGGAGCTTCGAAGCTCCGAATCGCGAGCCGACTCCGGATCCACGGAGGCAAAGCTAGTGCGGTGCTTTTCATCCGCTTACTTTTCAATGGCGCCAAAGAGGAATGCTAGGGAACGATTCTCTTCTTGAGCATGAGTAGCTCTCCTTCTTTGCATAGGAAGCCCGCTCTCGCGAGTTTATGGAGAGTTGGAGGCTTTCCTTCGGGTAGATATGTGAAGTCCCCGTTATTTAGAGTCTGTAAGCGAGAACGGACATATGCATGATGTGTGAAGCCTATCCAGACATGTTGGTCTGGATCGGTGATGTTGCATTGCATAAATGCCGGAGAAGACTCCATGCTATTGATTGTTTTTGGTTTTTCTACGCGGTAGATTGCAGCAGGGAGCCATGGGGACTAACCCAAAGGTGCACCCGGAAAACTGGGCGGATACGAGATCCTGCCAACTTGGTGGCCTGAGAGCCAACTTGAACATAACCGGGTAATGTGAATTGTGATGGAAACGGGACTCAGTGGAAGTTTGACCTGCGCAAATGGCTTAAATTGTCGTTACGATGTGAGCACGGGTTAGAGGGAACTGTACCCTCTCTATGTCATTCGGTTAAAGATACCTAAAGGCACGTGGCACTTGCCGTTGGCATAGATTAGGGTCTTCGGTGGTCGATGGCTTAAATTGTCGTGACCCAGGCCAAGAAGACAAATTGCTCATAGGTTTGGCCGTCAAAGTGGCGGTGGTGAGTCCGGAATGTCTATGGCTTTAATTGACGTGACATCGACCGGTTCACCGAGATTGTGCCCTGAGAGCATGGGGCATGTGGCCGTGCGAGCCAACGTCTGTGATGAAATGGCTAAATATATATATTGCTCGCTTATGCTAATGAAATGCAGGGAAGGAGCATCGCCGCACCGAGTTGGGGGCGGGATCGTTATAATTTGGTCAGCATTGCTGACCGTTGCCTTGTTTTGCCACCGTGTGGTGGTTTGTTGCTTGCAGGTGCTGCTGGACCAAGCGGTCAATAGCGGGCTAAAGCCCTTTTTGCGAAGCCGGCCCTCGAAGGCCCAATTGGAAGTGTTTACTGTTTTATTCATGTATGACCGTCCTGCGTGCCGTGGTTTGTAAATAATGTAATATCAAGTGAAACATTTTGTAAGGCCTTAAGGCTTATGCTGGTATTTGTATAACATTCCTATTTCGGATTAGTGGACATTCATGGTTTAGTGTTGGGTTCTTATTTGCAACTTTTATAAACTACTTCCGCTAGAATGCTCTGTGTAGGACGTTGATTGGTTGGATGGTTTCCATGAGTAACCACCCGGTCTGTCTGTGGCATACGGCGTCGGGCCCCAGCCGGACCTACTGCTATATGCTATGTGACAGATAGAGGGTGTTACACGGGGAGACTCTCAGCCGGCGAGCTCCTTGGCCTGCTCCCGCTAAAATCAGGATGGAGGGTTGAGCGAGTCCATCCTATGACCCGAACTCGCCCGAGGAGAGGGGCGAGCGGAGGGCACGGGTGCACTCGAGCCCGCCCCACGGAGAATCAAACAATAACGTGATAAGAACGATATGCACCAAAAATCAAAAACCGGACCCGTAGGCGGGCGACGAGAGTCGCAAATAGTTACAGATACTGAATAAGTTTTTGAAATAATAGTACCCCCACCCCACCCCACCCCCCCCCCCCCCCCCCCACCCCAAGCGAGTCGACTAGAAGCGCAGACTCGGCCCGACCCAGCGATAGTCCGCGAATGGAGAGAAGAATGGGTGGATCAGTACTGGATCCACTTCCACCTTCCCCGCTGTTGCGTTCCGGTTCGCGGCGGCACGCAAGGATAATGATAATCGCGCACCGCCACCAACTCCTACTGGGCCAGGCCAACTTGTTCTGAGACACTCTTTAGACGCTGCTCGGCCCGCGTAATGGGCACGCCGGGTGAAGTGACCTCGCCACCTTCTGCTGCATGCGGAGCCCCCTCCAAAGCAGTGAGTCGAGCCTCGGTCTAAGCCTTGTCTCGGTCGACCCTCTTGACGAGCTCCTGAAGCAGCAGAGTATGTTTCTGGAACAGCCGTGTCACCTGCCTCTTCATCCCCACCGCATCAGTCGGGCACCCAGGTAATCCGAAACGCCCTCCACATCAGGCGGAGGCGAGTACCCTTCGCTCATCTCAGTTTCAGAGGAAATCGCGTTGTAGCCTGCAAAAAAGAGATTTACAGGGGATGGGTGAGAACAAAGCAGGCGCCGAGTACGAGCTTACCAGGGGTTGGCACGCCGTCCATACTGGTGGAAGGACGGGAAGAGACCGGCCGACCCTGAAAGGGTTCTCCCTCGAAGGTCGCAAGAGATTTCCCTAGTCCGGGGGAACCGGCGAACGAGGGGTATTCGGGGGTGGACGACCCAGACCCGAGGGGCTAGCAACCCTCTCGGACGACAAGGGAGGGGAGAGATCCTCCCCCCCCCCCCCCCCCCCCCCGTCATGCTCATCTTCACAAGGCAGTACCTGCGGGACAAACAGTCAGAAATGTAGCAACAAGCCAGGAAGGAAGATCACGTACCTCGGAAGCGACCTCGATGCCAGCCGCCGAGCTGGAACCCGGGAAGTTATTCGTCGGGGACTGCCTCACAATCTTTCCCTTTACCGGTCTAAAGAGAGGGTCGGGAGACCCACGCGCTAACCAGGTGGCGGCCTCGAGGGCCTCCTCCCGAGTCTTCTGGCCCGCGGCCGCCAGGCGGGCTCGCACCTCTTCGCTTACCGGCATCAAGAAGCGGCAGTCTACTTGAAAAGACGAGATGGCATAGGGAGACACCCCTGGGCTCAGTGGTATATTTATAGCCGAATAGTGGGGCCCCACTAGAAGATTCCATGCCAGCTCAGCACAGTACTCGCCGAACAGGCGGGTTGGATGGTTCTTTCCGAGCTTGATCAAGCTCAAAAAGAGCGGGGATTGTGTACAACCCCGTGTTTGTCGAGTGGGCCCCGCCAGGAAAGGCGAGCGAGCCAAGTTCCACGGCTCGCACCCAAGCAACAAGCGGGCATGCGACAAGAGGCTGGTCCGCTCCCGCTCAGTACAAGCGAGCGAGCCAGGCGAGACTACTCCTTCACCCCTCTCACTCGCTCAGAGAATCGTCGACCGGAGTGGGGGGCGCTATTCGTCGAACCGATATTCGTGGATGGGTTCGACGACCCGCGACCTCTGAACCGTTCTAATGGTCACAATGGCCGCCAGACCGTTCCCTATTCATGACCTGGCCGCCTGACCGCCTCGATGGAGGATTGGCGGGTCGTGGTGGCCCGGCTCGCGCTCTCCCAAGAAGAGTAGGCGAGCCGCTAGAGCTAGGTCGTGGCCGCCTCTTGCGGAGAGGGATTAGTGGCGAGCTGACCTCCCAATCCATGGGTGGGGCCCAATAGAAGCTCCGAGGAGAAATTACATGGATGCCCTCCCCATGGGTGCGAATAGCTTCTTGGAATAGCGGAGCTATACTGTTGGCAGACCAAGTTGGACTGCACATAGTTGTTCAAAACAACGGAGGTTGGCTATTAGCATGCCCTCTACAGAATTCTATAAATAGAACCCAAGGGGGCACCTCAGAGGACACGCGCTCATATTCTCTTGCTTTTGGGTTTAGTAGTGCTTTCTGAGGTAGCCTTAGCTCGGCCTGTGGCTAAGGAGGGGAAGTATTCTCAAGTCTTCCGGGTGTGTGGTGGGTCCTCCCCGTCGATCCATTGGGTCGGTTTTTCTTTGTTTTCCCTGTTGTTTTGCTCGCAGGAGTAAAGTAGGCGCGAGACCACCCCTTCCCCAAGGGTGAACTCCACAGGAGACCGATTTTCGGTTTCAACAGTAAACCTCTGACAAGATTGTCTTTTGATAGCATAGCAATGTTTTTCAGATTTACATGACCTAGTCTTTTATACAATAAATCATTCTGGTTACTAATTAAGTTAAGTAAACAGATATTAGAATTGGCAGATAGAAAATCAGCTAAATATATATTGCCTTGTCTATTCCCAATTAAAACTGTTTGGTTTTCTTTATTAGAGATAATACATGAAGATGAACTAAAATGTACTTGATAACCTTCATCACAGAATTGACTTATGGAGATGAGGTTATTCTTCAGTCCTCTGACATATGTCACTTTCTTGAATGTGATAGCTCCAATCTTCACTGCTCCATAGCCTTCTGACTGGCCACATTTGGAGTCACCAAAGATGACCTTTGGCCCCAGCTTGGACCTGTAGTTGAATAAAATATCCTTACTGCCTGTCATATGTTTGGAGAAACCACTATCCAAGTATCAGGTTTGATTCACAGTTGGGCAGCTCTTTACCTGTAATGAAAAACAGTTAAATGTTCTTGACCCAGGTTATCTTGGGTCCTTTTTTTTCCTGGTATGAAAAGCTGGAAATTACAGAAAATTCAGGTTGGGATTTATATCCTAGAGGGTGATATCTCCTAGATGGTATAACTCAATCAACTAGTGGATTGAAGGCTTTCCTAGAATTATTTACGTTTCTGTTATAATTAAAGTTTTGGTCAAGCCTTTCTGGGTTCGACGAATTTCTGTGAGTTTGTCGACCAGAGTTCGACGAATAGGGTTGAGATCGTCGATCTCTGCTCAGAGAATGAATATATTCATTTTCTGTACACCTTGTTCGTCGACCTCTGCTCGACGAACCATACAGAGTTCGTCGATCGCAGTTAGACGAATAACTATAACTATTGTTTGCATTCAGAGTTCGTCAATCTGTGTTCGATGAACTGGCTAGATTTCGTCGATCTAAGTTCTACGAATTCTGCTTAACCTTATTACCTATGGTTTTCTGGTTGTTGGTTTTCTGACCTATTGATTTAGAAACATTTTCTGTTGTTTGTTTATTGATTACTTTTTCTTTTCCCTTAATAGTGATAAATTTTATGGGGGTTGTTAAGATATTCTTCCTGAGAATGGGGGGGCAAACCTGATGAAGCACAGAAGCCTAGCTTGTCATTAAGTCTGGCATTCACAGTGTTTATGATGTCCATCAGCTTGAGGCTTCTTCCATTAAGAGTTTCCTCAAGTTGTTTAGCCTCACAAAGCTCAGTTTTTAACAATGTTATTTGCTCATTAGCTAAGCATAATTCATCTTTTAACATATTATTTTTAGAGTTAATGTTTTCTAAATTTCCTAATTTTTCCCTAAGGGTTTTAATCTCTTTTTCTGAATTTATTAATTCTATACACATTGATTTAAATTCAATTTTAAAAGAATCTGAAGTGTAATCAAAAGAAGATAGTACCTTATCAGCTTCTGAATCTGAAGCTTCTTCATTGTCTGATTACTCTTCTTCTAAATTGCTCCTAGAAACATCAATTGCCATGAGGCAAACCTCCTTATCCCTTGCTTCTTCCTCATATTCACTGGAGCTGGAAGATGTTGATTCATCTTCAGTTTCACTCCAGGTTTCAGCCACAAAACCCTTTTCCTTCCTCTTGTGTTTGCTAGAATAAGGTTTGCTAGTGTGTTGTTTCCTGGTGTCTTTCTCTCTTCTCTTCTCTTTCTCCTGTTTCTCTAGACACTCAGAGAGGAAGTGTATAGCTTTCCTGCACCCAAAACACACCACTTCTTTAGTTGGTGTTTTATCATACATGGGTTTGTCATCTTGCCTAGATGACTTTCTTCGGAAGTCCTTTCTTGCCATCTTGTAGAATCTTCTGGCAAATAGACTCATGAGCTCTTCATTTGATGTTGATGTCTCTGTCTCCTCAGTAGCCTTGAAAGCTATACTTTGCTCTTTTCTGGCTGGTGGAGGTGTCCTTTACTCTGCTGCCTCCTTGGACTTGATCAGTTGTTCATAAGACTTTAACTTTCCCAATAGAGATTCTGTAGATATCCCATTTAGGCTTCTATCCTCCTTGATGGGCCAGATCCTTGAATCCCATGAGCTTGGGAAGCACATCAGGATCTTGTCATTCACCTCTGTGAGGGTGATGTCCTTGTCCAAGTTTTTAGCTCATTGATGATTGAGCTTAACCTGTTATACATATTAGCTACTGATTCAACTTCTTCTTTCATGAAGTTCTCATATAAGGATATGAGGTTGGATCACCTATCCTTTCTCTCATTAGCTGAACAAGCCACCATTTGATTTAGTGACTCCCAGATGGCTTTGGCTGAGGTGCATTCAGCCACCTTCTGAAAGATTTCATCTGACATAGTCTGTGCCAGTATGTTCATAGCCTTGGCATCAGCTATCTTTTCCTTCTTCTGGGCTTCAGTCCACTCAGGTGGTGGAACTGCAGTAGTTCTTGTAGATGTTGTAGAAGTTGAAGCTTGAGGGGGACCTGTCAAAATAGAGTTGTATATATCCTCATCAATAGAATTCATGTATAATTTAATTCTTGCCTTTCAGATGGCAAACCTGTTTAGGTTGCAAACTGGATGTCTGGTCCTTGCATAGTCCTTATTTTATGTCATAGCTGTGTTTATAAATCTAATATCGAAATAAAAATAAAATTTAGATATAACAAAGGATCTTTGGTTCAAGGGATAGTTTGTACAATCGAAGGAACCTCCTTTGATACCAATTAAAAGTGAGCAGTTAGATCAAGAATACTCTAGAGGGGGGAATAGAGTATTTAGAGTTTTATAAAATTCTCTGCCGGATAATGCAGATTAGTCTAAGTACAGTGGTGAATAAATCAAAATATAAAAGCACAGAAACTAACTACCACAGCCACAGCAAGAAAACAAAAGAAAGAGGGCAACCAGATGACATAAGAAATTTATAGTGGTTCCCCAACCAGGGTACATCCACTCTTCTACCACCCAGGTAGGAATCTACTCAGGTTTTTGATCAGGTGCCTGACACCAATGAGCTTTTGATCAGGTGCTCAAAAACCAAATCCCCAAGTCTTTTGATCAGGTGACTTGTAACCAGGAATCACTTTTGAAGGGAGATGACAACCCTTTATAAAGTGGGGGTGAGAGAGTTGATTATGTCTTCTCTGTCAACAATCAGAGAGAAGACTTGTGGATTATTGATGGTAGCAAATGGCTCCCCCTGAGATATTGAATGGTTCAGGGAAATATGGAAGCCTTGTTGCAGGGTGATAGGCTTTCAAGCTTTTAGGCTTTATCTGCAGGATCTTCTTGACAGATTTGATAGTTGTTGTCCTTGGAAGTCCTGGAGTGTTGAAGTAAGAAGACTCTTGATTTTGTATGATTGTTCTTGTTCTTCTGAGAGCATATATTCTTTTTGTATCAGAGCTTTTGTGAAAGGAGCAGAGAAGTTGTTGAAGACAGACTGACTAAAATCTCTGTGTCTGTGTATGCTGTGTCTCTGCAACTTCTCTGGTACTCTGATTGTTCTTGCTTGCTTTCTTGCTTGCCTACTTTCTTTCTATGTATCAGGAAAGAGATAAATATCTCTTTTATATTTCCTGGGGGAATTTCCTTTCGAAATTTGAATCCTTCTACGACAATCAATGCTGGCCGTCCTTGAAAATAAACTGCATTGATTTCTTTCCCAACTGTCCCTTGGAAAAATGGAAAACAATAATTCTGATGAAAGTTGTGATTAATGTACCGTCCAACGGTAATATTTAGAGAATATTTTATCATTAATCATTCAGAAATTATTTCCATGGACTAAGGACAGAAGGAATAAATGCTAAGTCTGGAATCGTCGAACTGATGACAGAATTCATCGAGCTGATAACTGTGTTCGTCGACTATAGTTCAGCAACTATTATGGACTTAGGATATTCACAATTGTATCTGAAATAAAAGTTAAAGTCTCCAAAATTCGTCGACCTAAGAGTTGATTTCGTCGAGCTGAGTTTCTGGAATTGTCAAATATTCTGCGTATCGACACAATTACTCTTGGTGTCGACACAAGTTGTGTCGACTGATATCCTGTGTGTTGACACAAGTGATGTTGGTGTCGACAGATATTTTTTGTGTCGACACAAGTCTTCTGTGAGTCAACATATTCTTGCTTCTGGTGTCGACACCGTTGGTGTCGACAGTTATTCTGTGTGTCGACATAATCTTTCCAAAGCGTCGACTGATGATCTGTATGTCGACACAGGTGCTTCTAGTGTCGACTCAGTAGGTGTCGACATATAATCTGAGAGTCGACACAAGTCTTCTGGTTCTAAGTTGCTGAAGTAGATAATCCAGAATTCGTCGGTGAGAGAACTAAGTTCGTCGACCTGAGACTAGAGAACATAGTCTTGACATAATGTTGTAGTAGTCTAAAGATTCGTCAACCAAAGAATAAAGTTCGTCGAGCTCAGCTCATAGAATTTTCTCTGAGATCATCGAGCTGAGAATGACAATCATCGACCTGAGTTCGACGAACGTCGAACTCACTTTACAGAGTCTTGAAATCTTCTAAGTCTTGAGTCTCTGGCAGTCTTGTTGATAGCTGGTCCATGTGATGTTGACTCTAAGGACTTAGCCTAGACTCTAGGACACAACTATGACCCTGGCTATACATTATGGGTCATATGATCCTAACTTAGTGAACCTAGCCCAAATCTTACTAGGGATCCAACAAAGTATAAAAGGGAGCCAATTATCCCTCTACACAAAGACTCATCTACAGGTTTTCCTGCATTATCTTTGCCTATAGGAATACTTGACCCCATTGGTGTTCTCATGGTGGAGGCTGACTCCATACCGTATTTCTTAATCAACTCCTTGGTGAACTTAGATTGGGATATGGACAAGACATCATCAGTCTGTCTAACTTGGAGTCCCAAGAAGAATTTCAGCTCACCCATACTGCTCATCTCAAACTTCCCTTGCATATGTTTGGTAAAATTTCTACAAAGGTTATTTTCTGTTGATCCAAAGATAATGTCATCAACATATATCTGGACTAGGATGATCTTGCCTTTTGATTCCCTCAGGAATAGAGTTCTGTCTATTTTCCCCCATGAGAATTTGTTCTCAATGAGGAATGTAGACAGAGTTTCATACCAAGCACTAGGGGCTTGTTTCAAACCATACAGTACTTTCTTAAGCCTATACACATAATTAGGATAGAGAGGATCTACAAAACCTGAGGGTTGTTCAACATAAACTTCCTCTTTTAAGTCACCATTCAGAAATGCTGACTTTATATCCATTTGAAATACTTTGAACCCTTGATAAGCTGTAAAGGCAAGGAATAGCCTTATTGCTTCCAACCTTGCCATTGGGGCAAATGTTTGATCAAAGTCTATTCTTTCTTCCTCTTTGTAGCCCTTTGCCACCAGTCTTGCTTTGTTCTTAACTATAATGTCATTTTCATCTAGCCTGTTCATGTACATCCACTTAGTCCCTATCACATTATGATTCTTTTATTTAGGAACCAACTTCCAAACTTTGCGTCTTCTGAATTGATTCAGCTCTTCCAGCATGGCATCAATCCAATTTGGGTCTTGTATGGCTTCTTCAAATTTCTTGGGTTCAATCTGGGATAATAAACTTGAGCAAAGGACTGTGTTCATGTTCTTGCTACTTGTCTGAACACCATGACTTGGATCACCAATAATTTGGTGTACTGGATGATCTTTTAGATGTCTTATTGCTGGAGGCAATCTATCTACACCTTGATTTTCTCCAATCACCTCAATATGCTGGACTTCATTACCCTCTTCATCAGCTTGTGTGTCGTGTACTCCCTATGGACAGCATCCGTCATTTTCTTCATCCTGCCTTATAGGTTGGTCTTCAGTAATGGTTAGCTTGTCCATCTTTTCCTTCAAACCTGTAGAGCTATAAGGAGTACTAGACAGCTCACAATTGATTAGTTTAGTTTCATCAAAAACTACATGGACAGATTCTTCTACAACTTGAGTAGTCAAGTTGTAGACTCTGTATGCCCTACTACTGTTGTTGTACCCAATAAATATCTCATCTTGGGATTTTGCAGCAAACTTAGTTAAATAGTGCTTGTCATTATTAAGAACAAAACACTTGCTACCAAAGATTCTAAAATAGGCTAAATTTGGTTTTCTGCCTTTCATAATCTTATAGGGTGTCTTCTTGTGGCTTTTGGTGATGGAAGTCATATTGAGAACATGACATGCAGTATTTACTGCCTCAGCCCAGAAATATTCTGGGAGAGAAGTGTCACTTAGTAGGCTTCTACCATCCTCAATAAGTGTCCTATTCTTTCTTTCAGCAATAACATTTTGCTGGGGAGTTCTAGGTGAGGAGAACTCTTGATGAATCCCTAGTTCTTCACAAAATCTTGTCATGCATTCAGACTGAAATTCAGTACCATGGTCACTTCTGATTTTGACCACTGAACTGTTAAGTTCATTCTAAATTTGCCTAACAAAATTGTGGAAGCCAGTAGCGGTTTCAGATTTCTGCCTCAGGAAGAAAACCCATGTAAATCTAGAATAGTCATCCACAACCACAAATGTGTAGACTTTCCTACCAAGACAATGAACTGGCATAGGACCAAATAGATCTATATACAGGAGGTACAAACACCTCATTGAGTCTTTGGTATCAAGACTATGAAAGGTGGTTTTGGTCTGTTTGCCTTTTTAACAAGCTGAACACATGCCCTCCTGGATGCACTTGACCTGAGGACCATTTCTCACTAACTCCATACTATAGAGTTGGCCTATTGACTTGTAGTTCAGGTGAGCCAGCCTCTTATGCCATTTGACACAATGAGAAGCTTTCTCATCTGTAACTAAACAAATAGGAATGTTCTTATTCTCACAATCAAAGTTGAGACAGTAAACATTTCCTTTTCTATTACCTGACTGAAAGTTAATAGTTGTCTACCTAAATCACCTAAAGGGGGGTGAATAGGTGAGATGTGCGTCTTTTTGCGGAATAAAAAATTACAAACCAATGCACAGATCTATATACCAATCAAACATAGACGAGGCAAGATTTATAGTGGTTCCCCAACCTTGGGTACATCCACTTTCACTCACTGATCTAGCAATACACTAGACTCGGCTACTCCACTATCTCGGATTTGAAATCAATCGTACCCTCGGAACAACGTTCCTACAAACTCGATCCACAAAACGGATCTACACTCGGAAGGCAAAACTTCCTACAATCTTGGAATTGAAAAACTCCTACACTTGGAGAAAACTTCTCCTACAATAATGAAATAAATTTGTAAAGAAATACAAACAATGAATCTTGTCAGATCTGCAAGAAATCGGCCAGGATCTTCTTCTTCTAGATTTTTCAGCTTTATCAGAATGGTGAAGAAAATCTTGGCAAGAATGGATCTGAACTTTCTCGGCTTCTCATGATCGAACTAATCAGAGAATAAGGAGTTGAGCAAATCTCGATCTGGAGAGCCTTCTTGATCTAAATCGTCAAAAGAAGAAACCCTATGTAACAACCCCATCCGTTCATATGATATATTCTAGAAGGTCCGGCCGGGGCCCCACAGGATATATCACAAAACAGTCGGTGAAGGTACAGGATGATACCAGAGTAGCGCATCGCACCTATCACAAATCATTCTAGCGGAAGCCTAGACTACAACGAGAACTCCTCATGAATGTCCAAACATAAAAATCCACATTTTATCAATTCTAGGAATGTCTTACACCAAGTACAAAGTGTTGGCCTTATGGCCTTACATGGCTTTCAAACAGTGGCCTAAACAGATTGGCGCGCAGGCCGACCACAATAAAAGAAAACACACAAAAGAACACGCTTAGCCTTCGAGGGCTAACAACAGCAGCAGCAACAACACCAGCAGGAGCATCAACCTCTATGCGTCCCGCTCGGTTCCCCCGTACCTGGAAAGGGACAATCCACCCACCGGTGGAAAATAAAAGCAACGGTCAGCGTTCAGCTGACCAAATTATAACGACCCTACCCCTTCTCTCGGGGCAGCGGTATTTTTCCCTGCAGGCATATCATATCACAAGTATAACAAGCTATATCATCAAAAGGTGCTTTCACGCATACAAGCCATCACAACCGTTCGCCGCCCGGCCCAACGGTCCGTGCACTCAGGGCACATTCTTGGTGTTCTGGCAACCTCTTGCCCACCACCGTATCAGGGTTATCAACCAACGGTAAATCTCTTGAGCATTTACTCCATGGCGTGCAGTCGGAGTTAGTATGCAAGCTAGCTTTGAGGCACTGGCACCGAAGCGGTCATCAAGGGTAACGACTTTTCTTCCTAGCCATGTGAAGGCTTCCTTTTTGGCATATCTTGTGATTTCCCCCACCAAGAGGTGGCTGATTTTGGGAATCTTTGGGTGGATGCTTGAAACCCCCTTTTGTTAGCATATAGATCCGGAAATGGAGTACGGAATAGGCATGCTGTGTGAAGCCCATCTGGACAGGTTGGTCTGGATTGGTGATGTTGCATACGAACCGGAGAAGACTCCGTGATAAACGTGTCGTGTAAGGAGTCTACGGGTTATGCCTGCGAAAAGGAGTAGCAGGAAGTACTGGGGTGGTAGCCCAGGAAAATAGCCATGTGATGTTTTTGGGTCCAACCTGTGGATGAGGCACAGGAAGTACTGGTCCAACCTGTGGATGAGTTGCGCAGCGGAAGCGTGGTGGGCCCATATCCCACAGGTCCCAGGATCGAAACCTGGCTCTGATACCACTTTGTAACGCCCCCACCTATCACATGACATATAACGGTAGGTCCGGCCGGGGCCCCACGCCATATAGCACAGACAAACGAAGGAATCACGTGTGGAAATCAAAATCTATGCGTGTCCTTAACTCATTCCATTCTAGCGCAGCATTTTTCTTGTTAGCATGAACTCAAACCAGAATGTCCACCAATATATAAATACCACATTTATATATATAACAACACCAGGAATGTATACAACTCACACACCCTGGCCTTATGGCCTTACAAGTTCCTCTTTCACATCAATGGTTTCGTACATCGGCACGTAGGCTGGCCACACATGAAATCCAACCATGATTCTTCATATAGCTCTCAAGGACTACACCAGGCTAGCCAATCCACTTATTCTTTCCAAACCGCAGCACCTGCAATTCATCATCCAAACCAACACAGAAAACAAAGTAACGGTCAGCATTGCTGACCCATTATAACGACCCTACCCCCTACCCGGGGTAGTGGTTCCTTCCCTGTATACAGTGCTTCCTTTCTCATCAAGCATCAACAAACATCACCAAATCACATCATAGCTAGATCATTCTCTTTATTCCACTAACAAACACATCACATCACAAACGCTGGAGTCCACCAACGCTCCGTGCACTCAGGGCACCTTCTTGGCATACCGGAATCCACCGTCGTACACCGCTGTCTCTCGAGGTTTTAACTTGTTGGTTGACCGGCCCTAGTCCACCAGCTCGCAGGCTGGCGACATCCCGCCCAAGCCATTCAGAGGTCCATCCTCACAGCATCACAAACAGAGCAGACCGACCCACACTATGTGGTGTAGCAAGCCGGGTTTATCTAAGCTCCCCAGGCATTGTCTACCCATCGATCCCCCTCCTAGTCCGATCGACCCACCCATGTGGTGCAGCAACCCGGGTTTAACTCGGCTCCCCTAGCATTGCCACCCATCGATCCTACCTTAACTGGATCAACCCACCCTAGTGGTGTAACAAACCGGGCGTATCTCGCACTAACCAGGCGTGTTACCAATTGATCATCTCATATCCAGGAGCTTCACCAAAGCCTCCTTACAATCATCACATCAATACATTCATCACAACAGAAATCCGTTTTGCACAGCATCAAAGCCACGGAGTCTTCTCCGGTTTACCCATGAACATCACCAATCCAGACTACCGGTCCAGATGGGCTTCACACAGCATGCCTACGCCGTACTCTATATTTCCGGCTCTAAATGCAGACACAACAAAGGAATCACTTCCGCGATCCACCTCTTGGTGGAGGATTCCAAGCACATGTATAGAGAAAGGACTTCGATGTCCAAGAAGGAGATCGTTACCCTTGAAGATCGCTTCGGCGCCATGAAGTAGCCGGATGGAAATCACCGCCTCGGCCTTGTCTTCACGAATCCGCTCTCGGATCTTCGCTCCGCACTCCGCAGCTCCTACAGCAGCTGGAAGACTCCTCCCTTCTCTCTCCCTTAGGCCTTTCTTCTTACTCTCTCTTGGAATGAGTTGCGCAGCGGAAGCGTGGTGGGCCCATATGTGCCAGTGATTGCCACAGTGAAGCGTTTTTAGCCAAGTATGTGCCAGTGTCGCAGAGGATTGCGATGGAAAATGAGTTTCTCCGTTTGGTGCAGGGTGAGCGAGATATTGATACCTACCTGCATGAGTTTACAAGATTGGGGAGATATGCGGGATCTACCTTTGCGGAGGAAGCGCGAAAGACAAATCGGTTTTATGGCGGCTTGCGGGATGAATTGAGGTTGGCACTTCCGAGTTCGGTGAGCCAAGGCTTCCAGGCGTTGGTCGATACAGCTCGTGCCTTGGAGAAGGATATGAAGCGAGTACAAGAGAATAAGAGACTGACAAGGGAAAAGTCAGAGTTTAAAATGTCACCATCGGATCAATCGGAGTTTCGACGACAAGAGAAGAAAAGATTTAGACCGGTGGCATTAGCTCCGTCGACTGTTTCTTCGGGGGCGACGTATGGGCCAGGACGTGTGGATACACGTATATGCTATAAATGTGGGCAGCAAGGACACATCGCAAAATTCTGTTGGAATGTACCTACAGGGAGTGAGAAAAAGACAGGTGCGTCATCTCTCCTTAGGCCTTTCTTCTCTCTCTCTCTTGAAATGAAAATGAAGAAGAAGAAGAAGAAGAAGATAGGAGAATTTATCTTCTAATTCTCGGCCTCCTAGACACCTGGACAAAGCCCAGACCTTGGATCCAGGAAGAGGGAAACAAACGGCTCAGATCTGGCCAGAAAAGCTAAAACACGGCCTGACACGCCCTGTGACACGCCCGTGTCACAGGCCGTGTCTCGCTAAGCGGCAGACAACCGACTCAATCCAGCCAGTACACGGCCGTGTGACACGCCCGTGTCACGGCCGTGTCCTCGACACGCCCTCAGACACGCCCGTGTCTGAGGTCGTGTAGCTCAACAGAAATAATCCCAAACCAACCCGAGACTTCACACGGCCTGGCACACGGCTTGGCACACGCCCGTGTTCCTGGCCGTGTGCACCAGGACACACCCGTGTCCCGCAAACACGCCCCAGCCCGAGACGTCGAGTTGAGTTCGACGCCCACTGACACGCCCTGTGACACGCCCGTGTCACAGGCCGTGTCCTCACTGGAAACTCGATACTCGACAATCGTCGCGTAACACTCGTCGAGCATACGACACGGCATCCGACACGACCGTGTCCTGGGCCGTGTGCCCCTCTCGACGATGTCGAGCGAAAATCGTCGACACCAAGTCCGATCGTCGACACAACCTCGACACGCCCTGCGACACGCCCGTTTTGCACAGCATCAAAGCATTTCTTTGGAGGTCTTGTAGTGGATCAAGTTTTGGAATGTTGAATCATCTATGACACTGACTATTATATTCTGTGCTCTCTTATCCATAGTAGCCAAGATGATTTCATCCTTTGTCATTTCAGAATATTCTTTTGGTGTTTTGAGATTTGCATCAAGAACTGAGACTTTGATTGGAATGAATGGCCCTTCTTTGACTGTCATATAGATTCTTGGATCTGAAGCTTCCATAAACAATCTAACACTTTCTTTCCATATACTAAACATTTCTTTTTCACAACAGAAATCCGTTTTGCACAGCATCAAAGCCACGGAGTCTTCTCCGGTTTACCCATGAACATCACCAATCCAGACTACCGGTCCAGATGGGCTTCACACAGCATGCCTACGCCGTACTCTATATTTCCGGCTCTAAATGCAGACACAACAAAGGAATCACTTCCGCGATCCACCTCTTGGTGGAGGATTCCAAGCACATGTATAGAGAAAGGACTTCGATGTCCAAGAAGGAGATCGTTACCCTTGAAGATCGCTTCGGCGCCATGAAGTAGCCGGATGGAAATCACCGCCTCGGCCCTGCCTTCACGAATCCACTCTCGGATCTTCGCTCCGCACTCTGCAGCTCCTACAGCAGCTGGAAGACTCCTCCCTTCCCTCTTGCCTTAGCCTTTCTTCCCCCTCTCTTGAAATGAAAATGAAGATGAAGAAGGAGAAGAAGATAAGAGAATTTATCTTCTAATTCTCGGCCTCCTAGACACCTGGACAAAGCCCAGCCCTTGGATTCAGGAAGAGGGAAACAAACGGCTCAGATCTGGCCAAAAAAACTAAGACACGGCCTGACACGCCCTGTGACACGCCCGTGTCACAGGCCGTGTCCCCCTAAGCGGCAGACAACCGACTCAATCCAGCCAGTACACGCCCGTGTGACACGCCCGTGTCACGGCCGTGTCCTCGACACGCCCTCAGACACGCCCTCATACTTGGCTAAAAACTCATTTTCCATCGCAATCACTTTTATTGTAACGTCCCCTTTGCCGTCTGTGGATCAACACCACTAGGCCTCCGGCGAACCGTTACCGGGCTGCAGCCCAAGCACCCCAACCCCTCTCCCTCCACAGGCGGGTTGTTGGTGGCCACAGCCTCCCTTTGATGAGCGAACTCGACAGTTAAGTTGGGCCGTACGGGGACTTCCCAGGAGGTCACCCATCCCAGTACTACTCTCGCCCAAGCACGCCCAAACATCCCGAGACTTCACACGGCCTGTGACACGCCCGTGTCCCAGGCCGTGTGCCCAGACACGGCACAAAGACACGCCCTGTCGAAACCTCGGCAGGCTGAGTTCGTTGCCTGATTTGACATGCCCTGTGACACGCCCGTGTCACAGGCCGTGTTCAACACTCGACACTCACTTCTCGACACTCGACGATCGTCGAGTAAAAATCGTCGAGCATGCGACACGGCCTTGGACACGCCCGTGTCCTGGGCCGTGTGCCTCCTCTCGACATATCGCCGAGAGCAAAAATCGTCGAGACAACCTCGACACGCCCTGCGACACGCCCGTGTCGCAGGCCGTGTCACCTGACACGCCCTGGGACACGCCCGTGTCCCAGGCCATGTCACCCAAAAAGTTCCTTTTTCTGAACTTTGGGCTGTTACACCCTAGCCGGTCGGGAATCGGCGATGGCGGCGACGGCGAGTTTCCGTTTCTTGGAGAGAGAGAGGAGACAGAATTTCTTTTGAGAGTACGGCTACAAAAACTTTCTTAGAATAATCTTTGAATAATTAGGGTTTGTCGGTTTAGACAAGACCTTTTATAGGATCAGAAAAGATTAGACTTAATTGAGTCATTTTGAGAAAGACACGTGGACCAATCACGTCAGAGTTTATGAATATGACCGTTAGGTCTGGACTTAAAGAATTTTCGGAAAAGTCAAGTAAAATACTAGAGATGTAGCAGAATACTCGAGTACATGTAGCACTACTCGAGTAGGTAGAAGATGACTACTCGAGTATATAAGAAAAACCTACTCGAGAGGGAATGAGGTCATTACTCGAGTACATGAAGTCAACTACTCGAGTAAATAAAAGTTCAAGGAATCAGCTACTCGAGTAACAAGAATGATATAATCGAGTATTTAAGTACATACACGAGAGGTGGAGTTATTACTCGAGTATAAGAAATACTACTCGAGTATATAAGAATGAACTACTCGAGTATATAAGAAACTACTCGAGATAAAAACTTGGAAAATTTCTGGAACTGGAAAACATGACTACTCGCGTATAAAAGATAAACTACTCGAGACACAAAGAACTACTCGAGTATATAACATGAACTACTCGACACAAAAAAAACTACTCGAGTATATAACATGAACTAGTCGAGTAATTCACTTAGAGAAATTTTCTGGAATGGAATTCTGGATTACTCGAGTATAAACACTGGACTACTCGAGTAGTAGATGAACTACTCGAGTACATGACTTAGACTACTCGAGTAAGTGAGAACTACACGAGAGTCATAATGCAACTACTCGAGATAGAAGATAGAACTACTCGAGTACTATATAGTACTACTCGAGTATATTGTTGAAACCGGAATCCGGCTTCCTGTAGAGCTCGCCCTTGGGGAAAGGGGTGGTCTCGCGCCTACTTCGTTCCTGCAAGGAAAAACAACAAGACAAGGAGAAACAGGCCCAAGGGCTCGGCGGGGAGGTCCCACCACAAACCCGGAAGATCTCAGAGCGCTTCCCCTCCTTAGCCTGAAGCCGAGCTAAGGTACCCTCAGAAAGCACTTAGAGAATTTGGGGAGAGGTGCTCAGGGGAAAAACGTGCCTTCAGGGGTACCCCTTGGGTCCTATTTATAGTTTTTGAAACCCGGACTGCCAATAACCGAAATAACTGACCTGAAATTACCAGGAAACCCTTGGCTGGGCCTGCCAACAGCCAAACTCCGCTGTTTCGAAGGGCTATGGGCAGACCAGCAGGGGTAAAACAGTAAAAAGTACCTCTGACCCCCAGGCGAGCTGGGACCCCTGGCCACCTCGGCATGCTTTGCTCGCCAGCTGCTGCCGAGCTCCACTGCGAGGACGCGAGCCTCAGCCCGCTCGGCGAATGCCGAGCTCCGGGTCGCCGATCGTCGATCTCTGGTCGACGGATGCCGAACTCTGGCCCGCTCCTGCTGCTGCCGAGCTCGCCTGCTGCTGCCGAGCTCGCCGAGCTCGCTTGTTTGGGCTTTGTTGAACTTGCTCGCCGACACGGGGTTGTACACAATCCCCGCTCTTTTCGAGCTTGCCAAAAGCTCGGAAAGAAACATCCAACCCGAAGTGTGCGGCGAGCTCCGGCTGGCGAGTTGAAGGGAATCTTATGGTGGGGGCCACCTGCGGCTATATATATGTGCACCTGCTCTGCTACCTGGCTCTTGCCATTCCCCTGCTGCCTTGCCAAGATGCCCCTTCCTAAGGAGATTCAAGAGCGCGTAGATCGAGCTCGCCGGGCTTCCGAGGCTCGTATTGCCGCGCTGACGGCGGTCCCCGCAAAGGTCCCTCAAATTGATCCCGCCGAGCTGGGCTCCAAGAGGTCGAGGCCATTTCTCGAGGCGGCTGAGCCCATCTTCCACGACCTGAGGGCCACTTTGGCTCGCGAGACCGGCTCTTCTACTCGAACTGTTCTGGAGAATGATAGGGAGGTCGTTGTTGTTGGTGACGATCAGGGCGGCCTTCCAGATGACGAGGGGACCGCGCCGCGGGTTCCCACGCCGCGAGGCGAGGCTGTCCCCGCCACTTCACAACTTTCGGCCCCGGACCACCATCCACGGGATCCGCCGCTCCTCTTCGGGATCCTGCCTGTGAGCTCGCAGAGGCCAGCTTCGCCGCCTGGCTCCCCTCCTCGGCGCGTTGATGCGCCCGCCGGGGGGGGGCCCGGGGACCATTCCTGTCCCGGGCTTTGAGCCCATCTCGCCGGGAGCTCGCGGCCCAGGTCGCGGGAAGGACCTGAGGTTCATCCCTCCTCGCATCTCTTTGGAGCCGCCGAGCTCTTCAGGTCTGCCTCGCTCAACCCTGTGCTTCACAAGCTTTTGCTCTGCTGACATCTGCCTTTACAGCCCTTCCCAGTCAGTCGGCTGCCGAGGAGTCCTCGCGAGCGGCCCACCATTCTCCCCTCCCATCTCCGAGCTCGCTGGACTCTTACCTGGGTCCGGAGGTGGATCAGGGCGAGCTGTCGAGGAGGGAGGTCAAGCTCCTTAAGAAGCTGGTGTGCAGCCTGCGCGAGGTGCAAGGAGCCAACGAGACGCTGCAGCGTGACTATGCGCGCCTTGCCGAGGAGGTGCGCCTTGGCCGGCCTGGCGAGTTGATGTCTCCTTCCCGACTCCTGGATGAGATAGATGACGACCTCCTGGTCGCGCAAAGGAACTCTGGAAGGATCCGCGAGCTTCTCCGCGCGCGGCAGCTTGGGGGGCGGGGATCGCGAGGCCGGGGTAGGTAAACTTGCGGGCTCCCCTGCCGAGCCGACCGGCGCTCGTATCCTGGTGCCCTCCCCGCTCACGCGCCCTGTTTTCCTTCTGTTTCGAACTTTCCCCTGCGGGGATGGATAATTTTTAGAACATTTTGATTGTTATTTAAATAAAATGCCGTAATGTTTTGACTTAGCCTTAGTGAGGATGCGCTGGAAGTCGGCGAGCTGGGGTGGTGAGCTGGGGTGGCGAGCTGGGATGGCGAGATGCGCCGATGTGACAGCCTGCCTCAGATTCTTTTCTATAAATAGCCCCCCCCCCCCCCCCCCTCACCTATCCCCGTACTGTCTTTATTGCTCTGCTTCCCTTCCTGCTTTTTCTTTCTTCTGCTCGCGTTGCCTCTTTGCTTCTTTCCTGCGACCATGGGCAAGACTAATCCGGACGCCGATGGCCGCTCCAAGTGCGCGCAGCACTTCGCAGATTATTGTTTCTTTGACGGCCACACCAGCGAGGAGGAGCTCGCCGAATTCAAGGCCCTGTATGTGCCGCCGGGCTTTGAGGCGCGCAGGCCGGGGCCGGGCGAGGCCATCAATACGTTCTACGAGAACGAACTCGCCTTCCCCATCTCGCACTTCGAGGTGGGGCTGCGACTTCCTTTGTGGCCGGAGATCCGGCAGATCTTGAAGTACTACGGGGTCGTCCCCGCGCAGCTGAACTCCAACGCCATCGCAATGATGGTGGCGTTCGCGAGCTACCTCCGGCGGGAGAGGATCGAGTTCAACCTGACTGTGTTCAGGAAGCTCTTCTCCTACAAGGCGACGACGGACGGGGTCGCCTACTTCGGCGGCTCCTTGATCAAAGTTTGCGAGATCGCGAACAAGCACCACACCTGGATGACCAAGATCGCCTTCATCAAGGGCGATCTCGGCAACATCCCCTACTCGCCGCAATAGAAAGGCGAGGAGGTGTACCGCCCGCCGGCCGTGTCCGGCAACGACGCCGAGCTCCACAAGTTCTTCCTCCACAAGGATTTCGAGGTCGCCTTCCTGCGGAGGGGCCTCGACGCGCTTCCCCCGGTTCTGCCCGGCGAAGGTATGCTTCCTACCTCTTGCCGAGCCCGCCTACTCGCGGACTCGGCACATTATCATCTCTGGGATTTCTAACCTTCCCAAGTATTTTTGGCAGGGGAGCGAATAATCCCCGCGAACCCGCCTTTTGCGGACCCGGGGCTGGAGACTGACCCTCTTGCCCGCGAGAGGGCGGCGGCAGCGGCCTGCCGAGATGAGGCGCTCTCCTCGCAGCCCTCTTCCAGCAAGAGGCGACCCGAGGACGCGGGGTCGAACCCGCCATCCGGCCCCCGCCAGGTGAAGAAGATGCGGAGAGCCCTGCTGGCTCCGCGGGGGCAACAACAACAACAACATCAGTCCAGCCCCAAGTACATCAGCTCATCGGAGACCCCTCCCGACGTGTCTCCGGGGAGCCCGCTGAAGGAGATTACCAGCAAGGGCAGAAAGGGTTGCAAGGCCCCCTCTTCCTCGGCTGCGATCTCCCCTCCTCCCTCGGCGAAGAGGGCTGCCCGCGAGCGCGCGCCGCCGAAGCAGCACCCCCTCTTCAATTTCGGCGCGCGCTGGAAGGATTCCGCGGGCGAGCCCATGCTGCAGTGGGACGAGCTCGCTCATCGAGTCTCCGTCTCCACCCTGCACCCGTCCTGGCACGACCGCGAACCCGCCACCGGTCACGCCTACGCCCTCGGCTTTGGCCTCTATGGCCGGGAGGATGCCGAGGCCTACAAGAGGGCGACCCTCCGGCAGCTCGGCCATGAGGGCCTGCAGTCCCACCTGCGGACTCTGGAGCTGCACCACATGCTGGCGCGCCGCAGCTTCGCCCTCAGTCACCAGCTCGAGAAGGCCGAGCAAGCTCGCGACCTTGCCAAGGAGCAGGTTGCCGATCAGGCGAGGCGGCTTGGCATCGCGGATGGTCTTCTCGCCAAGACTGCTGGCGGGCTGGTAAGTGTCATGCACCACTCTTTTACTTGGAAAACTTCTTGTGTTGCTGCTAAGCGAACTTTTTTCCAGGATGCCAAGGCGGCGGGCGAGCTCCAGGCTCGCAATACTGAGCTAGAGGAGGAGAACGGCCGCCTGCGCGCGCAGCTGGCCGTGGAGGCAGACGCTGCTGGGGAGCTCCAGGCTCGCGACGTCGAGCGAGGGGAAGAGATCGTCCAACTGCGCGCACGCCTTGGCGAGTTGGAGAGCGCGAACGTGAAGCTGAAGGGGGAGAACCAGCACCTTCTCGGCGAAGTGCGTCGCCAGGCGGAGATCTTCTTCCCGGGGCACGACATCGATCCCACTCTCCCTACAAGTGCCCGCGCATCTTCGGCGAGGCGGACCTCGTTGAGAGACTGCGGATCAACTCCATTCAGACCGCCGAGTGCACCCTTGCGATGATGAAGGACTTAGGGGTGCTGGTGGAAGGATGCGGGGAGATCTCAGCTCGGGACCTGATGCCGAGTCTGTTTCCGGCGACGCCGCCTAGCGAGAAGGAGGACAGCCTGGACGCTATGTTCGGGAAGAGCTTCCAGGACCACTCGGGCGACGGCGAGGATCAGTCCGGCGGAGGGGGCGAGGCCAGCTGACGGCCCTGTATTTTTGTTTTTTCTCTTTTCTTTTTTGACTACTCGCAGAGGCGAGCTCCCTGTGTAACATCCCATGTTACTTCTGGACCCCTCAACTTAGATTGGGTTAGGCATGAGTGAGACTTAAGGTGATCAACTAAGTTTGACCCTAGGAAGTGGGTGGTAGCCATGTGGGGCCCACTATAAGACCATAGTCAAACTAGGTCAAACTAGCCTAAGTAAGGACCCTAGCCACACCATGACCCCACCACATTGCCCTAACCCTAAAAACAATCTAAGTGGACCCTAGGGTATGTCACTGGGTCAACATTTTGACCCCAGTTGACCAAGGTCAACCTTGGGCTTAATTTGGTCAAGCCCACACTCATAAGCCTAATTAACCTAAGTGGGGCACCCCCTTGACCCAAACCAAGTTGGGTGGTACCACTAGACCCATTTCCACCAAGTGGGGTCAGTCCACCCACCATAGTTGACCAGTCAACCCTAAAAGTCAATTTGGTCAACAAATTGACCTAAAGAATGAAATGAAGGCCAAGTCAAGTTCCCTTGGACCAAGCCCACAAAAATTGGCCCAAAGTCAGCCCAAGTGAACAAGACCAACCCTACCCCCCTAAATCAGGAGAGAGAGTACATGCAAGGGGGTAAAATTGAGATTTTTAGGAAAAGAGGAGAGAGAAAGAGGAATGAAGGGAATAATGGCCACATGGCCACCCCACCAGCTGGTTTTGGCTGCCCAAAACCAGGTGGCTGACTTCCCCTCCTCATTTCCAGCAGAATTCCTGAGTTGAGAGCCACATGGCACCATGGGTGAAGCCTCCAAAGCTCAAACCGAGCTCACCTTGGAGTTAACTCCACTTATAGCCCACCTCAGTCCAAACAGACCCCTCCATTAGCTTCAGAAGGTCCAGAGGAGTGGAATTCGACTACTTACACATGGAGAACGGTGGAGAATGCAACTTTCGGGGAGGAGCTCGCCGGCGCACCACCACCACGGCAAACCGCCGCCTGACCCGCAGCCAAGCCCCGATTATGGTGCGTTTCACTTCACCTCTACCCGCACTAGCTTCTTAGATCAAATAGGCGAGAGATCGGGCTCAATTGAGCCCGATGCCATGTGAGAAAATCTAGAAATTTCTAAGTTTTTGAAACCGCTCGGGATCGCCGTCGCCGCCGTCTTCCGCCGCCCCATCGCCGGGAAATGATAGCCACCACCACCGTGAAGGTGATGGCACCATTGGCCGGAGGTGGCGACGCCTCAGCTGGCCGGAAACCGCCGGCAAAGTCGCTCCAGGTCGGCTCAATCTCAGCCGTTGGCTGGAGGTAGACGATGAACGGATCCCGTCGATTCATGCTTTAAGATTCGTGCGCCGTTTATTATTATAAATCAGATTAATAAATGAATAGTAACATTTCTGTCACACATATTCAGTATTGTTGCATGTTAAATTTAGGCCTCTTAGAGGCATTTCCAGAGCTTAGGCCCTTAATGAAAATTGTAGCCTAGGGTCTTACCTTTAAAATGCCACCCTAAACATACATTTTGGTGTAGGGTACAGCCCTGTAGGACCTTTCTCCTAGGACTGGTCCTAGACTAGGTCAAAAATTATATTGAGTGCCCTAGTCTCAATGTTAGTCACCATGATCCCAAATTTTGGGCACATGCATTATTAGGGCTTACTTACCTCCTGCCAAAATTTAGGAATTTTTAGAAAACATTTTCCTATAGTTTTTGGTAAAATGTTAAAATTTAAATTAATGGTATATATGGAGTTCTACTCCTCCCCATGGCCCCAAATTTTGGTGGTGGGTCAGTGGGGTCACCCTTGGTGCATGATAAAATTTTCAGCACCTTGGGATCACTGCATGTGGGAGAATCCACTTGCATGTGCTAGCCTATGTTAAGGCTTGGTGTGCAAATAGCAAAAATGCAAATTTGTGTATTTAGCCCAATGGTGACATGCAAGTGTCATGAAATTATTTCCAGTGGTTCATTAGGGTAAACTTCACCCTTCAAATTAATATTGTAATTTTTGGAATCAAAATTCCATTTATTGGAACTTACTTTATAAATAGCTATTTTGGAATTAAAAATTGGAAAATAGGATTTATTCAAGAACAAATCCAAACAACATTACCAAGGCATAGATTACATCACACTTGACCTAGGAAAATTATGATTTCTCTGTTTTGAAGAACCTTGGAGTAGATACCCAAAAATTTCCCATTTTACCCTTATCTTGATAATTCTTGAAATGATATATATATACCACTGAAAAATTTGGGATTTATTCTACTGTCATAAAATATTGTTATTAGTTTATCATGAATTTCTCAGAATTTATTGGATACATTACTTGTGTTAAACTAGTACAATGGCATTTTGGTAAATACCTTAAAATGGAATCCCATAGGCCATCTTACATTCAATTTAGATGAATCTCTGCCAATAGCCATAATTTAGTGTCTTAAAGGCTCTGTAAATTTTCTGGAATTTTTGAATATGTAATGCTTATACTTCATGTGTAAAATGGAATTTATGTGGGATTGTAATTAAATAGAAAATGACAATAAATAATTTAAGGAAAATTGTGAAATTTTGAAGACAGCAATATTTGGACAATATACATCTCAGGAAAAATTCCCTAAGTCAGTGGATGCTTAATTAAATCACTTCATGTGTAAAGTGGCCGAGCATTTAAATTAAGAGAATTAATTAAATGACCATTTGACCAGGAAAAATTATGAGAATCCTTAGGGTAGATCCCTTAGTCCATAATACCTTAGGATAAATATTTAGAGGCAAGATGCCTTAAGTTTTGGAAGATCACATTTCTAGGGTAGACATAGGTCATGGTCTGCATATAACACAAATAGGTCTTGCCTTAGGGAATTACCAGGGGATTGATTATCGGCAGAAATAAAAGAGAGTTCAACATGAGTGACCCTGGTGGGTAGAGTTGTCTTAGTGAGGGATCAAAAGTGCAAGTCTTGGTCATCAACTGGAGTGGGGGATCGGCGGAAGACCGTCGGTACCCGGTAACACCTTAAGTCACTAGGGTTATACTTAAGCAATAAGGAGAGCTGGGGAGATACATGGGTAGTCATCAACTAAAATAAGTATCCTTGCGAAAGGGAACGCTGGGCGTAATCCCAACACAGTTCCTAGTGCCCCTTGAGAGCCCTTCACAGGGAATACCGGGGGCAGTCCTGGGATTAACCTTAAATCTCTAAGTATAATAAACCGTAGACAAGAGTAGCTTAATAGGTTAGGACATGGTTGTACCTTCTCGCCCGTGTTTTGGGTTGGAGAGTTTCATGATATATGCTCACCCGTTTAGGGTTGGAGGGAATTGACATAAAGGCACTAATGTGCGTTCTCACCCGGGTTTGGGTTTGAGGGATTCAGGACGGGTTTTGGTCCTGCGAGCGGAAGGCTCGGTGTGAATTACTTGCATGTGCATAAATATCGTGGCGGGGCATGCGGTACTGGCCGTTCGTCACACCGATGGCAGTACGGTGCACCAGGCGGTTGTGGGAGTTAGAGGGGCCAGTGGGTTGTTTTACACTGCGGTCTGGAGGACGACCCCCGATAACACACATCCGACCCCACAAGACTGACGGGTTTGTCAGCAAAGTACGTACGCGGGACTCTAGAGTGCACCTTGGACGTGTACAGAGGCGTATGAGAGGGGTCTAAGGCTTGGTAGTGTGCATACCGGTCTAGAAGCGGAGACGCCCGCTCCGCTGCTGCCGTAGCCACAGCGGTGGTACCCGAGAGTGATGCTAGCTCTCAAAAAGTGGGAACTAAAGGTCTGTGATCACAGAGTCGTTGTGTGTGAGTTGCACTTGCATGCGCATAAAATTGCATCATATCATTCATTCATATTAGGTCATACGCTTCATAGATCCTTATCATATAAATTAGTATGGGCTCTTTTATATGATAAGTTAAATTTCCTGGAAATCCTAACTTATATATTTGTATGGGCACTTATATAAGTTAGGGTACGTTTATGATGATAGCTTAGTGGTAGCTTAGTTTATTTACTTGTTTATACTGCTGTTTCTATACTCTCTTTTACTGCACCGTACTTACTTACTTACTACTTGTACTGTACTTAGCATTGCTAGTGTAGAATTTCATTACTTAGTACCACTTTAGATAGATATTGTCACCTGCTTCCATTTTGCTACCCCTTGTTGTCCTCCGCTTCGTCCTCCCGCCCGGTGCCTAGGAGCTGCGGGGCGAGGTGCGGAGGAAACGACTTAGTCTTTTTGACTAATGGTCGGTGACCAACTATTTTTAGGAGCCCGTGGAGATGGAGCACCAGCACGTCGAGGAGGCAGGACATGAGGAGCAGATACCGCTTCAGCAGGCTACCACTACTACTGTGCGTCCTCAGGTGGGACGAGACTTGATGTTCTAGTTTAGCTTCCGCACTTATGATTTTGTGAGAGAGAGAGATTTTGATGTACTGGGCATAAGCCCTTTTTACTCTTTCTTCTGTACTATTCTGTGGACTGTTGATGTACTATTCATCTCTTTTATATGATTGCACTGTGACTTGTGGACTGATGGTATTTTATACTCATTTTTACTTCTTATTTCTCATATTGGCCTACAGGTTTATGATCATACTAGCCGGCAGAATCGGCGTGTTGCGGTGTCGACTAACCCGTGAGTTAGTGCCACCGTAAGACGGCGGTTCTAGGCATAAGATCCGGTAGCCCTCCTTGGTAAGGGGGAGGGGGGTCTTACAAACTGGTATCACTTGAACAACGATCATATGAGAAAGAAGTCCACAACATGGGACCACCCCCGCCCCAGCATTAGTTTGCGGACAAACTATGCAGCGGAAGCAGTGGTGTGCCCATGTACAAAAGTCACAGAAATGGTCCACAAAGTACAATTTGATAGGCCAATTTTGCCTTAACCTTACATTTATGCAACCTCCACAGGTCGCAGCGCCGCAAAATGTGGCTCCTCCCCCTCCAGCTGCCACTCCATTCCTACATACGGAGATGGGGCAGACCTTGACGGCGATTTTGGATGCCTTTAGAGCCCAGCAAGTCCCGGCTCCACAGCCAAATCCGGGGTCGAGCTGGCTGGGTGCATTCAAGAGCCTGTCCCCACCGACGTACCGTGGGACAGAGGATGCAGTGAAGACAGAAGAATGGCTGGAGGCCATACACGAGATCTTAGCGGGCATCAGCTGCCCAGTCGGCCAGGCAGTACCTCTAGCCACCTCCGTGCTAGAGGCCCACGCGAAGAGATGGTGGAAGTCAGTCCGGGAGACTACTTATGCGGACTTTGATTTGTCAGAGATTTCTTGGGAGGAGTTTGGCGATGTGTTCCTGGAGCACTTCGTCTCTACTACGGACAGGGATGCTTTGGAGGAGAGGTTCTTGAACCTCAAGCAGGGGACCAGATCTGTGATAGAGTACCAGAGGGAGTTCTCCCACTTGGCCAGGTTCGCGGGGATACAGGACACCGACGATAGGAGGTATGCGAAGAGGTTCTACCGGGGCCTCAGGGATGATCTGAGGCAGGCTCTGTTATTCATTTCACATGGCACATCCAGACAGATCATTGAGATGGCGAAGAAGCTGGAGGCTGACCAGCTGATGGTACGAGCCGGAGGGAAGAGACCATTTGATGGATCGACATCTGATGAGAGCAGTAGGGGCTCTCAGAGAGGCAGGACCATCGGATACAGGAGGGGTGGGGGACGTCGTCGTCCCAACTTCAGGCAGGAGCAGGGGCCTCCTCCAGCTTTGGCTCCCCCACCTCTACAGATACATGATCCGAGGAGACAGGATGACCGAGGCCACCGACAAGTGGTTTGTTATGGATGCCGCCAGCCTGGGCACATCAGGTCGGAGTGCCCGCACCGATTCCATCCCCCTCCTCCTCCTCCACCTCCAGTGGCCCCAGTACAGCAGGGCCGAGGACGAGGCCGAGGACGAGGCCGAGGCCGGGGATACCATGGCAGGAGGCGCGAGCAGGAGCAGATATACGCCTTGGATCTCACAGAGCCGAGGAATCCTGAGGAGGTCATTACAGGTACTTAAAGTTAATTTTGAGTTTTCTTAAATTTTCAATGATATATATATAGTACCTGGAACCTTAGGGTAACAATTAACCTTCACGTAAACAAACCTCAGGCATAGTCATGATCAGCGGCAAGCCTGCCCATACTCTTTTCGACACGGGTGCGTCACACTCGTTCGTATCCGAGGCCTTCATCGACGGACTCGAAGGCGTGGAGAGGTTCCCTGGACTAGAGATGAGGGTACGCCTACCCGATGGATCGGAGCTGCGGACCACTGCACATTGTGATATGGAGGCCGAGATCGGCGGCAAGGCATTTGAGGCGCCGGCGACTATCTTGAAGCTGCAGGACTTTGATTTGATCTTGGGCATGGCCTGGTTGCATCGGAACCATGCCCAGATAGATTGCCCGTCCAGGAGGATCACGCTGAGACATGGCGACTCCCATGTTATCGTTGAAGGTATCCAGCCTATCTGCCACCTACTATTATCTTCTATACAGGCTGTGAAGGCCCATGAGCAGGGTGAAGAAGTCTATATTGTCTGCTTCGAGATGGTGGGGACAGAGGCGACTATCTCAGATATTCCGGTGGTTCGGGATTTCTCCGACGTATTCCCGGAGAAATTGCCCGGGCTACCGCCTGCTAGAGACTTGGATTTCAGGATTCAGCTAGTGCCGGGAGCGAAGCCGGTGTCCCGGGCACCCTACAGGATGGCTCCTATAGAGTTAGCAGAGTTCAGAACTCAACTGCAGGAGCTAGTCGAGTCAGGATTTGTGCGACCCAGTTCATCGCCATGGGGAGCACCAGTTCTATTTGTGAAGAAGAAGGACGGATCACTGCGATTATGTATAGATTACCGGGAGCTGAACCGGTTGACGGTCCGCAACACCTATCCTCTGCCCCGGATAGATGAGTTATTTGACCAGCTACAGGGAGCATTCTGGTTCTCCAAGTTAGATCTGCGATCCGGCTACTATCAGCTCCGTATCAGGGAAGAAGACATACCAAAGACGGCTTTCAGTTCGCGCTATGGACTATACGAATTCACGGTGATGCCTTTTGGGCTCACGAATGCTCCTGCCGCATTCATGAGTCTGATGAACCGTGTCTTCGAGCCTTTCTTGGATCGCTTCGTGATAGTATTCATCGACGACATCCTTATTTATTCTCGGACTCGGGAGGAGCATACTGAGCACTTGGCACAGGTTCTGCAGAGGTTGAGGGAGGCACAGATGTACGCAAAATTTTCGAAGTGCCAGTTCTGGTTGCAGGAGGTGGCATTCCTGGGGCACACGATCAGTGGGGCTGGGTTGGCTGTGGACCCAGCCAAGATAGAGACGGTGAGGGATTGGCCACGGCCGAAGACCGCATCTGACATCCGCAGTTTCTTGGGACTAGCAGGCTATTACCGCAAGTTCGTGGAAGGGTTCTCAAGGATAGCACTCCCCCTCACGTCCTTGACGAAGAAGGATGCTGATTTTGTTTGGTCAGAGCGGTGTGAGATGGCTTTTCAGGAGCTGAAGAACCGGCTCATCTCGTCCCCTATTCTTGCGCTTCCATCCGGGAGCGAAGGATTCCAGATTTACACGGACGCCTCTTATCAGGGGATGGGTGCAGTCTTGATGCAGCATGGACACGTTATCGCTTATGCTTCGAGACAGTTGAAGAAGCATGAGCATAACTATCCAGTACATGATCTAGAGCTCGGGGCTGTGGTTTTCGCCCTGAAGATATGGAGGCATTACTTATATGGGATTCATTGTGACATCTTCTCAGATCACAAGAATCTCAAGTATATCGATACTCAGAAGGACCTAAACCTGAGACAGAGGAGGTGGCTGGAGTTTCTCTGTGATTATGATTACAAGATCCACTATCATCCGGGAAAAGCGAACACGGTTGCGGATGCTTTGAGCAGGAGGGCCGGCACTTCTGGACCGGAGCCCCGATTGATGTCCATAGAGCTGCTTCAGATGATGGAGGACATGCACATTACCGTGGTGTCCGAGACCGAGCCAGTGGTATATAGAGAGTATTTGAGCTCAGTGATCAGCTGCGATGATATACAGGAGCGCATCCGAGCACATCAGAGGCTGGATGCTGCGTTACAGCCGATTTTCAGTGCCCTAGAGAGGGGCAAGGTCGAGGACTACACACTACAGGATGATCTTCTTCGGTTCCGGGGGCGCATCTACATACCAGCAGGGGGCAGTATTCGAGATGACATACTCCGAGAGGCACATTGCTCGAGATATTCAGTGCACCCCGGCATCACCAAGATGTGGGCAGATTTGCGGAGATCTATGTATTGGCCCGGGATGAAGAGGGAGATCACGGATTTTGTGACCCATTGCGAGACCTGCCAGCGTGTGAAGGCAGAATGCAAGAGCCCGGGGGTTTATTACAGCCACTGCCAGTTCCAGAGTGGAAGTTCGAGGACATTGCTATGGACTTTGTACACGGATTGCCTCGCTCCCACTCCGGACATGATTCTATATGGGTTATAGTGGACAGATTGACCAAAGTCGCGCGGTTTATTCCAGTTCGGAAGGATGCCCCAGTTGCAGTTCTGGTGAGACTATTTGTGGAGCAGTACATCAGATATCATGGTATCCCCAGGACTATCGTTTCGGACCGTGATGGTCGGTTCACTTCGAGCGAGTGGAGGGCCGTGCATGCTCACTTGGGGTCTCGGCTTACCTTTAGCACCGCCTTCCACCCGCAGACCGACGGACAGACCGAGCGGACCATCCGGACCATGGAGGACCTGCTCAGATTATGCATATTGGATACGGGGAGGCCTTGGGAGAGGCTGCTACCTTTGATCGAGTTCTCGTATAATAACAGCCACCAGGCTAGCATCAGGATGGCTCCGTACGAGGCGCTTTATGGGAGGAGATGCCGGACTCCGCTATCATGGGTACAGGATGTGGACACCAGGGCTCTGGGATCCGAATATATAGAGGACACAGAGGCTCAGATTCGATTGATCAGGGATCGGCTACTGGAGGCCCAGAGCAGGCAGGCAAAGTATTATGATGCTCGGCACCGGAAGGTGGAGTTCCAGGTTGGAGACAGGGTATTCTTGAAGATACGTCCAGTACACGGTGTTTCTCGAGTGCGGAGGCACAAGAAGCTCAGTCCACGATACATGGGGCCATACCTGATCCTGGAGCGGATCGGCCCCTTGGCTTACCGACTGCAGCTGCCACCGGAGTTGGGTGCATTACATGACGTCTTTCATGTCTCTTCCTTACGGAGGGCTCTCCTTCGGCCGGAGCAGCACATTACTACTACAGCCGGACCAGTAGAGCCTGACAGATCAGTGAGATTGGAGCCGATCCGGATTGACGATACAGCCATCCGAGTGTTGCGGAAGAAGAAGGTCCCTCTTGTGAAGGTGCTGTGGTCCAACCATGGACGGGAGGAGCACACTTGGGAGCCGAGGGATCTGATGCTGGAGCAACACCCGGAGCTATTCGCACCAGGTATATTTAAGTTATGTCTTTAAATTTCTTGATGATTCTTGCAAATAAAACCCCGTAGACCCGAACTTAAATTTCGGGGACGAAATTATTTTCTTGTTTATTGGAATTTGTAACATCCCATGTTACTTCTGGACCCCTCAACTTAGATTGGGTTAGGCATGAGTGAGACTTAAGGTGATCAACTAAGTTTGACCCTAGGAAGTGGGTGGTAGCCATGTGGGGCCCACTATAAGACCATAGTCAAACTAGGTCAAACTAGCCTAAGTAAGGACCCTAGCCACACCATGACCCCACCACATTGCCCTAACCCTAAAAACAATCTAAGTGGACCCTAGGGTATGTCACTGGGTCAACATTTTGACCCCAGTTGACCAAGGTCAACCTTGGGCTTAATTTGGTCAAGCCCACACTCATAAGCCTAATTAACCTAAGTGGGGCACCCCCTTGACCCAAACCAAGTTGGGTGGTACCACTAGACCCATTTCCACCAAGTGGGGTCAGTCCACCCACCATAGTTGACCAGTCAACCCTAAAAGTCAATTTGGTCAACAAATTGACCTAAAGAATGAAATGAAGGCCAAGTCAAGTTCCCTTGGACCAAGCCCACAAAAATTGGCCCAAAGTCAGCCCAAGTGAACAAGACCAACCCTACCCCCTAAATCAGGAGAGAGAGTACATGCAAGGGGGTAAAATTGAGATTTTTAGGAAAAGAGGAGAGAGAAAGAGGAATGAAGGGAATAATGGCCACATGGCCACCCCACCAGCTGGTTTTGGCTGCCCAAAACCAGGTGGCTGACTTCCCCTCCTCATTTCCAGCAGAATTCCTGAGTTGAGAGCCACATGGCACCATGGGTGAAGCCTCCAAAGCTCAAACCGAGCTCACCTTGGAGTTAACTCCACTTATAGCCCACCTCAGTCCAAACAGACCCCTCCATTAGCTTCAGAAGGTCCAGAGGAGTGGAATTCGACTACTTACACATGGAGAACGGTGGAGAATGCAACTTTCGGGGAGGAGCTCGCCGGCGCACCACCACCACGGCAAACCGCCGCCTGACCCGCAGCCAAGCCCCGATTATGGTGCGTTTCACTTCACCTCTACCCGCACTAGCTTCTTAGATCAAATAGGCGAGAGATCGGGCTTAATTGAGCCCGATGCCATGTGAGAAAATCTAGAAATTTCTAAGTTTTTGAAACCGCTCGGGATCGCCGTCGCCGCCGTCTTCCGCCGCCCCATCGCCGGGAAATGATAGCCACCACCACCGTGAAGGTGATGGCACCATTGGCCGGAGGTGGCGACGCCTCAGCTGGCCGGAAACCGCCGGCAAAGTCGCTCCAGGTCGGCTCAATCTCAGCCGTTGGCTGGAGGTAGACGATGAACGGATCCCGTCGATTCATGCTTTAAGATTCGTGCGCCGTTTATTATTATAAATCAGATTAATAAATGAATAGTAACATTTCTGTCACACATATTCAGTATTGTTGCATGTTAAATTTAGGCCTCTTAGAAGCATTTCCAGAGCTTAGGCCCTTAATGAAAATTGTAGCCTAGGGTCTTACCTTTAAAATGCCACCCTAAACATACATTTTGGTGTAGGGTACAGCCCTGTAGGACCTTTCTCCTAGGACTGGTCCTAGACTAGGTCAAAAATTATATTGAGTGCCCTAGTCTCAATGTTAGTCACCATGATCCCAAATTTTGGGCACATGCATTATTAGGGCTTACTTACCTCCTGCCAAAATTTAGGAATTTTTAGAAAACATTTTCCTATAGTTTTTGGTAAAATGTTAAAATTTAAATTAATGGTATATATGGAGTTCTACTCCTCCCCATGGCCCCAAATTTTGGTGGTGGGTCAGTGGGGTCACCCTTGGTGCATGATAAAATTTTCAGCACCTTGGGATCACTGCATGTGGGAGAATCCACTTGCATGTGCTAGCCTATGTTAAGGCTTGGTGTGCAAATAGCAAAAATGCAAATTTGTGTATTTAGCCCAATGGTGACATGCAAGTGTCATGAAATTATTTCCAGTGGTTCATTAGGGTAAACTTCACCCTTCAAATTAATATTGTAATTTTTGGAATCAAAATTCCATTTATTGGAACTTACTTTATAAATAGCTATTTTGGAATTAAAAATTGGAAAATAGGATTTATTCAAGAACAAATCCAAACAACATTACCAAGGCATAGATTACATCACACTTGACCTAGGAAAATTATGATTTCTCTGTTTTGAAGAACCTTGGAGTAGATACCCAAAAATTTCCCATTTTACCCTTATCTTGATAATTCTTGAAATGATATATATATACCACTGAAAAATTTGGGATTTATTCTACTGTCATAAAATATTGTTATTAGTTTATCATGAATTTCTCAGAATTTATTGGATACATTACTTGTGTTAAACTAGTACAATGGCATTTTGGTAAATACCTTAAAATGGAATCCCATAGGCCATCTTACATTCAATTTAGATGAATCTCTGCCAATAGCCATAATTTAGTGTCTTAAAGGCTCTGTAAATTTTCTGGAATTTTTGAATATGTAATGCTTATACTTCATGTGTAAAATGGAATTTATGTGGGATTGTAATTAAATAGAAAATGACAATAAATAATTTAAGGAAAATTGTGAAATTTTGAAGACAGCAATATTTGGACAATATACATCTCAGGAAAAATTCCCTAAGTCAGTGGATGCTTAATTAAATCACTTCATGTGTAAAGTGGCCGAGCATTTAAATTAAGAGAATTAATTAAATGACCATTTGACCAGGAAAAATTATGAGAATCCTTAGGGTAGATCCCTTAGTCCATAATACCTTAGGATAAATATTTAGAGGCAAGATGCCTTAAGTTTTGGAAGATCACATTTCTAGGGTAGACATAGGTCATGGTCTGCATATAACACAAATAGGTCTTGCCTTAGGGAATTACCAGGGGATTGATTATCGGCAGAAATAAAAGAGAGTTCAACATGAGTGACCCTGGTGGGTAGAGTTGTCTTAGTGAGGGATCAAAAGTGCAAGTCTTGGTCATCAACTGGAGTGGGGGATCGGCGGAAGACCGTCGGTACCCGGTAACACCTTAAGTCACTAGGGTTATACTTAAGCAATAAGGAGAGCTGGGGAGATACATGGGTAGTCATCAACTAAAATAAGTATCCTTGCGAAAGGGAACGCTGGGCGTAATCCCAACACAGTTCCTAGTGCCCCTTGAGAGCCCTTCACAGGGAATACCGGGGGCAGTCCTGGGATTAACCTTAAATCTCTAAGTATAATAAACCGTAGACAAGAGTAGCTTAATAGGTTAGGACATGGTTGTACCTTCTCGCCCGTGTTTTGGGTTGGAGAGTTTCATGATATATGCTCACCCGTTTAGGGTTGGAGGGAATTGACATAAAGGCACTAATGTGCGTTCTCACCCGGGTTTGGGTTTGAGGGATTCAGGACGGGTTTTGGTCCTGCGAGCGGAAGGCTCGGTGTGAATTACTTGCATGTGCATAAATATCGTGGCGGGGCATGCGGTACTGGCCGTTCGTCACACCGATGGCAGTACGGTGCACCAGGCGGTTGTGGGAGTTAGAGGGGCCAGTGGGTTGTTTTACACTGCGGTCTGGAGGACGACCCCCGATAACACACATCCGACCCAACAAGACTGACGGGTTTGTCAGCAAAGTACGTACGCGGGACTCTAGAGTGCACCTTGGACGTGTACAGAGGCGTATGAGAGGGGTCTAAGGCTTGGTAGTGTGCATACCGGTCTAGAAGCGGAGACGCCCGCTCCGCTGCTGCCGTAGCCACAGCGGTGGTACCCGAGAGTGATGCTAGCTCTCAAAAAGTGGGAACTAAAGGTCTGTGATCACAGAGTCGTTGTGTGTGAGTTGCACTTGCATGCGCATAAAATTGCATCATATCATTCATTCATATTAGGTCATACGCTTCATAGATCCTTATCATATAAATTAGTATGGGCTCTTTTATATGATAAGTTAAATTTCCTGGAAATCCTAACTTATATATTTGTATGGGCACTTATATAAGTTAGGGTACGTTTATGATGATAGCTTAGTGGTAGCTTAGTTTATTTACTTGTTTATACTGCTGTTTCTATACTCTCTTTTACTGCACCGTACTTACTTACTTACTACTTGTACTGTACTTAGCATTGCTAGTGTAGAATTTCATTACTTAGTACCACTTTAGATAGATATTGTCACCTGCTTCCATTTTGCTACCCCTTGTTGTCCTCCGCTTCGTCCTCCCGCCCGGTGCCTAGGAGCTGCGGGGCGAGGTGCGGAGGAAACGACTTAGTCTTTTTGACTAATGGTCGGTGACCAACTATTTTTAGGAGCCCGTGGAGATGGAGCACCAGCACGTCGAGGAGGCAGGACATGAGGAGCAGATACCGCTTCAGCAGGCTACCACTACTACTGTGCGTCCTCAGGTGGGACGAGACTTGATGTTCTAGTTTAGCTTCCGCACTTATGATTTTGTGAGAGAGAGAGATTTTGATGTACTGGGCATAAGCCCTTTTTACTCTTTCTTCTGTACTATTCTGTGGACTGTTGATGTACTATTCATCTCTTTTATATGATTGCACTGTGACTTGTGGACTGATGGTATTTTATACTCATTTTTACTTCTTATTTCTCATATTGGCCTACAGGTTTATGATCGTACTAGCCGGCAGAATCGGCGTGTTGCGGTGTCGACTAACCCGTGAGTTAGTGCCACCGTAAGACGGCGGTTCTGGGCATAAGATCCGGTAGCCCTCCTTGGTAAGGGGGAGGGGGGTCTTACACCCTGTACATTTATAAATAATAAATGAAAGTGTTTTGATCATACCGGTGTTCTTTTTTCTATGTTCATTGTGTCATGAATGTATGCATTTTCTCCCGCGACCTCGCCGAGACAGGTTCCGCGAGTAGTGATTATGAGAGCGCGCCCGCGAGCGAAGTGTGTTTGGAGTGTTCGCCGAGTCCCATTGGTTCCTCGGCGAGTTACTCTCCCCCCTTATTACGCCATTACCATTCGCGCGCGGCCTTCTGCCTTTTGTCTACCTACCTCTACTCGCACGCGAGCCGCCCAGGTTGTGTTCATCGAGGAAATTCCTCGAAGTATGATGGGCCTGGGGTGCGAGGAGCCCTGGCCAGGTTCGTCTTCGGCGAGACCCCGGGCTCGCTGCCTGCTTCCCTATGCCGAGTTGGAAATGATGAGCTCGAGCTCGCCTATGCCGAGACCTCTAGTCCAACTTACTTTCTCGGTTATGCCGAGCTGGGTTCGCCGAACCCGAGCTCGCCCTGTCAAAACCCTTCCCCTTCGTTTCCTGCCACAGACTTTGGCCTACACCTGACGACTTCAAGGCCGACACCATCGAGTGACTTCCAGCCCTGTCAGCTAGGTGAGAGCCTGACAGCGGGATCTGCTCGAGGCCAAGGATGACACCGAGTGACTTCCAGCCCTGTCAGCTAGGTGAGAGCCTGACAGCGGGATCTGCTCGGGGTCCAAAATACATCACCATCGAGTGACTTCCAGCCCTGTCAGCTAGGTGAGAGCCTGACAGCGGGATCTGCTCGAGGCCAAGGATGACACCGAGTGACTTCCAGCCCTGTCAACTAGGTGAGAGCCTGACAGCGGGATCTGCTCGGGGTCCAAGGATGACACCGAGTGACTTCCAGTCCTGTCAGCTAGGTGAGAGCCTGACAGCGGGATCTGCTCGGGGTCCAAAATATGTCACCATCGAGTGACTTCCAGCCCTGTCAGCTAGGTGAGAGCCTGACAGCGGGATCTGCTCGAGGCCAAGGATGACACCGAGTGACTTCCAGCCCTGTCAGCTAGGTGAGAGCCTGACAGCGGGATCTGCTCGGGGTCCAAAATACATCACCATCGAGTGACTTCCAGCCCTGTCAGCTAGGTGAGAGCCTGACAGCGGGATCTGCTCGAGGCCAAAGACGACACCGAGTGACTTCCAGCCCTGTCAGCTAGGTGAGAGCCTGACAGCGGGATCTGCTCGGGGTCCAAAATACATCACCATCGAGTTACTTCCAGCCCTGTCAGCTAGGTGAGAGCCTGACAGCGGGATCTGCTCGAGGCCAAGGATGACACCGAGTGACTTCCAGCCCTGTCAGCTAGGTGAGAGCCTGACAGCGGGATCTGCTCGGGGTCCAAAATACATCACATTCCACCATGCAGGCCAATTGCAACGATATCAGAGAGCTTGAAAGAATTTATTATTATCAGTGTGTCGCTTACATGGTTCAGGGGAAAAAGCGTTTGAGGTCGTCACCACTCCAGGTGAGGCTCAAGGTCTCGCCTTCTACATTTTGGAGTCGATAGCCCCCCGATCCCAAGGCCGTCTTTACTATGAACGGTCCCTCCCAGCTGGGATTGAGTTTCCCCACGGATGCCGACCTCCCCGCTGCATCTACTTTTTTCAACACCAAGTCCCCCTCCACGAACTGCTTGATCCTGACATGCTTGTCAAAGTATTTGGCCATTCTTCTTTTTACCTCCTCTTGTCGGATGGCGGAAAGGTCTCTGACTTCTTCCACCATATCAAGGGAGAGCCTTAGTTCCTCCTCATTCTCTGCTCGCCATTCCTCGCGGCCTTCCTTTGCTGTCACGACTCGCGGCGTTTGGACTTCGAATTCGATGGGGAGCACCGCCTCGCACCCGTGGGAGAGTTTGAAAGGGGTTTCTCCTGTAGCTGTGTTGGGGGTGGTCCTCAGGGCCCAAAGAACCGCAGGGAGCTGCTCCACCCAGCTCCCTTTCAGGTTCTCCACCTTTTTCTTGAGGAGGTTGACGATGATCTTGTTTGCGGCCTCCACTTGTCCGTTACTCCTGGGGTGATGAACCGAGGCGAACCTGAGATCGATCCCAAGCTGTTCGCAAAAGCTGGTGAACTCGGCACTGGCGAACTGGGGCCCATTGTCTGTGACGATGGCCTGGGGCAGCCCATGGCGACATATGATCTCCCCCCATATAAAATTCCTGATTACCTGGGAGGTCACCTTAGCCAACGCTTTTACCTCCATCCACTTTGAGAAGTAGTCAATCATCACTAGAAGGAATCTCCTCTGACCGCTGGCTTGGGGAAACGGCCCAACCAGATCCATTCCCCAGATTGCGAAGGGCCATGGGGCCGTGATGCTACGGAGCCGCTGGGCCGGCTGTAGCTGGAGGGGGGCAAACAGTTGGCACTTGTGACATCTCCTTGCGAATTCTGCAGCGTCCCGGCCGAGGGTGGGCCAAAAATAACCTTGCCTGACTATCCTCCCTTCCAGGGTCCGACTCCCGGAGTGACTCCCACATTCCCCGGAGTGGACCTCCTCCAAGATCCTTCGCACTTCTCCCTCGGCTACGCAGCGGGCCAGCATCCCTGAGAGGGTTTTTCTGTACAGCTGCCCGTCCTGGAGGAGGTAGTATGCTGATTTGTGTCTTAGCTTCTTCTTGTCTACCCCCTCCGGATACTCCCCTGTGGAGAGCAAAGCCACCACTGGGTCCATCCATGAAGCTTGCTGATCGATCTCCATGAGCTCTCCTTCTTCGATGGAGGGGCGGAACAGGTCGGTGATGGTGCCTCCCACCCGGGGACCATGCTTAGCCAACTGATCGGCCTGTTCGTTCTCTTCCCTGGGCACATGTTGGATGGCGAAAGTTTGGAAAGTTCCGATGATCCCCTTTACTTTGGCCAAGTATGATCGCAGGGTGGGTTCCCTTGCCTCGAACTCCCCGTTGACTTGGGAGGCTACTACCATGGAGTCTATGAGGACCTCCACATCCGACACCCCAAGCTCCCTGGCCAGGCGAAGCCCTGCTATCACGGCCTCGTACTCGGCCTGGTTGTTGGTAACGGGAAAGTGCACCACTACCGTTTGATCGATTCGGGTCCCTTGAGGGCTTTCTAGGATCACTCCCACTCCTAGGGAATGCCTTCCTGATGCTCCATCCACCCTCACCTTCCAAGGAGCCGGGTGAGTGAGCTCTCCTTCCGCCACTTCAACCACATATTCAGCAAGGAAATCGGCCATTGCCTGGGCCTTGATCGAGAGCCGCGGAACGAAGGAGACGTCGAACTCGCTCATTTCCACCGACCACTTAGCCAATCTGCCTGAATGCTCCACCCCCTCGAAGATGTTGCGGAGGGGATGGTCAGTCACTACTCGGATTGAGTGTGCCTGGAAGTAGGGTCGCAGCCTCCGAGCCGAGATGATTAGGGCGAACGCAAGCTTCTCCAAGATCGGATACCGGAGCTCGGCCTTCCTCAAGACCCGGCTCACATAATAGACGGGGAGCTGTCTCTTCCCTTCTTCTCGAACCAGGACCGAGCTCAAGGCCTCCGTCCCGACCCCCAAATACAAGAACAGATCCTCCCCCTCCTTTGGCCCTTGGAGCAGCGGAGCCTGTGTCAACTGCACCTTGAGGGCTCGGAAGGCCTCTTCACATTCCCTGCTCCATTCAAACCTCTGTCCCCCCCTTAGTGTCTTGAAGAAGGGGGAGCACTTCTCCCCTGCCCGAGAGAGGAAGCGACTCAGCCCTGCTAGCTTCCCCGTCAACCGTTGGACTTCCTTTGCATTCCGCGGGGATCCCAGCTCCAAGATGGCCTTGACCTTGTCTGGGTTCGGCTCGACCCCTGCGGGGGTGAGGAGATGCCCTAGAAACTTTCCCCTGCTGGCCCCAAAGACACATTTTAGTGGGTTCAATCGCATCTTGTACTTGCGCAGGGTGTCGAAGGTCTCCTCCAGGTCCCGGAGGTGGGAGTCCACATCCCGGCTCTTGATCATGAGGTCATCTACATATACCTCCAGATTCCTTCCCCTCTGCTCCTTGAAGATCCTATCCATCATTTTTTGGTAGGTGGCTCCAGCGTTCTTCAGCCCGAACGGCATCATCTTATAGCAGTAGCAACCGTCCCCTGTGATGAATGAGACATCCTTTGTGTCCGGGGGTGCATCCTGATCTGATGGTAACCTGAAAATGCATCTAAAAAACTCATTACAGAAAAACCGACGGCTGAGTCAACCAGCGCGTCGATCCGAGGCAAGGAGTAACAATCCTTAGGACAAGCTTTATTAAGAAGGGAAAAATCGATACACAAGCGCCAGCGGCCGTCTCCCTTTTTGACCATCACAACGTTCGAGACCCATCCAGGGTATTGAATTTCGGACACAAAGCCCGCCTTGAGAAGTTTCGCCACCTCCTCCCTGATGGGTTCCGCCAGCTTGTCCGTCGTGGACCTTTTCTTCTGCTGAACGGGGCGTATTCCCGGGTCCAGGTTGAGGCGGTGGCAGGCCACATCCGCGTCAACCCCCGGCATCTCCGCGGCGCTCCAGGCGAAGATGTCCACATTCTTCTGGATGCACTCCAGCATCCTGCCTTGGTCCTCCGGGGTCAGCCCCCCGCTGACGCGGATCTTTTCCACCCTTCCTCCTCGGGTGAGCACCTCCAGCTCCACCACCTCCTCAGCTGCCTCCAGCCTGGACTGCTCCGCCCATCCTTCGGCGTCCCCTTCCTCCGGAGCGGGGATCTCTACCTCCATCGCCTCCTCGACCCTCACCTCGGTCACCTCCTCCAAACTTCCTCTGGCCGCCTCCTCTGCGTAGCCCTTCTCTCCCAGCTCTTCCCCCCCAGCTTCCTCCTCGACCTCCATCCTTCGCCCCATCTCCTCGGCTCCCTCCTGCCAAGAGATGGTGTTCACCGCAGTGACATAACACTCCCGCGCCACCTTTGGGTCTCCCCTAACCCTGACTTGTACCCCCTCGGTGTTGAACTTCAAGCATTGATGAAAAGACGAGGGGACGCAGCGGAAGGCGCTGATCAGGGGTCTTCCAAAGATGGCGCTGTAGCTGCTGGGGGCGTCCACAATGACGAACTTGCAGTTTCGGGACTGCCCCCCCAAGGTGACATGGAGTCCGACTCCTCCTTCTACCTCCTTCCTTTCTCCTGAAAACCCGAACAGGGGGCCATCTGAGGCCAGCACTCTTCTCGCCTCCACCTTCATCGCGTAGAACGCCTTTTTGAAGATGACGTTGACGGAACTTCCGTTGTCCACGAGGATTCGTGAGACGGTGAAGTTCTCGATGGCCGTCTTGATGACCAGCGCATCACAGAACGGGTCCTCGTGGTCTGGTAGATCACTCCTGGAAAAGGTGATCCTCTCCTCTGGTGGCGGGGTGTGGGACGTAGAGGCGACGCTTCGCCGGTACATGGTGTGGAGGCTAGCCTTGCGGGAGGCCTCAATCCCTGCTCCCCCGTGGATCATCCCGATCCCTCCTCGGGTTCCCACGTCCACCCGGTCTTCACACCGATCCTCCTCCGCCCGAGGCAGGACCTCCTCGATCCTCACTTCCTGTCGCGCCCCCTGCTGCTGCTGCTGCTCCCTGTTCCCCCTCATCTCCAAGAATTCCGGGCATGTGGCTGTTGCGTGCCCTTCTTCTTGATGGAAGTCGCAGTAGGGCAGCTCCACCCTAACCTCCCTCCTTCTTCTCCTCCACGCTCCTCTCCTGGCCCCCAAGGCTATGGCCATGGCCTCCTCTTGATCGGGGAGCCGGGGCCTCTGGCCCTGCCTCCAACCTGGGGGGTGGAATTGGTCTTGCCTCCCCTGGAAGTGACCTCTTCCGAAGTTTCCCCTCTGAGGCCCCTGCCCCTGCCACTCTGGCCTCCAGCCTAGCCGACGGTCGGGCTCCTGACGCCCCCACCCCGGCTGTTGCTGCCCTTGGAGCGGCCTCTGCTCCCTCTGCCTGGGCTCCCCTCTTCTTTCTTCCTGACCTCTTCCTCCCTTCGATTCCCTCTCCTCCTCCGTGGCCCACCTGGCCAATTTCCTTGCAAACTCCGGGGTTGACGCCTCCCCGTCAACCTCTCTCGCCGCCCTTTCCATCAACTCCTCGTAGGAGAAGGGGGGAACTCTCTTCAGCTCCATCCGGAAGAATCCCTGCTGCAGGCCCAGGGTAAAGGCCATCATTAGACTATGGCCCGGCATCTCCTGGACCTGAGTAACCTCCTCCTGGAATCGGTCCACGTAGCTCCCCAGCGTCTCGTTCACCCCCTGCTTGATGTGAAACAGGGACTCGGACTCCTTCTTCCTCTTCTTCGAAGTGGTGAATCTCAGCATGAATCCTCGGCGCAAGTCCTCGAAGCAATAGATAGAGCTGGCCGGTAGCTGGTGAAACCATTCTCTCGCTTTCTCTCGGAGGGTGATGGCGAAGAGCCGGCACTTGAATCCGACTGACATCTGACGGATGGAGACCACGTCCTCGAACCATTGGACGTGCTGTACCGGGTCTCCCTTCCCAGTGTAATAGGACATCTCGGGCTCCCTGAACCCATCTGGAACTGGAGCTGAAGAGACCAGCTCGCTGAAAGGACTCCCTCCCCCTACTGGGCGAGCTGGCGAGTCTCGCGAGCCCAGCTCGCCGAAGCGACCTCGGCCTGCCGAGCCGGGGAAGAGCTCGCGCCCGGGGAGCTCGCACCCACGGCCCTCCTCGGCCACTTCCTTCCCAGCTCGCCTGCCGGGAGCGTCCTCGCCCAATGAGGGGGCGGCCGCGATCTGGTTTGCCGGAGTCGAGCACTCGGCCCGCATGCCGAGTGCGAACTTGACCAGATTCAGCACCTCGCTTCTGAAGTCTTCGAACATTCCCACCGTTGCGAGAGGCGGGGGGGCGGCGAGCTCGGCCTGTCGGATCCTTGCCCCGTCATTGAACTCGCGGGAACTTTTCTGTGCTGACCACGCTCCACGCTCACCGCACCAAAATGTTGAAACCGGAATCCGGCTTCCTGTAGAGCTCGCCCTTGGGGAAAGGGGTGGTCTCGCGCCTACTTCGTTCCTGCAAGGAAAACAACAAGACAAGGAGAAACAGGCCCAAGGGCTCGGCGGGGAGGTCCCACCACAAACCCGGAAGATCTCAGAGCGCTTCCCCTCCTTAGCCTGAAGCCGAGCTAAGGTACCCTCAGAAAGCACTTAGAGAATTTGGGGAGAGGTGCTCAGGGGAAAAGCGTGCCTTCAGGGGTACCCCTTGGGTCCTATTTATAGTTTTTGAAACCCGGACTGCCAATAACCGAAATAACTGACCTGAAATTACCAGGAAACCCTTGGCTGGGCCTGCCAACAGCCAAACTCCGCTGTTTCGAAGGGCTATGGGCAGACCAGCAGGGGTAAAACAGTAAAAAGTACCTCTGACCCCCAGGCGAGCTGGGACCCCTGGCCACCTCGGCATGCTTTGCTCGCCAGCTGCTGCCGAGCTCCACTGCGAGGACGCGAGCCTCAGCCCGCTCGGCGAATGCCGAGCTCCGGGTCGCCGATCGTCGATCTCTGGTCGACGGATGCCGAACTCTGGCCCGCTCCTGCTGCTGCCGAGCTCGCCTGCTGCTGCCGAGCTCGCCGAGCTCGCTTGTTTGGGCTTTGTTGAACTTGCTCGCCGGACACGGGGTTGTACATATATGACTTAGAAAAAGATTGAGAAGAAAATTTCTGTAACCCGAGAGAAGAAAGGAACTACTCACGTAGTTGTCTTAACTACTCGAGAGCCATAATGGACTACTCGGGATACATCTTCACTACTCGAGTAAGACAATTATTACTCAAGTATGAACTCAGTAACTTACTCGAGTAAATAAAGAACTACTCGAGTACTTTACTTAGGAAAATTTTTCTTGACAGTATTTTTCTTCTTCTAAGGGAAATCAGCATCAAGTTGATTGGCCCGCGAACAGACTCTTACTGTGGTTGGTTCGGTGAGTCGATCGTCGCGGGCTTGCTAGGGTAGGCAAGTGCACCTATCGCAAGTAGTACTCGATATTCGGGAGAATACCGAGGTCGTATTATTCCCGGGAACGAGTTGATTACCTATCGCAAGTAGTACTATTTTACCGAAATAGTAGTTGAGGGTTTTAATTAAAATAGGATGAAAATAGATTTAAGAAAATAGTCGATGAAGAGATTACTCCCGGTATCGAATTACGTTAGGATTAAAAATAGATTTGAATAACTAAAGATCTAAAGTTTCAAATTAATTAAGGCGGAAACTTGGTCGTGGAGGTTCAAAATAATGAGCTCACCTATCTCTAGGATTATCGCTCACCTGGACATTAAGGCTATTCGACCGGGATCTCGTCCAACGAATGATTCCCCTTAATGCCCGTAGTACGCTAAGAACCCCGTTATTGGGTGGGGAACCCAATCCGGTAGAGTTAGCGCGCCTCCTCTCTCGAGGGTTAGTGCGGAACTCTATTTACCCAAGGGTGATCTGTCCATACGCACGGCCTCTCGGCTAGCTAGCGTATGGATAACGAAAATAGAGCCCACACATCGATATGTGGTTCTACGCGTCGTTAACCTGGGGTAAACCTTAAGTATTTTAATTAAATTGAAAAATTAGACATTTGTTTATTTAAAACATTTTATATCCAAAAGCTCTTCGATACCGAGGGCTAAAAGCAATTAACCACTCATCGGAATGGGGATAGCTTATATGTTTGGTTATGCGAGCGTTCTAAACTATTCGCTGAAAGGTTATAATGAAAATAAGAAGAAAAGTAAAAAACTGTAACATTATAAAAGTTATTACAAATAAACACACTCGCACTCATTCAAACATATAACAAGAGACGGAAATAAAACTAAGTTACACATAAGAGAAAATTGCATAATTGAAATTTGCAGGTCCCACTCCAACGAGTGGGGGCGGGAAATAAAAGCTGAAAATTGCAAAACCTACTCAAACGAGTAGGACTGAAATGAAAGCGAGTCCTACTCAAACAAGTAGGAGAAAATAAATGCGATTACAGGGCTTTCTCAAATATTTACATCAAAATAAAGTCCGATCATTTAACTCCTAGCGAGTAGCCGGAAAATCAAATCCAACCATTTAACTCAAATTAGTAGGCAGAAAAAATAAAGAATGAAAATTACAAGTTCGACTCAAATGAGTAGGACTGAAAATACAGTCCAGCCATTTAACTTAAATGAGTAGGCGGAAAAATAAAAGCTACAAACACTTGCTTGAATAAAATCCAGCCATTTAACTCAAATGAGTAGGCAGAAAAATAGAAACAACACACACTTGCTTGAATAAAATCCAGTCATTTAACTCAAATGAGTAGGCGGAAAAATAAAAACAACACACGCACTCTACTTGAAAGTAACTACTCACGCACTTGACATAAATAAACACACACACACACACACACACACACACACACACACACACACACACACACACTTGCATAATTAAACTTAGGAGCTGAAAAATATCTCATACACTGTAACGCCCCCGATTTTCCAGTTATTTATTTAAGTTCTTATTTGACGTATTATGACGTCAGAGTGTTATGTTAGCGCGTGTTGGTCATGTGACGTTGTTAGAGCATGCTTTTAGCTCTTTAGGTTCCCTGCGTGGCTTGGTGATGCCTGGTAGCAAGATTCCCTAGCGAGCCGAAGTCTGTTTGGTGACTCGGTGGAGCCTCTTGGGGAATGCTTGTGTTTTGGCTTCGGGAGAAATTTGCCCGAGTTTTGTTCGTCGGATTTTGTTACCGACTTTGTCGTTAGCGCGTTTTGCGTTCATTAGGTTTGACCGGCCAAATTTTGGGATTTGCGTCGGGAGTGGAAAATTTTACATTAGGAAATTAGATTGGCTAATTTTAGACTTGCTCGTCAAGTCTCGTCGCGTTCCGAGCATTTTTGGAGCCTCGGCGCGCGATTGAAGTTTGTATGTTTTCGCGTACGCCGTTAACTTTAGAAATTATTATCTCGAAAACGGTGCGTCGGAATTCGATTTCGACTTTGCCGTTGGATTCGTAGCATCGTCATTCGCCTACGGTGCGAATTTCGTTCGATTCGGCGCGCGTTTGGCCCTCCGTAACGATATAAGATTATATCATTTTATAATAATTATAAATATTATTTATATATATATATAAAGAAATAAAATAATAATAAAAAAAAAATAACAAAATTCGGTGAGAATGATTCTCACCGAATAGCCCCCCCTTTTTTTGTTAGTATTTTATATAAATAAATAAATAAATTAAGTATATATGTATATAAAAACAAAGAGAAAACCCTTCTCCTTCCTCCGAACCAGCAGCCCCCCTCCTGTGCGAAAAAATTAGGCGAGCGCGGATCCTCTCGTTAGCGAATCTTCCGGCGGCCGCCACCGCCGATCCGGTGGACGGAATTTCGATCCGATCGCGGCGTTGGAAAGCTCTCGGCGAGAGCTTCGAGATCGCGGTAAGTTTTTCCCGTTTCGATGACCGTTTCGCCATAGATTTTTCGGCCCTAACCCCGGTTGTCCGTTTTTTTCGTAGATCTCGTCTCCGCGTGCCCCCTTTTGGACGGATCTACGTGGTGGAGTATTTTGGGTGGACGTTTTCAAGAACGATTTGAGGCAAGTGGATTTCTCCCCTCTTGCGTGCCTCCATGGGTTGTATTTCGCTTTATTAATTCTCCTTGTCGTAGAATACCGGAATAGTATAGGTGAGATTAGAAATATTCCTAGGTTAGGGCTTGTAGTCGGCCTAAACTATGAAGTTATCGGAAGTTATTTTAAGTTGAATTCGGCGGGTGGGGGAAATAATTCGGCGGGTAGGGGGAAATAATTCGGCGGGTTTTGGTTGTAGAACTTGGTAGTTTCTAAGTGGTGTTGTCGGCTAGTTTTGACGCCGAATCGTGGATCCTTAGCATGTGGTAGCTGGGTTTCTGAGGGAGTATGGTACCGGGGGAGTTCGAGCCGTGGCCACCACCATTCCCTCCTTTGGACATTTTGGGTTCCTGTAAGAGGTTGGAACTCTATGTGTGTGGACCCTGTGGCGGCCCCTTTAGTACTCTTGAGACACCTGGACCTGGTTGATCGGTTGTGACTGTTCTTAGTCTCCGACACAGGTTTGGGATTTGTGTCAGTGCTAACAATTTACAAGTTTAGGACTGTTAGTTCCTTTCATATTGTTCATTTGATGCATATTGGTTCCCTTTTTGTCTCTGCAGGCTTGAGCGGAGTTTGGTACGTTTAAGTACTTGATGCATTTCTCTCAATTTACTGATTGTTTTACTTACATTTTGTCCCTTTTTTGGATTCTTTAGCTGAGATTTTCAGCATCTCTCTTGCAGGGTTGGTAACCCTTTTTTCTTTCTGCTCTTTTCATTCGATTATTATCTGATGTTTCTTTGCCTCCTGTTTTATTATTTCTTGCTGAGGTGTTCTTCTTTTGAATGCCTCAGGTTCAGGTCTGTAGCCGGCTGAACGGCTAATTTCAGGAGTTCCCTTGTGGACTGCGTTGTGGCAGTGTTTTCCTCAACTGTGGAGGTAGTTCTTTAGCTTTGTAGTAGTACAGACATACATGCTCGCCAGCGAGTTCATGTCAGGTTGTTGACGCTCGTTGGTAATTTTTCTTGGTGATACTAAGTCTTTGCTTAGCTGCTAGTTTACCTGTTTTGTGGTAGTTTCACTTGCTCTCTGGGAATATTTTATGCTAGGTTACTAGTTACTTTAAAACCTATAAAAAAAGAACTACTATATGTATTGCATGATCAGCATATTTTATAAAAGCTCAATTATTATTTTCCAAATGCGTAAAAAGATTGTTTTCTTTATAAATATTATAAATTGAAATCTAGGGTCTTGCATAGTGTAAGTTATCTTCTTAGGACACTTATGCGCCCTTTTAGGATGTTAAGCATAAATGAAGTATTTTTCCGCTATGTATAAAAATAGTTTTCAAACCGTGGACTATCTGATCCACTGAGCCGAGGGATACGGCTAATTAATTTAAAAAATCAGTTTTCTATTCATTTTAACTTATGATTTGAAGGTTTAGAGTGTTGCCTGAGCGTCAGCAGTTATCCCCTGCTTGACGTGGCATCACAGCTCGTAGTTATCTCGTGCTCTGATTTATTTATTAATGAGAAAAATGCGGGTTGTGACAGTTGGTATCAGAGGGAGGTTGCTTGACAAATTGTCGGGCAACCTGTCCCTATAAGTATTAGGTGTTTAGAGTCATATCATACACACACCGATATGTCATCAGCACGTCTTGGCTGAAGCACGAACACTACACTCATAGCATGACATGAAGTATACGAGGCATATTATGTAGTATGGGATGCATACTATGTGTTTGTATATGGATCCACCATAGGAGGCAACATGTGAGGGTTATGTAGTATGGGATGCATAACCTCACCACATGAATGCGGCTAGCACTTTTTCTTTTTTTGTTGCATGGAAATGTTATGTAGTATGGGATGCATAACATTTTCATGTGTACGCCGCTCATAACATGCATTAGGGCCTTTTTAGAATGCATAGCACAATCATGCATAGCATAACATTGCATAAGCACAACGTGCCTAAAGATTTGCAGGATGACATGTTTACACACATAATTTTTGAGTCAAAAAGAATATAAATTCATGCATTCCCGATCTAGGCACAAGAGTTAGTGTGATGATAGTGAATCATCGTAGGATAAGCATAACATCATTATTGAAAATCCCAGAGCAAGTTAGCAGCATGAGCAAGTACTTAAGTATGTATTGGTTGTACTATGTTGTTTGGTTCTAGTGGGTGGGCTAGGTGTCTAATTAGTGTTTTGTTATTCCATTAGAATGTCTAGGCGTCTTTCGACAAGGTTGACTCCCCAATCGGAGGGAGAATCTTCAGGTGCGCAGAGCAGCGCAATGATAGAAGGTCTACGACAAAGCAATGAAGCCTTGTCAAAGAAAGTAGTGGATTTGCAGTCTCAGGTCCAGTCCTTGTTAGCAGTTGTGGCAGGGCAAATTCCGAGAGTTCAGGACCCCGTTGTGGGTCAAGTTGTCCATGTTCCCCCCGCTCCTCTGGTGCCTCCGGTCATGATGCCACCAGAGATGACCTTTATTTCTCAGCTTCAGCGACTTAGGCCTCCGACGTATGATGGCAAGGCAGATTACATGGTCTTAGACGATTGGATGATATCAATCGAGGAGATGTTCTCATACTCTGGGATCACTGATGATCAGAAAGTGATGTTAGCCGCATATCAGCTCAAAGGGTTGGCAAAGGGCTGGTGGCTGAGGGAGAAAGAAGGTCTGAAGGACGGGTGTTCCTGGGAGTCCTTTAAGGAGCTACTTCTGAGCAAGTTTCTGCCATCGGTCGAGAGGGACCGTCTGATGAATGATTTCCTGCACTTAAAGCAGAGGCAGCTCACGGTTAGTGAGTACGAAATCGAGTTTAGTAAGCTAAGCCGATTTGCCCCAGACTTGGTGAGTTCCGATGAAAATAGAAGCAAACGATTTCTGGCTGGGCTAAGGAGTGACGTCCAGCAATTAGCAAGTGCATATGCGACATCAAGTTATGCTGGTATGGTGGAAGCTGCCTTAAAGGTAGAGGCAATTGATAACGCCAAGAATCGAGGTCAACAACTGAGAAAAGATAAAAGAAAGTCTGATGAGGGTAAGAGTACTCAGGTCCCTGACGCTGCTCCGAGGAAGAGAAACAAAGAGGTATGTAGTTTCTGTGGCCGACCGGGCCATCCATTGGAAAGGTTCTATCAAAGATTAGGAGCTCAGAAGATAGAGCAGATTCATGCGATCCAAGGTATCCCAAAGAAAGACTTGCTTTGTTCTGTATGCAAGAAGCCGGGGCACGATGCTGCCCATTGCTGGAAGAAGGCGAGAAGTTGTTTCTTGTGCGGTCAAGAGGGTCATCTCAAGTATCAGTGCCCGCAAGCTCAGCTTACTCTGCAGCCAGTTCCTCTTCCAGCTTTGCCCCCGCCGCAGCGAGTGGACAAGGGAAAAGGAAAGTTGAATGTGGTCTCTATGGAGGAAGCTCAGGCGTCCACGCAAGTGATATCAGGTTAGATTCTTCCCTAGTTTTTTTTTTAGCTCATAGTTATAGTTTTGAGCGTTCGCTTCCTTAGTCGCGTGTGCAATTTTATAGGACGATTTAAGGTAAAGAACCGCTGGGCGCGTGTTCTGTTCAATTCCGGCGCTACCCACTCATTTGTGGCTAGGGCCTTCGTAGAGCGTTACCGTTTGGATCTCGATCGTGTTGGTGATGCGTTCTATGTCAAGTTTCCTTCAGGCGAATCTGTAGTTTCGGATCAGGGTATTCAGAGTTGTCCGATTTTACTAGGCGATTTTCTCGCGATTGCTGATTTGAAGCTGTTGGATCTGGAAGACTTCGATGTGATCCTAGGCATGGACTGGTTGTCCAGATATGATGCTGTGATCCAATGCAAGGGTAAACGCTTGGACTTCAGGATGGACAACGGTCAGCCCGGGAGTGTTTACGGTTATCCGCGCCAGGATTCTCCGACTATATCGGCGGTATGTGCTCGGAAGCTTGTAGATTCCGGATGTTTTGCTTGTTTGGTTTCGGTTTTAGAAACCAAGGTTAGTTTGCCGTGTTTGGAGGAGATCCCGGTGGTTCGTGATTTTTCTGATGTCTTTCCAGCTAATCTTCCTGGTCTCCCGCCTGATCGAGACGTGGAGTTTGTTATAGATTTGGAGCTGGGTACGCGTCCTATTGCCAAGGCGCCTTACCGGATGGCCCCACGCGAAATGGAGGAGTTGCGTATCCAGTTAGACGAGTTGCTTGAGAACGGATTTATAAGGCCGAGTTCTTCGCCTTGGGGTGCTCCCGTTTTGTTCGTCAAGAAAAAAAGATGGATCGATGAGGTTGTGCATCGATTATAGAGAGCTAAATAAGGTAACGATCAAGAATAGGTATCCGTTGCTGAGGATAGATGATTTGTTTGATCAACTGCGAGGCAGCGCCGTGTTCTCTAAGATTGACCTTCGTTCGGGCTACCACCAGTTAAGGATCCGTGAATCAGATATCCCGCGGACTGCCTTCCGTTCCAGACATGGTCATTTTGAATTTTTGGTGATGTCGTTTGGTTTGACCAACGCACCTTCTGCTTTCATGGACATGATGAACAGGGTCTTCAAGGACTTTATGGACAAGTTTGTAGTCGTATTTATAGACGATGTGTTGGTGTATTCACGCAATGTTGAGGAGCATGACCAACATTTGCGTCTAGTTTTATCTGCCTTGAGGGACCATAGGTTGTTCGCCAAGCTAAGTAAATGCGAGTTCTGGTTGCCTCAGGTTTCTTTCCTGGGTCATGTGGTTAACAAGAACGGAATCTCTGTCGACCCAGAAAAGATAGCCGCAGTTATGGAATGGACGAGGCCTGCCACACCCAAAGAAATAAGAAGCTTCCTAGGGTTGGCTGGCTACTATAGAACATTTGTAGAGGGTTTCTCTACATTATCTGCGCCATTGACCAAATTGACGCAGAAGAATGCAGCATTTGTGTGGAGCGATAAGTGCGAAGAAGCGTTCCAAGAGCTAAAGAATAGACTGTGCACTGTTCCGATATTGACATTGCCTACGCAAGGATTAGACTATGTCGTTTACGTAGACGCATCCCACGTGGGTCTTGGTTGTGTGCTGATGCAAGAAGGAAAAGTGATTGCGTATGGGTCAAGACAGCTTAAGATCCATGAAAGGAACTACCCTACGCATGACTTGGAATTCGCAGCAGTTATTTATGCATTGAAATTATGGAGACACTTGTTGTATGGAGCGCAGTGCAAGATTTATACAGATCATAAGAGTTTGAAGTACGTCTTCACTCAAAAGGAGTTGAACTTGCGCCAGCGCAGATGGTTAGAGTATGTGGCTGATTATGAAGTGGAGATCCTATACCATCCGGGTAAGGCTAATGTGGTAGTCGACGCCTTAAGCAGGAAGACAGGGAAAATTTTCAATCTCTCCACTGAGTTGTTAGTAGAAGAGTTCCTTTTAATGGATATTTCAGTTAGTAGATGTGACTCGCCAAGCAGTTTGGAAGTGTCTGAGCCTTCATGGATTTCTCTTACGAGGCTTCATCAAAAGGACGATCCTGATCTACTGCACCTTCATAATAGAACTGAGAAGGGGGAGCTGCCTGACTTTTCGATCGATGATGCGGGTACTCTAAAGTACCGCGGTAGATTTTGCGTCCCCAATTTGCGAGATATTCGAGTTAAGTTGTGCAGTGAGGCACACAGTTCAAGTGTGGCCTACCATCCAGGATCTACAAAAATGTATAAGGACTTGAAACAGATTGCCTGGTGGATTGGGATGAAGGGTGACATTGCAAGGTTTGTGTCATAATGTTTTACGTGCAAAAGAGTTAAGGCTGATCATGGAAGGCCTGGTGGAAAATTAGCGCCTTTAGAGATTCCAACTTGGAAGTGGGAGAGTATCTCAATGGATTTCATTACTGGTTTGCCGAGATCTCCCCGAGGGCATGACTCTGTTTGGGTGATTGTTGATAGATTAACAAAGTGTGCGCACTTCGTACCCTTTCAGATTGGTTACTCAATGAAAAAGATAGCGGAACTATATTTGAATGAAGTTATCAGGTTACATGGAGTACCCGTAAGTATAGTATCAGATCGAGACTCCAGGTTTACGTCTCGTTTCTGGAAGAGCCTTTAAGAAGGATTGGGAACTGACTTGAGATATTCTACCGCATATCATCAACAGACCAATGGTCAAACGGAGCGTGTTAATCAGATTGTGGAAGATATGATCCGTTGTTATATATTAGACCACGGAGGAGCGTGGGATGAACGCTTGAGGTTGATGGAGTTCGCATACAATAACAGTTATCAAGAGAGTCTGCAAATGGCTCCTTTCGAAGCGCTATATGGAAGACGATGTAGAACTCCTCTATTTTGGGCTGAGGTTGGTGAGAGGTCGATGTTAGGTCCAGATGTCTTAGAAGAAATGGAAGTCTCTGTAAAGCTTATTCGAGAGAAGCTTCGGATAGCTCAAGAGCGATACGAGAAGAACGCCAATCGGCGTAGGTCCGTTTTGGAATTTTCTGTGGGGGACATGGTATTCCTTAAGGTTTCCCCGATGGTTGGAGTGAAGAGGTTCGGTAAGAACCATAAGTTGGACCCAAGGTATGTGGGACCATTTGAAATTGGGGAGCGGATTGGTGTGTCAGCCTACAAGTTGAAATTGCCCGCAAATTTTCCCGGCGTGCACAATGTTTTTCACGTGAGCCAACTGCGGAGGTGCGTGCTAAGTGACAGACAAGTTCTGGATGCAGTGCCCCAGTTAGAGCCTAACCTTTCCTACGTAGAAGATCCTATTCGTGTTTTGGATGTGCAAGATCGAGTGTTGCGGAGAAAGACAATACCGATGGTAAAGATTCTGTGGAGAAACCAAGACGTGGAGAGCGCGACTTGGGAGTTGGAGTTAGCTATGAGGGAGCCGCATCCTCATTTGTTCTCCTAGCTGTGCTCGTTAAGCATTCGATAACCCTTGGTTATTTTCTTTTCCTTCTATGGTAGAAGTGTTTTATGCGTAAAGTTTCGGGACGAAACTTTCTTTTAGGGGGAGTGACTGTAACGCCCCCGATTTTCCAGTGATTTATTTAAGTTCTTATTTGACGTATTATGACGTCAGAGCGTTATGTTAGCGCGTGTTGGTCATGTGACGTTGTTATAGCGTGCTTTTAGCTCTTTAGGTTCCCTGCGTGGCTTGGTGATGCCTGGTAGCAAGATTCCCTAGCGAGCCGGAGTCTGTTTGGTGACTCGGTGGAGCCTCTTGGGGAATGCTTGTGTTTTGGCTTCGGGAGAAATTTGCCCGAGTTTTGTTCGTCGGATTTTGTTACCGACTTTGTCGTTAGCGCATTTTGCGTTCGTTAGGTTTGACCGGCCAAATTTTGGGATTTGCATCGGGAGTGGAAAATTTTACATTAGGAAATTAGATCGGCTAATTTTAGACTTGCTCGTCAAGTTTCGTCGCGTTCCGAGCATTTTTGGAGCCTCGGCGCGCGATTGAAGTTTGTATGTTTTCGCGTACGCCGTTAACTTTAGAATTTATTATCTCGAAAACGGTGGGTCGGAATTCGATTTCGACTTCGCCGTTGGATTCGTAGCGTCGTCATTCGCCTACGGTGCGAATTTCGTTCGATTCGGCGCGCGTTTGGCCCTCCGTAACGATATAAGGTTATATCATTTTATAATAATTATAAATATTATTTATATATATATATAAAGAAATAAAAAAATAATAAAAAAATAAAAATAACAAAATTCGGTGAGAATGATTCTCACCGAATCATGTATTCGGTGAGAATGATTCTCACCGAACAGCCCCCCCCCCCCCCCTTTTTGTTAGTATTTTATATAAATAAATTAATTAATTAAGTATATATGTATATAAAAACAAAGAGAAAACCCTTCTCCTTCCTCTGAACCAGCAGCCCCCCTCCTGTGCGAAAAAATTAGGCGAGCGCGGATCCTCTCATTCGCGAATCTTCCGGCGGCCGCCACCGCCGATCCGGTGGACGGAATTTCGATCCGATCGCGGCGTTGGAAAGCTCTCGGCGAGATCTTCGAGATCGCGGTAAGGTTTTCCCGTTTCGGTGACCGTTTCGCCATAGATTTTTCGGCCCTAACCCCGGTTGTCCGTTTTTTTCGTAGATCTCGTCTCCGCGTGCCCCCTTTTGGACGGATCTACGTGGTGGAGTATTTTGGGTGGACGTTTTCAAGAACGATTTGAGGCAAGTGGATTTCTCCCCTCTTGCGTGCCTCCATGGGTTGTATTTCGCTTTATTAATTCTCCTTGTCGTAGAATACCGGAATAATATAGGTGAGATTAGAAATATTCCTAGGTTAGGGCTTGTAGTCGGCCTAAACTAGGAAGTTATCGGAAGTTATTTTAAGTTGAATTCGGCGGGTAGGGGGAAATAATTCGGCGGGTATGGGGAAATAATTCGGCGGGTTTTGGTTGTAGAACTTGGTAGTTTCTAAGTGGTGTTGTCGGCTAGTTTTGGCGCCGAATCGTGGATCCTTAGCATGTGGTAGCTGGGTTTCTGAGGGAGTATGGTACCAGGTGAGTTCGAGCCGTGGCCACCACCATTCACTCCTTTGGACATTTTGGGTTCTTGTAAGAGGTTGGAACTCTATGTGTGTGGACCCTGTGCCGGCCCCTTTAGTACTCTTGAGACACCTGGACCTGGTTGATCAGTTGTGACTGTTCTTAGTCTCCGACACAGGTTTGGGATTTGTGCCAGTGCTAACGATTTACAAGTTTAGGACTGTTAGTTCCTTTCATACTGTTCATTTGATGCATATTGGTTCCCTTTTTGTCTCTGCAGGCTTGAGCGCAGTTTGGTACATTTAAGTACTTGATTCATTTCTCTCACTTTACTGATTGTTTTAATTACATTTTGTCCCTTTTTTGGATTCTTTAGCTGAGATTTTCAGCATCTCTCTTGCAGGGTTGGTAACTCTTTTTCTTTCTGCTCTTTTCATTCGATTATTATTTGATGTTTCTTTGCCTCCTGTTTTATTATTTCTTGCTGAGGTGTTCTTCTTTTGAATGCCTCAGGTTCAGGTCTGTAGCCGGCTGAACGGCTAATTTCAGGAGTTCCCTTGTGGACTGCGTTGTGGCAGTGTTTTCCTCACCTGTGGAGGTAGTTCTTTAGCTTTGTAGTAGTACAGATATACATGCTCGTCAGCGAGTTCGTGTCAGGTTGTTGACGCTCGTTGGTGATTTTCCTTGGTGATACTAAGTCTTTGCTTAGCTGCTAGTTTACCTGTTTTGTGGCAGTTTCACATGCTCTCTGGGAATATTTTATGCTAGGTTGCTAGTTACTTTAAAACCTATAAAAAAAAAGAACTACTATATGTATTGCATGATCAGCATGTTTTATAAAAGCTCAATCATTATTTTCCAAATGCGTAAAAAGATTGTTTTCTTTATAAATATTATAAATTGAAATCTAGGGTCTTGCATAGTGTAAGTTATCTTCTTAGGACACTTATGCGCCCTTTTAGGATGTTAAGCATAAATGAAGTATTTTTCCGCTACGTATAAATATAGTTTTCAAACCGTGGACTATCTGATCCACTGAGCCGAGGGATACGGCCAATTAATTTAAAAAATCAGTTTTCTATTCATTTTAACTTATGATTTGAAGGTTTAGAGTGTTGCCTGAGCGTCAGCAGTTATGCCCTGCTTGACGTGGCATCACAGCTCGTAGTTATCTCGTGCTCTGATTTATTTATTAATGAGAAAAATGCGGGTTGTGACATACACGCACACACTCAGGCGTAAAATAAGAAAACAAAGTTATCGAAAAATTAAAACAACTGCATTTCTACCGCTGGAATGTAGTAGAAATACGTAAAAAGACGAAATAAAAATTGTTTGAGCAAAAAGTTTTCAAATTAAAGTGAGAACGACATGTGCCCGAAAAATTAAAACGTTTACATATTTACCGTTAGATTTTGATAGAAATGCATAAAAAGTGAAAATAAATAATGTTCGAGCGAAAATATTTTTTTGTAATTACTTAAAATGAAAGTTGATGAAAAATAAAAATAACAATTTATACATTTTTATAGCCTTGTTAAATGGTTTAAAAAGTGGGAGTAAGCTAAAAAGAAGCAACAGTTTTATAATTAAAACAAAGTAAAAGCTAAGTTAAGAGGGATGAAAACCACCTTTTTAACGTTTTACAAGTTCATAAGAACGTATTTGGAAGTAAAATTCTAAGTCTAATCAGTTTTAAAGAATGTGATGAGGAAAAAATGGCTATAGTAATGGCTAGAAAGTTTGATAAAATTGAAAATAAAACAGAAAGATTTTCATTTTAAAAACATGAATTTCGCCATTTTAAGCTCATATACATACACGTATTATGAAAATGAAAACTAAAGTACATAAGATTGATGAAAAGGAGGCTTTTTGGAGAAATCTCAAAGCATGTAAGGATGAAACAATAACTATTTTTATTACAAAGAAGGGTGATTACAAGAGATTAAACATACAAACTTAAAGAGGTAAGGGGGCGGGATCCTTACATAGCACTAAAGCAGCTCCAACGGCAGCCCTAAGTCATCAAAATGGTTTCAAAAATTGGAACCCTTAACTCATACAACAGCTGCCATTTTATAGGCAAAAAATTCCAAGTACACGCCCTCCGACACGAGCGTGTCAGTGGGCATGTTAGCACTATTAAATAGCAGAATTCGGTGAAGTGACGGATTTGACGGCGATTTGACTTTGCGGCCGAAAACACGGCGGTCACGCCCCAGGTCACGGGCGTGACGGTGGGCGTGTCGTTCGGCGATTAAAGGCGTTGTTAACTTCGGGGTTCGTCGGCGGCAGTTTGTCGGACCAGGTGGAGAAGTCACGCCCCAGGTCACGGGTGTGACGATGGGCGTGTCGGGTTGTTTGACAATCATTGAGCGCGATTCGTCGAGCTGCAAGCCTTGATCGTCGAACGGGATGGACACGGGATTGGCCATGCCCCGTATCGGATTGACATGAGGGTGTGGCCGGGCGTGTCGATGATCGTCGATCTTGAATTCTTCGGGCTGATTTCACGGGATTTTGAGCTGTCACGCCTTGGTCACGGGTGTGACCAATTTGTCACGGGCGTGACATGGCATTTGTTTTGCAGATTTTGATTTTTTTTTCCTGAAAAATAAAATAAAACAAGTTAGTGTAATATTTACAAAAATATGAGCATTTTATTGAATAAAAATAAGTAAAAATGACAAAAATAAATGAAAATGACTTAAGTAATGTACATAAAAATAGGTATATTTACAATTCATCAAATACCCTCATACTTAAGATTTTGCTATTTTAGAGCAAAAGTTTGAGATGAACTTATAAGGAATAGAAAAAAAACTCTAAGTTTATCTACCGCTTAATCAATTATAAGAGAGATCTAAATAAATAAACGGGGTGTAAGAGTTAAGTCTTAAATTAATGAAGATGATTTAAATAGCGCAAAGGTTTTGGCCAAAAGACTTCTTGATATAATCAAATAGAAAGCAATAATTGTAATGGTTAGATTAACAAGAATAGTTTGGAATTATATGAACTTTTAGCTTATAGGAGTTTTACTGGAATAATGCAATTTACAAATTATGCTCTCAAAAAGATTTTTGAATTAAATCTAGAATTGTGAAATTGGCTAAGGCGGTTGATGTTGGTTTATGAAGAGGATTTGAAATTTGAGGTGAGGTAATTTTTTCTCAAACCACCATTTTTTTTTCTTTTTGGATTATTAGGAAAATAAAATCTTATTTTCCTAATATCAATTTTTTTTTTCAACTTCATAATAAAATTTAACCCAATCTATATGTGTAGGAGTAATGAATTTTATCCTCTTACTCCATAACATATAATTTTTTTAATCTATTGGGTGCCTATATTTACGGAACGAAATCTTATTTCCATTGACATAGGATCTTTTAAGGATAACAATTTTATCATGCCAAGTAGGTCATGATAAGAAAGGTGAGAAAAGAAAATTAGATTTTTTATTAAAAATAATTTTGAGAGCAACCTTAATAAATTGTAAGTTCCAATTTTTCAGAAAGCTAAAAGTAAACATAATTGAATCCTATAATCGTTATTGTCTAACATAATACGCGTGCTCCTATCAATGAAAAATTAGAAGCTGTGCCTAAAACGAGTTTGTTATTTTTAACAAAGCATAATGTATTCTTTAAAACTTAACCCCGAATATTTAAATTTTTCAATCTATAATTCACAAACGAATAGCAAACAGAGAATTAATAAAATTCACAAATAAATAAACTCAAAGCAAAATTTTTGGATAGCAAGAAAATTAAGGATGGTATATTTGATTTATTTGTTTCAAAATATATTTTTTTTTTATTTTTTAGAGTTTTTATCATTTTTTGTGTGTTTTTTATCTATTATCTTTTTTTTCTTTTTTTGTTTGAATTTTTGTTTAGTTTTCCTCTTTTTTTTATTTTTTTTAACTTATTATCTTTTTTTTTAGATTTTTAAGTTTTTGCGAAAAGTTCGAGAAAAAGAAACGTTATTTACAAGAATGTTGGTGAAAAGGAAGGGGGAGAGAGAAGATTAGTTACAAAAATATTTACAAAATGTAACTAAAGATTTTTGGAATTTTTCGTTTTATAATTTTTTAAAAATTTTTTGTTTTATAATTTTTTTGGAAATTTGTTTTTTTTTTGAATTTTTTTGTTTTTTAATTTTTTTTGGAATTTTATTTTTTATTATTATAATTTTTTTAGAAATACAGTGCGGAAAATAGAAATACAGTGCAGAAAATAGAAGTGTGAAAAAGAAAGCGAGAAAATACCCTCATACTTAAGTATAACATTGTCCTCAATGTTGTAACGTAAGTATGCGGAACAAAACAGGTAAGATAATATATACAAAGAAAAGAAAGAGAGGGGGGTAGAAGCTTCCCTGACAGGAGGTGGGGAAGGCGCTGTTTAAGTACCCTGCATTATGAAGAAAGATAGCAAAGAAAAAAGTAAAGAGATAGCGAAAAAGATAAACATGGGGTGCCTCCCAGGAGCGCTTTGTTTATAGTCGCGTAGCTTGACTATTTTGGCGGTTTATATATCTAGGAGGGTTATGGATTCGAAATTACCGCCCACAGGATTGCCTGCTATGTATAATTTTAAGCGATGACCGTTCACTTTAAACGAGCCTTTATCCGGGTGGGACACGAGTACAGTCCCATATGGCCAAATCTCCTCAACTTTGAAGGGGCTGGACCAGCGTGATCTAAGTTTCTTGGGAAAAAGTCTAAGTCGTGAATTATAAAGAAGGACAAGATCGCCGGGAAAAAAAGTTTTTTGGGGCTTGAGTTTTCGGTCGTGATAAAACTTATAACGGTCCTTATAGAACTTATTGCTATCATAAGGGTTTGCACGCTATTCATCGAGCTCGTTTAGTTGCAGTTTTCTATTTTGCACGGCTATGCTAGCGTCGAGATTTAAAAGTTTTAAAGCCCGAAGTGCGCGATGTTCTAATTCTACGGGGAGATGACACGCTTTGTCGTAGACTAATCGATACGGTGTACAACCAATTGCGGTTTTGTATGCGATACGATAAGCCCACAATGCATCGTCGAGTTTGATGGACCAATCTTTCCTATGAAGTGAAACAGTTTTCTCTAATATGCGATTTATCTCTCGATTTACTACCTCTACTTGGCCACTAGTTTGCGGGTTGTAGGGGTGGCAAGTTTGTGCGTGATGCCATATCTAGCTAACGTCTTAGCCATCTGTGTGTTGCAGAAATGCGTCCCCCTATCGCTTATAATAGCGCGCGGAGTGCCAAAGCGAGAAAATAGTTTTTTAAGAAATGTAACGACGTCTCACGCATCGTTGGTGGGGAGAGCTTGTGCTTCCGCCCACCACGATACGTAGTCGACCGTTACTAAAATATAATTATTTTTGAAAGACGGAGGTAGGGGGCCAACGAAATCTATGCACCATAAATCGAAGACTTCGCATTCTAAAAACAAATTTTGGGGCATCTCGTCGCGATGAGAGATGTTACCTGACCGCTGTCAGCTATCGCATGCGCGCACAAAATTGTGAGCGTCTTTGAATAGAGTGGGCCAAAAGAAGCCTGCCTCTAGTGCCTTCCGCGCGGTCCGGTTAGCTTGATAATGACCACCAGCCGGACCCTCGTGGCAGTGCCTAAGGATTTGCATGCACTCCACACCCGCGACACATCTTCGGACCGTTTGGTCCGCGCAGATACAAAAAAGAAAAGGGTCCTCCCAAAAGAAATATTTCAAGTCAGAAAAGAATTTCTTCTTTTGCTGGCTCGAAAAGTCTTTTGGAAGCACCCTCGCAACTAAATAGTTCGCAAAATCAGCGAACCAAGGCGGGGAAGAGGAACTAGTAGTTATGGCTAGGAGGCGTTCCTCGGGGAATCTGTCATTTACGTCAGATTCTACGAGCGCTTCCGAAGCGGGATTTTCTAAGTGGGAGAGGTGATCGGCGGCTAAATTTTCCGTGCACCTCTTATCCCGGATCTCTAAATCAAACTCCTGCAAGAGGAGGATCCATCGAAGAAGGCGGGGTTTGGCATCCAATTTTGCTAACAAATATTTTAAGGCGGAATGGTCGGTAAATACGATAACTTTGGATAGCGTAATATACGAGCGAAACTTATCGAAAGCAAATACGACGGCTAAAAGTTTCTTTTCCGTTGTCGTGTAATTTCCTTGTGCGGAAGTGAGTGTCTTGCTAGCATAGTAAATAGGATGAAAATATTTGTTTATACGTTGGCCATGAACGGCTCCTATAGTAATATCACTAGCGTCGCACATAATTTCGAACGGAAGGGTCCTATCGGGCGCCACTAAAATAGGTGAATTGATAAGTTTTTTTATGAAATTAAAGGCAGACTCGCATTCTCCATCAAAGACAAAATTTGATTCCTTTTCCAAGAGGCGAGTAAGCGGCTTTGTTATTTTTGAAAAATCTTGAATAAACGCCTATAAAAGCCTGCGTGCCCTAAGAAACTCCTAATAGATTTAACGTTGGAAGGCGGGGGAAGTTTTTCGATAATTTCAACTTTGGCCTTATCGACCTCCATCCCCTTAGACGAAATCATATGGCCGAGAACCAAACCTTCTCGAACCATAAAGTTACATTTTTCCCAATTTAAAACAAGATGCGTGTCCTCGCATCGCTGAAGGACGTGATCTAAATTACTAAGACAGGACGGGAAAGAGCTTCCGAAAATAGAAAAGTCATCCATAAAGACTTCCATAATGTCTCCTACCAGCTCGCCAAAGATCGCCAGCATACATCTTTGGAATGTAGCGGGCGCGTTGCAGAGGCCAAATGGCATTCTTCGATATGCGAAGGTACCAAACGGGCAGGTAAAAGTTGTTTTCTCTTGGTCATCGGGGGAAATGGGGATTTGGAAAAACCCCGATAATCCATCAAGAAAACAAAAATACGGATGACCGCACAAACGCTCTAAAATTTGGTCTAAGAATGGTAGTGGGAAATGATCCTTACGGGTGGCGTCATTTAGTTTTCTATAATTGATGCACACCCGCCAACCCGTAACAGTACGAGTTGGGACGAGTTCATTGTGCTCATTCTCCACTACGGTAAGATCGCCCTTTTTGGGCACCACATGAATGGGACTAACCCACGTACAATCTCATATGTGATAAATAATCCCCGCATCTAATAATTTAATAATTTTGGCCTTAACGACGGCTTTCATGTTGGGGTTAAGACGTCGCTGCGGCTGAATAGTTTTGCGGCAATTATCGAGAAGGAAAATCTTATGTGTGCAGAAAGACGGGTTAATCCCTTTGAGATCAGAAATTTGCCACGCAATTGCGTGGCGATGTTTAAACAAAACTCCCAATAAATCGGAAGTCTCTGATTCGGTCAAATGCGAAGAAATGATACTGGGAAGGGTATAATCTTTTCCCAAAAAAGGCGTATTTGAGTGAATCGGGTAGGGGTTTGAGTTCAAGGCAGGGTGGTTCTTATAACGATGTTTTAATTCCTATGTCTTTCTTACCAATTGGTTCGAAAGGCAAGTCTATAGAGGTATCCTCATCGCAGTTAAAATTTTCGAGTGCATAAATATCGTCGTTTAAAAAAGTAGACTCAAAAATAGTGGAAGAACAATCTCCGAGATATGTGTCTAAATTATAACAAAAGTCATCGCTCGATGACGAGTCTCCTATGGAGGGATTAATAGAGAAAGTAACTTCGTCATCTCCTACCCGAAGAAGGAGACGACCATTACTGACATCAATTAATGCGCGGGAGGTAGCGAGAAAAGGGCGACTGAGTATAATTGGTACATTGGTGTCCTCCTCGATGTCCAAGATGACGAAGTCTACCAGAAAGATAAACTTATCAACTCGGACAAGGACGTCCTCCACTACCCCGACGTGAAACTTAACAGAGCGATCCGCTAGTTGGATTCGCATTTTAGTAGGGGCCGGAGTGCTCAAACATAATTTTTGAAAGAGCGAGAACGACATCAAATTAATGCTCGCGCCTAAATCGGCTAGAGCGTATTTTACTAATATATTGCCAAAAAGACACGGGATGGAGAACCGTCCCGGGTCATTTCTTTTTAGGGGCAATTTATTAGTAAGAGTCGTTGAGCAGTCAGCATTTAGAGAAATATGCGAAATATTTTCTAATTTTTGTTTATTGGAAAGAAGTTGTTTTAAGTATTTCGCATATTTAGGCATCTGAGAGATTGCCTCGTAGAAGGGAATATTAATATGAATTTGTTTTAATAATAAAATAAATTTTTCATATTGCGCATCATTACGCTCACTATTGAGCTTGTGCGGATATGGCAAGGGCGTTTTAATAATGTTTTCATTTAAAATTTGTAAAGGCGGCGTAATCAAAGAAGGGAGAAGAGGGGTCGGAGGTGAAATATGTACTTGAGGATCGGTCCGTTTTGGATCGATCACCTCCTTTCCGATACGGAGTGTTATAGCGTTGATATTTTCCCGCGGATTGGGCTCCGTGTTTCCTGGCAGTGCCCCGAGCGCGCGCTCGGACATCATTCGCTCAAGCTGTCCAACCTGGAGTTCTAAGTTTTTTAGCGATCCGGTGATGTTCCGGATATTTGACTCGTTGGAAGTGATATATTTAGAAAAATTCTCCTCCATCGGGGAGGGTTTTGGAAGAGGGGGAGGCGGCAGAAATCTGGGCGCGAAAGAATTGGGGGGGGGGGGGGGGGTCACTGCGCATTATTTGCATTGCTCCATGAGAAGCTGGGGTGGTTCCTCCGACCCGGATTATAGTTGTTGCTATAAGGGTTGTTGTTGTGGTTGAAGGAAGGTTGCCCAACATTTCCCACGTAGTCTACGAATTCATTGACCACGCCGGCAATAGGGGGAATCGCCCAAGAAGGAGTGGTGGAGGTAGCAGACATCTCCGCCACCTGCTTCGTCAGCCTTTCAACTTGAAGGGCTACGTGGGCAGTGGCATCCACTTCAAAGAGGCCAGTCGCCTACTTGGGACGTCCCCGAGGGACGTTCCATTGGTAGGCATTCATAGTCATCTCTTAAATTAGAGCTTGGGCAGCCTCAGGGGTCTTATTATTCAAGGTACCCCCGGTAGCCATGTCAATCATTTGACGCGTCTGATAGTTAAGCCCATTGTAGAAGATTTGGACCTGCAACCACGTAGGAAGCACGTGGTGTCACAACCCGCATTTCCTCAACGAGCATATCGTATCAGAGTAAGAGAAACTACGGGTTATGATGCCACGTCGTGCAGGGGATAACTGCACACGCTCAGGCAACTCTTGACGCTTACTTTATGAATTGAAATTCAACAGTTATATGTAAGAAAATTAGTTCATTTGCTGGCCGTATCCCTCGGCCTTAGGTGTCAAAACACATTGTTACGCGGCGGAAATCCTTGGTTTATTGATAATGAACTCCTATATGCAGCCTAGAGTGATATTATTATAAGAAATCCTCTTTGTTTACGTTATTTGAAAATAAGTCTTAATTTATCAAGTCATGTATGCATGAGATACAATAATAGTTTTGGTTTAGCTTCAAAATACCTAATGCAACCTACCAGAAAACCATCCCAAAAGCAAGTATATTCCATCCAAAGGAGTTACAATAGCAGTCTAGTTCGTATTTACATAAAAGAAAATCCACCAAATGGGCGCCAACAAGCTGACACGAACCCATTGGGGCATAGATATGTCTGTACAACAAAAGAAGAACTACCTCGCTTTGAATGCTCAGTTAGCTCCCAAGAAATGCCTCCAACCAACCTAGCCGCTCAACCGGCTACAACCTGCACCTGAGGCATTCAAGAAAGAATACCTCAGCAATCAACCAAACTATACAAAAGAGAGTACAAATTTCATAATGGATCAAGAAGGGGCTTACCGACCCCATAACAATGCTTAAGTCAAAAGAGTGCACAAAACAAGTGCGTACATGTAGAAATACAATGTCATTCCAAAGGATCAACCGCACCAAGTGCGTACAGTTCTTCAAGTCCTGCTCAAACCGCAAGAACAAAAGGCAAAACACATGCCTATTCCATCATTCATAGAACAAGAATCTACTAGACAAGTGAAGCATAAACAGCGGTTAAGTTCAATTTCACAAGGGTCTTATCGGTGGCGGCCCTAAAGTGGAACGCACCAAACAAAACCAGCCCAAATCGGGGCCAAAGTGGTCTCTCTAACCACAAAAACAAAACCCGGTGGCCACAGGCTGAAACCACACCACCCCTTGCAAAATCCTCACACAAACGCTCCCGCCATGCTTCACGAATTCGACTCGCAAAACACCCCATAACCCAAGGTAACACGTTTCCTTTCATCGTCCTCACACATGACTCCCAATTGCCAACGTAGAGTGTGAGAAATACATAAATCACATGCTTTGTATCAAAATAGAACTACATGATAGGATTTGATTAACATGAGTACATAGAACCCATATTTAGAACACAATCGCCTCAAGATGGGTACATGAATAGAACAACTTAGCTACATGAATTAAGTTAGCATAGGCAAATTGATAAACATGGGAGAGCAAAGTCGTTTAGCATAGGGAATTTACCATAGGGAATTGGAATTAGCTAATTTGACTTTAGCATAGGGAATTTAACATAGGAAATTAGCAAGGTCATCATTTGGATTGATTATAATTTGAAAATTAGCAAGGTCATAAGAAATTAGCAAGGGCATAATGAACAAACAAGGGAAATTTAAGAACACAAGAACTAAAGCTAGAAAGGGGAAAGAGGAACACTAGCTATGTTGGCAGAATTCTTAATTCATAGTAAGAAAGAAGATTGGCAAGGGTGGAGGACACCGCTTGCCTGAACCGAGACGATGTCGCGACAGCTGCTTTTCTTTTCTTGCCTTGTTTGAGCCTTGCTCTCTTTGCTTTCTCTTTGAGGAGAAGGAAGAAGAAGATGAAGATGAAGAGGAAGAAGATGAAAATGAAAGGTTTCTGTTTAGGACTTATTTCCTCCAGAACCGAGCTGAACCGTTCGATGCAGGATCAAGGAAATGAACGGCACAAAAAAAACTGGAAAAAGTCGATTTTCGGGCCGGTCACGCCCTGTGTCACGCCCGTGACACAGGGCGTGTACCATAAGCGACGCCGAAAGGCGGCAATTCTATGTTTATCCAGACGGTACACGGCCGGGGTACACGCCCGTGACGGGTCGGTCACGCCCGTGACGGGTCGGTCACGCCCGTGACCTAGGGCGTGTAACCCGTGTCTCAACAACTCGTCGACAGAAAGTGTCGACACTCGACCCAGCCTGACACGCCCTGTGACACGCCCGTGTCACATGCCGTGTCCCCTCTCTCGACGACTCGACACTCGATACTCGACGCTCGATACTCGACGATCGACACTCGACACTCGACGAAGCGGGACACGGCCCGTGACACGCCCGTGTCAGGGGGCGTGTACCCCCATTCGTCGAGCTCAACTCGACGCACGAAAATTCGTCGAGTCAAGGAGGTCACGCCCAGGTCACGGCCTGGGTCACGCTCGTGACATGGGGCGTGTCTAGCAAAAACGACCATTTTCCCCTTTTGTGAAAAATGTTCCTGGGACGTCCTAGACCATTTTTGCCTTAAGCACTTTTTACCCTTTTTTGTTTCCTGAACCAGCAACTTATTTTGAGCAACATTCCCCGGGCGCGAAAACGTGCAACCATTCCCTAAGAGGCCTCACCGAGTCCCTCACTTGGACTACGGTTTGCTGGGGAATCGTGCAACTCGGCAACCAAAACAGCCACTCGCAAGCTCGCGGGAAAACCATGCTCGAACAACAGTCAACGCCAACGTAACGCCCATCATACGTACGTAATAAAAATCCGGGGCGTTACAATCACTCCCCCTAACAAAAAGTTTCGCCTCGAAACTTTTCACAAAACCCAACACACAAGCAAACCAAAACATGAATCCAATCAAACCCTAAATCACATACCAGCTTACGGGAACAAATGAGGGTGAGCCGCCCTCATCGTTGACTCGAGCTCCCACGTCGCGCTTTCCACATCTTGATTTTTCCATAACACCTTTACCATAGGAATCTTCTTTTTCCGCAACACACGATCTTGGGAGTCCAATATCCGGATGGGCATCTCCACATACGAAAGGTTTGGCGCCAATGGCGGCACCACGTCCAACACTTGCGTGTCATTCCGCAGACACTTGCGCAGTTGGCTCACATGAAACACATTGTGAACACCAGGAAAGTTCACAGGTAATTCCAGTTTGTAGGCAGATGCTCCAACTCGCTCAAGAATCGTGAAGGGACCCACAAATCTTGGGTCTAACTTGCGCTCTTTCCCAAACCTTTTAATCCCAACCATTGGGGAGACTTTCAAGAAAACAGAATCCCCCACCGCAAACTCCAATTCCGACCTTCGTCGGTTGGCATACTTTTCATATCGCTCTTGGGCGATTCGGAGCTTCTCCCGAATACCTCGTACTGCAACTTCCATATCCTCGAGCGCCTCTGGCCCCAGCAAAGGCCGCTCGCCAACCTCAGTCCAAAAGAGTGGGGTCCGACATCGTCGCCCATATAACGCTTCAAACGGAGCCATTTGCAAGCTTTCTTGATAGCTATTATTATACGCGAACTCCATAAGCCGCAAACGTTCATCCCATGCTCCGCCATACTCCAGAATGTAACATCGAATCATATCTTCTACAATTTGATTAACTCGTTCTGTTTGGCCATTCGTCTGAGGATGATAAGTCGTGGAGTATCGCAAGTCTGTTCCCAAACCCTCTTGTAGACTGCGCCAAAAACGAGAGGTAAAGCGGGAATCTCGGTCTGAAATGATATTCACAGGCACACCATGTAGTCAGATGATCTCGTGCACATAGAGCTCCGCTATTGTCTTCATCGGGTAGTTGACCTTAAAGGGTACGAAATGAGCACACTTGGTCAACCTATCCACGATCACCCACACGGAGTCATGTCCTCGGGGTGATCTTGGTAAACCTGTAATAAAATCCATTGAGATGCTTTCCCACTTCCAGGTTGGAATCTCCAATGGTGTCAACTTGCCACCAGGCTTCCCACGATCAGCTTTCACCCGCTTGCAGGTATGACATTCCGACACCAACTGCGCTATATCACGTTTCATCCCATACCACCAGACAATTTGTTTCAAATCACGGTACATTTTTGTTGAGCCTGGATGGTAGGCCATACTTGCGCCATGTGCCTCCTTACACACCATCTCGCGAATATCCCCAACCGCGGGGATACAAAATCGTCCACGATACTTTAACGTGCCTGCACCATCAATCGCAAAATCTGGTAATTCATCCTTTTCCGTCCGAAGAAATAAATGTAACAGATCAGGATCATCTTTTTGATGTTGTCTTGTAAGCACCAGCCATGACGGTTCTTCTATTGCCGAATGACTTTGCGGATCATATTTTCCCACGGAAATCTCCATCAATAAAAATTCCTCTACGAGACGATCAACAGAAAGATGAAATAGTTTCCCCGTCTTCTGACTCAAAGCATCGGCGACAACATTCGCTTTCCCCGGATGATATTGAATGTCCACATCATAATCAGCTACATACTCAAGTCATCGCCGTTGGCGCAAATTAAGTTCTTTCTGCGTGAAGACATACTTCAAGCTTTTATGATCTGTAAAGATTTTACACTGCGCACCATATAGCAAGTGTCTCCACAACTTCAATGCAAAGATCACCGCTGCAAACTCCAAATCATGCGTTGGGTAATTCTTTTCATGACTTTTCAACTGCCGAGACCCATACGCAATCACCTTCTTGTCTTGCATTAACACACAGCCCAGTCCAACGTGCGACGCATCCACAAACACTTCATACTCTTTTCCTTCCGTCGGCAAGACCAACACAGGAGCGGTACATAAACGATGTTTGAGTTCCAGGAAGGAGGTCTCACACTTGTCATTCCATTCAAATGCCACGTTATTCTGGGTTAATCGAGTCAAAGGTGCGGCCAACGTCGCAAAACCTTCGACAAATTTGCGATAATAGCCGGCTAAGCCCAAGAAGCTTCGAATCTCCTTGGGTGTTTCCGGTCTTCTCCATTCCATGACCGCAGAAATCTTTTCGGGATCCACTGAAATACCATGGTGATTAATGACATGACCCAGAAAAGCAACTTGCGGCAACCAAAACTCGCATTTGCTTAGCTTGGCGAATAACCGTTGATCTCGTAAAGTGGCCAATACTAATCGCAGATGCTGTTCATGTTCCTCAGCACTGCGGGAGTAGATAAGAACATCATCAATAAACACCACCACAAATTTATCCAAATAGTCCTTGAACACTCTGTTCATCAGATCCATGAAAGCTGATGGTGCATTGGTCAATCCAAACGACATCACAAGGAATTCAAAGTGGCCATGCCTTGATCGAAATGCAGTTCGCGGAATATCAGATTCCCGGACCTTGAGCTGATGATAGCCCGAGCGGAGATCAATCTTCGAAAATACAGAACTGCCACGCAGTTGATCAAATAAATCATCGATTCTTGGCAGTGGGTACTTGTTTTTAATAGTCACCTTGTTCAGTTCCCGGTAATCGATGCAAAGCCGCATTGACCCATCTTTCTTCTTTACAAATAACACCGGTGCACCCCAAGGTGATGAACTCGGCCGGATAAACCCTTTTGCCAATAAGTCATCCAGCTGTGTACGCAACTCTGCTAGCTCACGCGGGGCCATCCAGTATGGCGCTTTCGCGATCGGTCGCGTACCCGGCTCCAAATCAATAACAAACTCGACGTCACGATCAGGGGGTAGACCAGGAAGGTCAGTAGGAAAAACATCTGGGAAGTCACGCACAACAGGAATCTCCTCCAAACGCGGCAAAACAGCACTAGTCCCCACAGCAGAGATAAGACAAGCAAAACAGTCGGAAACAAACAACATCCGAACACATACCGCCGAAAGCCCTGGAGCATCCTGGCAAGAATCACCATACACACTTCCTGGTTGACCATCGTCCTTGACAAAATCCAAGCGCTTCCCTCTGCACTGGATGACGACGTCATAGCGGGATAACCAGTCCATACCCAGAATGACGTCGAAATCTTCCAAATCGATTACCTTGCAATCAACCTTTGCTATAAAATCCCCCAACAAAATGGGACAATCAAGAAGACCCCAGTCAGCCACCACAGAAGTGCTAGAAGGAAATTTCACCAAAAACGCATTCCCCACTCGCTCTGGTGTCAAATGATAGCGATCCAGAAAGGTTCGCGCTACAAATGAATGGGTCGCGCCAGAATCAAAGAGAACACGCGCCCAACGGTTCTTGACCTTAAAGTTTCCTATAAGGTATATATGCTACGCTAAGAACGACACCTACTAGGCAAGGCATACACAAAACGAGAACCAGAGGACTGAATCAAACCTGAGATAACCTGCGGTGATGTATGCGCTTCCTCTGCAGAGATCACATTCAACTTCCCTTTGCCTTTGTCCAAGCGCGGAGGCGGAGGCAAAGCCTAGAGTGGTGCGGGTTGCAACACAGCTTGCACCTGTGGGCACCTTGCGCGAAGATGTCCTGGTCTGCCACACTGGAAGCATACCTTGTCTTTGGCCCAGCAGCGGCTCACATCATGACCTCTTCGCCCACAAAAAGTACACTCCAAGTCTCTGGTTGGCGCACCCATCATGGCGTGCACCTGCTCCTTCTTTTGCATCTCCAACCGCTTGAAACATGTCTCAAAGGGGTGACCAGCTCGGCCACAGAAGCTACATGTCTCCTTGTTTCTCTTCCTTACGTCTGCGTCTTGGGAGCTTTTCCCTCCCACCAGCTTCCTCTTATCCTTCCTCATCAGTTGTCCTCTTTGTTTTGCAGTTTCGATCGCTTCCACCTTCAACGCAGCCTCAACCACAGCAGTGTAACTCGTCGCTCCATAAGCACTTGCGAACTGTTGTACGTCGCTGCGGAGTCCGCCAAGAAATCTCTTTACTCGGTCAACTTCTGTCGTCACCAAGCTCGGGGCAAACCGGCTTAACTTGCTAAACTCGATTTCATACTCACTCACTGTGAGGTTCCTTTGCTTCAAATATAAGAAGTCATTCATCAGGCGGTCCCTTTCCACTGCCGGTAGAAACTTGCGTCGTACCATTTCTTTAAACACTTCCCACGAACAGCCCGCCCCTAGTCCTTCCTTTTCTCGTAACCACCATCCTTTCGCCAACCCTTTCAGTTGATAGGCAGCAAGCATCACCTTCTGGTCCTCAGTCACACCAGCATACACAAACATTTCTTCCAATGTAATCACCCAATCATCCAAGATCACGAAGTCTGCTTTTCCATCATACGTCGGTGGTCCAAGTCGTTGAAACTGCGAGATGAAAGTCATCGCAGGAGGAACTACAACTGGAGGTGTCACTGCCACTGAAGGAGTCGAACTAGTGGGGCCTCTAACCGTCTCTTGTCCTCTTGGTGCCAGCCCAGACATAGCGAATGACATAGCTTGAAGCTGGGACTGCACTTCCTGCACCTGCCTCGTCAAAGCCTCATTACTTTGGTGAAGACTATCTATCAGCGCATTATTCTGCGCGCCCGAAGATTCACCCTCGGATTGGGGAGTTTGCCTTGTCACTGGACGCTTCGACATCCTAGAAACACGTTCACTCTTGTCAATCTCAAATCCAACAAAACACACAACGGCTATGTACAGACCATACATATAAAAATATGAACATCAACTGCTAACTTGCTTTGGGAGTTTGAGAATGATGGTATGCCTAACCTAAAGATGACTCACCGTCATCCCACTAATTTGTGCCTAAACCATGGATGCATGACTTGATTTGACCCAAAACCATGAGTGTACAAGTGTCATCATGTAAATCTTAGCTTGGCACGTTGTGCTCATGCAATGTTATGTTATGCGTGCTGTGCTATGCATTCTAGAAAAGGCCTTAATGCATGCCATGAGCTGTCGTACGCATTCCAATGCTATGCATCCCATACTACATAGCATTGCATTCAACGAAGAAAAGAAAACGTGCTAGTCGCATCCATGTGGTGAGGTTATGCATCCCATACTACATAGCCCTCACATGTTGCCCCTATGGTGGATTCATATACAGCCACATATTATGCATCCCATACTACATAATATGCCCCGTATACTTCTGTTCATGTCATGAGTGTAGTGTACGTGCTTCGGCCAAGACATACTGATGGCACCTCGGTGTGTGTCTGAAATGATGCTTACACTATCAAAACAAAAAGGAAAGTTTGCCCGACCAAATGTCAAGCAAACCTCCCTCTGATACCAACTGTCATAACCCGCATTTCCTCAACGAGCATATCGTATCAGAGTAAGAGAAACTACGGGTTATGATGCCACGTCGTGCAGGGGATAACTGCACATGCTCAGGCAACTCTTGACGCTTACTTTATGAATTGAAATTCAACAGTTATATGTAAGAAAATTAGTTCATTTGCTGGCCGTATCCCTCGGCCTTAGGTGTCAAAACACATTGTTACGCGGCGGAAATCCTTGGTTTATTGATAATGAACTCCTATATGCAGCCTAGAGTGATATTATTATAAGAAATCCTCTTTGTTTACGTTATTTGAAAATAAGTCTTAATTTATCAAGTCATGTATGCATGAGATACAATAATAGTTTTGGTTTAGCTTCAAAATACCTAATGCAACCTACCAGAAAACCATCCCAAAAGCAAGTATATTCCATCCAAAGGAGTTACAATAGCAGTCTAGTTCGTATTTACATAAAAGAAAATCCACCAAATGGGCGCCAACAAGCTGACACGAACCCATTGGGGCATAGATATGTCTGTACAACAAAAGAAGAACTACCTCGCTTTGAATGCTCAGTTAGCTCCCAAGAAACGCCTCCAACCAACCTAGCCGCTCAACCGGCTACAACCTGCACCTGAGGCATTCAAGAAAGAATACCTCGACAATCAACCAAACTATACAAAAGAGAGTACAAATTTCATAATGGATCAAGAAGGGGCTTACCGACCCCATAGCAATGCTTAAGTCAAAAGAGTGCACAAAACAAGTGCGTACATGTAGAAATACAATGTCATTCCAAAGGATCAACCGCACCAAGTGCGTACAGTTCTTCAAGTCCTTCTCAAACCGCAAGAACAAAAGGCAAAACACATGCCTATTCCATCATTCATAGAACAAGAATCTACTAGACAAGTGAAGCATAAATAGCGGTTAAGTTCAATTTCACAAGGGTCTTATCGGTGGCGGCCCTAAAGTGGAACGCACCAAACAAAACCAGCCCAAATCGGGGCCAAAGTGGTCTCTCTAACCACAAAAACAAAACCCGATGGCCACAGGCTGAAACCACACCACCCCTTGCAAAATCCTCACACAAACGCTCCCGCCATGCTTCACGAATTCGCCTCGCAAAACACCCCATAACCCAAGGTAACACGTTTCCTTTCATCGTCCTCACACATGACTCCCAATTGCCAACGTAGAGTGTGAGAAATACATAAATCACATGCTTTGTATCAAAATAGAACTACATGATAGGATTTGATTAACATGAGTACATAGAACCCATATTTAGAACACAATCGCCTCAAGATGGGTACATGAATAGAACAACTTAGCTACATGAATTAAGTTAGCATAGGCAAATTGATAAACATGGGAGAGCAAAGTCGTTTAGCATAGGGAATTTACCATAGGGAATTGGAATTAGCTAATTTGACTTTAGCATAGGGAATTTAACATAGGAAATTAGCAAGGTCATCATTTGGATTGATTATAATTTGAAAATTAGCAAGGTCATAAGAAATTAGCAAGGGCATAATGAACAAACAAGGGAAATTTAAGAACACAAGAACTAAAGCTAGAAAGGGGAAAGAGGAACACTAGCTATGTTGGCAGAATTCTTAATTCATAGTAAGAATGAATATTGGCAAGGGTGGAGGACACCGCTTGCCTGAACCGAGACGATGTCGCGACGGCTGCTTTTCTTTTCTTGCCTTGCTTGAGCCTTGCTCTCTTTGCTTTCTCTTTGAGGAGAAGGAAGAAGAAGATGAAGATGAAGAGGAAGAAGATGAAAATGAAAGGTTTCTGTTTCGGACTTATTTCCTCCAGAACCGAGCTGAACCGTTCGATGCAGGATCAAGGAAATGAACGGCACAAAAAAAACTGGAAAAAGTCGATTTTCGGGCCGGTCACGCCCTGTGTCACGCCCGTGACACAGGGCGTGTACCATAAGCGGCGCCGAAAGGCGGCAATTCTATGTTTATCCAGACGGTACACGCCCGTGACGGGTCAGTCATGCCCGTGACGGGTCGGTCACGCCCGTGACCTAGGGCGTGTAACCCGTGTCTCGACACCTCGTCGACAGAAAGTGTCGACACTCGACCCAGCCTGACACGCCCTGTGACACGCCCGTGTCACAGGCCGTGTCCCCTCTCTCGACGACTCGACACTCGATACTCGACGCTCGATACTCGACGATCGACACTCGACACTCGACGAAGCGGGACACGGCCCGTGACACGCCCGTGTCAGGGGGCGTGTACCCCCATTCGTCGAGCTCAACTCGACGCACGAAAATTCGTCGAGTCAAGGAGGTCACGCCCAGGTCACGGCCTGGGTCACGCCCGTGACATGGGGCGTGTCTAGCAAAAACGACCATTTTCCCCTTTTGTGAAAAATGTTCCTGGGACGTCCTAGACCATTTTTGCCTTAAGCACTTTTTACCCTTTTTTGTTTCCTGAACCAGCAACTTATTTTGAGCAACATTCCTCGGGCGCGAAAACGTGCAACCATTCCCTAAGAGGCCTCACCGAGTCCCTCATTTGGACTACGGTTTGCTGGGGAATCGTGCAACTCGGCAACCAAAACAGCCACTCGCAAGCTCGCGGGAAAACCATGCTCGAACAACAGTCAACGCCAACGTAACGCCCATCATGCGTACGTAATAAAAATCCGGGGCGTTACACGTGGTGCAGACACTTGAGGAGGAATTCCTTAAAGTGCTCCCAAGTCTCAAAAAGAGACTCAGAATCGTTCTGCACGAACGAAGAAATGTCCGCCCGCAACTTTGCAGTTTTGGCGGGCGAAAAATACTTCGTTAAGAACCGTTCCGCAAGGTCGGCCCAGGTGGTGATACATCCTCGTGGGAGGGAATTCAACCATGCCTTAGATTTGGATCTGAGGGAGAATGGAAAAAGGCGCAAACGAATGGCATCATCAGTGATGCCATTGATCTTAAAAGTATCACAAATCTCCAAAAACCTAGACAAATGAACGTTCGGGTCCCCATCCGGCTGTCCGTCGAACTGCACAACATTTTGGATCATTTGGATAACGCTCGATTTGATCTCAAAATTATTGTTCGCCACCGTCGGGCGAACAATACTGGACCCTGTATCGTCCAAATTCGGCCGGGCGTAATATGACATTGTACGCTCGACGGCCGCGTTCGGATTGGGGTCGGCCATAGCAACGGCAGAGGGTTCTCTGATGGATTCTTTGGGATCCAAAGAGGGATTTTGGTGTTGAGACCGAATACGCCCATGCGAGCATTCGATCTCAGGATCGAAATCCAAATTTTCAGACTCTAAAGGCTGTCCACAGGTCATACACCCTAAAATAGAAAGTATAAAATTAACTTCTTTTTTTTGGATTTTGAAGAAAAGTTTTTAAGTTTTTTTTTAGTTTTTTTAGAAATAAAGGTAAAAGTAATAGACTTCGGATTCGGAATAACAACTCAAAGAGATTCTCCGGCAACGGCGCCAAAAACTTGATTGGCCCGCGAACAGACTCTTACTGTGGTTGGTTCGGTGAGTCGATCATCGCGGGCATACTAGGGTTGGCAAGTGCACCTATCGCAAGTAGAACTCGATATTCGGGAGAATACCGAGGTCGTATTATTCTCGGGAATGGGTTGATTACCCCTACTACTCCGAAAACACTATTATTTTACCGAAACAGTAGTTGAGGGTTTTAATTAAAATAGGACGAAAATAGATTTAAGAAAATAGTCGATGAAGAGATAACTCCCGGTATCGAATTACATTAGGATTAAAAATAGATTTGAATAACTAGAGATCTAAAGTTTCAATTTAATTAAGGCGAAAACTTGGCCGTGGAAGTTCAAAATAATGAGCTCACCTATCTCTAGGATTATCACTAACCTGGACATTAAGGCTATTCAACCGGGCTCTCGTCCGACGAAGTATTCCCCTTAATGCCCGCAGTACGCTAAGAACCCCGCAATTGGGTGGGGAACCCAATCCGGTAGAGTTAGTGCACCTCCTCTCTCGAGGTTTAGTGCGGAACTCTATTTACCCAGGGGTGATCTGTCCATACGCACGGCCTCTCGGCTAGCTAGCGTATGGATAATGGAAATAGAGCCCACACATCGATATGTGGTTCTACGCGTCGTTAACCCAGGGTAAACCTTAAGTTTTTTAATTAAATTGAAAAATTAGACATTTGGTTATTTAAAACATTTTATATCCCAAAGCTCTTCGATACCGAGGGCTAAAAGCAATTAGCCACTCATCGAAATGGGGATAGCTTATATGTTTGGTTATGCGAGCGTTCTAAACTATTCGCTGAAAGGTTATAAAAAAAATAAGAAGAAAAGTAAAATACCCTAACATTAGAAAAGTTATTACAAATAAACACACCCGCACTCATTCAAATATATAACAATAGACAGAAATAAAACTAAGTTACACATAAGAGAAAATTGCATAATTGAAATTTGCAGGTCCCACTCAAACGAGTGGGGGCGGGAAATAAAAGTTGAAAATTACAAGACCTTCTCAAACGAGTAGGACTGAAATGAAAGCGAGTCCTACTGAAACGAGTAGGAGAAAATAAATGCGATTACAGGGCTTTCTCAAATATTTACATCAAAATAAAGTCCGACCATTTAACTCCTAGCGAGTAGCCGGAAAATCAAATCCAACCATTTAACTCAAATGAGCAGACGGAAAAAATAAAGAATGAAAATTACAAGTCCTACTCAAATGAGTAGGACTAGAAATACATTCCAGCCATTTAACTTAAATGAGTAGGTGGAAAAATAAAAGCTACAAACACTTGCTTGAATAAAATCCAGCCATTTAACTCAAATGAGTAGGCGGAAAAATAAAAACAACACACACTTGCTTGAATAAAATCCAGCCATTTAACTCAAATGAGTAGGCGGAAAAATAAAAACAACACACGCACTCTACTTGAAAGTAACTACTCACGCATTTGACATAAATAAACACACACACACACACACACTTGCATAATTAAACTTAGGAGCTGAAAAATATCTCATAAACGCACACACTCAGGCGTAAAATAAGAAAACAAAGTTATCGAAAAATTAAAACAACTGCATTTCTATCGCTGAAATGTGGTAGAAATGCGTAAAAAGACGAAATAAAAATTGTTTGAGCAAAAAGTTTTCAAATTAAAGTGAGAAAGGCATGTGCTCGAAAAATTAAAACGTTTACATTTTTACCGTTAGATTTTGATAGAAATGCATAAAAGTGAAAATAAAAATTATTCGAGCGAAAATATTTTTTTGTAATTACTTAAAATGAAAGTTGATGAAAAATAAAAATAACAATTTATACATTATTATAGGCTTGTAAAATGGTTTAAAAAGTGGGAGTAAGCTAAAAAGAAGCAACAGTTTTATAATTAAAACAAAGTAAAAGCTAAGTTAAGAGGGATGAAAACCACCTTTTTAACGTTTTACAAGTTCATAAGAACGTATTTGGAAGCAAAATTCTAAGTCTAATCAGTTTTTAAAAATGTGATAAGGAAAAAACGGCTATAGTAATGGTTAGAAGTTTGATAAAATTGAAAAAAAAACAGAAAGATTTTAATTTTAAAAACATGAATTTCGCCATTTTAAGCTCATATACATACACGTATTATGAAAATGAAAACTAAAGTACGTAAGATTGATGAAAATGAGGCTTTTTGGAGAAATCTCAAAGCATGTAAGGATGAAACAATAACGATTTTTATTACAAAAAAGGGTGATTACAAGAGATTAAACATACAAACTTAAAGAGGATAGGGGGGAATCCTTACATAGCACTAAAGCAGCTCCAACGGCAGCCCTAAGTCATCAAAATGGTTTCAAAATTTGGAACCCTTAACTCATACAGCAGTTGCCCTTTTATAGGCAAAACTTTCCAAGTACATGCCCTCCGACACGGGCGTGTCGGTGGGCGTGTCAGCACTATTAAGCAGCAGAACTCGGTGAAGTGACGGATTTGACGGCGATTTGACTTTGTGGCCAAAAATGCGGCGGTCACGCCCCAAGTCACAGGCGTGACGGTGGGTGTGTCGTTCGGCGATTAAAGGCGTTGTTGACTTCGGGGCTCGCCGGCGGCGGTTTGTCATGCCAGGTGGAGAAAGTCACGCCCCAGGTCACGGGCGTGATGATGGGCGTGTCGGGTTGTTCGACGATCGTTGAGCACGATTCGTCGAGCTGGAAGCCTTGATCGTCGAACGGGATAGACACGGGCTTGGTCACGCCACGTGTCGGATTGACACTGTAAGACCCCCTTTTTTTTCCTTTCGACACCGGGGTCCTAGGCCCAGAATCGCCGTTTTGCGGTGACTCCTTCACGCCCTGAAGGGTCATCACCACAAAGCGCCGATTCTGCCGGCCATTTCGATCACAGAAAAGTAGCATAAAGAAGTAAATGGAAACTGCAGTCCACAGAGAATCACATGTCATAATAAAATAACTCCACGAAGGGAGTGTCCACAGAATAATACATCAGAGTAGTAAAATACGGGCTTAGGCCCGGTACATCATATCCTCACTACAAAAAGATCACTCATGCGGAAGCAGAAAAACTACTCAAGGTCGAGACTCACGGTCCCGGCTGTGTGAACTCCGGAGCTAGACTGCCCCACCTTCAAGCACACCGGTCTCTGGGGCTGCTCCACCATGCTGGTCTCCACGATCCCCTAAATGATGCGGTTCGAAAACCGTTAGTCAAAAGACTAAGTTCTATCATCCCCCGCCCCTTCCCCCACGGCTCCTAGGCACCGAGCGGAGAGGAAGAAAGGGAAGGACTTGAAGGTGGAGAATATCAAAAGCAGATGGCAGCGGTCCTTATACTAGCAAATTCTATAGCATATAAAGACAATAAGCTGAAATATGAAAAGTAACCTTTACTTATGTGAAAACACATAAGCCAAGGGGTCTTCTGCAAGGCTCCCATCGTATAAAAACTCTCATACCAATTTATACGTTGGGGTGTCGGTGATCAAACAGCAGTAACTATATATATCAAAATTAACCTTAATTTATAAACTTGCCCACACAAGCTTATAGACTAAGGGGTCGTTTAGCAGGTCCTAAAGTATAAGCGTCCCATTCCACTTATACTTTAGGTGTCAAGGTTAAAGGTAACGATTATGCTATGACATGCAAGTGGGTATGATGGACATGCAAGTGCAACACACACACCCTACTCTGTGCACACAGACCTTTAGTTCCCCCTTTCTGGAGCCGTAACCTCCCAGGATACCTCCGTAGTGGCAGGCGAAAGCGGTGGGTTGGGCCTCGCCCACCTCTAAACCAGTAAAGCACTATCGGTCAGACCTATCGTATGCCTCAATGCTTGGTGTACGAAGCGGACTCCTGCGTCCTCTTGTCGGTTGGCGCACCGGACTTTTGTTGGCGAAGTGCTAACCACACTTGCAGAGTCAACGTATTGGCATCGGTGCATCGACCCTCCGATACCGAAGACCCACCACCTTAATTTCCTTTCCTTTTATGCACATGCAAATTAGAGTAATCAAGAACCGAGCCGAAGCTCCCCGGACCAACACGTCCGTCTCAAACAATCGAGCCGAAGCTCCCCGGACCCAAAGTCCGCCTTTTAACCATCCGAGCCGAAGATCCCAGCTAACATCCGGTGCCATCAGTGTTTGTGAAATGTGCAACCCTAATTACTAAGTTACTCTTTTCAGCTTGTTAAACAGTTTACGTTAACCCAGGACTGCCCCCGGTATTCCCTGTGAAGGGCTCTCAAGGGGCACTAGGAACTGTGTTGGGATTACGTCCAGCGTTCCCTTTCGCAAGGTACTTATTTTGTTATTGGTTGGTTCCCTTACCCATTACTTTCTCATGTTCCGATATGCTAATCCTAGGGTGATTTGACTCCAACTCTCCCTGGGTAGGACGATCTTTCGTCGGACCCGAACGCCTCTAAACCCTAGACAAAAACCACACTCTACTCACTCATCTTCCATAGATGCCACTCATTCTACATATCCTTCCAGCAATCCATCAAGACCCATCACACGCTCTAATTCATATCCAAAATGATTTTCTGCAGTTTTGCTATATGCAGACCACTTAAGCTACATGACCCGTAAAAAGGGAAGTACATGAAATACTCATCCAATACCCCTATGATAATTACTAGAGGGCTAAAATGATATTTGAAGCATAAATCCAGAAATCCATAATTTTCCTAATTTGTCTGATAATTTATTTATTTATTCTAGTATCCAAAAAGCCCAAGTTTGAACATGAAGTAGCAATTTCAGACAAGATAATGTTCCAATAGATTTATGGTAATTACAAAATGCATAATCAACTCTAAGGCCTAAGTCTTCAAATTTTTCAGCAAGGTTTGGGCTCTTAAATTTAATTTCAAAGTTACCTCATAAAAAGTCAATTTAAAAGATTTTACAGTAATAATGCCTCCAAAACTTCAGAGAAAATTCAGGGATGATTGTGATGGCCTACAAATACCCTAGAAAAAGTTTCATAATTTATCATTTAAAAATAAGGCTATATTTGATTTTCTCATGAAATTACAAGTTTATGGGTTAATGAACAAAGTATACTAATTAACCATCAAATATTTCTACAAAAATTCTCACATGATAATATTGAGCTAGAAACACTATGTAGCAAGTTTCATAATTTTTCAATAAGTAATGGGCTCTTGCAAGAATTATTTAGTATGTAATCAAAATAAAGCACTTGTGAAGTAGATGCCCTAACTAGATATCCAAAATTCTATCAAAATTCATACATAATTAGTATACCCTAAAACTACCTCTGCCAATGTTTCATGCCCTTTCAATGGGCAGTGAGACCACAATAGCCAAATTATTAATTAGGGCAATCCTATTGGTTACAAATGAAGTGCTACAAATATTGATCAAAACTCCTCAAGTAAATTATCAGAGGCTCAAAATATTCTCATTCCCTCACTACCCAAATTTGGTTAAGTTTCAAGATGTTTAGCTAACCCAAACCTACACTACAAGTTTTAGGTCCTAAGCTAGGGTTAGGGTTTTGGGGACCCTACCCTTTTGAAAATTAGCTAATATTTTTAACAGAGGGTTTTATATATCCTAGAAACCTCCTTGCAAAATTTGGTGTTCATCCAATGTGTTTAGGACCCATGCCCTTCACAAGGCAAAAAGGTCCCTCCTTAGGGTTTGGCCTAGGAACTTAGGGCAAATCAATTCCACACTACCCCGCATTCCATGGGGAGGTGATAAGTGCCATAACAAGTCAGTGGCCCAAATTTCAGCCTCTGTTGAGGTGATTTGGTCACTCAAAATCAGAAATGCACTTTTTGACCAAAATACCCTTATTAAGGTATAGATAGGGTTGGGTCAAAACCTGTTCAAACTATATCCAAATTAGGTGAAACTCTATACAGATACCTAACATGAGCCCAGGGACCACTCACCAAAATTTGGGAGGGTTTGGAGGTAATTTGACTACTTAATTTAATTACCCTAGCTTTATTAAATAAAGTCAAAAACTTTAGGACATTTGTGTCCAAAAATTCTGAGCTTTGGGCAGGCCCTAGGTATAGGTGGTTTAGGTTCCCTGCCAAAATTTCAACTGATTTGGGCTAGGGATGAAGTGTGGGCACTCAATTTAATGACTGCCTATCCCTAAGGGTATGTCCCACCAAAATGGGTGCCCTGGTCAGACCATGCACCCAAATGGGTTCAAACAAATTTTCAAATAACATAGACTCAGAGGGCTACAACTTTTGTGTTGAAAGTTTTTCCACCAGAAGGCCCTAAGTATTTTTAAAAATTAAAACCTTTTAATGTATAATGTGTGACAGAAATGAAATAATCCAGAAATAATTTCCTATAGTTTATTCCCTGATGCAGCACGAATCTTGGCGCAGGGATCAACGGCATCCAGTCATCTTCTCCATTCAGCCAACGATCCCGATTGATTCCGCCTGGAGCAACTTCCAAACGCCACCGCCGGCGATCCGGCCGCCTCCTCGGCCGGCCACCGCCACCACCACCTCCGTTGAGGTGGTGGCCGTCGCCAGGCGGCGGCTTGGCCGCCGGAGGGCCATTTTCCGGCGATCCCGAGAGGAGGATTTCCATGGAAAAACCATGAAATTTCGAAATGGATTCGGGCTCAATTGAGCCCGAACCTTGAACCTAGTGATTGCAAAGAACTATCCATGAGAGAAGGGGTGGAGGAGGACCTTCTTGGCGGCCTGAATGCGGGAAGAGCGGCGGGATGCCATTGACGACGGCGGCGGCGCTCGGCTTCTGCAACAGCACAGTGGGATGGCTCGTCTCCTCCAGGTAAACGCTCGAAAATATTCCCCTTGGCCCCCTGATGGTGTTTAAATGGCAATTGGGGAAGAGGGGTGGTTGCTTCTTCAATGGCCATCAACACCATTAATGGTGTGGCTCGGGTAGAGTGGAGGGGGGCTGAATCCACCCCTTGGTGGCTGGGAAATGGATGGAATCATCTCCTCTCCCCTAGAGGAGTTGATTGCAGCCATAAATGGTGGTTGTTAGCCTCCCTTGCCCGGCCTTCCACTCTCCCCTTCCTCTTCCTCATCTTCTCTCTCCTCCATTATCATGGAGGGGATCTCCTTTCTCTCTCCTAGTCACCTCTGGTTGACTGGTCAACCCCACAAGTTAAATGCAGCCCATTTTGTTATGATGGTCATGGGAATGGGGTTAGCCTAAGGGAGATGTGGCTTGAGCTTGGGTTAGCCCTTTTGAGCTAGGTTTGACTTGACCTAAATGAGGGTTGACCCGGGCCAATTTGACCATCTGGATTGACCCCATTGTGTTTTTAGTGGCCCATTGGACTCCCTTAAGGTCTAGGGTTACTTGAATAGGGTTGGTTGGGCATCTTGGTGGTCACATGTCCCTTGGCAAGGGCACTTTGACCATTTTAGGGCTAGAGTTGACTTGGATCAACATGACCAACTGGGTTGACCCCTATGGGTCCTTGGTGACCCATTGGCTTCCCCTAAGGTCTAGGTAGGGTTATGTAGGGTTACCCTGCACTTTGGAGGTCACATACCCTTAGTAAGGGTACTTTGACCAGATTAGGAGCTTGAGTTGACCTGGGTCAACCTGGCCTCTAGGGCTGGCCCCAATGTGTCCTTAGTGACCCTTTGACCTCACTTTGGGGTTAGGAGGGCTTAGGTGGGGTCCTCTAGGCTAGGAGTAGGTCAATTGACCCTAAGTAGGCTAGTTTGACCCATTTAGGGCTAGGGTTGACCTTGGTCAACAGAGCCTCTTGGTTGAACCCAATGGGTACTTTTGGCTCTAATGGGCCTCCCAGGGTATTAGGGGTGTTGTGGTAGGGCCTTGGGGTTAGGGTGTAGCCCATGGCCATCCTAAACCATTGTTCAGAGTTCTACTATTTGCAGACCATGATGATTTTCCACATTTTGTCCCCTATCTCTTGGCCCATTTCTGGCTTCCTAGGGTTTTGTCATGACCTAGTCATGGCCAAAACCACTCTTAGGGGTCTAGTTGGAAATGGGATGTTACAGACACGGGCGTGTGGCTGGGCGTGTTGACGATCGTCGAGCTTGAATTATTCGAGCTGATTTCACGGGATTTTGAGATGTCACACCCGGGTCACGGGCGTGACATGGCATTTTGTTTTGTAGATTTTGATTTTTTTCCTGAAAAATAAAATAAAACAAGTTAGTATAATATTTACAAAAATAGTAGCATTTTATTGAATAAAAACAAGTAAAAATGACAAAAATAAATGAAAATGACTTAAGTAATGTACATAAAAATAGGTATATTTACAATTCATCACAAGTCTTTTCTCTTAGTCGTAGAGCTTGAATATGAAGTGTATCCCAATAGAGAGGCTACACATGAGTCAACACTTTGGAACACACAATGCGGTATTACATTGTAAGGTACTGTGTTTGGTGACCCATTGTAGACTGACATTGGTCTACACTTCCCATAAGTATTCCTGCAAACACATAACTCAAACCAAGCATCAAATACAACTTAATTCATCTTAGTTTAAGGGTGATTTCATCAAATCTGGGTTAGTGTGGATACAATACCCAACAATCTCCCACTATTTGTAGAAGTCAGAACCCTTTACACTAAGGTAAATTATGGATATCAAAAAAATGCTAATTATATAAAGCAGTGTAAGCAAGCAAAAGACTATGAAAATTTTCTAGATATCTTTTACCAATTTCTCCCCCTTTCTTAATTCAACAGATAGCTTGGTAATAGCATCTTCTTTGAAGATTCCAACTTCTTCACAAATCTTCACCTTGGTTGCTTCAGCTCTTTTGTCCAATTCCATCTTTGAGCCTTGAGCCTTCTTGAAAATCCAGCTTCTCTAGTCTTCTTTGTTGAGCCTCCCAAGTTCTGTTTTGAAGAACGAGAACTTGGTCTCGTCCAGCGGCTTCATGAAAATATCTGCAATTTGCCTATCTGTAGGGATATATTGAAGGTCTATGTCCCCATGCTCCACATGCTCCCGGATGAAGTGATACCTTAGCTCTATATGCTTTGACCGGCTGTGCGAGACTAGGTTGTTGGCTATTGCTATTGCGCTGGAAGAGTCTCAAAACAAAGGGATATTTTGAAACTTCATGTTGTAGTCTTCAAACTGATTCATTATCCAAAGTAACTGTGCACAGCAACTGCCTGCAGAGATGTACTCTGACTCAGCAGTTGAAATTGCTACACAGTTCTGCTTCTTGCTACTCCAGGAGATAAGTCTTCTTCCAAAGAATTGACATGTCCCTGAAGTGCTTTTCCTGTCGTCTTTGCTACCTGCAAAATTTGCATCTGAAATACCTATTAGTTCGCTATCATTGCTTCTTGGGTACCATAAGCCAAGATTTGGTGTACCTTTAAGGTATCCCAAAATCCGCTTCGCAGCAGCGTACTGAGATTCCTTAGAGTTCACTTGAAATCTAGCACAGACACATGTTGAGAACATTATGTCAAGTTTAATTGCAGTAAGGTAGAGCAAGGATCCAATAATGCTTCTGTACTTGGTTTCATTAAAAGGTTTCCCTTTTTCATCCTTGTCCAGAGACATTGTTGAACCCATTGGAGTCCTCATCGAGGTTGCATTCTCCATTCCGAATTTCTTAATTAGCTCTTTGGTAAACTTGGTCTGCGAGATGAAAATTCCATCTTCATATTGTTTCACCTGAAGCCCTAAGAAATACTTTAGCTCACCCATACTGCTCATTTCAAACATCCCTTGCATAAGTTTTGAAAAATTCTTGCAGAGGTTGTCATCCGTAGAGCCAAAAATAATGTCGTCGATATAGATTTGCACTAGCAAAATCTTATCTTTAATTTCCCTAAGAAATAATGTCTTATCTATCTTTCCCCTTGTGAACTTGTTCTCAAGTAGAAAGCTAGACAGCATCTCATACCAAGCTCGAGGAGCTTGTTTTAGACCATATAATGCTTTATGCAGTAAGTAAAGATAATCAGAAAAGTTAGAATCAACAAAACCTGGAAGTTGTTCCACATACACCTCTTCCTTCATGTCACCATTAAGGAAGGCAGACTTCACGTCCATCTGGTAGACAGTGAAGCCTTTGAGTGCAGCATATGCTAGGAATAACCTTATTGCCTCCAGCCTCGCCACTGGAGCGTATGTCTGGTCGAAGTCGGTTCCTTCTTCTTGACGATAGCCTTTTGCGACAAGTCTGACCTTGTTCTTTACAATCGTTCCATTCTCGTCCATCTTGTTCCTATAGACCCATTTTATTCCAATGACGTTCTTACCTTTGGGTCTTGGAACAAGTTTACATACTTTGCAGCACTTGAACTGGTTAAGTTCTTCTTCCATCACCATTATCCACGATGCGTCTGAGTTTGCTTCCTCAAACTTCTTTGGTTCAACTTGCGAGAGAAAACTTAAATATAGATTCTCATTAGTTGTACCTCTACGAGTTCTAACACCATCCTGGGGATCTCCTATGATCTGGTCCAAGGGGTGATCCTTCAGATGTCTGAGCTCTAGAGTCCTTGCATCTGGATTGTCTACTATCATCGGAGTGACTTCTTCATCTTGGATGACTTCTTCATCTTGATCATCAGCCTCTCCAATAGGGGTTGGAGTGGTGATCTTGATGAACTTTTCATCGTTGTCTTCGGACGGTCCATCCAAGCTAATTTCTTTCAGCTTTGCACCCGTATCTTCAATAAGCACACTAGAGGAGTTGCTTTGCAGCAAGCTCGTCTCATCAAATACAACATGTATCGATTCTTCTACCACCACGGTATTTCTATTAAAAATCTTATATGCCTTATTATGGCTACTATAACCTACACAAATACCTTCAAAACTCTTTTCGCTAAACTTAGTAGTATGATACTTGTCATTGTTTAGCACGAAGCATTTACAGCCAAAAATTCTAAAATATGAGATTGTCAGTTTCCTGCCCTTCAGAAGTTCGTAAGGTGTCTTATCGTGGTTTTTGTTTATGAGGGCTCGATTTTGCACGTTCCATGTAGTGTTGACAGCTTCAACCCAAAAGTATTTCGGAAGTGAAGCATCACTCAACATGGTCCTGCAGGCCTCTATGAGTGTTCTATTCCTTCTCTCGGCCATTCCATTTTGTTGAGGTGTGAGAGGAGAGGAAAACTCATGAAAGATAACTAGGCTTTCACAAAATTCTATCATGGACGCAGACTTAAACTCTGTTCCATTATCACTTCTGATTTTGACTATGGAGCAGTTGTACTCGTTCTGAACTTGCCTGACAAAATTAGTAAAGATGTCGAAGGTATCTGACTTGTGTTTCAGAAAGAACACCCATGCAAAGCGCGAGTAATCATCAACAATTACCAACGTATAATCCTTACCTCCCAAACTTCTAATTTGTAGTGGACAAAAATAGTCCATATTCAGTAGATGAAGACATCTATTAGAATACTTGCCAATAACGCTTTTAAAGGTAGCCCTTATTTGCTTGCCTTTTACACATGCATGACAAGGTCTATCTTTGACGTACTTGACATTTGGGGCATCACGTACTAAGTTCATTGAAAATAATTTATTAATAGTTTTGGAATTAATATGTGCTAGTCTCTTGTGTCATTGGTCACCAAGAGATGCACTATCTTTTGCTAAAAAGCACACTAGAGTCGAAGAATCTATACAAATGAAATTTAAAGAGAAAATGTTTCTGCTTCGAGTGCCGGATAGAATCGTTTCCAAGTTGTCACAGATTTTATCAAGCACTTATCAGCGTGAAACTCAACTATATATCTTTTATCGCAGAGTTGACTTATGCTTATAAGGTTATGTTTCAAACCTTCAACGTAAGCCACATCTGAGAAGGATACATTACCGTATGTAATCATATCGTAGCCTTTAGTAATTCCACGGTCTGAACCTCCAAAGATAACCTTCAGTCCATTCACGACTGGAGTAAAGTTCTGAATTAGGCTTCTTGTCCCGGTCATATGCCGAGAGCATCCACTGTCCAAATACCAGATTGGCATTTTGGTGGCCTTTGGACATACCTGCAACCACAATCAGTTTGCCTTAGGAACCCAAATATGTTTGGGTCCTTGGTCTCGGGTTAGAACACTCCCCCTATGAATATTAGCATTAGGAGTGGTCTTCCTCATATTGCCAACATGAGGGGTTGCAGCATTTCTGGGATTAAACCAGCAATCAATGGCAAAGTGACCAATTCTGCCACAACACCAACAGTCAAATATGTTATATCTTTGCCTCATGTTCTCCATCTTGACCTTTTGGAATGGAGGTCTAGTTGGAGCAGCATTCCTGGAGGAAGATGCCTCGTGAAGATGGCTATCACATGGCTTCTTTTCCTTTATAGGCTTTTCTACAACAGGCTTTGCCTATGGTGCCTTCTTGAAGTTATGGCCATGATTGAAAGGTCCATAGCTCTGAAGAATCACTACTTCATAAGGTGCCTTAAAGACACTTTCGCCAAAGTTTCTGGGTCGAGTCCATCCTTGATAACGGGACTTTGGCTCTACAAAGTAGGCCTAGCAAAGTGCCCGTAGGATGAGTCAAAATCAAACTCATTTGAAGGAAATATAGCCTTTTTGAATGTGGTTTGATCTTTAGGGGTTTTCCCCTTCTCTTTGGCTAAGGCCTTTTTGGCGGCCTTATTCTTTCGTTGAGCCTTATTTCTCCTAGAAGACTTACTATGAGGTTTTTCATGGCCTAGTCCAGCACCCTTGGCCTTGGCTGAGAATTCAGCAATGAATGGAAGAACTGTCTTGGGCTTCGAGAAACATTCAACAAGTTTATTTTCAGCAGCAAGTTGGGCTTCCAGTTCTTTAATGATTTTATCTTTAAGATCAAGGTGCTCAAGAGCTTTATTATATTCTTCAATAGCATTATTGAAGTTCTCTTCGAGCGAGTCAGTCTTTGCGACTTTCTCTCTCAACATGCTCTCTTTCGCTTTGAGATACTTCATCTCTTTAGCCTGATTTTTCACGACTCGGCGACATTTGTCGTAAGCTAAGATTAACTCCTTATATTGGGCCATGAGTTCTGACTCATTGTCAGAAGAGCTATCCATACAATCATGTTCAGAAACTTCAGAATCTGAAAGAAGACTGTGAGGGTTTACCTTCCCAGTGAACTGGGGCTCTTGTTCTTCATCAGTTTGAGCCATGAGTCCAAAATAGGCTTCTTCTTCACTCGACTCAGATGAGTCAGAGTCACTAAGAGTCTTGCCCTTTTTTGGCCATCAAGCTCTTCTCTGAACTCTTCTTATTGTACGAGGACTTCTTTTCCTCTCTTCTACCACCCTCCTTCTTCTTGTGAGGGAAGTCAACGATGACGTGTCCTGGCATATTACAACAATAGCAAATAATGTCAGTAGAAACATGTTTGTTCTGTTTAGCATTATACCTGTCATGGCTACTTGAGCCTTTTCTTTGCCGATCACCGTCACGTCGTGATCTTCTATAGGAGGCATCCTTGCCTTTCCATTGCTTCTTCTTATTCAAGAATTTCTTGAACTATCGTGAGAGTAGTGAGAACTCTCCTTCTGATAGTTCAGAGCCTGAGGTGCTTGGCTCTGAGGTTTCTTCTTCACTAACTTCTGGTGCTGGAGTAGGAGAAACAACCTTGGACTTCTTAGAGGTGTCTGCCTTTAGAGCAACAGATTTCTCTTTGAATACAGACCTGCTCTTCTCTTATTCAGCCTTTCTGGTGTTGAGTTTAAGCTCATATGACATAAGCTTCCCGAAGAGAGTTTTGTTCTCGAGAAGAATCATTCTGGTACTCGAGAACAGATAATCATCTCGAGAACAAATGTCTGGTTCTTGAGAAAAATACTCTGGGTCTCGAGAAATAACTTCTGCATCTCGAGAACAAACCATAGTCTTCGCGAGAATATATTTGTTCTTCTCAAGAAAAAGACTTAGAAAAATAATTGTATGGAAAAGAAACAACCCGAGAAGAAATGTCATATAGTACTCAAGTACATAAGCCCTTCTCGAGAACATCATTAAGCTTTCTCGAGAACAACTTCCGCCACTCGAACTTAAGACAAGTCTAACTCGAAAAATATCTTAAGTCCCTCTCAAGTACAAATATAGTACTCGAGAAAAATACTTAGACATATCTGAAAAACTGAAAAACTTAATTCTTCATTAAAATCAGCATCCACCTTTTCTCTTGCCCTTAGTGCTTGAAAAGGAAGTGTGTCCCAGTAGAGAGGCTACACATGATTCAACACCATTGATCACACAATGAGAGATTACATTGTATAGTCCTGTATTTAGAGACTCATTGTAGACTGACATTGGTCTACACTTAGCAATTAAGTCATGCAAACACTTAACTAAAAATAACATCAAATACAAACTTAATTCATCTTAGTTTAAGGGTGACTTCATCCAAATCTGGGTTATTGTGGATGCAATATCCAACAATCTCCCCCTATTTGTAGAAGTCAGAACCCTCTACACTAAGGTGAATTACATCAAGATAAAAACAAATAAAGAAACTAATAGCATGATAATTGGGAGAAATGCAGTAATATGTAAAAATCAGATCAGTAGAATTAGAAGTTCATATAAATAGAAATTTGTCCTAAGAGAAAATTTAAATTCAAAAATTTCAAACATAATGAGAACTTCAATATATTGATCTTGTTGATGTTGCTTTTCCTGTCTCTCTAGCTTCTCCTGTTATCTCTTTTGGTACATGAATGGCTTGGGGAAATACTTATGAGGTATAGGTGGAGCCTTGGGATTATTTCTATCATATATTCTGTCATAAATCTTTTCTTTGTAAGAGACTTCTCATATAAATCCCATTCATCTGAGATGTAATGCAAGCTTCTCTTTTCATTTTAATAAAATACTAGCTTTAGAGTTTTAAGAATAAGAGACTTGGAATTAGGACTCCAAACTTCAGTATACTCTTGAGTTCTTTTCCCTTCAGCTTCTGGATGTGGAGTTGATCTACTTGGTGAGGCTCCATCGTCATATTTCCTTCTTTTGGCTTTCTAAACTTCTGGACAATGAGGAGGCATACCTGTTTGTTCTGATTCCCACACCTGTTCATAAACATCAGGAGGGGACCTTCAAAATAATTTGGAGGTGGTCCTTCAAAGTATTCTGAAGGTGGAGAAAATGTTGGCTTGTTTACATCCAGGTTTGCAGAAGGAGGTGCATTAGGATCCGTAGTTAGTTCAGGAAATAGCTGATTATGCATCCATATAAAAGTATCATAAGTATATAACTTAGTACTTTTGATTTCTCTGAGCACAGATGTCTGAATATCTTTCAACTGATCTTCCCATTGATTTTTCATAGACTGAGCTTGTTTTTCTAGTTGCTCTTTCAATTTATCCTCCCCCTTTCTGACTTCTAGGGAGAGGGTGTTGATGACATCTTCTTTAAACTTTTCAATTTCTTCACAAGTTTTGAAATTCCTTTCATCAGCTCTCTTGTCTAGTAGAATCTGATTATGAGTAAGGGTGACTGATTGTTCCATAACAGTACAAATGCTTGTGATTGTATGATCAATAGCTTTTCCACCAATTTGTAGGAGTCTTTTAAATTTATCTGTGTTGTTTTGGATTTCAGCAAATCCTCGACTCATTTCTTTCTCTAATGCAGTTACCTTGTCATTGACAACTTTCAGAGAATCATCAAAGTATTTTCTCTGATCAGCAAGCATAGCTTCAATTTTATGTAGAATGGTACCTCCAGGGAAGATTTCTTTCTGAGTAGATGGTGGAGGTTGAGCAGGGACAGACCATGGAAGAATTTCTCCAAGTACAACAGTAGAAGTAGAGTCTAACTTTTTGTTTACAGTAATTTCTTCTTCTTTAGTATCTGAGGGCAGTAAAGAGGGAATGTTGAATTGAAGACTTGGAAGTCTTTGTTCATCAGCTTCTACTGGAATGTCATGAAAGTGCAGGTAGATTTGAAATACTCTAGAGGGGGGGTGAATAGAGTATTGTGGTCTCTTAAAAAATTCTTTACAACTTTTGTTGTAATCCTAGGTGAACAGGTTAGCAAATAAAATAATAAGCACAGCAACCTAGTAAATCACAGAACACAGTCAAAACAAAAGAAAGAGGGCAATCAGACGACACAATAAATTTATAGTGATTCCCCAACCTGGGTACATCCGCTCTTCTACCACCCTGGTAGGAATCCACTCAGGTTTTTGATCAGGTGTCTGACACCAATGAGCTTTTGTTCAGGTGCTCAAAAACCAAAACCTCAAGTTTTTTGGTAGGAGACTTGCAACCAGAAATAATTTTGAAGGGAATTAAAACTATGTATAGAGGATGGAAAAGGGGTGATGGTGTCTTCTCTTTCTCAATAACAACTGAGAAGACTTATGGATTGATTTCAGCAGATTGCTCCCCCTGAGATCTTGAATGGATCAGGAATACTAGAGCACTGCTTCAGGGTGACAGGTCTTCAAAGCTTGATTGCCTTGACCAGAGATTGCTTCAGGAACTTCTTTGACAGATAGAGATTGTTGTCCTTCTGAAGTTGTCCTGTAGGATTGAAGGAAGAAGACTCTTGATAGAGATTGAATGTTCTTCTTCTTCTTGATGATGTTCTCTGGCTTAGGCTGATTGCATAAAAGAACTTTTGATTTCTGTAAGATTGTTCTTGAGTATAATGTCTGTCAGTGTGTCTGTAACAGCTTAATCTTTTCTTTTCTGACTGAAGACTGACTGAAGAACATTCGAAATTTGAAACCTTGAGCAGTAAATGCAGTCAGCCTGGGAAGGAAGCGACAATCAATGATTTACCTAACTGTCCCATGGAAAAACGGCATGTAATAATCCATGATCAATGCTCGTTCCAACGGTAACATTCCGAGAAGATTGGGCATTAATTACTCAGGATTCATCGCTAAGAAAAGGGACGGAAAACATGAGAAGACCTAGTCTGGAATCGTCGAACGAAGAACAGGAATCGTCGAGCTGAGTTCACAGTTCGTCGATCTGAGCTGATGAGTTTGTCGACCAGACAATAGCAATTAGTCTTCAAGGGAAACTTGTCAATTCTGCTACAATATTCGTTGAACTGACAATCTTCATTCGTCGAGCTGAGATCCAAAATCGTTGACCGAAGAATGATTGTGGACTTAGAATCTGCGAAGTCTCTGACTGAGAGGGATTCAAATAGTAGACCAGAAATCGTCGAGTAGAGTACTGAATTCGTCGACCTGAGAAGTTGACTTCGTCGACCTGAGAAGTTGTGAACTTGAGGTCCAAGTTCGTCGAGCTCAGATTCTTATTCGTCGACCAAAGCCTGAAGCTGGACTTAGATAAATCTGGAGTTACCCTGACTTTAGCTTGTTGAAGTATCTCAGTCTTCGTCGAACAGAGAACAAAGATCATCGAGCTCAGCATAGAGAAATGTCTCTAGATCGTCGAGCCCAGAACGCCTTTCGTCGACCTGAGTTCGACGAACATCGAACTCATTTTACTTAGTCTGGAAATCTTCTAATTCTTGAGCCTCTGATGGTCTTGTTGATTGCTGGTCCATCTGATATTGACTCTAAGAACTTGGCCTAGACTCTAGGACACAAATTTGACCCTGACTATACATGTTGGGTCATATCCTAAGCTAGTGAACCTAGCCCAAATCAACTAGGGATCCAACATTCTCCCCCTATTTGGGTCAGGTCACTAATAAACTCAAGACATAAATAAACGGATAAACAAAGCAAGAAAAGAAATATATCTGGCAGAGAATTACTAACACATGCAGCAGATATATATGTACATAGGCTTTGTTTAAACAAACAATATAGTTTGAAAGCAAATGCAGAAAGAAATTGAAACAAAATAAAGATTACTTCTTTTGCTTCTTTTGCATAGACTTGTCTTCTTTTGTCTTCTCTCCTGGCTTTTTAAAGATAATTTCTCTATTTGGATCTATAGCCTATGCCTTTGTCATTGTCATGTCAGTTGCCCCAATAATCTTCAGTGATGTAGCTCTGGGGACAACTGCTTCAGGATGGAGCTTCATGTAATCATCAATATTGAAGAGCTTGTTTGCTTTATCAAATCTTTTAAGTTCTTCTTTCCTGTATTTTGACATAGTTGTGAATCCAGAAATGTCCTTACCTTCAGCTTTAGCTTTGTTGATCAATGATAGGTCAATCAGTTCCTAGAATCTGGCCATTTTTGTAGTGTTGGCTGTTTAAGGATCTTCAAAAGGAATAGGAGGAGAAAGTGGTCTTTTGGGACTGATTGCCTGCTGTTACTGCTGAGGTTGTTGTTGTTGCAGTTGTTATTGCTGTGAAGATTGTTGATTACCTGAAGATTGTTACCTCTGCTGGTAACCTCCTGAAGACTTGCTCTGATGTCTTTGATAGGTTTGCACAGGAGCAGGCTTTAAAGTTGAGGAAATGGAAGCACCAGTAGCTGGAGGAGGTGGAGGAGGTGGATCTTTTTGGAATCTATGAACTGCTGGAGGAGAGTATCTCCTACTTATTTTCCTTTCCTTTTGCTGGTTCTTAGATAACCACATCCAAGCAGGCATTCCCTTATAAGGAGTAACATTATGCAAAATATAGTAGGGAGTGTCAGCAGTTGGATTAGGCTTAGTAGCAGGAGGAGGAGGAACCTTCCTTTTCTTTGACAGCATTTTCTTTTTCTTGGCAGCTTCTTCATCTGAATCATCTTCATCATCTTCACTGCCAGAACCCTGAGGGTTATCATACAAAGCATCCAATGCTTTAAAAGCTTTATCATCAATGACAGCCTTTTTTGGAGGAGGGGCAGAAGGTTCAGAAGCTAGAGTTTCAAAAACTGGAGTTTCAGCAGCTATACAAGAATCAGAGGTAATATGGACAGAGCTTTCAGCTGCTGCCTTATTTTCCTCTTCAATATCAGCCAAGATTAACTCATCCAGATCAGGCATTGGTGAGTCATCCATAACAAAAATAGGTGCTGAGATAGCTTCTGGAGAAGATGGAATAGCTGCAGAGGTTGGAACAATAACAGAAATGTCAAAACTGTCACAGAGTTGCTTAGCAACTGCTGGACTAACAGGGGAAGTATAAGGCATAATGGCCAACTGTGGCTTAGAGGAAGGGAACTGTACATAAACTGTATCAAAATTTCTCAACAAACTAGCCAAATCAACTATGGGATTTAAATGGAAATCTCCAACAGTTTTGATTTGCTCTGGAACTGTCTCATCTAAGTCAATGTCAGTATCCATAAATTGTATCAATTCAATCACTTCTGAATCAAATTCTGGCAAAATTTTTGCAGGAGGAACTGTTGTTGTATCTGTTGTTGTATCTGCTGCTGCTGTATCTACATCTGCTGCTGCTTCATCACAGAGCATCTCCCCCTGCCTGGGTTCAGGAGAACCTAGAGCCAGGCCCCTGAATGAAGAGGGGGCGGCAGAGAGGAGAGAAACTTGGGCAGATAGAGAGTTAATAGAATTCACAAGAGGTGTAATGGCCTCTGTGATTAGGGATTTGATGAGGGGAGTGAGCAAGGATAAGATGGTAGATACAGTGGAGGAGTCCACAGATGGAGAGGTAGTTGGTGAGGGTAGAGAAGTAGATGATGTAGGGGGAACAGATGGAGGAGATAGAGGAGGAATGGCATCTGTCATGGTGTTGTCTGGTGGAGGTGGAGAAGGGGAGGGTATATGAAAGTGGGATAGATGAGGTGGAAGAGGTGATGCTAGAGGAGTTGGGTGTGGATTCTCTTGAAGAGGGGTAGATGGACTATCAGTGATATCAAGAGGTGGAGATGGAGGAGGAGTAAGAACATGAGAATGTTGGTGTGATTGGGGTGCTGGAGGAGATGTAAGATGGGTTGCTGGAAGAGGTTGTGGAGATGGGATAGCCTCTTCTGCAGGGTGGGGAGTGGCCTTCACGGCCCTGGTGCTCTCAGAAGCGGGGATGGAAGCGGAGGAAGCCTTGGATGGCTTGGTGATCGTCCTCTCCCATCTGCCAAACAAAGCGCAGGTGAGGCGCTTGCTGGCATTGATGAAGATGGTCGGGGAGACCATAAATTCACCTGCTTTTTCTTGAAGGAAAATCCCCAGGAATCTTCCCAAGCAAACATCTTTCTTGTTATTTTTCTTCTTTATCAAATCAAAGAAAATCTGGCTCCAATCAACGGGACGCTTGTTGACCACCGCGCACATGACAAGGAATTGATGTCTGGTTATGTAATCGTGCGCAGAGTGCTTGCCCATCAGTACTTTTCCCACAATATCCGCCAAGAACTAGTAGGCGGTAGAAAGTTGTTTCTTTAATAACTTGTTAGGGTTACTCCCAGTAAACCCCATCAATTTCAGCATCGAACTATATTCTTCAGAATCTATATCCAAATCATCTTCTCCATTGACCAGCGCAAAAATCTCAGAAAGAATGGCGGGGGATAAAGAAACAGCATTACCCCTGATAGTCCCTATCAATGTATTATCCTCAAAAACAGACGAAGTATATATCCATTCTTTAATCTCAGTTGAATGCAGTTTGATTCTCTGTGTCATAAAGTCCCTGAGACCCTGCTCTTCTAGAAGTTCCAGAATGTAGAGAAATATAGGGTCAGAATGCTGGAATGAATCAAAATCCATGTCAAATCCTGTGTCGAATTTCATGGCAGCCAGGGTGCTTGCTGGAATCGCCATTGATGACCTGCAAGAGAAATAAACAGCGATCAAGTGCAACAGGAACTAAAAGCGCGGGACGGAGGTCGAAGAAAACCTAGATATAGGGTTTTCCAGAATATGAATCGACAATCTTCGTTCCACGAAAAAGAAACAGTTCTTTGAACTGAGCTCGACGAAATAAATGATTGATAGATAATTCGTCGATCTCATCGAGAAGAAACGAAAACGGTTCGTCGAACTCCGTTCGACGAAATATCTTCTGAAGCAAAGTTCGTCGATCTCCGGTCGACGAAAATTATTTCCACACAGAGAATTCGTCGATCTCCGTTCGACGAGCATCTCTCAAATTTTCCCTAATTCATCGAACTCTGTTCGACGAACTCTGGAAAATTCGTCGAATGCAGACAGAAACTAATTTAACTCTTCTCCATTGATCATTCCCAGTTGATTTATAAAGAACAGATGATTTTTCTCATCCAAGGGTTTGGTGAAAATGTCTGCTCTCTATAAATCATTAGGAATATGGATTAGGTTAATTTTCTTTTTATCTACATTATCTCTAATGAAATGATGCCTTATATCAATATGTTTAGTCCTATTATGGTGAACTGGATTCTGTGTTATAGTAATAACACTAGTATTATCACAAAATAATGTTGAATTATTTAAGTTGACACCATAGTCTAGGAGTTGGTTTTGTATCCATAACATTTGTGAACAGCAGCTGACAGCAGTCATATATTCTGCTTCTGCAGTTGATGTAGACATAGATGTTTGCTTTTTACAAAACCAAGAGATAAGCCTCATACCCAGGAACTGGCAAGTTGCAGAGGTACTCTTCTTGTCCACTCTACATCCAGCATAGTCAGCATCTGAGTATCCAGTTAACTTAAACTCTGACTCTATAGGATACCAGAGTCGTAGATTAGGACAACTCTTTATATATCTCAAAATTCTTTTTAAGAAAATAAGGTGAGATTCTTTGCGGTTCACTTGGAACCTAGCACAAAGGCATATGACAAACATGATATCAGGCCTGCTAGCTGTTAGGTATAATAGGGATCCAACAATTGCCCTATAATGCTTCTGATCTACAGGTTTCCCTGCTGCATCAGAATCCACAACAGCATTGGTAGCCATAGGTGTTTTCATTCCTAAAGCATCACCCATCCCAAACTTGTTAATAAGCTTTTTAGCATACTTAGCTTGGGAGAGGAAGATACCATCAGGGAGCTGCTTCACTTGGATACCATGGAAGTAGAAAAGCTCACCCATGCTACTCATCTCAAATTTGGAATGAATGAGGTCAGCAAACCTCTTGCATAATTTGGGATCAGTAGACCCAAAGATGATGTCATCCACATATATTTGCACTAATAAAATTTGGTCCTTATGATGTCTAGTGAAAAGAGTTTTATCTATGGTTTCTCTTGTAAATTTATGCTCTAAAAGAAAGCTTGCTAAGGTCTCATACCAAGCTCTTGGAGCTTGCTTTAAACCATAGAGAGCTTTATGAAATTTAAATACAAAAGAGGGTTGCGTTAGAGATATAAAACCTGGAGGTTATTCCACATAAACCTCTTCTTGAAGCACTCCATTCAAAAATGCACTCTTGATATCCATTTGGAAAACTTTGAATCTCCTATGAGCTGCATAGGCAAGGAATATTCTTATGGCCTCTAACCTTGCAACAGGGGCAAAGGTTTGGTCATTGTCAATTCCTTCCTCTTGCCTATAGCCCTGAGCAACAAGCCTATCCTATTTTCTCACAATGTTTCTGTAGACCCATTTGGTTCCAATAACTGGGTAGTTATGAGGTCTTGGAACCAAATCCCAAACTCTACATCTCTCAAACTGATTTAGTTCCTCTTGTATTGCAATGATCCAGTGGGGATCTTGCTCAGCTTCATGGATTGAGAGAGGTTCAATCTGAGAGAGAAAACAAGCATGCATCAAGTCTTGGTTGAGTTGGTGCCTTATTTGTACACTTGCCGAAATGTCTTCAATCACTTGAGATCTGGGGTGATCTCTAAGTGTGACAAGATCAGTTGGTGGATTTTGTTCAGCAACAGCTTCTATAATTAATTCCTCTTGAGCAATGTTATTAGCTATTGAGGGAAGTTCAGCCACTTCCACTTGAATTTCTTCTTCACTGTCTTCAACAACCTGTGGAGAAGGATGGGTTGACACCTCTTAGGTAAGGTTTAGTCCATCCATAGACTCATACAGTTGTGAAACCTATAAAAAGCTATTGGTAGAAATCTCTTTCTCCTTATAAGACATGTTAGCTTCATCAAAAGATACATGGACTGACTCTTCAATTTTAAGAGTGGATTTATTAAAAACCCTATAGGCCTTGCTTACTTGGGAGTCTCCTAAAAAAATCCTTTCTTCAGCCTTAGCCTCAAACTTTCTAATGTATCTTTTGTTGTTTGTGTGAATATAACATATGCAACCAAAAACATTAAAATATGTGATTTTAGGCTTCTTTCCTTTAAGCAATTCATAGGGGGTCTTATTTTTCAGCTTATGTATAAGGATTCTATTCAGGACAAAGTTAGCAGTGTTTATAGCTTCTACCCAAAAGGATAGAGGAATGTAAGCATCTGCCAATAATGTGCCTGCAGATTCAATGAGTGACCTATTTTTCCTTTCAGCTACCCCATTTTGTTGGGGAGTTCTAGGAGCTGAGAAGCACTGCCTGATACCTTCCTTCTCACAGAACTCATGCATAAGAAGAGACTCAAACTCTGTACCATGATCACTTCTGATCAATGCAACATGAGTAGAGAACTCAATCTGTATGGTCCTGAGAAAGTCTGTAAGAACTTTGAATGTATCTGACTTAGTTCTCAGAAAGGCCACCCAACTGAATCTGGAGAAGTCATCAACAATTACTAAAGTATAAGACTTCCCTCCTAGGCTTTGTACTGCAATGGGTCCAAATAGGTCCACATGAAGCAAATACAAAATCCTAGGTGAATCACTCTTATTAATGGATTTGAAGCTAGTTTTAGTTTGCTTGCCTAATTGACAAGCCCTGCATAGGTTTTCCTTCTTGTAGGGACCAGAAGGTAAACCTCTAACAAGGTTGTCTTTAGATAACATAGCTATATTTTTAAGGTTTACATGACCTAATCTTTTATGCCACAACTCATTTTGGTTACTAGTGATATTGAGTAAACAAACATCAGTTTTGACAGAAATGAAATTTACTAGATATATGTTACCTTGTCTAATTCCAATTAAAACAGTTTTGTTTACATAATTAATAATAGAACGGGAGGTAGAGTTAAAGTATACCTGATAACCTTCATCACATAATTGACTTATGGATATTAGGTTATGTTTGAGTCCTCTTACATATGTTACTCTTTTGAAGGTAATTGTTCCAATCTTTACTGCTCCATATCCTTCAGACTGGCCACTATTTGAATAACCAAAATCACCTTTGGTCCTAGCTTGGACTTGTAATTAGATAGATTGTCCTTGCTGCCTGTCATATGCTTGGAGCAACCACTGTCCAAGTACCAGGTCTGACTCACCCTTGGACAGCTCTTCACCTGTACCTGTAATGAAAAACAAAACTCAATTGTTCTTGACCCAGGTTACCTTGGGTCCTTTATTTGGTTGAAATGAAAAGCTGGATATAACTGATAAAGTAGGTTAAGATTTATAACCTAAGGGGTGATATCTCCTAGGTGGAATAACCCAATCAGCTACTGGATTGAATGGTTTATTAGCTGGCTTAGAATTTCTGAAAGAGAAATGATTTATGTTTGGTCCTTCTGGGTTCGATGAATTCTTGTAAGTTCGTCGACCAGAGTTCGACGAATAGGGTTGAGATCGTCGATCTCTACTCAGAGAATGACAATAGTCATTTTCTGCGCCCCATGTTCGTCGACCTCTGCTCGACGAACAATACAAAGTTCATCGATCGCAGTTAGATGAATTGTTATAAATGAAGTTTGCGTTCAGCGTTCGTCGATCTAGGTTCGACGAACTGCCACATTTCGTCGATCTGAGTTCGACGAATGCTGCTGAACCTTGTTTTTATTAGTTGTTTTCTGATTTCTATTGCTCTTGTCTATGGGTGTTGGATTGTTTTTAGACATTGGTTTGTTTATTATCTTTTCTTTTCCCTTGGCAGAAACAAATTTAATGGGTGTGGTAAGAATGTTTTTCTTAATTATGGGGGGCAAACCTGATGATGCACCCAAGCCCATCTTGCCATTTAATCTGGCATTTACTGTGCTTGTTATGTCCATCAGCTTGAGACTTCTTCCATTGAGAGATTGCTCAAGTAGTTTGGCCTCACATAAATCAGATTTTAATTTAATTATCTGCCCATGTGCTAAAGTTAGTTGATCTTTTAGTTTAATATTTTTTGAGTTAACAGATTCAAGATTTCCTAGTTTTTCTCTAAGGGTTTTTATTTCTTTTTCTGAATTAATTAAATCTAAACACATTGTCTTGAATTAAATTTTAAATAAATCGGAATTAAAGTCAAAACTTGAAAGAACCTGATCTGCCTCTGAGTCTGAGGCTACCTCATCTTCAGATTCTCCTTCTGATCCTGAACAGCTCCTGGAGGCATCAATTGTCATAAGGCAAACCTCCTTGGATCTTACTTCTTCCTCTTCTTCACTTGAGCTGGAAGAGGATGATTCTTCTTCAGTATCACTCCATGTTTCAGCAACAAAGCCTTTGTCTCTCTTTTTGTACTTGCTGGAGGATGCTCTGTTGCTGTGTTTTCTCCTGGAGTCCTTTTCTCTGCTTTTCTTCTTCTTCTGGTTTTTTGGACAATCAGAGATGTAGTGTTCAGGCTTTCTACATCCAAAGCACACAACCTCCTTGGTTGGTGTATTGTCATACTTAGGCTTATCATCCTGCCTGGATGATTTCCTTCTGAAGTCCTTTCTAGCCATCTTATAAAATCTTTTTGCAAAGAGGCTCATTAGTTCTTCATTTGATGTTGAGGTCTCACTTTCCTCTGAAGCTTTTAAAAGCTATACTGTGATCTTTTCTCACCGGAGTGGTTGACTTCTGTTCAGCTGCTTCTCTTGATTTAATCAACTGCTCATAAGACTTTAGTTTGCCTAGCAAAGATTCAGTTGATATCTCATTTAGGCTTCTGGCTTCTTTGATAGGCCATATTCTTGAGTCCCAAGAGCTAGGGAAGCACATCAAGATTTTGTCATTCACCTCTGTAAGGGTGATATCTTTATCCAAGGTTTTGAGCTCATTGATGATTGAGCTCAACCTATTGTACATTTCAGCAACTGATTCAGCCTCATCCTTCTTGAAATTATCATACATGGATATGAGATTTGATCTCCTGTCTTTCCTTTCATCAGCTGAACCAGCCACCATTTTTGTTGAGGGAGTCCCAAATGGACTTGGCTGAGGTGCACTCAGCCACCTTCTGAAATATATCATCTGACATAGTCTGAGCCAAGATGTTCATTACTTTTGCATCTACAATTTTGGCTTTCTTGTAAGCATCATTATTATCTGGAGGAGGTACTGCAGTCATGTTTGTAGAGGTGCTTGTAGAAGCTGCAGGTGTTGGAGGTACTCCTGACAAGATGGAAGCAAAAATATCTTCATCAATAGAATTCATGTATAGTTTGATTCTTGCCTTCCAGATGGCAAATCTATTAAGATTGCATACTGGAGGTCTGATGCTTGCATAATCTTTGTTTTGAGCCATTTCTGTGAAGAAATAAATCTAATAAAGGAAACAAAACAATCAGATCTAATAAGAGGGATCTTTATGGTTCAGGTGTTAGCCTGTACAACCAATTAACCTCTTAAGGTGTGGTAGATTAAGCAACCTGGCTTTCATACCAATTAAAAGTGCAGGTAGATCTGAAATACTCTATAGTGGGGGTGAATAGTGTATTGTGGTCTCTTAAAAAATTCTTTACAACTTTTGTTGTAATCCTAGGTGAACAGGTTAGCAAATAAAATAATAAGCACAGCAACCTAGTAAATAATAGAACACAGTCAAAACAAAAGAAAGAGGGCAACCAGATGACACAAGAAATTTATAGTGGTTCCCCAACCTGGGTACATCCACTCTTCTACCACCATGGTAGGAATCCACTCAGGTTTTTGATCAGGTGTCTGACATCAATAAGCTTTTGTTCAGGTGCTCAAAAACCAAAATCTCAAGTCTTTTGGTAGGAGACTTGCAACCAGGAATAATTTTGAAGGGAATTAAAACCCTGTACAGAGGATGTAAGAGGGGTGATGGTGTCGTCTCTTTCTCAATAACAACTGAGAAGACTTGTGGATTGATTTCAGCAGATTGCTCCCCTTGAGATCTTGAATGGATCAGGAATACTAGAACACTACTTCAGGGTGACAGGTCTTCAAAGCTTGATTGCCTTGACCAGAGATTGCTTCAGGAACTTCTTTGACAGATAGAGATTGTTGTCCTTCTGAAGTTGTCCTGTAGGATTAAAGGAAGAAGACTCTTGATAGAGATTGAATGTTCTTCTTCTTCTTGATGATGTTCTCTGGCTTAGGCTGATTACAGAAAAGAAATTTTGATTTTTGTAAGATTGTTCTTGAGTACAATGTCTGTCTGTGTGTCTATAACAGCTTAATCTTTTCTTTTCTGACTGAAGACTGACTGAAGAACATTAGAAATTTGAAACCTTGAGCAGTAAATGCAGTATGCCTGGGAAGGAAGAGGCAATCAATGATTTCCCTAACTGTCCCATGGAAAAACGGCATGTAATAATCCATGATCAATGCTCATTCCAATGGTAACATTCCGAGAAGATTGGGCATTAATTACTCAGGATTCATCGCCAAGAAAAGGGATGGAAAACTAGAGAAGACCTAATCTGGAATCGTCGAACGAAGAACAGGAATCGTCGAGCTGAGTTCACAGTTCGTCGAGCTGAGCTGATGAGTTCGTCGACCAGACAATGACAATTAATCTTCAAGTGAAACTTGTCAATTCTGCTACAATATTTGTCGAACTGACAATCTTCATTCGTCGAGCTGAGATCCAAAATCGTCGACCGAAGAATGATTGTGGACTTAGAATCTGCGAAGTCTCTGACTGAGAGGGATTCAAATCATAGACCAGAAATCGTCGAGTAGAGTACTGAATTCGTCGACCTGAGAAGTTGACTTCGTCAACCTGAGAAGTTGTGAACTTGAAGTCCAAGTTCGTCGAGCTCAGATTCTTGTTCGTCGACCAAAGCCTGAAGTTGGACTTAGAAAAATCTGGAGTTACCCTGACTTTAGCTTGTTGAAGTATCTCAGTCTTTGTCGAACAGAGAACAAATATCGTCGAGCTCAGCACAGAGAAATATCTCAAGATCGTCAAGCTCAGAACGCCTTTCGTCGACCTGAGTTCGACGAACGTCGAACTCATTTTACTTAGTCTGGAAATCTTCTAATTCTTGAGTCTCTGATGGCCTTGTTGATAGCTGGTCCATCTGATATTGACTCTAAGGACTTGGCCTAGACTCTAGGACACAAATTTGACCCTGACTATACATGTTAGGTCACATCCTAAGCTAGTAAACCTAGCCCAAATCAACTAGGGATCCAACATGTCATCTTTTGAATCATGAATTGAAACAACTTCATCATCATACAAATCTTCAGGAGATTTCTCAGGTTCATGTACAGGTGATTTTTTAGCTTCTAGAGATTTTTCTGCTTGAAGACGAGACTTTGCTGGAGACTTGGCTGGTGGTTTAGGAGACTTGGGAGATGGTTTTGTAGAAGAAGGATGATCTTCAAGAATGGTGAAAGGAGGTTCTTTGAAAGAAATCTCCTCTATCATCTTATTGATGTCATCTTCAGTAGACAGAATCTGATCTTGAGTCTGGGTATCTATCAAATTATCAGAATCTGGAATGTCTTTAGCAGCAGGAAAAACTGTGTATGTATGCAGCAGAGAGGAAGATGCAGCAGCAATAGATGGAATTTCTTCTGAAAATAAATTGGCAGCAGCAGTAGGAACCTAGGGTGGAATTTCTGTAGTAGCAGGTGGATTGACTGGAGCTGGAATTTCTGAAGAGATTGGTGCTGGAGCTGGAGTTGGCTGGGCTGAGACAGATGAGGCAGGCTACCCCTCAATAACTGAATCAGTTATCTGATGTGAAGGAGGAGATGGGATCCTGTCCACATTTTCAATTTCCTTTGGATTCCTGTCAAATTTCTGTAATTTAACCACCCATCTCTAGATGGAGGTAATGGATACCTTCTTCATGTGGTGGAGGCTTTTTCATGGGAAAAGCTTTTGGATTCATTTGATTGAGATAGATAGAAATTATCCTTCCATAGTTAGGACTCTTAATGCAGGCCTTAATCTTGTCAAATAACATCAGACCCCACTGGAACTTCTTCCTACAGATAACTGTTGTCATTAAATCAAAGAACTCAGGGGTTATATAACTTATAGAACTGGTTTTGCATAGAAGTACTTTGCCCAGTATGTCTGCCCGTAACTTGCTTTCAGCAATCATGAATTGTCTTCTAATTGTGTGGGAGGATTTAGGAATTACACAAAAACTGTAAGCTCTCTCATAATCAATGCCTACCAGATCATCTTTTTGATCTATTACTAGAAGTTGTAGAAATTGTGAAACAGAGACGGCAGTCATTTTGACCTTGATATCTTGAACCTTAGACTTGAGTACCTTGCCATTCCTTTTATCTTTGGCGTGCTGGAAGAACTCTTCAACATCAGAGGTTAGAATACGACATGGATGTTCCAAAACAAATGATAACCCGGCAGTTTAGAGCAAGAGGAGAACATTCTTGAAATCGTCTGAAATCTCTGCGATCCCTGTAGAAATGAGTTCACTGCCGATCCCAAGCTTTGAAGACGGAGACATTGATGTGGAGAAATCAATCTTGGCTAGCCAGTGAGTAGAGAAACTGGCTTTCGGCAGACGGCGAATACGGAGGAAGATGAAACGGCTTTTCTCGAGAGGAAGGGTTTTGAAATTGAGAATAAAAATTTCCTTGACTTATTCTATTTATAGTTCCCTCTTATTTTGTTGATAAAACATATAAATAAACATTAAAAGTACCTGGAATGAGGCGGTTAAGCGCCTGGGTGCCGATAAGAAAAATGAAACTTGAAGAATAATTTGACACCATATTTCTCGAGACGGCTAGTTGTTCTCGAGAATAAGTTTGTCAGCACTCGAGTATAGTATGCCTTAGTCTCGAGTAGAATGAGCCATGTTCTCGAGTAGAGTACTCCTTATTCTCGAGTAGAATATTTAGTCTCGTAAAGTAGGTTTGCTGTTCTTGAGAGGCAAGTATGTTGTTCTCGAGTACAAGTGTTGTACTCGAGAAATGAAGTCCAGATTCTGAAATTTTCTGATGTTTGAAGTAAAACCAGATCTTGACCTTCCTATTACCTTTGTCTTCATTCTTCTTCATCCTTGTTGAGCATGCCAAGTTCTGTTTTAAAGGATGAGAACTTGGCCTCGTCCAACGGCTTCGTGAAAATATCTGTAATTTGCCTTTTAGTTGGGACATATTGTAGATCTATGTCCCCATGCTCCACATGCTCCCGAATGAAATGGTATCGCAGCTCTATGTGCTTTGTCCGGCTGTGATAGATTGGATTGTTGTCTATTGCAATCGCACTGGAGGAGTCGCAAAACAAAGGAATGTTTTGCACTTGCAGGTTGTAATCTTCAAGCTAGTTCTTTATCCATAGTAATTGTGTACAATAATTGCCGGCAGAAATGTATTCTGACTCAGCCGTTGAGATTGCGACACAATTCTATTTTTTACTACTACATGATATGAGCCTCCTTCCAAGGAATTGGCAAGTCTCAGAAGTGCTCTTTCTATCATCTTTACTTCCTGCAAAATCTACATCTGAGAAACAAATTAGTTCCCTGTCATTACTTCTTGGATACCATAAGCCAAGATTTGGTGTACCTTTAAGGTATCTCAAAATCCGCTTTATAGCAACATAGTGAGATTTCTTAGAGTTCACTTGAAATCTAGCACACGCACATGTTGAAAACATTATATCTGGTCTACTAGCAGTAAGGTAAAGCAAAGATCCAACTATGCTTCTGTACTTGATTTCATCAAAAGGTTTCCCTTTCTCATCCTTGTCCTGAGATATAGTTGAGCCCATTGGAGTCCTCATAGAGGTTGTGTTCTCCATTCCGAATTTCTTAATCAACACCTTGGTGAATTTTGTCTGAGAGATGAAAATTCCATCTTCAGATTGTTTCACCTGAAGTCCTAAGAAATACTTCAGCTCTCTCACACTGCTTATTTTTTACTTCTCTTGCATAAGTTTGGAAAACATTTTGAAGAGTTGTCGTCAGTAGAGCCGAAAATGATGTCATCGACATAGATTTGCACTAGCAAAATCTTGCCTTTTATTTCCCTAAGAAATAATATCTTATCTATCTTTCCTCTTGTGAACTTATTCTCAAGAAGAAAGTTAGACAGCGTCTCGTACTAAGCTCGAGGAGCTTGTTTCAAATCATATAATTCTTTAAATAAAAGATAGACATGATCAGGAAAGTTAGAATCAACAAAACCTGAAGGTTGTTCCACATACACTTCTTCCTTTATTCACCATTAAGAAAGACAGACTTCACATCCATCTGATAGACAGTAAAGCCCTTATGTACAGCATATGCTAGGAACACCCTGATTGCCTCCAGCCTTGCCACTGGAGCATATGTCTGGTCGAAGTCGATTCATTCTTCTTGTCTGTATCCTTTGGCGACGAATCTGTCCTTGTTCTTGTCCATCTTATTCCTGTAGATCCATTTTGTCCCGATGACATTCTTTCCTTTGGGTCTTGGAACAAGCTTCCAGACTTGGAAACGCTTGAACTGATTCAATTCTTCTTCCATTGCCATTATCCATGATGCGTTTGAGTTTTCTTCCTCAAACTTCTTTGGTTCAACCTGTGATAGAAAACTCAAATATATATTCACATTAGTTGTGCCTCTACGAGTTCTGACACCATCACGGGGATCTCCTATGATTTGGTCTATTGGGTGATCCTTCAAGTGTATGAGCTCTAAGTTCCTTGCATTTGGAGCTTCTTTAACCACAGGAGTGACTTCATCAACCTGAATGGTTTCTTCATCTTGATCATCAACCTCTCCAATTGGGGTTGGAGAGGTGATCTTGATGAACTTTTCACCTTTTTCTTCAGTTGGCTCATCCAGGTTTAATTCTTTTAGCTTGGAACCTACATCTTCAATAAACACACTAGAAGAGCTCTCTTACAACAAGTTTGTCTCATTAAATACAACATGAATAAATTTTTCTACAAATAGGGTTTTCTTATTAAAAATCCTATATTTCTTACTGTGGCTACTATACCCTACAAAAATACCTTCAAAGCTCTTTTCGCTAAATTTAGTAGTGTGATACTTATCATTGTTAAGGACGAAGCATTTACAACCAAAGATTCTAAAATATGAAATAGTTGGTTTCCTGCCCTTTAGTAGTTCGTAAGGGGTCTTATTATGGTTTTTGTTTATGAGTGCTCGATTTTTCACGTGGCATGCAGTGTTGACGGCTTCAATCCAGAAGTATTCTAGTAGTGAGCCATCACTCAACATGGTCATGCAGGTCTCTATGAGTATTCTATTTCTTCTCTCAGCTACTCCATTTTGCTGAGGAGTACGAGGAGAGGAAAACTCCTAAAAGATACCTAGGCTTTCACAAAATTCTGTCATGGCCCTAGACTTGAACTCTGTTTCATTGCCACTTCTGATTTTGACTACAAAACAGTTTTATTCATTCTGTACCTGCTTGACAAAACCAGTAAAGATGTCAAAAGTATCTGACTTGTGTTTTAAAAAGAACACTCACACAAAGCGTGAGTAATCATCAATAATAACCAATGTATAGTCCTTATCTCCCAAACTTCTAACTTGCAGTGGACCAAACAAGTCCATATGAAGTAGATGTAAACATCTATTAGAGTCTTTGCCAATAATGCTTTTAAAGGTAGCCCTTGTTTGCTTGTCTTTTACACATATGTGACAAGGTCTATCTTTAGCGTACTTGACATTTCGGGCATCACATACTAAATTAAGAGAAAATAATTTGTTAATAGTTTTGAAATTAATATGTGCTAGTCTCTTGTGACATTGGTCATCAAGAGACGCACTATCTTTAGCCAAAAAGCACACTTGTGCAGAAGAGTCTATGCAAATAAAATTCAAACAAAATATATTTCTACTACGAGTGTCTGATAGAATCGTTTCCATATTGTCTACCTATTTTAACAAGCACTTGTCTGCATGAAATTCTACTATGTATCCTTTATAGCAGAGTTGGCTTATGCTTATAAGATTGTGTTCCAATCCTTCAACATAAGTCACGTTTGAGAGGGATACACTACCATTCGTAATAATGTCGTAGCCTTTAGTAATTTCTCTGTCAGAACCTCCAAAGATGACTTTTGGCCCATTCATGACTGAAGAATAATTCTGGAGAATGCCTCTTGTCCCGGTCATATGCCGAGAGCATCCACTGTCCAAATACCGAGAGCATCCACTGTGCAAATACCAGATAGGAGTTTTGGTTGCCTTTGGATATACCTGCAATCACAAATCAATTTGCCTTAGGAACCCAAAGTCATTTGGGTCCTTGATATCTAGTTAGAACACTCCCCCTACGTGTATTAACATTATGAGTGGTCTTTCTCACATTGCTAACTTGAGGAGTTACATAATTTCTGGAATTAAACAAGCAATCAATGGCAAAGTGACCAATTTTGTCGCCGCACCAACAGTCAAATCTGTTGTATCTTTGCCTGAAATTCTCCTGCTTGACCTTTTGAGAGTGTGGCCTAGTAGGGGCAGCAGTCTTGGAGGTAGAAGCTTCATGATGATGGCATTCTCCTGCTTGACCTTTTGAGAGTGTATTAACATTATGAGTGGTCTTTCTCACATTGCTAACTTGAGGAGTTACATAATTTATGGAATTAAACCAGCAATCAATGGCAAAGTGACCAATTTTGTCGTCGCACCAACAGTCAAATCTGTTGTATCTTTGCCTGAAATTCTCCTGCTTGACCTTTTGAGAGTGTGGCCTAGTAGGGGCAGCAGTCTTGGAGGTAGAAGCTTCATGATGAGTGTGGCCTAGTAGGGGCAGCAGTCTTGGAGGTAGAAGCTTCATGATGAACACTCCCCCTACGTGTATTAACATTATGAGTGGTCTTTCTCACATTGCTAACTTGAGGAGTTACATAATTTCTGGAATTAAACCAGCAATCAATGGCAAAGTGACCAATTTTGTCGCCGCACCAACAGTCAAATCTGTTGTATCTTTGCCTGAAATTCTCCTGCTTGACCTTTTGAGAGTGTGGCCTAGTAGGGGCAGCAGTCTTGGAGGTAGAAGCTTCATGATGATGGCATTCATAAGGCTTCTTCTCCTTAAGAGGCTTTTCCACAATAGGCTTTACTTTTGGTGCCTTCTTGATGTTATGACCATGATTATAAGGTTCATAGCTCTGAAGAGTAATCTCTTCATAAGGTGTCTTAAAGATACTTTCACCAAAGTTCCGGGGATGGGTCCATCCTTGGTAACGAGACTTGGGCTCTACATAAGTAGGCCTAGCAAAGTGACCATAGGACGAATCAAGATCAAACTCGTTCGTTGGAAATATAACCTTCTTAAAAGAAGTCTGATCTTGAGGAGCTTTCCCCTTCTCCTTGTCCAAAACCTTCTTGACTGCCTTATTCTTCCTTTGAGCCTTATTTCTCATAGAGGATTTACTAGGAGCTTCAACATGGCCAAGGCCAGCACCTTTGGCCTGAGCTGAGAATTCAACAACAAAAGGAAGGACAGTCTTGGGCTTTGAGAAACTTTCAACAAGTTCCTTTTTCCGCAGCAAGTTGTTCTTCCAATTCTTTGATGATCTTCTCCTTCAGATCTAGGTGCTTGAGAGCCCTATTGTATTCTTCAATGGCAGCATTATAATTCTCTCTGAGTGAGTCTATCTTGGTGACTTCCTCTCTCAGAGTGCTCTCTTCAACCTTAAGAGACTTTATCTCCTTGCCTTGAGTTTTCATGAATCTTCGACATTTGTCGTAAGCCTTGATTAACTTTTTATACTGGGCCATGAGTTCAGTCTCATCGTCAGAAGATCTGTCCTCATGATCATGATCAGAAGCATCTGATTCAGAAAGAGGGGTGTGAGAATTTACCTTCCCAGTGAACTGGGATTCTTGTTCATCATCAGTTTGTGTCATTAGCCCAAAGTAGGCTTCCTCTTTTTCACTTGACTCAAATGAGTCAGGGTCGCTAAGAGCTTGCCCTTCTTGGCTACTAGGCTTCTTTCAGTTCTCTTCTTATTATATGAAGATTTCTTCTCCTCTCTCTTTCCACCCTCCTTCTTCTTATGAGGGCAATCAGTCATGACATGACCTGCCTTATTACAACAATAGCAAACAATGTCAGAAGAAATATGTTTATTCTGTTTAGTATTATACCTATCTTAGCTACTTGAGCCTTTCTTATGTCGATCACCATCATGACATAATCTTCTGTGTGAGGCATCTTTGTCTCTCCATTGTTTCTTCTTATTCAAGAATTTCTTGAATTGCCTTGAGAGTAGAGAAAACTCTCCTTCAGATAATTCTGAGCCTGAGGTGCTTGGCTCTGAAGTTTCTTCTTTACTATCTTCTTGTGCAGGAGCAGGTGATGTAGCTCTGACCTTCCTTAAGCTGTCTGCCTTCCGTGCGACAGACTTCTCCTTGGATGACGACTGGCTCTTCTCTTCTTCAGCTTTTCTAGAATTGATCTGCAGCTCATATGACATCAGCTTTCCGAAGAGATTCTGAGGGTTAGACTCTGCCAACTTGCCAAACTCCCTGATAGCACAGACTTTATTGTCCCATTTCTTAGTCAGTGACCTTAGAAACTTATCATTCAGCTCTTCATTTGTGAAGACCCGGCCATATACTCATAGGCCGTTAACAATCTTGAAGAAACTTTCAAAGGTATCTGTAATTGAATCCTTTGGTACTTGTCGGAATGCTTCATATTTCTGATTTAGAAGGGATCTTCTGTCATCCCTAACTTCTTTAGTGCATTCCATCAAGGTGATAAGAGACGTCCACATTTCCTTAGCGGATTGGCAGTGAATCATACTCTAAAGAATAGAATCATCGACTGCACTTGCTATGATATTTTTAGCTTTCTTGTCCAACGAGACAAGTGCAATCTCATCTTTATCAAGATCCATTAACTTCTTAGGAACCTTTTTGGTAGGATCAATAGTGGAGACAGTCATTGGAACATAAGGACCTTCTTCAACAATCATGAAGATCCTTGGATCCACAGCTTCTATGAAAAACTTAATCTTTTCTTTCCATATGGGAAAGTTGGTCTTTATGCACAGAGGAAGCTTTGCAAAATCCTTGGCCTTGTCCATGCTCGGATAACTCAATAGACAACTTGGGACAGATCTGTTCATGGTGTTAACCTTTTTATGAACAACCTGCCGCTGATACCAATTGAAAATGTTTTAGTTGTCTTATCTAAATCACATAGAGGGGGTGAATAGGTGAGTTGTGCGTCTTTTTGCGGAATAAAAATTTAACGAGCGATGCACAAAAAATTAACCAAACATTCACAGACGACACCAAGAATTATAGTGGTTCCCCAATCTTAGGTACATCCACTTTCCACTCACCGATCTAGCAAAGGACTAGACTGGGCTACTCCACTAATCTCGGATTGAAAACAATCATACACCTCGGAACAACGTTCCTACAACTCGATCGCAAAAACTAGATCTACATTCGGAAGATAAAACTTCGTACAAGAACTCGGAGAACAAAACTCCTACGACTCGGAGAAAGATCTCCTACAAGAATAGATTGAAATAAACAAATACAAATATTGATTTGATCTAAGATCTTGAAAACTTCTGCCTGTTCTTCTTCCTTGAACTTTGCGGCTTTATCAGAAATGGTTGAAGAAGAATCGGCAAGATCTCTGGATCTAAAATTCTCTGGACTCAACAAGATCAAGTATTTGATCTATAGATTGTAGAATGACGATCTTTGAATCAACTTCTCTGAATCGATCTGGATCGGAAGCAAATCGGCAAGAATGGAGATGAAGTGCGGCGCTTCTGATTATGGAAAGAAAATTAGAGATTCAGAAAAACATGGAATATCTTGCGGCTGCTTGTTATTCTTCTTAGGGTTGGTCGAAAATGACAAGAACTTTTATAAGACTTGCCTAATGGCCATAATCACAATTAATGACAGCCACATATACCAATCACGCGCTAATGATATTTGAAATTCATGTATGTTTCGACTTAGAAGATTTTCAGAAAAACAGTACAACAGTTCTCGAGAGAAGAGATAGTACTCGAGAAAAACCGTACTGGTTCTCGAGAACAACAATGAAGATCTCGAGAAAAATACTTAGAAAATATTTGGAGGTGGAAATCTGCAGTGTCGAGACGGAAAGAAGTACTCGAGAAAAATATACTTTTGTTCTTGAGAAGAATCATTCTGGTACTCGAGAACAGATAATCATCTCGAGAATAAATGTCTGGCACTCGAGAAAAATACTCTGGGTCTCGAGAAATAACTTCTGCATCTCGAGAACAAACCATAGACTTCGCGAGAATAAATTTGGTCTTCTCGAGAAAAAGACTTAGAAAAATAATTGTCTGGAAAAGAAAAAACCCAAGAAGAAATGTCATATAGTACTCAAGTACATAAGCCCTTCTCAAGAACATCATTAAGCTTTCTCGAGAACAACTTCTGCCACTCGAAATTAAGACAAGTCTAACTCGAGAAATATCTTAAGTCCCTCTCGAGTACAAATATAGTACTCGAGAAAAATACTTAGACAAATCTGAAAAACTGAAAACTTAATTCTTTATTAAAATCAGCATCCACCTTTTTTCTTGCCCTTAGTGCTTGAAAAGGAAGTGTGTCCCAATAGAGAGGCTACACATGAGTCGACACCATGGATCACACAATGGGGATTATATTGTATGGTCGTGTGTTTGGATACTCATTGTAGACTGACATTGGTCTACAGTTAGCAATTAAGTCCGGCAAACACTTAACAAAAAATAGCATCAAATACAAACTTAATTCATCTTAGTTTAAGGGTGACTTCATACAAATCTGGGCTATTGTGGATGCAATACCCAACAATTGATGGTCAAATTAATTCTGGAAAACTATAAATTTCAGTATTTATAGTTATTTTGATGGTATGCACCTGACAAAATTTTTCTAAGGCCTTACCTAGAGAGAAAAGTGTACTTGATGTTCAAAAGCATTGTTGGTCTTACTGTGCAGAAAATTAATTAAATAACAATTAAGTTAGAAAAAACATAACTTTTTGGATTTAGTCTAAAAATGTCATGTTAGACTCACAGTAATAATCTTAGATCACTTCGATGAATATTGGAAGGGGTCACCTCTCAATCCCATCATATAGCTTAGGTTGGTCTGCATATAGTAAAATTGCAGAATTGTGTTAGCATGTGGAAAGGACAAAGGGATTTGGGTTAATGATATACTGATTTGGTAAAGTAAAATTGGGTTCACCATTGGGAGTCATGATGGGGAGGGTATTGGTCTGACTAGTGTTAAGCAGTGTTCGGGATCGACGAAAGATCGTCTTCCCTGAGGAAAAGAGAGAGAGAAAGTCAAATACATTATGGTTAGATTCAGTATAACACTAAGTGGGATTGGTTTGGGTAGACACCAATAATAATAAGTGTCTCGTGAAAGGAAGCTTTGGGTTTCAGCCTATCATAGTTCCTAGTGCCCCCGATAGACCTTAACAGGGAATGCCCTTGGCAGTCCGAAGTTAATCTAAACCGTAAGACTAAGATGAATAAAAGAGTAATTAGCAATAATCTAGGACTTCACTTTCACTCACCCCGGTGCTTCATGAGGTTAGTTTGGTTAGTTTGGCCGAGCGGTAGGCTCGGTGGTTATGGAAATAGACAGGTTAGTCTGGGGAGCCGATTGCTCGGGAACTCATGGTTTCATGTGAATAAAAGTTGTGGGTCTTCTGTATTTGACGGTCGTTCACACGACGTCGGTATGCTGACTCGGCGGGTGTGCTGGACACTTGGCCCAGGGAAAGTCTGGCCGTGGGTCAGCAAAGTACATGGATACCCTGGTTCTGTCCTTTTAGGGGCGTACGTAAGGGCTAGGCTTGGTAGTGTGAATACACATCTAGGAATGGGGTGGCAAGACTCACTGTCTCTGTTTGCCATGGCGGAGGCTCCTAGGAGTGATGCTAGCTTCCAAATAGGGGGAACTAAAGGTCTGTGCACATAGAGTCGTGTGCGTGTGGTGTATTTGCATGAATCATGGCATAACATATCACTACACTCATACCTGCATTAAACCTGACACCCCATCGTATAAATTGGTATGAGACTTTTTATACGATGAGAGTCATGCAAAAGAACCCTTAACTTATAAGTTTGTATGGGCATTCATATAAGTTAATGTTATTTATTTCTTAGTTTACTCTTCATACACTTACTGCTCTACTCTAATTGTTTGCATTACTGATTTCTTATTATAGAACTGCTAGTTTGCTTTCCTTTTATAGTCCTTTTGTACATACACCAGCTAGGGTAGTTGTCACCTGCTTGTTCCACTCTGTTTTGTTGTCCTCCGCTTTCATCCTCCCCGCACGGTGCCTAGGAGTCGCGGGGTTGAGCCGAGGACGATAGTGGATTTGTCTTTTGACTAACGGTCGGCGGATCACATCATTTTAGGGGATCGAGCAGCAGGAGCATCAGCACTGGCAGGACCAGGAGGCAGGATATGAGGAGCAGTTGTTGTGCTCTACAACTACTACATGGCGACAGGTCGAGGATGACTTTCAGTTGCTTCCGCTGAGATGTATGTATATATATATATATGTATGTATATTAGGCCTGCACAAAAGGCCCGGGCCCAGTGGGCCGGCCCGAGCCCGGCCCGGCCCGGAAAAAGCCCGGCCCGGGCCGAGACCGGGCTCAGGGCCCTTACAGGGCCCTGGTTTTAGGGGCTAGCCCGGCCCGATGCCCGGCCCGGGCCGGGCCGGGCAAAGCCCGAAAATCGGGCCGGCCTGGGCCCGGACCCGGGCCCAGGCGAAGCCCGGACCGGGCCCGCACGCCGGCCCGGTCCTGCTGCCAACGGCTCTAAGAGCCGTTGGAAATCCAACGGCTCTTAGAGCCGTTGGAACTGCAGCCAGCAGGGCTGCAGCAGCCCTGCTGGCTGCAGTTTTTTGGCCTAGGGCCTAGGCAAAAGCCTAGGCCCTAGGCCATTTTTTATTAAAAAAAAATAAAAATTTTTTTTTATAAAATCCCCCCCCTCCTACCCGATCCCCCCCTCTCTCTCTTCCACTCTCTCTCTCTCTCTCTCTCTCTCTCTCTCTCTCTCTCTCTCTCTCTCTCTCTCTCTCTCTTCCACTCACTCACTCTCTCTCTCTTCCACTCTCTCTCTCACTTATTCTCTCCCTCTCTTACTCTCTTACTCTCTCTCGCTGCATGGCATCCTCGTCCTCAACGCCGGCGTCGTCGACTCAAAGCACGGCCGAAGTGGTGGAGCATAATCGGAGGGCGCCCGTCTGGGAGCATTTCGACAAGGTTAAAGTCGGCGACGAATTCAAGGCGCGGTGCAAGTTGTGCTCAAAGTTGCTAACTCTTACCGGCAACTCAACACTAGCGAGACACGCTAAGTCCTGTTTTGCAAAGCAAGCTCCCGAGTCCAGTCAGGGACAAATATCAGCATCAGGACAAATTTGGACGTACGATCAAGCAAGACAGCGAGACCTACAGGTGAAAAACGTCATCAGACGTGGGTTGCCATTCAGTCACTACGACAACGATGAGACGACGGAGTATATACACGAAGGGCTTCAGCCCAAATATCAACAGGTAAGTAGATCCACTATTAGACGCGACGCACTTAAATTATATTTTGACGCAAAACAAGATTTAATAAAATTTTTTGAAACTTTCGAGGGACGTGTGAGTTTAACGAGCGACGTTTGGAGTAGTAGCGTTAGGGTAGGGTTATCTTATATTTGTATAACGGCTCATTGGATCGATCCCGTTTCATGGGATTTAAATAAGCGCGTAATATGTTTTGAAGGTTTTGAATTTCCGCACACCGGTAAGGCTATATATTCAGTAATTATTAAATGTTTGCGTGAATTTAAAATAAAGGATAAAATAATGAGTATTTCTTTTGATAACGCTAGTAATAACAACACCGCAGTAGAGTGGTTAAAACGTGAATTAAAACCAATGCTCAACGGTGCGTTTTTTCACACTCGATGTGTGTGTCACGTTTTAAACTTAGTGGTACAGGATAGTTTAGAAGCTATGGAACCATATGTTGAGAAAATTCGTACTATGCTTAGATTTATTTATTGTACCAAACAGCGAAGTCAAGATTTTCGAAAATTTGTGATCGCACAAGGTCACAAATATTTGAAACCTCAATTTGATATGCCTGTAAGATGGAACTCCACATATAAAATGTTAAAAAGAGCGTTTCAACAAAAAACACTTCTTATGGAATATTACACTATGACAAATAATCATAATTTAACTGATAATGATTGGGACGTACTATTTCATTACATGGATTTATTAAAATGTTTTTATAGGGCGACTGTTTTTTATCTGGTGTTTATTATCCCACTAGCTCGTTAGTAATTGAAAATTTTGTAAATATCGCACAAAAACTTAACTATTTTAAGCAACACTCCGGATGGCTTCCTTTAATTGAAGTAATAGAAGAAAAATTTTTAAAATATTATAGAGAAATGCCTCCTGCATTTTCATGCGCCGCCGCTTTAAACCCGTTATTCGCTGTAGACGGCGTAGAAAATTTAATAGATGAAATTAACGTTAACTTAGACATAAATATAAGTTTCGATGACGTTGACGACGTTAGTACTACTAAATTTAATTCTATTTTTACCGAATGTTTTAATTATTACGACAACTTATATGGCTCACGACCACGAGAAGAAATAACACAACCTAGGACAAAAGATTCTTTTACAAATAAAATTTTAGAATTAGCTTCCAGAAAAAAAGCACGCACATCGAGTAGTTTAAACGAATTAGGACTGTATACGAAAACACAATTTCGTGATTTTATGACTACGGAAGAGATCGAAAACTTCGATATCTTAAAGTGGTGGAAAAGTAAAGCTAATACCTATCCTATTTTGGCCTATATGGCCCGTGATTTACTAACAATTCAAGCTAGTACAGTAGCTTCGGAGTCCGCTTTTTCTCTTAGTGGCAGGATTTTGAACACGCGGAGGAGCCGACTAAATGAAGAATCACTCGAACTATGCATCTGCTACAAGGATTATTTGGATGCTACGAATAGGAAGCAACACATTTCAGCGTTGGAGGAGAGCTCCGAGGAAATTGAAGAGGAGATGGACAATCTGAATTTATAAAAATGTAATTTTTTTTATTATCATTTAAAATAATAAATTTCTTTTTTTTTCTATTTTTTTTTTAAAGTGTAATTTTGTTTTTAAAATTTCAATATTAATAAAATTTTTTATTCTAATTTTTATTTCATTTTTTTAATTTTTTTAATTTTTTTAAGTAATTTTTTTCTTAAGAGGGCCCGGCCTGGGCCCGGCCCGGCCCGGCCCGGCCTGGCCCGGGGGGCCGGCTCGGGCCCCTTCCCGGGGTCAAAGCCCGGGCCCGGCCCGAGCCCGATAAAGAAAGGGCCCGGGCTCGGCCCGGTTTGCAAAAGCCCGGGCCCGATCAGGCCCGGTCCGGGCCGGCCCGATCGGGCCTTTTGGGCAGGCCTAAAATTGTATATATATATATATATATATATGTATGTATATATATATATATATATATATATGGTGATTATGTGGACCCGGTAGCGTAGCAAAAAAAAGAGGGTCTTACACGCACAGGTGTTGTCTTTTTTTGGATGAGTATGACCAAAGTGTCATTCCAACTTTTCTCCATCTCCCATGTGGTAAAAAAGTCCCTCACTGCATCAATGATTTCCATCAACGTGAAACTCCAGAAGCTTGTGAAGGAGTGTGTAACCCCATCCAGGCCAGGGGCTTTGTTAGCACCAAAAGGAAATACTGATTCTTTTATTTCCTTGTCAGAAGGTGCGACCGATAAGAGGAGGGCTTCAAAATCATTGACCTCTAGATGTGTAGCTGGCATGTTGTTGCATGAGGTGGTATCCTCCATGCACCATCTAGCCGAAAAGTGGCTTACCAATTCCTGCTCCATACCTGCCTGGTCGGTGATGACATTCCCACTGCAAGTAAGACTATGAATCATGTTTCTGTGCTTCCTTTGGGTGGCCGCCGCATGGAAGAAGGCAGAGTTATGATCGTCGTGCTTCAACCATTCAGTTTTAGCCCGCCGCCACCACCACATATATAATTTGGCCTGAATTTCATTGTACTCGGCAACCAGCCCCCGAAGATCACGTAGCTCAGCGTCACTTAGCGGGGAAGAAACCTCAGGCAGCTGCAATGAGTTGATGTCAATCTCGAACTTCCTTGCCTGCTCATTTCCCTCTTTGGCATTAAATTTGCTTCATTTTGAAAGGGCTTTTATAGTCCAGGCGCATTTTATAGCTAGGAATTTACTCGGTGGGCTAGCGATGTTGTTATTCAATGCTCCCCAAGCTGTTGAGTGAACATTCGGAGCAGTAAACCAAGCTTCTTCAAATTTTTGGCGACCCATAGGGGACTTGAACTGTAAGTCGTCCAGCTTCAACAGGATGGGGCATGGTCCGACGTGATTCTTGGAAGATGGTGTACAATAGATCCAGGGAAGGCCAGCAAGGCCGCAAAGTTTAGCAGCACACGGTCAAGACGGGATAGGACGCGTGTGCCCGAATCTTGGTTGTTGCACCAAGTGAAAATGTTTCCGGTAAATGTGACTTCGTGGAGGCAGGCCGCACTGGGTGATGAAGCTGGCAAATTCAAGTTAACCTTTGCATAAATTTACACAAGCTCCACCCTTCTTCTCGGTGGCATGCAAAACACAGTTGAAGTCCCCTCCAATAACTGTTGGGACCCGGGAATCCAACTTAGCTAGTTCCTCCCAAATTATTCTGTATTTGTGCATGTACTTGTTGGCATAGATGCCTCCCATTTGCCAGGTAATACCTGTCGGAAGAAGATTTTTTGCATGAAGAAATTGCTTGTTGTTGATAAAAGTGCTAAACTTGATTATCTCATTTAATCAGAGAACAATTCCACCCGATTTGAGGGCACCACCTCATAGCTCCACCGATGAGTCTATCAATATCCCTACGAGAGAAGGATTGACGGCGAGTTTCCAGTAGGATGATAGCAATTGGATGGTTTTTTGCGGACAAGCTCATGTAGGTAAGCGGGAGATGAGCTTACTGGCCCCCGGCAATTCCAAAATAAGATGCCCTTCATTGCCTGGAAGGGGAAACTCCCGCATCGTCAGACTGATATTCAACATTTTTCTGCTTGTTCTTCTTTCGCGGATTTCTAGACAGAGATCTTGATTGTCTTTCATCGTCTGCTAGGTAGTCCATGCTGATTTTTACCATGCTTGCCGTGGCTTTCTCGAGTCTGGTTGTCATCTTGGAGGGCTTATGCTTCGCATAAAAAACATTTTCTTGCTGGGTTTTGGGTGATGTATTGCCCTGCCTTTGGGCGACGTCTGAATTGAAGTCCTTTTCCTCGTCACAATTGTCAAGAGTTTTGTTGGCATCAATTTCTGGATGGAAAGTGGGATTTGTCGGCAGATTCGCTGGTTTCAGCACAGCATTTCCCTCAGGTAAGGTTGATGTATCCTGCGGAGGGTGGGACTTGGCTGTGTTTTCCGGTTGTGGTACAGGGACCTCTGGTAGAGTTTCGTCAGCTTTAGTATTTTTCTGAATCCAGAGTTGGTTCTTCTTTTGGTTTTGGCTTCCTGGAATGGATGCGTGTCCAATCATCAAACCCTGCCTTGGGGTCCTGCGGGATTTCTCCATCTATCACCTTTACTACAGGAGTCCGGTATGGATCATCGCCGTGACCCGCTAGACCGAATTCTGGACAAAGAGAAGGGATTCCTTCATAGATGATTTTTTGGAAAAAATTGCCTGTAGCCATACTGTTCAGCCAAATTCCTCCCAGCAAAGGCTTCGCTAGATATCTCCTCACACAAACTCTTGCAAAAATGGTTCTTGATAGGGATTTTGTGAAAGCGTCGGCTCGCCTATCCCTGTAGCAATTCGGCTTAGATTCCTTTCCCCCCAAAACTGGGGCAGTAAGCCTGAAAAACGAACCCAAGTTGGGACAATCATTTGCGGGTTCTTTGAGGGAATGAAATTTTCTGACCATTGATCGAGCCCCACAGCGCAACCAGCAACATGCCATGGCCCCCCAAACCACACCTGATCTCTACTTTCTCTATTAGCACAGAAGAGTATGAAACATCCAAATCCAAGATCATTTATGCGAAAGCCTTCGTGTGAACCCAATTTGTCTTGTAGCTCAAACTTGAAAGTCTTACCAATTACACGGCCCACCAATGCGTTATCGAACTTGCCCCGCACTTCGGCCGCCCCATTTTCGTCAAGCAAAATGATACCATTTTTAGTGTAGCTATCTTCAGGCTCTGCTGGAGGCGAGAGCACAGCCGGGGTGTGCCTACCCTACCCCAAACGCGTGGTAGTATCTTGGTCGGGATTATTTGGGAGGTGATGATTTTCTATAAATTGCTGCATTTTGCTACAGGATGCTGAATTGCAACGGGCTGTGGGATGATACTAGAGGCCCCGCAAATTTGCATAATTGCTTCAATAGAACCGGGAGTGAAGGGCTTTGTATGCTGATTTAGAGTTGACTACTTTCAAAAATGTTTGAGGCAATTTGTCGAACATCTTGCGTGCCAGCTTCAGAATTAACAGAGGCAAATGGCCGAACACCTTGTGTGCGGTCCTGGACATTACCACCAGCAACAATAGAATCAGACATGGAGGAGGAGCTACCATTTTCTGAGGCATCATTGTCCTCAGACATGTCAGTTTCAGCATTGGATGAAGGATCTTCCTGAACCGACTTCTCCGGCGACAAGTCCACCAGAACCAGTGATGACGCTGAGGCAGCAAGGCCCTGCTCCAACCGGACAGTGGTTGTTCCAGACAAATGACTGGAACAAGGAGCAATCTAAAAGATTACACTCTAGTGAAGGATGAACTCAAAGTTATCTTTGGTGGCTCAGGTAGAGGAGTGACAAGAGGCTATGGTAAGATTATCAATGACATAGTCACCATCTCAAAAGTGACTTATGTTGAAAGGTTGTAACACAACCTGATAAGCATAAACTAACTCTGTGATCTTGTCTATATCACTGCATTCCACAAGGATGAGTGTCAAATCAAGAGGTCAATTGACCAAGAGATCATCTTGACGGACACTAGGAGTGGAAATGTTTATTGCTTAAACATTTTATGTCTTAATAAGGACTCTCCTGTATGTCTAGTTCTGAATGAGAAAGTCTCATATTGTGTACAATGACACAAGAGACTAGCTCATTTGAACTATAAGACCATTAACAATCTCTTTAGTGAAAAACTAGTTAGGAATGTTCCCAATATGAAATGCACCAAGGAAGGCATTTGCTCAGCATGTCAAAAGGACAAGCAGAGCAAAGCTTCCTTCAAGAGTATTGGGATCAAAGACTCTGTAAGGTGTTTATACCTCCTCATATGAACTTATTTGGTCCTATATCAGTTTATAGTATAGATAGAAAAGTCTACACCCTTGTGGTGGTTGATGACTATTCAAGGTTTGCTTGGCTTTTCTTTCTTAAGAAAAAGTCTGAAACCTTTGATATCTTCAAGACATTTGTCAAGCAAATTCAGAATTAGCTAGACAGTACTGTGACCAAAATCAGAAGTGAGCATAGGACTGAATTTCAGTCTGAAAGCATGACAAGTTTCTGTGAAGAGCAGGGGATTCATCAAGAATTTTCTTCTCCAAGAACACCCCAGCAAAATGAGATTACTGAGAGAAAGAATAGAACTCTCATAGAGGCTAGTAGAACCTTGCTAAGTGACACATCTCTCTCAGAATATTTCTGGGTTGAGCTAGTAAACACTACATGTTATGTCCTAAATAGAGCTTCTATCACTAAAAATCACAAGAACACTCCCTATGAGATTATGAAGGGCAGAAAACCAAACTTATCCTATCTCAGGATCTTTGTTAGCAAGTGTTATGTGCTGAATAATAGGAAGTGCTATGTGACTAAGTTTGTTGTCAAGTCCTATGATGGAATTTTTGTTGGGTACAACAATCATAGTAAGGTCTATAGGATCTACAACTTTACAAGTCAAGTTATAGAAGAGTCAATTAATGTAGTATTTGATTAGTCAACTATGATTAATAGTGAGATGTCAAGCTCCTCTTCTAGACCTACAGGTTCAGAGTTGATGATAGATAGGCTAACCATCAAAGAAGCATCTCCAATAGTCCAAGATGGAGTGGATATTCTAGAAGAAGTACAATAAACACTTGAAGTGCATGAAGATCGGCAAGATGCAGCCACTGAAGCTCAAAATGTTGAAGGAAGATTGCCTCCAGCTGTCAGACATCTAAGAGATCATCCAAGACACCAGATTATTGGTGATGCCAACCAAGGAGTGGTGACATGGAGTAGAAGTCTTAATATAACTTTGTATTCAAGTTTCCTGTCATAGGTTGATCCCAAGAGATTTGAAGAGATCAGCATAGATTAGTTCTGAATTGTAGCAATGTTAGAGGAACTGAACCAGTTTAAGAGCTGTAAGGTCTGAAAGCTTGTTCTCAAACCATAAGGATATAATTTCATTGGAACCAAGTGGATTTACAGAAATAAACTTGATTAAAATGGCATTATAATAAAGATCAAGGCTAGGCTGGTAGCTAAGGGGTACAAACAAGAAGAAGGTATTCACTTTGATCAAACCTTTTCCCCTGTAGCAAGATTGGAAGTCATCATACTTTTCCTTGTATATGCTGCATGCAAAAGATTTAAAAGTCTATCAGATGGATGTGAAGTCAGCCTTCATGAATGGTGACTTAAAGGAAGAAGTTTATGTTGAACAGCCTTCAAGTTTTATTGATTCTAACTCTCTTGACTTTGTTTATAGACTTAGGAATGTTCTATATGGGTTGAAGCAAGCTCCTAGAGCATGATTTGAGATATTGTCTATCTTCCTCATTGAGAAGAAATTCTCTAGGGGGAAGATAAACAAGACCCTATTGTTAAGGGAGTCTAAGGGCAAGATCATCATAGTTCAAATTTATGTAGATGACATAATTTTTGGTCTACTAATGACAACTTTTGCAAGAAGTTTGTCAAAATTATGCAAGAAAAGTTTGAGATGAGTAATATAGGTGAGCTTAAATTCTTCTTAGGAGTCAAGGTAAGGCAGACTGAAGATGGATTATCAATTTCACAGTCTAAGTTCACTAGGGAGTTGATTAAAAAGTTTGGAATGGAGAATGCCTCCACCATGAAAACTCTCATGGGGTCAAGTATGCCTATAGATAAAGATGAAGCAGGAAAACTTGTTGATGAAATCTTGTATAAAGGGATAATTGGCTTCCTTCTATATCTTACTACAAGTAGGTCAGACATCATATATGCTACATGTGTTTGTGCTAGGAATTAAGCTATCCCTAAAAAATTTCACTACTCTGCTGCTAAGAGAATTTTGAGGTATCTTATGGGCTCACAAGATCTTGGCCTATGATACCGTAAAAATTGGAATTTTGAACTAACAGGCTATTCAGATGCAGATTTTGCATGCTGCAAAGATGATAGGAAGAGCACATCAGGCACCTGTCTGTTCTTGGGAGGAAGACTTGCATCTTGGAGAAGCAAGAAGCAGAATAGTGTTGCAATCTCAATAGCTGAGTCAGAGTATATCTCAGCAGGAAGTTGTTGTGCACAATTTTTGTGGATCCAGCATCAGCTCCAAGACTATAACCTCAAGATAAGTAACACCCACATGTACTGTGATTCAACTAGTGAAATCTTTATTGCTAGGAATCCTATCTCATATAGCAGGACTAAGCATATAGAGATTATGTATCATTTCATTAGGGAGCATGTGGAGGAGGACATAAGCCTTGAGTTTGTCCCCACAGACAAGCAAGTGGCTGACATCTTTACTAAGCTACTAGATGAAGTCAAGTTCAACACCTTCAAGTTTGAGTTGGGAATGTTGAACTTGAGATAGCTTCAATTGATCCTAATTTTACTTCTGTTATAGGAATCACTTTTCTTGCAGGTAGATAAGTCTTTCAATTGGTATCAAGACTTAAATGGACTCAAGTGTCCATTAGAGAAGATCACAACAGATGCTCCAGTTGAGGGGGAGCAAGTCAAAATGCTCCTGTTGAGGGGTAGCAAGCCCAGCAGCTACAACAGTGGACAAAGATCAACACTACTGATCAGCATGTTCTCAAAACAATGCACAGCCTGAGGGGGAGATCAACACAAGTGATTTGTTGTTGCTGAGAAGACAAAGCTACTACAGGAGAAGAGGAAAAGCTAGCACCTCCCTGACTACAACTACATTTTGCAGAAGTTTTAAGTGGTATGAGTAGTGGCATTAGCTCAAGTGGATCACTAGAGGTATGTTCTCTAGCCAACTAGTTTGTTCACTAGTGTAGTGGAATTAGGCTAGGGTCAAGAGATGAATTCTCCCATGATCCTTTCACCTCTCTCATTAGATAATTGTTTCTTTTGAACAAGCCAGAAAGGGGGAGATGTGGAAGCAATACTTGGAAAAATAAGTGCATATTACTTGAAAAAAATTCAATTATAATGAGGTGTGCAATGACTACATGTTAAGCCATCGCATATTACCATTCCAAGAGGTATGAGGAAAATGCTTCAAGTGGTATGTGGAAACTGCTCCATTTAAGTTTTAAGTGTTATGAGGGAAGTGCATATTACTTAAGCAAATGCTAAGTGCTATGAGAAAGCAATGACTTGATATGTTGAGTCAATACATTTAAATAGAGAACATTGAATTGTTATATTAGTAATTCCAGTGGTATGAGAGAGCTATATCTGCTAGCTTACAGCTGCTTTGAATTCTCAAGTGGTATAAGAAAGCTACATTTGCTAGCTTACAGCTGCTTTGAATTTATATGATTTATGTGTTAATGCTTCTTAGTATTGTTGTGTGTTCTGCCTTCTTCAAATAGAGGGAGATTGTTGGGAATATTGCCCGCAATATTCTCTAGATTTGAAGAGACATCACAATCAATACTAAGAGCATAATTGTATTTGATGTTGTTCAAGTTCATTATGTGTAGGATGTTCCTTGGAACAAGTTTAGACAGGTTGTCTAAGTGATTGTGATAGGTGGTCACAAGGAAGGAAGGTGGAGAGACAGAAATTTGTCTAAGTCCACAGGCGTCGAGTGAAGCCAGTTCACTCAATGTTAAATATCAAGTAAGGATGCTGGAAAGACAAAAATTCATCTAAGTCCATAAGCATTGAGTGAAGTCAATTCACTCAACGCCAGATGCCAAGAAGTGCTGAGTAAAGCATGGACAATCAAAGCCCAACATTTTGCAAAGCAGATTTGTAGCCAAGTCCACGAGCATCGAGTGAAGGCGGTTCAATCGATGCCATATAACATGAGGCGTCGAGTAAAGTGTAACACCCCCTATCCGTCGCATAACATATAGCAGTAGGTCCGGCCGGGGCCCGACGTCATATACCACAGACAGACCGGAAGGTTACTCAAAGGAAACCATCCAACTAAGAATCAACGTCCTATACAGAGTGCATTCTAGCGGAAGCAATTTAAAAGTTGCAATAAAATAAAACCCAGCCAAAAGCATGAATGTCCACTAAACATGTTGGAGTTACCATGATGATCTAGAAGTGATCAAACATGTAATCTCACTGCCAACGCGATATGAGCCTGCAGGGTCGCACATAAGAGATGTGGAGAAGTTGGATAATTGACTGTGTTGGTAAAGGTTGTCAATCACCGACCTGAATGGGGTTGTGGGCAAAGTGTTGCCTTAAAGGATCGTCGGGTTCGGCAAATGTTGCCTTGGAGGGCTGGTAAGATTGTCGTCCGAGGGTCGATAGCATTCGTCGAGCGTCGTCTTTCTGATTCCCGCCGATCGACGAGAATCATCTCTTTGATTCTCGCCGATCGACGAGAATCGTCGAGAATCAATATCTTGATTCTCGACGATCGACGACTTCAACATGTATCGTCGACCGCGGCTCGACGGTCTACAAGATTCGACGTGTATCGTCAAGTGAAGCTCGACGATCGGCGAGAATCGTCGAGTATTGTACTCTGATTCTCGCCGATCCATGATGATGCTCGCTGATCGATTCTCGTCGATTCTCGCCGACTCTCGCCGATTGATACTCGCCGATTCTGAACCTTATTCTTGGGTGGTCTGCGGATAGCGATAAGCCTAGGTTTATTTATACCTTTGGTATAAATACAACACTTAGGGTTTTCGGGAAAGTGCTCGCAATTTTTTCCTGTAGCGAATCAAACCCGATAGAAGAGTTCCGCTCGTTCGCTCCGCCGATCCCGATTCCCGCCGCCGGAAGAGTTCCGCCGCCGTGTTCGCTCCGTCGACCCCCTCTTCTCCGGCGATCGTCGCTGGCGCTGCAATCCCTGGCGCGGACCTAGCAGTCCGTGGGAAAGCAAGGTGCGGTCTCTCTCCATCCCGATCTTCCGTGTGACGGAAAGCCCGGCGTTCTCCCGCTCGTGTGGACTTCTGCAGAAACGTGGACATTATTCCACGTAGAACTCGCCGCTAGCAGGAAGAAGAAATTTGGAGCATCTCCGTTAAGTTGTGACTCAACGCCACCGAGGTAATTTTTGCCTAGTTTTTGCTAACTTCTTGATTCAACGTTCATAGCCCGATCCACATCTCTTTGGGTTTTTCTTGATGTTTATTTTTCCGCTGCGTGCACAAGCGTTGTGCCATCCTCATAGAGAAACCCAACAGTGGTATCAGAGGGAGGTTTCGGCCATGATCGTTGTATTGGAAGTTTGTTATTCCAGTGCGTGTAAACCTAGGGATTTAGAAGTGTTCTAAATGTCTAGATTTAGTCTTGGTTCCCCGCCAAGAACGTCTGGAATTGCGTGGGAATTTCTAAGTGTTAGAAATTGTTGTCTCCTTAGCAGTAACCATCCCTCGAGTATGTTTTGGATTGTGAATCCAACATAGAGAGATGAGCTTGTCTACTGCTTTCAGTTGAGTTGTCTTCACCTTTGTCCAATGCATGTAAATCTGAGAATTTGGACATTTCCGGATGTTCAGATTTAGCCCTTCCTTCTATCAATTGTTGATGGTGTTAGGATGTGCACATAAGGGATGCAGGTGGTTTAGAATTGTTTTTCTTTGGATGTGCACATTGATCAAATGTTGATCATGGTTAATTGTTAACCTATAATTGAAAATCCCTTCACCTAATATTAAGTGTTCGGATGCCTTCCGATGGATGACACTCTTCCTGCCTCGATCGATGAAGTGTGGGCTTGCCAAAGCAAGGTGCATTAATCTATCTTGGTAAGGGTGCGAGCGGATAATTATGATATCCCACTGTCGACATCGGGTCATACTTAACTAGGTGACCTCAAAGGTTGAGTGCCTAGAGGCATAGGGTTGGCATGCACCATATGATGGATGCGAATAAGGAGTTATTCACCAACCATACAAGAATTGCATGAGGATGCAATTGGCAAGCGTTGCCTACCTAAATAACCGCATCGTGAGAGGAACGCCAAAGCGGACTCATAGTGTTGGTGAAATACGGATCTTGTCCACTAAGAGAGTAGCTCGCATGAACTCTCCGAATTGTTAGTGAGGGCTATCATTTCGAATAAAATAGTGGGAGTATTTTTAATTGAAGTCCAAATTAAAATAAATTGTATTTGGAATTTTGGTACTGATTTTATTCTGCATAAATTCTTGTAGAATTCCATGGCAAGTGTGTCACACTCCACGTTGTCTCTGAGAGCCATCCTTGAGAAGGATAAGCTCAGTGGGACTAATTACATGGACTGGTACAGGAACCTGAGAATTGTTCTCAGGCAAGAGCGAAAGCTCTATGTCTTGGAAGAAGAAGCCCCCGAGGTGCCGACCGGGAACTCTTCCCGTGCTGAGAAAGATACTTATAAGAAGTATACTGACGATGCTTTAGATGTCGAATGCCTTATGCTTGCCACTATGAACTCTGAGCTTCAGAAGCAACATGAGAACATGGGGTGCAAGGAGATTGACGAGCATCTCAAGAAAATGTTTCAAGGGCAGGCTCGTTAAGAGAGGTTCGACATAACAAAAGCGTTGTTTCAGTGCAAGATGGGAGTTCGAGACTCAGTAGGGACTCACGTACTCAAGATGATTGGGTATATAGAGAACCTTGAAAGGCTGGGTTTTCCTCTTGGTCAAGAGTTGGCCACGGATCTGATCCTGCAATCGTTGCCGGACAGTTATGAGAAGTTTGTCTTGAACTACAATATGAATGAAATAGACAAGACACTGCCCGAACTCCTAGGCATGTTGAGAACTGCCGAAATCAACATGAAGAAGGCCAAGCCTGCCAGCCCCATACTGATGGTGCATAAGGGCAAGGGCAAGGCCAAGGGTTCTAAGAAGACTAAGGTAGGACCTAAGTCATTTCTTGAGCCCAAGTCTTCTACACTGATGAAGAAGAAAAGCGCGGTGAAGGAAGGGAAATGCCACCACTGTGGCAAGGCTGGTCATTGGAGGAGGAACAATTACCTGAATTTGAGGAAGCCACCTGTCAAGCTAAGATGAATTCACAATGTATTTGATGAAACATCTTAAGTTGTACTTGTAGCTCCTCCACGCTAAGTGCACACCAATGTCAGGGTGCAGTAGGTCAATATACACGGGTCTGCAAGACGTAATCCCTCGTTGAGCAGATCAGTGTGTTGGCCTACGTGCACTCTCTCTATTGGAGTGCACTTACTTTCAAGTACAGGGCCGTTCATATGCAAGAGAAGACAAGGAGCATGGATGGGTCAAGGAGCAGCTCCAGGGTGGAAGACGAAAATTCGTCCAAGGAAAATTCGACGAGAATCACCAAGTGATTCTCGCCGATTCGACGAGAATCACTAGTGATTCTCGCCGACTCCTTCAGGCTACCTCAAAACAGTACCAAGTAAGATTCGGCGAGAATCACTAGTGATTCTCGCCGAACCAGTGGTTAAGCAGATCATGGATACCAAATGAAAATCGCTGAGAATCAATAAGTGATTCGTCGAGAATCACTAGCGATTCTCGACGAATCGTCGAGAATCACTTGGTGATTCTCGCCGATTCGTCGAGAATCACCTGCGATTCTCGCCGATTGTCACTTAGCGTTTTCTCGGGATGTTCCTGAACCGGATTCTACAGCTATCAATTTTCTGGACCGGGATCTAGGGATTTCTATTGTGGGTCCCACAAACGGTCATATTGGAGTTATCTACAGTATATATATTCGGGTATTTTGAACAGTAAAAGTTAGAGAAAGAAACCGAGCCGCAACGTAACCCTAAAACCGCGATTCCTCTCCGCCGCCGCCGTCGCGCTCGGGAACGTAGGTCACCGTCAACAATCGGGAATCCTTCGTGATCTCCGGCGACAGAAGCTTAGCAAAGCTTGAGTCTCACGTGTCTATCCAGAGATCTCTTGTCTCTCGATTTGTTGACCGGGAAAAACTCCCCCGTCCGAATCGATCGAGACGACCGATCCTCGTGTGACCGTTGGAAGACCAAGCTAGCTTCGCTACGAAGTTTGGATCTCCAAGTTCAGCAGCCGTTCATCATCACAGCCGCCGATCCCGAAGCTACCCCCCGCTCGTGTTGCCGCCGCCGGTTCCGGGGAGATCCTCTCCAAGAGAGACCAAGGTTGTAGACTCTTCGTTGACTTCACGAACACGTCGTCGAACGAAGAAGAACACCGTAGTCTACGAAAGAAGTTTGTATCTAGTATACATTCTATATTTACTTTTGTTATAAAGGAACTTTTGTTCCGTGTTGTAAGGGTTGGGTGCAACCCGTTTTGTGGGAGTGTTGACTCTCACGTGTGGAAGGGTTCCTTCCGGTAGTGCAGGGATTGGATTTCAATCCCGTTGGAGAAGTGACCAAGTCGTCCCTTGTTGGGGAGATAGGTCGAAGGGGGAAAGTGGATGTACCCAAGTCGGGGAACCACTATAATTTGTCTGTGTATTCTGTGTGCTGTGCTTTCTATTTTTATTGTGCAGGTACGTTCGTAAATTCCGCAAAAGCGCTACTCGTCACCTATTCCCCCCCCCCATAGGTGCACATAGCTGACACTAGGTGGACTTTCAAGTGGTATCAGAGGCAGGTTACTCATCAAAAAGGTTAACACCTTGAGTAGAATCCTGCCACCAGTGTCAGAAGCATGGATCTGGATTATGAAATACCGCCACTCAAACTCCCCGCATGCACAAAGGATTATTATCCCATCTGGAGAATGAGGGTGTCATTTCACCTTGATGCTATCGATCCTCGAGCATCCTTCATCCTGGAAGAGGGTCCGTTTATTCCCATGAAGACCTCCAACTCTGGGATCCAAGTGCCCATGGGCATTGCTGAGATGTCAGAGACGGAAATATCACTATTTCACTTGTATGAGAGGATTCGTCAAATCATTATGGATATCTGGTCTGGAGCCTCTCGCTCTAGATTGGAAAAATGTAGGACGGCTAAATCTCTGTGGATGACGATCTCAGAGCTGATGGGGGAGTCAGAGAAAGCTGGAATATGTTGTCAACCAGACGAGGAAGCCTATGTGGGGGTCCTCACCTCTGAAGATGAAGGCAAGCATCACTCGAACAACATCAGAGCTCCAGTGTCCGTATCAGAGACTGACGAGACTAGTGAGGAAAGCAGCTCGGACGAGGATGAAACAATGGTCACTGATTCTAATGACAATAACACAGATAAGCAGGTAACATCTTCATCCTGCCCCATATCTTTTTACCTTTCTGAAGACAGAAACTACTCTCCTCCAGAAAATTCTGATTCCTTGAAGAGAGCCCTTCAGGAAAGCAACCTACTTGCTGAGGAGCAAGCTCGAGAGATTGCTCGACTGAAGATCTTGTTGGTTCTCCAATTGGCGTCCAACAAGGTCAAGGACTCTAAGATCTCAGCTCTAGAGAGTAGTCTGGAGAATGAGAAAAGAATAGTATCAAACTTCTCCAAGGTTGATGCCATTAAGAGAAAGCAAGAAAACGGGTGGATCTCCCGGATTGTCAATTCGTGGAGAAATGGGGAAACGGTATTCCGACCCCCCACTCCATGCAGGAAGGCAACTCATCTTGCCTTCAGGTATGACCACAGGATGGTCGTGGTCACTACAAGGGTGATTTATCCCCATGTGGAAACGTCCATAGTGCAAGGGGCGTCATGGCCACCCATGAGGAAATACCTAAGGCTCATTCTGAGCCCTTCATATTCACTGCCACTGCCTCAACACTGTGTGGATCTGCATGTCCCAGCTCACAGAAGACTTTTCACCACTCGAGGACACGGGATAAAGAGGATAGAAGTCATGATGTCAGGTTCCATGGGGCCCCTGTAAGGGAGATGCCTGAAAGAATGGCACCACCTTCCCGGCCTCATAACGCTCACAACATGCATTCTTTCCACCCTTCCACGTGTCACGATGGAAGAGGAATTTTTGTGACAAGATCATGCCCTATCCCGTTTAGACCTAGGACCGTGACTACATCAGTCACGAGATCAGGTCGGAAACGGCGATACAACATTCACCCATGTTGGTGTTGTGGCAAAGTGGGACACTTTGCCATCGATTGTTGGCACAACCCCTCTGTGCCCACGGCAAGGGCTTATCCACATTCTCGGGACAGAGATAGTCTTCCAGACAGGTTTTCTGAAGGAAGGCAGTGGCGTGCTCATGCTAACAGGAACCTAGGACCCAATATGATTTGGGTTCCTAAGGTAAAGTAATTCTTTCTTGCAGGGTAGTCTAGGTTCCCGTGAATATGATGGGAACTAGACAGTAGGTGGCTCAAGACTAAATTGGAACAATCGTCTGCAATAACAGTTGTGATATCAATTTGAGCATACTCACATTGAGCTTCTGATATGTTCTACCTGAGGGACTAAAACGATGACTCTCAAAATCCCAGGTACTCATGATCAGTTTCAAGACTTGAGTCGTTTTCAATTGACAATTACATATATATATATATATATATATATATATATATATATATATATATATATATATATATATATATATATATATATCATTATATACAGATACTTCTTTGTATATTAGTGTATGTATGCACGTCTAAGGATAGGTTAACTCGATGCATGCAAACCTTTACACATCAATAAAGGGTTAACGAATATATGTCATCGTGATTCTCGACAACTCACAATTGACATCAAGAAGTTTTTGGAAAAGCCTCGTTCAAATCCAAATAGATTGACTTTAAAATATACATGTGTTTATCATCTTTATATTGACTTGACATCAGAAAATTTCAAAAATGTTGCAAGCTTCTCAACGTGAAAATTTCTAGTCAAGAGACCTCTCAATTTCGAATTAGACAAATGGTATCAGAAACCGAATTAAATAAATCTCCTGTCAGACAAATCCCGCCGACTCTTCGCATTCTTCACGAATCCCGCCGAATTGGACAAATCTCGCCGAATTAGTCAAATCCCGTAAAACCCTTCGCCTTCTTCACGACTCCCGCCTCACGTCGCAGCAAATATCCCGCAAGAGTTCTTCCGCAGATTTGCCGAAACCCGCAAGAGCTTTCCCGACGACCCGCAGCAAGCTCCTCGCCTACGCCAAACATCAACGTGAAAATTTCTAGCAAGCTCCCGCCGACTCTCCTCCTCTGGACACTCGCCGAGGGGCCACTAATCGCCGCAAGGGACACTTACCGGAAGGACACCTCGCCGACTCCTGCTGGAAAGCTCGCCTCCATCAAAGGTTTCCCGCAAGCATCCCGCCGAAGCCTTCACCGACGAACTCTTCAAGTTTCGATTCTTCTCCACTCGAACTAACTCACCGTATACGTCATTAGGTAACCTCTTCCTCACCCGTACTTGGACACGCTCACTAGTGATGCTTTCTTTTTGAAAGTTCATTAATGCTTAGAGTAGGGCTTCTCTCTCTAGATCTACAATGGCTCCAAGGACAACTGCTGGGTTGGTCTCTGGCTGCGAGCTGGTTCGAACTGGGTTTTCTCACGCCTCGGACGAATTCCGCAACATCATTCTGATGCTGGAAGAGGCTGGGCTAACCTTCGTCTTGGAGCACCCTTGCAAAATCCTGGACAAAGAGGTGTTGGAGTTCTTTGCTACCGCAAGACTCCGAAATGGCGACTCCCTCATCAAAAGCAAGGTGGCTGGGGCAAAAATCAAGATGTCTGCCGGCAAGCTGACCCGCTATCTACAGCTTTCTAGCTCGGAGCAGGAGGACTATCTGGAGGACGAGGACAATACCAAAACTCTCTTATTCTGCGGTCTCGCACGAGGAACTCGATCAATAAAGAGGAAGGATATGAATGAAGAAGGGAAGCTCCTGTCTGACATTATTGGAAAAGTACTCATCTGCAAGCCGGGCTCTCATGACCATATCTCAGGAGATATGTTCAAGATCCTCATAGCTGTTGTCTGCCGCAAGAGGTTCAACTGGGGGGAGTTGCTGTTCGAGAAGATCAAGGACACCTTGGGCACTCCGAGTTTTGGGCGCATCATAAGCCTATATCTAAACCAGCTGAATGGAGACAAGTTTGACATGAGCAAAGGTGTTCCTCTCCACTACTTGAAGAGGATGGACGCAAGTGTGTTTGATCGATGGGAGAGGCGTATTGGGCAGCCTGCAGTGGAAGAGCAACAGGGAGTATCTCCAGCAGTCACCCCCGGTGAAATTCCTGATACCCTGACTGCAGGAATCGAGGGTGAGACTCTACCCCCACATACAGATGTAGTATCTGAAATTGCCCAGGTGGCCAGGGATGCTGTGGCCGAAATTCTAGAAGAAAGTGACACTGTACTGGAGACTGCTGACCAAGAATTGGAAGAGGCTGCTGATATAGATGATTTCTTGAATGATGACGGCGAGGAAGATGGGAATGAGGGGCATGAAGTATTGGAGCATCCAGATCTTGTTGAACCTCCATCTGAAAAGAATGCACCAGTGGAGGGGGAGTCAGATAAATCTCCAGAGGCAGCCAGCATTCCTCCATTAGAGACTGTGATTGTATCCAGCTCTACAGATGCGTCTGCTGAAATGCAAGGCCCACAAGTGCCTCCGGCTATTCCGTTACGAGATGAGCTAGCCACTCACAATGTCAATATCATTCAGGGCATTGTGAATGAACTTAAAGCCTCATTTGATGAAGCCCAGAATAAACTGCTGAACAGGATTAAGACTTCGGAAAATCTGATGCTCAAGAATATGGTGGAAATCAACCATAAACTGGACGTGATGGAGAAGAAATTTGAAGAGAAGTATACCGCGGCCGGCGAAGCTGTCACACTCCTAATGGCCGGTTTGAAAAAGAATACTGATACTCTTGCCGTCGTCAATCAGAATGCACATGTTATAGCCAACAACATTCAGAAGTTTGACGGTAATATGGTAACTCTTAACGCCAATCAGCAAGCCTTAGTCTCTGAATTCTCCAAAACCACCAAGCATATTGATGACTCCCTGCACTCATATGCAAACTGCATCGCTGTCGAAGCCAAAAAGGGGGAGAAAGAGTATATAGCTAAGTTGGCCGAGCTTCAAGAAAGCATGAGCACACACTTCGCACAATCAAGCAAATATGTCTATGAGAGCTGCTGGTGGATGCTCCAACAGGCGTTAGGTACGTTAGGCGTCGTTCTGCCTGACAATCCTGCAGGTATTCATGTTCCTGAGACATCTACGGCCGCTGAGGGAGTGTGTGCTGCTGAGGACTTAAGTACAAGTGCTGCAGATGTTCCCACAAATGACGCTAATGCTAGGGCTCTCTCCAAAGCTAAACTGAGGAGCGTGTTTGACCAAGAGGCCTTAGAAAAAGCCAGTGGAAAGAGAAAAGTTCAGGAAAGGACCTCCAAGGAGACTCTAGCTGAGAAGAGAATCAGAATGAGTGAGGAGGATGTACGAAACGAAAGGTGGAGTCCAGTTTCAAGGAACATCATCTTAGACACCTTCTGGCTGCAAGAAAGAGGAGAGATCAATCGAAACGAAGTATATAGCCAGTATGAGTGGGAAACGCACAAAATGTTTGAAGCGAAACGCAACATCTTTTTCAGAAACAACAAGGATGCAGATAAAGTTCCTCCTCCTAGGTATTACCCGAAGCCCAAAGAATACATGGAGAGGCAAAGCAAGAAGTACTTGGCTCAAAATCCTAAGGGTGACTTAGCTAAGGAAAAATAGTCAAAAACTTATAGCTTGTCACTTTGTCTTAAGAACATTCAATGATTATTGTTATCATATAAACAATTCTGAGATTATATGTGTATATATTTTTTTTGGTATATATATTAGAATTTGTGAATGACTCAAGTCCTGATCTGTTTGCTCATACTCTCTTGTGTTGCATGCTAAATTTCTGAATGCTATACTTATTATTTGATAGGTGTTATTCATCTTAGCTAGTAGGGTTTTGGCTTCGTCAAATAGGGGGAGATTGTTGGGTATTGTATCCACAATTACCTGAATTTGAGGAAGCCACCTGTCAAGCTAAGATGAATTCACAATGTATTTGATGAAACATCTTAAGTTGTACTTGCAGCTCCTCCACGCTAAGTGCACACCAATGTCAGGGTGCAGTAGGTCAATATACACGGGTCTGCAAGACGTAATCCCTCGTTGAGCAGATCAGTGTGTTGGCCTACGTGCACTCTCTCTATTGGAGTGCACTTACTTTCAAGTACAGGGCTGTTCATATGCAAGAGAAGACAAGGAGCATGGATGGGTCAAGGAGCAGCTCCAGGGTGGAAGACGAAAATTCGTCCAAGGAAAATTCGACGAGAATCACCAAGTGATTCTCGCCGATTCGACGAGAATCACTAGTGATTCTGAATCGACGAGAATCTCTGCCGACTCCTTCAGGCTACCTCAAAACGGTACCAAGTAAGATTCGGCGAGAATCACTAGTGATTCTCGCCGAACCAGTGGTTAAGCAGATCATGGATACAAAATGAAAATCGCTGAGAATCAATAAGTGATTCGTCGAGAATCACTAGCGATTCTCGACGAATCGTCGAGAATCACTTGGTGATTCTCTCCGATTCGTCGAGAATCACCTGCGATTCTCGCCGATTGTCACTTAGCGTTTTCTCGGGATGTTCCTGAACCGGATTCTACAGCTATCAATTTTCTGGACCGGGATCTAGGGATTTCTATTGTGGGTCCCACAAACGGTCATATTGGAGTAATCTACAGTATATATATTCGGGTATTTTGAACAGTAAAAGTTAGAGAAAGAAACCGAGCCGCAACGTAACCCTAAAACCGCGATTCCTCTCCGCCGCCGCCGTCGCGCTCGGGAACGTAGGTCGCCGTCAACAATCGGGAATCCTTCGTGATCTCCGGCGACAGAAGCTTAGCAAAGCTTGAGTCTCACGTGTCTATCCAGAGATCTCTTGTCTCTCGATTTGTTGACCGGGAAAAACTCCCCCGTCCGAATCGATCGAGACGACCGATCCTCGTGTGACCGTTGGAAGACCAAGCTAGCTTCGCTACAAAGTTTGGATCTCCAAGTTCAGCAGCCGTTCATCATCACAGCCGCCGATCCCGAAGCTAGCCGCCGCTCGTGTTGCCGCCGCCGGTTCCGGGGAGATCCTCTCCAAGAGAGACCAAGGTTGTAGACTCTCCGTTGACTTCACGAACATGTCGTCGAACGAAGAGGAACACCGTAGTCTCCGAAAGAAGTTTGTATCTAGTATACATTCTATATTTACTTTTGTTATAAAGGAACTTTTGTTCCGTGTTGTAAGGGTTGGGTGCAACCCGTTTTGTGGGAGTGTTGACTCTCACGTGTGGAAGTGTTTTTTCCAGTAGTGCAGGGATTGGATTTCAATCCCGTTGGAGAAGTGACCGAGTCATCCCTTGTTGGGGAGATAGGTCGAAGGGGGAAAGTGGATGTACCCAAGTCGGGGAACCACTATAATTTGCCTGTGTATTCTGTGTGCTGTGCTTTCTATTTTTATTGTGCAGGTACGTTCGTAAATTCCGCAAAAGCGCTACTCGTCACCTATTCCCCCCCCCCATAGGTGCACATAGCTGACACTAGGTGGACTTTCAAATAGGTAATGTGTTGCTTATGGATCATGATGATGAACCAGCAACCTACCATGAGGCTATGAATGGACCGGACTCCGACAAATGGCTTGAGGCTATGAAATCTGAAATGGACTCCATGTATGCAAACCAAGTTTGGAACTTGGTGGAACCACCTGAAGGGGTACGACCCATAGGGTGCAAGTGGGTCTTCAAGAAGAAGACCGACATGGATGAGAATGTACAGACATTCAAAGGGCGACTGGTGGCTAAGGGTTTCAAGCAAATTCATGGTATTGACTATGATGAGACCTTTTCCCCTGTTGTCATGGTAAAGTCCATAAGGATATTGCTTGCTATTGCTGCGTATTATGACTACGAGATCTGGCAGATGGATGTCAAAACGGCTTTCCTTAATGGAAACCTCCTTGAGGAAGTGTACATGACACAACCCGAGGGTTTTGTATCCCCAGATGAAGCCACTAAAATATGCAAGCTGAATAAGTCCATTTATGGACTGAAACAGGCCTCTCGAAGTTGGAATCTTCGTTTTGATGAGAAAATCAAAGAGTTTGGTTTCATCAAGAATGAAGATGAGCCTTGTGTTTACAAGCGAATCAGTGGGAGCATTGTTGTCTTCCTGATATTGTATGTAGATGACATACTGTTGATTGGGAACGACATTCCTACCCTGAAAGTTGTTAAGAACAACCTAGGGAACTGCTTTTCAATGAAGGATTTGGGTGAAGCGACTTATATACTCGGTATTAAGATCTATAGAGATAGATCGAAGAAGTTGCTGGGTTTGACCCAGAGTACATACATCGAAAAGTTGTTGAAGCGGTTCAACATGCTTGAGTCCAAGAAAGGATTTTTGCCCATGTCTCATGGTGTGAATCTCTCTAAGGACCAGTGTCCAAAATCTTGTGAAGATAAGGACCGCATGAAGTTGATTCCATATGCTTTGGCAATTGGATCAATCATGTACGCGATGTTATGTAATCGACCCGATGTCTCCTTTGCTTTGAGCATGACTAGCAGGTATCAGTCAGACCCCGGTGAGTGTCACTGGATTGCAGTCAAGAATATCTTGAAGTACTTGAGAAGGACTAAGGATGTGTTCTTGGTGTATGGTGGAGAGGAAGAGCTCGTTGTAAGTGGTTACACAGATGCTATCTTCCAAACTGACAGAGACGACTCCAAGTCTCAGTCAGGTTTTGTGTTTTGCCTGAATGGAGGAGCTGTGAGCTGGAAGAGTTCCAAGCAAGAGACAGTTGCTGATTCTACAACAGAGGCCGAGTATATCGCAGCAGCTAATACGGCGAAGGAGGCTGTATGGATTAGGAAATTCATCGGCGAGCTTGATGTAGTTCATAGCATTGTTGGTCCCGTAGTTCTCTACTGTGATAACAATGGTGCAATTGCACAATCTAAGGAACCTAGATCTCATCAGCGCTCCAAGCACATACTTCGGCGGTTTCATCTTATTCGTGAGATTGTCGAACGAGGAGATGTAAACATTTGCAGAGTGCCGACTGAGGAAAATATTGCGGATCCGCTGACAAAGCCTCTCGCGCAGAGAAAGCATGATGGTCATACTAGATCGATGGGTATACGATACCTAAATGATCAACTCTAGCGAGAATCTTGTGGATTGCATGTAAATATGTATTTTGTTGGCTGTTTGTTCATATGATGAACTGTGTACCTGGTTTTTCCTTTTACAATTAATGACAAGTTCTTTTATTATGTCTTTTTCTATATGATAGTTAAATGTTAACATAATAGATACCCTTAGAATGTTCGCTTCCATGGGACATCAAGTACGTGACTTGAATGTGAGAGCCCATGATTTATTTGAAGCTTCATTCTTAAAGGTCCCTGGTCGAGTATCATCGTAGAAGCTAAGGGTGATGATGATACATGAAGACTAGCACGTGTGTTGACTGATGAACGGTTCTCACAGGTCATGATATTTTGATATCAAGTCATCACGTGGGTACTTGTTAGTGAACAAGTTGTACTGGACAGACCCAACCTGAGACTACTCTGTGGATTGTCATCCAATCGTGTCACGAGTAGGTCTCAATTGACAATGGTGTTGTGGTCCTTTGACCTGAAGTCACAACATTCATCAAGTGAGGAAGAGCGTGCTTTGATGCCATCTAAAGTCTTCCTTGAGAAAGGTTGATGATAAGGGTGGTTGTTGGGCATGTTACGAATCATTTGGGTGTTTGTGTGTGAGCAGATATGGGATTTGTCCTTCTGTATGACAGGAGTTGCATCCATGGGCCCCTTGATGGAACTGGACTGAGAAATGCATGGTCATGCTTGGTTGAGTCAATATGTGATATTGGACTCACCATTCTCTGGAAGTCCGTCCTGGATCAAGAAACTTGGATTGAGTTATTACGAGGGTGACACGGTCCATGCCTCTAGTTCTTTCCGGATGTAAGGGACAAAGGGACAAAGACAACACTGATATATTGGTCATAAAGGCTTATGAGTTATAAAATCTTATTGCTTGGGGAGCAATGATGTATTGCTAGATGTCGCTCATTGTTTGTGAGGTTTTTGCTTTGATACTTTCGAGATCAAGTGGGAGTCTGTTGGAGTTACCATGATGATCTGGAAGTGATCAAACATGTAATCTCACTGCCAACGCAATATGAGCCTGCAGGGTCGCACATAAGAGATGTGGAGAAGTTGGATAATTGACTGTGTTGGTAAAGGTTGCCAATCACCGACCTGAATGGGGTTGTGGGCAAAGTGTTGCCTTAAAGGATCGTCGGGTTGGGCAAATGTTGCCTTGGAGGGCTGGTAAGATTGTTGTCCGAGGGTCGATAGCATTCGTCGAGCGTCGTCTTTCTGATTCCTGTCGATCGACGAGAATCATCTCTTTGATTCTCGCCGATCGACGAGAATCGTCGAGAATCAATATCTTGATTCTCGACGATCGACGACTTCGACATGTATCGTCGACCGCGGCTCGACGGTCTACAAGATTCGACGTGTATCGTCAAGTGAAGCTCGACGATCGGCGAGAATCGTCGAGTATTGTACTCTGATTCTCGCCGATCCATGATGATGCTCGCCAATCGATTCTCATCGATTCTCACCGATTGATACTCGCCGATTCTGAACCTTATTCTTGGGTGGTCTGCGGATAGCGATAAGCCTAGGTTTATTTATACCTTTGGTATAAATACAACACTTAGGGTTTTCGGGAAAGTGCTCGCGATTTTCTCCTGTAGCGAATCGAACCCGACGGAAGAGTTCCGCTCGTTCGCTCCGTCGATCCCGATTCCCGCCGCCGGAAGAGTTCCGCCGCCGTGTTCGCTCCGTCGACCCCCTCTTCTCCGGCGATCGTCGCTGGCGCTGCAATCCCTGGCGCGGACCTAGCAGTCCGTGGGAAAGCAAGGTGCGGTCTCTCTCCATCCCGATCTTCCGTGTGACGGAAAGCCCGGCGTTCTCCCGCTCGTGTGGACTTCTGCAGAAACGTGGACATTATTCCACGTAGAACTCGCCGCTAGTAGGAAGAAGAAATTTGGAGCATCTCCGTTGAGTTGTGACTCAACGCCACCGAGGTAATTTTTGCCTAGTTTTTGCTAACTTCTTGATTCAACGTTCATAGCCCGATCCACATCTCTTTGGGTTTTTCTTGATGTTTATTTTTCCGCTGCATGCACAAGCGTTGTGCCATCCTCATAGAGAAACCCAACAAAATAAACCCAGAAGGAATGAACGTACAATACACCAGTACTTGGTCTTATGACCTTACAATAGTTTACTCAAATTAAAGTGTTTTCCAAACCTCGGCACACAGGCCGGTCACACATGAATAATACAAGTAAACATTTATTTTTAGGCCTTCGAGGACCGGCTCAGCAACATTTGCTTTTGCCCGCTATTTACCCCTTGGCTCCGCAGCACCTGCAAGCAACAATCCACTGCAATGGTGGCAAACAAAAGCAACGGTCAACTATGCTGACCAAATTATAACGACCCTGCCCCCAAACTTGGGGCGGCGATGCTCCTTCCCTGCACTTTGTTAGCATAACCAAGCAGTATAGTGCAAAAACACTTCATCACAGGCATGGGCATGCACGACCACACACCTCGTGCTCTCAGGGCACATTCACGGTGAACACGGTCAAAGTCTGCTGACTCACCACCACCCCCTGGGCGGCAATATCGCGTGAGCATTATGGTCTTTCTGGCCAATGCCTAAGACCCTCTATCTATGTCAACGACAAGTACCAAGTACCTTTAGGTCGCTTTAACCGAACGACATAAAGCGGGTACGGTTCCGCCTAACCCGTTACTCACACCGCCCTGTCACCTTAAGATATGGGTGCGGGTCAAACTTCCCTGAGTCCCAAACCGATCACACACTTCACATAACCCATTTATGTGCAAGTTGGCTCTCAGGCCACCATGTTGGCAGAATCACGCATCTGCCCAATTTTTCGGGTGCACCTTGGAGTTAGTCCCCAAGGCTCCTTGTTGCAATCTACCGCATAGAAAAACTGAAAACAAACATCCGCACGGAGTCTTCTTCGGCCATTCATACAATGCAACATCACCGATCCAGACCAACTTGTCATGGTAGGCTTCACACATCATGCCTATGCCCGTTTCTCGATTACGGACTCTGCATGCAAAACAACGGGAAATATTCATGTCTACCCGAAGGAACGCCTCACACTCACCGCAAACTCGCGGGAGCGGGCTTCCTATGCAAAGGAAAAGAGGACTTCACATGTCCTAGGATGAGAAACGTTACCCTAGCATTCCTCTTCGGCGCCATGGAAACCTATGCGGATGAAAAGCACCGCAATGTCCTCGCCTCCGTAGATCCGATGTCGGCTTGCGATTTGGGGCTCCGAAGCTCCGCCGGCGGCCGAATTTATCACCCTTCTTCTTCCTTGCTCTCCCCCTCCCTAGAACTTTAGAAAGAGAATAACCCAAAGAGAATGAGGGTTTTCAACCCTATTCTCGGTTATAACACAGCAGGAACAGCCCTGAACCGTTGGATCCCGAAATAAGGAAACAGACGGCCACGATTCGGGCTTGAAATCCAAAACCTAGGCCGAACACGGCTTGTGACATGCCCGTGTCCAAGGCCGTGTGCCCCATTCAACGCTGAAACCATCGCGTCCCGAAAAGTATACGGGCTCTCGACACGCCCGTGTCTGACTCGACACGCCCGTGTCATCCAGTACACAGCCGTGTAGCGGGCCGTGTTCCTCCATCGACACAGGACCAACACCAACCTGTGAAGAACACGGGTATTGGACACGTCCGTGTCAAACCCGAACATGCCTGGGCTCAAGGCCGTGTTTCACCCCCGACACAACTCAGCCAACCACCCGAGTAGGACACGGCCTAGGACACGCCCGTGTCTCAGGCCGTGTTCGCTGCTCAACGATCGTCGACTAAAATTCGTCGACCACACGACCATCATCGAACCCGAGCACGACACGCCCCTGGGACACGCCTGTGTCCCATGTCGTGCGAGCTCTACCAAATTCCAAACTTGGCTAAAAATGCCTCCCGTCGCTCTTTTGAGTTTCGGGGCGTTACAACTCTCTCCCTCTTAAAATAATTTCGCCCCAAATTTACATAAAGGAAAGATAAAAACAAAACTTAAACGGTGACTGAGTGGAATAACTCAGGGTACTCCTCAAGCATGGTCTGCTCTCTCTCCCATGAGAGCTCCTCCTGACCGCAGTTGTCCCAACAGACCTTGACCATTCTGATCTCTTTGTTACGCAACCGCTTGACTTCCGAGTCCTCAATGCGAACGGGCTTGACCTTCATTGTCAACCCATTATCGACCTGCACTTGATCGACCGCAATCACTTGTGAAGACTCTTACACCGCCTTCCGCGGCAGCGATATGTGGAATACATTGTGTAGACCACTTAGCTCCACTAAAAGCCTCAATCGATAAGCTGCTTCGCCAATTCGCTCTAGAACCTTAAACGGTCCAAAGTATCTCGGGCTTAGCTTCTTCAAGCGTCGTACCCGCGAGACACCCTTGAACGGATTGATCTTCAAGTACACCCAGTCGTCGACAGCAAACTCCATGTTCCTATGCTTTGCGTTATAGTACTTAGCCTGGCGATCCTGAGCGATTAGCAATCTCTCTTGAATCGTTTGAACCAACGACGTTGCATCTTCCACCTCTTGGCGCTTGTACAACTTTGACTCACCCGTTTCCAACCAAGACAACGACGTGCGACATCTTCTACCATAAAGGTCCTCGAAGGGTGTCATTTGAATGCTTGCCTGGTAGCTATTGTTGTAAGTGAATTCCACCAAGTATAGGTGATCTTCCCACTACTTCCCAAAATCTAGAACGCACATGCGAAGCATGTCTTCCATCGTCCTATTGACCCTCTCGGTCTGACCATCCGTGTGCGGAGAAAGGCTGTGCTGAAACTCAGCTTTGTTGCCAACATCTATTGCACCAACCTCCAATCATTGGACGTGAACCGCCCATCTCGGTCACTCACGATGCTGCGGGGCACACCGTGAAGCCTACAATATTATCCACATATAATTTCACCAATTTTTCCACAGAATCATCCTTCCTATGCGGAATGAAGTGCGACACTTTCGTCAAACGATCTACGACCACCCAGATGGCGCTGTTTCCCTTCTACGACCTTGGCAAACCGTGCATAAAGTCCATAGTTATGTTGTCAAACTTCCACTCTGGAATAGGCAAGGACTTCAAGAAACCTCTAGGCTTTTCACATTCCGCCTTCACCAAGGCGCATGTTTGACACTTCGCCACATAGAGTGCCACATCCTTCTTAAGCTCTGGCCACCAGAATAATTTCTTCACATCGTGGTACATCTTTGTGCTCCCTGAGTGAATCGAGTACTTGGTATGATGCGCCTCGTACAAGAATTCCACCCACAATTTGCCCACATTCGGGACGCACAGACTACCGTCCTTCCATAGCAATCCATCTTCAACAACAAATTGGGAATTTGACCCATCCAAAGCATGAACCATGATTTGCTTCATGCGGCCATCCATATCCAGAGCCTGGCGAATCCGATCAGTCAGGTCACACTGAACTTCTGTCCAGTTCAATAGCGCTTCGGCACTTGTCTGCTTGTCTACGCAAGAGATCTTCAATGCCTCCAACTCCCGAACCAACCACTCGTTATGGACCGACAGGTAATTGGCTTGAGCTGGGGCCCTGCGACTCAACGCATCCGCAACTGCATTGTCTTTCCCAGGAACATAATGGATCTTGAATGTGTAGTCCCCCAAGAACTCCATCCATCTCCGCTATCGCATGTTCAAATCCTTCTAATCCAACAAGTATTTCAGGCTCTTGTGGTCGGTATAGATATTGACCTTCACCCTGTACAAGTAGTGCCTCCATAGCTTCAAGGCAAAAATCACGGCCGCTAACTCCAAGTCATGGACCGAATAATTCCTCTCATGCACTTTCAGCTGTCGCGAGCCATATGCTATCACACTTTCATGTTGCAGTAGGACACAACCCAATCCACTGCCCGAAGCATCGCTATAGATCTCAAAACCTTTGGTCCCACTCAGCGAACTCAGCATAGGCACCGTGGTCAACCGACTCTTTAGCTCCTCAAAAGCTCGTGCGCACTCCGGCGTGCAAACAAACTTCTGCTCTTTCCTTGTCAGAGTCGTGAGGGGTAACGCTATCCGCGAGAAGTTCTCGACGAAGCGCCTGCAATAGCCGGCAAACCCCAGAAAAATCCGGACTTCCGCTACCATAGACAGCATAGTCCACTCTCGTATCGCAACTGTAACACCTCTCCTGTATTAACCGTATAATATGGGTCTGGCCGGGGCCCCACAACATACAGATGCCACAGCTTCAGCATTATAAGATGATATAACTATCTGATATCAAAACTCATAACCACAGCACAACGAAAAAAGCAACCAGACTAGAAGTTATCCACAACATATAGGAGTATCGAAGCGGCATTAACGTCTTACAACAAACGTGAGTCCAAAACGCAAATAATAACACCAGTCATAAATGTGCATAAGCACTCCTAGACTACCTCGGCATGCAAGCCGGAAAACATGAGCATCAAACATACAATGTCATAAAAGTAGAGCTACAACAAAACGGTAACACTTCATGAGGCTTAGGCCCTTTTGGTCGGTGAGCTAGCTCCTGCTTGCAATCCTTGCCCTGTAAAAATTTGATTGTAACGTGGGTCAGCAAAGGCTGACCTCAAACTGTGTAACAAACACATCTCCTCCCGGCCACCCCTAACGGACCCCGGGGAACCCCTCCAACCTACAAGTCAGCACTTCGTATGTAATATATATATATATATATATATATATATATATATATATATATATATATATATATATATATATATATATATATATATAATGCACTAAGAACATGTAACACCCCCTATCCGTCGCATAGCATATAGCAGTAGGTCCGGCCAGGGCCCGACGTCGTATGCTACAGACAGACCGGGTGGTTACTCATGGAAACCATCCAACCAATCATAACGTCCTACACAGAGCATTCTAGCGGAAGCAGATTAATAAGAGTTGCAAATAAGAACCCAGCATTAAAGCATGAATGTCCACTAATACCAAATAGGAATGTTACAAAATACATCAGTACAAGCCTCAAGGCCTTACAAAATGTTTCACTTGATATTACATGATTTACAAACCACGTCACGCAGGCCGGTCATACATGAATAAAACAGTAAACACTTCCAAATAGGCCATCGAGGGCCTGCTTCGCATTTGGGCTTTAGCCCGCTATTGACCGCTTGGTCCAGCAGCACCTGCAAGCAACAAACCACCGCACGGTGGCAAAACAAGGCAACAGTCAGCAATGCTGACCAAATTATAACGATCCCGCCCCCAACTCGGGGCGGCGATGCTCCTTCCTTGCTTTTCATTAGCATAAGCGAGCAATATATAACCATAATCATTTCACCACAGACGTTGGCTCGCATGGCCACACGCCCCGTGCTCTCAGGGCACATTCTTGGTGAACCGGTCGATGTCACGTCAATTAAAGCCATAGACATTCTGGACTCACCACTGCCACTTTGACGGCTAAACCTATGAGCAATTCGTCTTCCTGGCCTGGGTCACGACAATTTAAGCCATTGACCGCCGAAGACCCTAATCTATGCCAACGGCAAGTGCCACGTGCCTTTAGGTCTCTTTAACCGAACGACATAGAATGGTTACGGTTCCATCTAACCCGTGCTCACATCGCAACGACAATTTAAGCCATTTGCGCGGGTCAAACTTCCACCGAGTCCCATTTCCATCACAATTCACATAACCCGGTTATGTTCAAGTTGGCTCTCAGGCCACCAAGTTGGCAAGATCTCGCATCCGCCCAGTTTTCCGGGTGCACCTTTGGGTTAATCCCCAAGGCTCCCTGCTGCAATCTACCGCGTAGAAAACCGGAAAAACAACCAATAGCACGGAGTCTTCTCCGGCATTTATGCAATGCAACATCACCGATCCAGACCAACATGTCCGGGTAGGCTTCACACATTATGCCTATGTCCGTTCTCGCTTACGGACTCTATACAACGGGGACTTCACATATCTACCCGAAGGAACGCTTCCAACTCTCCGCAAACTCGCGAGAGCGGGCTTCCTATGTAAAGAAGGAGAGCTACTCATGCTCAAGAAGAGAATCGTTACACTAGCGTTCCTCTTTGGCGCCATTAAAAAGTAAGCGGATGAAAAGCACCGCACTAGCTTTGCCTCCGTGGATCCGGAGTTGGCCCGCGATTTGGAGCTTCGAAGCTCCTCCAATGGCGGGATCTAGCTCCTTCTTCCTTCCTTGGCTCTCCTCTCTCTCTAAGCTTTTAGAAAGATAATAACTTATGAAAAGTGAGGGTTTCTAAGTCCAATCCCGGGTATATCCCTTCAGGAACAACCCCCAGCTGTTGGATCATCAATTAAAGAAATGAACGGCTTTGATTCGGGACTGAAATGCCCAATCTGGACTGAACACGGCCTGGCACACGCCCGTGTCCAGGGCCGTGTGCCTCATTCGCCGTCAAAATCGGCTCTCCTCGAACCTCACACGGGTATCGAACACGCCCGTGTTCGACCTAACACGCCCGTGTTCCGCCTGACACGGCCGTGTGGCCGGCCGTGTGGCCGGCCGTGTGGCCCCATCATTTTCCCCGAAAACAACCCGAGCACTGCACGGGTTCTAGGACACGCCCGTGTCCTTGCTCGTGTCACCTCAACACACTTGGGCTCCAGGCTGTGTACACGGTCTCGACACTCGACACTTCGTCGAGCGAAGATCGTTGACCTGACGACACGGCCTTGGACACGCCCGTGTCCTAGGCCGTGTGCCTTGTCTCGACATAATGTCGAGACCAAAGTGTCGACTTCCCGGGACGAGTGTCGACACGGGTTGACACGCCCATGTCGCAGGCCGTGTGCCATGTCTCGACACTTCGTCGAGCGTAGAGTGTCGACTTCGCGGGCTAAGTGTCGACACGGGTCGACACGCCCTGCGACACGCCCGTGTCGCAGGCCGTGTGCCCAGTCTCGACACAATGTCGAGACCAAAGTGTCGACTTCCCGGCTCAGTGTCGACACAAGCTTGACACGCCCTGGGACACACCCGTGTCCCAGGCCGTGTGCCTGCAGCCAGAACTCAAAACTGGCCCAAAACGTCCCCCGTCGCTCTTTTGAGTTTCGGGGCGTTACAACTCTCCCCCTCTTAAAAGAATTTCATCCTCGAAATTATATAAATGAAAGACATGTACAAAACCAAAATTTGTACTTGAGCGGAATAACTCTGGATACTCGTCAAGCATAGTCTGCTCTCGCTCCCAAGAGAGCTCCTCACGACCGCAATTGTCCCACTGGACCTTGGCCATCCTGATCTCTTTATTGCGTAGTCGCTTGACCTCCGAGTCCTCAATCCGCACGGGCTTGACCTTTGTCGTCAGCCCACTATCCACCGGCACTTGATCAACCGCGATCACTTGCGTAGGCTCTTGCACTGCCTTCCGGAGCACCGAAATATGGAATACATCATGTAAACCACTAAGTTCCACTGAAAGCTTCAACCGATAGGCCGCATCACCAACTCGCTCCAGAACCTCAAACGGTCCAAGGTACCTTGGGCTTAGCTTTTTCAATCGCCGCACCTGCGAGACACCCTTGAACGGCTTGATCTTTAAGTATACATAATCGCCCACAGCAAACTCCACGTTCCTGTGCTTGGCATTATAGTACTTCGCTTGCCGGTCCTGAGCGATAAGCAACCTCTCCCGAATGGTTCTCACCAAAGAAGTAGCATCCTCCACTTCCGATCGCTTATACAACTTTGACTCACCCGTTTCTAACCAAGACAACGGCGTGCGACATTTTCTACCATATAGGGCCTCGAAAGGCGCCATCTGATTACTCGCTTGGTAGCTATTGTTGTATGCGAACTCCACCAAATAAAGGTGGTCTTCCCATTGCTTTCCAAAATCCAAGACACACATGCAGAGCATGTCTTCCATGGTTCTATTGACCCTCTCGGTCTGCCCATCCGTTTGCGGATGGAAGGCTGTGCTGAATTTCAGCTTTGTTCCCAACATTTGCTGCACAAGCCTCCAATCATTGGACGTGAACCGCCCATCTCGGTCACTCACGATGCTACGGGGCACACCATGAAGTCGTACTATGTTATCCACATAAAACTTTGCCAACTTCTCCACCGGATCATCCTTCCTATGCGGAATAAAATACGACACCTTCGTTAACCGATCAACAACCACCCAAATGGCGTCGTTCCCCTTTTGCGACCTTGGCAAACCGTGCACAAAGTCCATAGAGATGTCGTATAATTTCCACCCCGGAATAGGAAAGGACTTAAGAAATCCTCCCGGCTTTTGGCACTCCGCCTTTACCAAGGCGCAAGTTTGGTACTTTGCTACGTAGAGCGCCACATCCTTCTTCAAACCCGGCCACCAAAACAGTTTCTTCACATCACGGTACATCTTCGTGCTCCCCGGGTGAATTGAGTACTTGGTATGGTGTGCCTCGTACAACAACTCCACCCGCAAATTACCCACACTTGGGACGCACAGACGACCGTCTTTCCAAAGTAATCCGTCCTCCACGACGAATTGGGAATTTGACCCATCCAGAGCCTCTACCATGAACTGCTTCATATGAGCATCCATATCCAAAGCCTGCCGAATACGATCAGCCAGGTCATATTGGACTTCAGTCCAATTCAGAACTGCTTCAGCACTTGATTGTCTATCCACACAAACAATCTCCAACGCCTCCAACTCCCGCACCAACCGCTCATCATGCACTGATAGCCAATTGGCTTGAGCTGGGGCTCGGCGACTCAACGCGTCCGCAACCGCATTCCCCTTACCAGGCACGTAGTGGATATTGAATGTATAGTCCCCTAGAAACTCCATCCATCTACGCTGCCGCATATTTAGATCCTTCTGATCAATAAGATACTTCAGGCTCTTGTGATCGGTGTAGATATCAATCTTCACACCGTACAAATAGTGTCTCCACAGCTTCAAGGCAAAAATCACGGCCGCTAACTCCAAGTCATGGACCGGATAATTCCTCTCATGCACTTTTAGCTGTCTTGAGCCATAAGCTATTACACCTCCATGTTGCAGTAGCACGCAACCCAAACCGCTGCCCGAAGCATCGCTATAAATCTCATAGCCTTCGGTCCCACAGGGCGAACTCAACACAGGCGCCGTGGTCAACCGACACTTCAACTCCTCAAAAGCTCGCGCGCACTCCGGCGTCCAAATGAACTTATGCTCCTTCCTCGTCAAAGTAGTGAGAGGTAACGCTATCCGCGAGAAGTTCTCTACGAAGCGCCTATAATAGCCGGCAAGCCCCAGAAAACTCCGGACTTCCGCTACCGTAACAAGCTCAGGCCACTCCCGTATCGCAACGATCTTCGCCGGATCCACAGCAATACCCTCTCCACTTACTATATGCCCGAGGAATGCCACTGAGGATAGACAAAACTTGCACTTCGAGAACTTGGCATACAACATATTTCTCCTTGGTGTCTCCAACACCAAATGAAGATGCTTGAATTGATCTTCCTCACTTTGCGAGTACACCAAAATATCGTCGATGAAGACGATCATGAAATGGTCCAAGTACTCCCTGAAAGTCCTGTTCATCAAATCCATGAACACTGACGGCGCATTAGTCAGCCCAAACGGCATGACCGTAAACTCATAATGCTCGTATCTCGTACTAAACGCTGTCTTCGGGATATCTCTCTCCCTTATTCGCAGCTGATAGTACCCAGCCTTGAGATCTAACTTCAAGTACACCGTCGACCCGACTAACTGATCAAAAAGATCATCAATCCGGGGGATCGGGTACTTGTTCTTCTCCGTCAACTTGTTGAGTTCCCTATAATCAATACATAGCCTCAAGCTTCCGTCCTTCTTCTTAACAAACAGGACCGGTGCGCTCCAAGGCGAAGAACTCGGGCGCACATACCCTTGCTCCAACAACTCTTGCAGTTGAACTTTCAGCTCCGCCATTTCCTTAGGCGCTAGCCGATAAGGAGATCGTGACACAGGCTTTGCACCTGGCACTAGTTCAATAGTAAAATCTATCTCCCGCTGAGGCGGGGCTACAGGAAGATCTGCGGGGAACACATCAGGGTATTCTGATACCACTGAAATACAATCCAACGCGGGCTTCGACTTTGCAACCTCCACTAGTGTAAAGAACAGTTCTGCACTGGCACGAACCGCCTTCACCACCTGAAGAGCAGACATCAACGTCTTGCTCGACCCCTTTAAGCCCGTAAAAGTCGTCTCACGACTTTCTCCCAGCTTGACTTCCTTGCGACCGCAGTCAATATAGGCTTGCTGCTCCGAGAGCCAGTCCATGCCAAATATAACGTCGAACTCCACCAACGGAAGTAAAGACGCCTACAGGTCGAACTCCTGATCCCCAATACGAATCTTAACATCGTAGATCCTATCCGCCCGCATCGAACACCCATTGGGCAACAACACATCCAACTTATCCTTCGCCATCGAAGAAAGGACTCCGATGCGTGATATAAATCCTTCGGACAAGAAGGAGTGTGAAGCTCCCGTATCGAAGAGTGCTCGTGCCGGATTTTCACAAATCAATATAAATCCTAAACAAGCAGTGGTAAGGTAACATGTGCATAACAAGTATTTAAGGAAATTGACTTGCTATAAATTAAACTGTACCTGTCACCACATCAGCTTGTTTGATGGCCTCCTATTGGCCAAGATTATAGACCCTCGGTTGGGCAGGATCATAGTGGGATGCGGTCGACTCCACCGCCTTGCCCTTCTCTTCATAAGTAGCTCTCGGCCTTCTCTCGGACTTAGGACGTCCGCTCCAACAGTCACGGGCAAAATGCCCCATCTTTCCACAAGTAAAACACGCGCCCGGGGTCCGACCCATAGTCGCCCCAGAAGCACCAGAAGGAGCTGGACCCGAAGTCCTATGCTTCTTGAAAGACCTCCGATAGCCAGACTTTGAAGTAGTCGGCACTTTAAATTCAGATTTCTTCTCACCCAAGCTTTTCTTTGCTTGTACATTCTTCATGTCCTTCTCCAAGGACCGGGCAGTATTGACCAAGGTTAAGAAACCCAGTGTCATCGGCCCCGAAAGTAGTAATCTCAACTCATCTCTCAAGCCTTCATAGAAGCGATTAGTCTTGCGCTCCTCATCCACGATGGTGGAGCTAGCATATCGACTCAAACGAGTGAACTCGTGGAGATATTCATCCACGCTCTTCTCACCCTGAACCAACTTCAGAAATTCGTTCTCCATCGAAATCCTCTGAGTAGAAGGGAGGTATCTTGCTAAGAACAATCCCGAGAACTCTTCCATCGGGATGTCTATAAGTTGTCTACCTCTCAAATGATGCAGCTCCAAACCTTCCCACCATAATCTCGCTTCACCGTCCAGGAGGAACGTAGCGATGGTGGTCATTTGCCACTCCTCTGTCTCTGTTGCTGTCATGACTCTCTTCACCCTGGAGAGCCAGTCTTCAGCCTGAGATGGGGTTCCCAACCCCGAGAATAATGGAGGGTTAAAGCTCATTACATGCTTAAGCTGCCTCTCGGTTGCCCTCCTAGGCACCACCGGTTCCACAACCACTTGCTCCACTCTCCTCGGCTCAGCCTCTTGAAGAGGTTCCTGCTCCATCACAGGAGCGGGCTGCTGCGTTTGCCTTACAGGCTGTGCATTTATCACGACCAACACCGCTTCAGCCACCAATCGTATATTCTCAGCCGATAGAGGTGTTGCGGGAGCAACATCTGGTGCACTGCTAGCCTCAGAAACTCGGCGTTCTGACGACCCAACACCACTTCTGGTCACCTATAGTGGTACAAAACACCGTTAAGCGACCAAATAAATTGCAAACAGCAATTATAGGAACACGCGGGTTCCTCAAACACATGTATTTCATTCCTAAGTGGACATTCATGTGTTCTTTTACTGTTATAACGATGACACACACAATGTGCTCACCACCCCTTAAAAAGAATTCGCCCACGAATTCACTTTAAGCCTGACCAAAACCAGTAGTCTGATACCAAATTGTAACACCCTCTATCCGTCGCATAGCATATAGCAGTAGGTCCGGCCGGGGCCCGACGCCGTATGCCACAGATAGACCGGGTGGTTACTCATGGAAACCATCCAACCAATCATAACGTCCTACACAGAGCATTCTAGCGGAAGCAGATTAATAAGAGTTGCAAATAAGAACCCAGCATTAAAGCATGAATGCCCACTAATACCAAATAGGAATGTTACAAAATACATCAGTACAAGCCTTAAGGCCTTACAAAATGTTTCACTTGATATTACATGATTTACAAACCACGGCACGCAGGCCGGTCATACATGAATAAAACAGTAAACACTTCCAAATAGGCCTTCGAGGGCCGGCTTCGCATTTGGGCTTTAGCCCGCTATTGACCGCTTTGTCCAGCAGCACCTGCAAGCAACAAACCACCGCACGGTGGCAAAACAAGGCAACGGTCAGCAATGTTGACCAAATTATAACGATCTCGCCCCCAACTCGAGGCGGCGATGCTCCTTCCCTGCATTTCATTAGCATAAGCGAGCAATATATAACCATAATCATTTCACCACAGACGTTGGCTCGCACGGCCACACGCTCCGTGCTCTCAGGGCACATTCTCGGTGAACCGGTCGATCTCACGTCAATTAAAGCCATAGACATTCCGGACTCACCACCGCCACTTTGACGACCAAACCTATGAGCAATTCGTCTTCCTGGCCTGGGTCACGACAATTTAAGCCATTGACTGCCGAAGACCCTAATCTATGCCAACGGCAAGTGCCACGTGCCTTTAGGTCTCTTTAACCGAACGACATAGAACGGGTACGGTTCCATCTAACCCGTGCTCACATCGCAACGACAATTTAAGCCATTTGCGAGGGTCAAACTTCCACCGAGTCTCATTTCCATCACAATTCACATAACCCGGTTATGTTCAAGTTGGCTCTCAGGCCACCAAGTTGGCAGGATCTCGCATCTGCCCAGTTTTCCAGGTGCACCTTTGGGTTAATCCCCAAGGCTCCCTGCTGCAATATACCGCGTAGAAAACCCGAAAAACAACCAATAGCACGGAGTCTTCTTCGGCATTTATGCAATGCAACATCACCGATCCAGACCAACATGTCCGGGTAGGCTTCACACATCATGCCTATGTCCGTTCTCGCTTACGGACTCTATACAACGGGGACTGCACATATCTTCCCGAAGGAACGCCTCCAACTCTCCGCAAACTCGCGAGAGCGGGCTTCCTATGCAAAGAAGGAGAGCTACTCATGATCAAGAAGAGAATCGTTACACTAACATTCCTCTTTGGCGCCATTGAAAAGTAAGCGGATGAAAAGCACCGCACTAGCTTTGCCTCCATGGATCCGGAGTCGGCTCGCGATTTGGAGCTTCGAAGCTCCTCCAATGGCCGGATCTAGCTCCTTCTTCCTTCCTTGGCTCTCCTCTCTCTCTAAGTTTTTAGAAAGATAATAACTTATGAAAAGTAAGGGTTTCTAAGTCCAATCTCGGGTATATCCCTTCAGGAACAACCCCCAGCCGTTAGATCATCAATTAAAGAAATGAACGGCTTTGATTCGGGACTGAAATGCCCAATCTGGACCGAACACGGCCTGGCACACGCCCGTGTCCAGGGCCGTGTGCCTCATTTGCCGTCAAAATCGGCTCGCCTGGAACCTCACACGGGTATCGAACACGCCCGTGTTCGACCTGACATGCCCGTGTTCCGCCTGACACGGCCGTGTGGCCGGCCGTCTACCCATCATTTTTCCCCGAAAACAGCCCGAGCACTGCACGGGTTCTAGGACACGCCTGTGTCCTTGCCCGTGTCACCTCAACACGCCTGGGCTCCAAGCCGTATACACGGTCTCGACACTCGACACTTCGTCGAGCGAAGATCGTCGACCTGACGACACGGCCTTGGACACGCCCGTGTCCTAGGCCGTATGCCTTGTCTCGACATAATGTCGAGACCAAAGTGTCGACTTCCAGGGACGAGTGTCGACACGGGTTGACACGCCCTGCGACACGCCCGTGTCGTAGGCCGTGTGCCATGTCTCGACACTTCGTCGAGCGCAGAGTGTCGACTTCGCGGGCTAAGTGTCGACACGGGTCGACACGCCCTACGACACGCCCGTGTCGCAGGCCGTGTGCCAAGTCTCAACACAATGTCGAGACCAAAGTGTCGACTTCCCGGCTCAGTGTCGACACAAGCTTGATACGCACTGGGACACGCCCGTGTCCCAGGCCGTATGCCTGCAGCCAGAACTCAAAACTGGCCCAAAACGTCCCCCGTCGCTCTTTTGAGTTTCGGAGCGTTACAGAACAGGATTGGATGTCTCAAACAACATACACGTTCTCTATTGTTGAGCATATAATGAAAGGGCCTACTTATGCAGCATGTATGCAAAAACCCGGGCTTCACCCAAGGCACCCTATCGCGTATGCATCTAGCACATCATCACATCATATGGGTACTCATCATTTCCACATTGGCATAAAGCCGAAAATAAAGGGGGTTACCAACATTCCCCCAACGGCACACAAGCCGCCACACGGAACTCTTGCAAAGGCCCCACCCGCTCAAGGTCTTAGACCCGGTCTTGCCTGCAAGCTCTGACTTCTCATGTCAGGATTCCAGCAAACACACTGACCGATTCTAAGAATACTTGCTAGACCCCACCCGCTCATGGCCTCATTGCACGGGCTTGCCCCATGCTTGGCATTCTCGTCAGTCTCACAGAAGGGGACTAGTCTCGCTGGGACACTCTCCACACTTGACGTGCACATCACGGGATAGCCATCCGACCACGGAGACATAGCCATGCCTTGGCACATCACAATCCAAGACAATTCCACCCTAGACCCTCATTCGTACTGCAGCATTCCCGCGCACCAAGGAAACCATCTACCACCAAAGCGGAGCTAACCTTGTTCACTAAGGAAACCATCTACCGCCATTGAGGAGATAACCTTGTCTGGTTCTGACTACACGTACTCACTCGAGAAAAGGGGGGAAACATCACAAACATCACAAACGACATCTAGCCGCAACGGATCTCTACGAATCCTTAAAGCTCGTATGCAACATCACCGAGTCGGACTAACGGTCGCGACTACGGCTTCACCCACCATGCCTAATCCACTAATGGAGCGGATCTCTAATGCAAAAACATGTCGGAGACGGACTCAATCGCCCTGGAGGTTCCTCTTGAACCTTGGCGACTCAAACCCCTCTCATTTGAGAGTTTGGTGCCCAAAAACTAGAAAATAAAAGATGTTAAATCATGCATCCTAAAACCAATAGGAGAAGTGTCATTACCTTCTGACCCCTCTTCATCGCCATGGCAACCTAGCCGGATGAAAACCTTCGCAACGGCCTTGCCTCCACAGATCCGGACTCGGCTCGCGATTTGGAGCACTGAAGCCTCTCCAACAGCCGGATCTCTCCTTCACCTTCTTCCTTACTCTCCCCTCTCTCTAGATCTTCGAAAGAGATTGCTTGGAGAAGAATGAGGGTTTTTAACCCTATTCTCGGACTTAACTCAGCAAGAGCAACCCTGGACCATCAGATCCCAAAAGAAGGGAAAGAACGGTCACGATCCGAACTGGAAAACAAAACACCTGGGCCAAACACGGCTTGTGACATGCCTGTGTCCAAGGCTATGTTCCCCAATCAATGCTGAAACCATCGTACCCAAAATAGGACACGGGTCCTTGACACGCCTGTGTCACTTTTGACACGGCCATGTCCAACCTGAACACGCCTGGGATCCAGGCCATGTCCAACCCCTCACAAGTCCCGGCTCACAACCCGAGAAGGGCACGGCCTGAGACCCGCCCGTGTCTCAGGCCGTGTTCGACGTCTCAACGATCGTCGACGACCTCTTCGTCAAACTCGCAGGAATTCGTCGAACACGCTCGACACGGCCCTCGACACGCCCGTGTCCCAAACCATGTTCACTGCCTCGACACTTCGTCGATTGAAAAACGTTGAAACTACAGGCGCTCGACGATCCCGGTAAGACACGGCCATGGACACGCCCGTGTCCTTGGCCGTGTTCCCTGCCTGTATCGACACAACCGTATCGACACTCGAGGGAACACGCCGGCAACACGGGCTCTGACACGGGCGTGTCGGAGGGCGTTTCCCCCATTAGTCGACAACTTGAGCGAAAAATTGTCGACTTCCCGGGCTCTCGACGAACCCGGTACGACATGGCCATGGACACGCCTGTGTCTTAGGCTGTGTGACCCTCACCAAGACCCAAACTTGGCTCTCGACGCTGCTCGTCCTTCTTTCAAATTTTGGGGCGTTACAACTCTCTCCCCCATAAAAGAATTTCATCCCGAAATTACCAAAAAGCAAGAAGAGGTACACAAAATTTAAATGATACCTGAACGAAAAAACTCTGGATATTCCTCTAGCATGGTTTGTTCTCGCTCCCAAGAGAGCTCCTCACGGCTGCAGTTATCCCATCGGACTTTTACGAGTTTGACCTCTTTGTTCCGTAACTGCCGAATTTCTGAGTCCTCTATAGCAATCGGATGGACTTGCGTCCTCAAGTCTTCCTCTATCGGCACTAATGCCGATTTGATCACCACACTAGCCTCTACCAAGGCTTTCCTCAAGACGGAGACATGGAAGACATCATGCAATCCACTCAATTATGCGGACAACGCCAACCGGTATGCTGCTTCTCCCACCCGTTCAACAACTTCAAAAGGGCCCAAAAACCTTGGACTCAATTTCTTGAGTCGGCGAATCTGTGAAATGCCTTTGAACGGCTTGATCTTCAAATAGACCCAATAGCCTACCGCGAACTCAACTTCCTGTGGCGCGCATTAAAATATTTTGCTTGTCGATCTTAAGCCACCTTCATGCGCTCTTGAATGATCCGTACCAACTCACATGCATCCGTCACCACTTCTTTTCCCAATAGTTTGGTGTCTCCCGCCTCTGTCCATGACATCGGTATTCGACACCGCCTCCCATACAGAGCTTCGTATGGCGCCATCTTTATACTTGCTTGGTAATTGTTGTTATATGTGAACTCCATCATGAAGAGGTGATCCTCCCATTTCTTGCCGAAGTCAAGAACACACATCCTCAGCATATCCTCTATACTACGGTTCGTTCTTTCAGTTTTCCCGTCATTTTGAGGATTGAAAGCCGTACTGAACTTTAACTTTGTGCCCAGACTCTTCTGAACCAACCTCCAGTCCTTGGATGTGAAACGTCTGTCACGATCGCTGACTATACTTTTAGGAATCCCATGTAGTCGCACAATGTTGCAAACATACAACTCCACCAGCTTCTCCATGTTGTCCTCCTTCCGGTTTGGGATGAAGTGATCCACTTTGGTTAAGCGATCCACAATCACCCAAATCGTGTCGTTACCCTGCTGTGATCTAGGTAATGCGTGCACAAAATCCATGGAGATGTCATCAAATTTCCACTCGGGGATTGGAAGAGGCTTCAGGAACCCGCCCGGCTTCTGACACTCGGCCTTCACCAAGGCACAAGTTTGACATCGATTCACGTACAAATCTACGTCCCGCTTCAGTCCACGCCACCAAAAGGATCTCTTCATATCCAAGTACATCTTTGTACTGCCCGGATGAATGGAGTACTTTGTAAAGTGAGCCTCAAATATCAACTCCTCATGGAGCTTGCCAAACTGCGGTACACAAATCCTTCCGTCCTTCCTCAAAATCCCGTCAATCATCTCCCAGGCGCTGCTCTCGCCTTTTTGAGCTTCCACCACGAATGGCTGAAACTCCACATCCAAACGGGTCGCTTCCCGTATACGATCGGACAAGTTGTTCTGCATTTCAATCCAGTTTAATCGAGCCATGCTAGCCTCGCCTCTTGCTATGCACTCCAAGCCGAGGGACTCCCATTGTCGCACCAACCGCTCATCATGAGCGTCAATCTAATTCCCTTGCCCAGAGTATTTTCTACTCAATGCATCGGCCACCACATTGGCCTTAGCTGGCGTATACTGAATCACCACCTCATAGTCTCCAAGGAACTCGACCCGCATGCGCTGCCGCATATTCAGGTCCTTCTGATCGAGGAGATACTGAAAGTGCAGCTAGATCTGATATACTCTAGAGGGGGTGAATAGAGTATATGGTGCTTTAAAACTTTTTACAACAATTGTTGTAATCTGAGTGAGCAGGGAAGCAGTTAATAAATCTAATCACAGAACTAAACTATACATAAACTAATCACAAAACAATCACAGCAAGAAACAAAAATAAAGACAAGCAAAACCAGATGACACAAGGAAATATAGTGGTTCCCCTAAACTTGGGTACATCCACTCTTCTACCACCCTAGGTAGGAATCCACTGCAGGATGAGTTGATCAGGTGTCCTGGGCACCAATGAGCTTTTGATAAGGTGCTCAAAAACCAAATCTGATTTTTTGATCAGGTGTCTTGCCACCAATGAGCTTTTGACAAGGTGCTCAAAAACCAAACTCAAACTTTTGAAGGGAGTTTGAGAAAACCTTTACAGAGATGGGGGTGAGAGAGTGATGTAAGTCTTCTCTTTCTCAGATCAGCTGAGAAGACTATGTGGATTGATGGTGTCAAAGCTCCTCCTGAGTCCTTGAGATCTTCAGGAAAAAAGCTTTGCTGTAGGGTGATAGGCCTTCAAAAGTTGAGCTCTAACAAAAGATGATTTCAGCAGTAACTGAAATGTTAGGTGTCTGGAGTCTTGAAATATGTTGGCCTTGAACACTTGAGACAAGAGAGATCTGAGGATTTGAGAAAGTTTGATCTCCTTGAATGTGTCTTCTTTAGAATTCTTTGAGACAGAATATTTTTTGTTCTTGTTCTGAAGATTACTGATGTCTGTCTTTGTAGCTGTGTATCTCTGTAATCTGTGTGTGTCTGTGAGATTCAAAAATTCTTCTCTTTTATTCTCTGGTACAGAATGGAAAAACATTCTCTGACAAGAATAGTCGTTGGTCTGCATTAATGGCATCCTTAATTGCAAAAATGTCTTCTGGAGGAAAGTCCATAGAATTATTCCTTGAAAATCCCTTGAAACTTGGCCCAGAAATAAATGAAAACGGCTAAAAAATCTTCTGAATTAATTACAGAATAACTCCTTAACTGATTTGAATTTGAATCTAGAAACATCCTTGAAGTTATCTGAAAACGTTGAACTGAGCTCTGCTATCGTCGGACTGAGCTCAGCGATATGGATTTATACAGCAGCAGAACATCGTCGATCTGAGCTCAAAGATCGTCGAACTGAGCTCAGAGATAGAGATCCAAAGCTGAGTCAAGATCGTCGAACTGAGCTCACCGATCGTCGAATGGAGTTCGACGATCTGTAGAAGTTGAGCTAGACGATCGTCGATCGGATTTCGACGAATCGTCGTGCTGAGCTCGATGATATGACTTAGTCTCAAACTGAAAAAGTCTTGGTCTTGAGGGCAACTTCCAAACTTAGACTTCTAACCCTTAGACTCAATTCTAATTGACCTTTTGAGCTATACAGGAGGTCAAACATTGGTTTCCTAGAGACATAGTGATCCTGACCCAAATTAGTAATAGGGTGTTCCAACAATCTCCCCCTATTTGGGTTAGGATTACTGATGAGTCCGCATTTTATACTGATTTTTGGACTCATCTGGGCTAGTTTTATCGTCGTAGCACTACACTTGAGAGCCGTTATTGCTTATTTGTGCTTATGTACCTTTTTCACGATTAAGTGCATTGTATGCCCACTTCTGTGTGCTTTCTATGTTTCCAGTTTGTTGTTATTATTTAGCCCTATCTCGGGGATGTGGTGTGCACGTTTTGGTGGCTTTTCTACCCCTTCTGCTGGTACCGGGGTCGTGTGCGTGTTCCAGGATGATTATGAAACAGGAATACTGCGCACGATCAGGGGATCTACTGCGCACGACCACTGGTCGTGCACCCCCGATCGTGCGCACTACTCTACGTTTTCAACTGAATCAGCCTGGGTAAGCGCACGACCACTGGACTTACTGCGCACGACCACTGGTCGTGCGCCACTGTTCGTGCGCATTACACCCCCTTTTTCATAACCCTGTCTCGGTAATCGCACGAGCACTGGCCATAGTGCGCACGACCACTGATCGTGCGCCGCTGCTCGTGCGCGTATATGCTGATGCTTCTTGTTCAGGTTGCAGGTTTATTTGGAAAAGCCGCACGATCATCGACCTACAGTGCGCACGACCACTGGTCGTGCGCCACTGAGCGTGCGCACTGCTTCTGCTGCCTCCGTATAAAAGGCCCTGCTCCGCGTTTTAGGTCAACGCCTGCCATTTGCTGCGATCGGAGAGTGCGCGGGAATCCCCTTTTCACTTCTCCAGCTGCTCCATCACTTCCACCTTCGCCGGGAAGCCATTTCCACTTACTCCGAAGCTTTCCAACACTCCGGCGAAGCCCTCGGCCATTGATGACTTCAACTCCAAGCTTTCCTGCAGAGTTGGTGAAGTAGATAACCTAGAGAACGGACTTAAAGGCCTTCGAGGTGACAGATCGTTGGTACCGGAAGCCTCCTCGGACTGAGCCCGGAAGCGGATTGACAACTCGCTACTCCGGCCACGACCCGCGGTGGATCTTCATTCTCTTTTGGTTTACTCCTCTTCCCCTTCCTCTGTGTTATGAATGTTTTGAGCAGTGTAATGAACATTTCCATCCCAAGTTTACTTTCTGGTTAATGGAATGTTAGTTTCTTTATGCTTGTGAGTTCTGTCTGTGAATGCGCCTCACTCACCCCACATCCACTTCACTCCTGTGCCTTGTCCGATTGCAATCCGAACGCTGCAATCCATTAGTTTCCCTTCCACTCGCCCAACTGAAGTTTGGCATAGCGGCCGACAAACCCATTTCACCTTGCGAAGCGGTGCCGTCGACCCGCATAGCTTTTACTAGTTCAGTAGATCAAACATCCACAATCTCCCGAGTCCGCTATTTTCTTTTTGTTCTATTTTTAACTCTCATAACGATATTCTCATTACTGTTGTCGTTCTACGCTAATTGCATTCCTCAAGAGACCGACACTTGGGGATTTACTCCCAAAACTTTATTACTTGTGCGACCGGTGCGCTTGCCGTATTACACGCATCAAGTTTTTGGCGCCGTTACTGGGGAATGCAACTGTAGAGCGACTTCGGATGACTTCCAATATTGTTATTAGAGTTAGTATTGTTTTCTTTTGACTGTTGTTTCTTCTAGTGTGTAGTGTTTGCCACAGTGAATGCAAGGCCTAGCTACAAGAGATTTTGTCACCTACGACCCAGAGATCGAACGTACTCTCTTAGCATGAAGATGCGCCGCAGCCATCAATTTTGCCCCAATGGGAGACCAGCTGAATATTGATGCAGGCAACCGAGTTGGAGGGATACCTCATGACGACGAAAATGAAGTGAATCCTCCCCAGGTCTGCACCATGAGGGATTATACTACACCCACTGTTGGGAGTATATACCCCGGTTTCAGACCTGCTATTACCAATCCTCAGTTCGAGATTAAACCAGCTATTCTGAATATTATTCGGAACAACGCTCAGTTCTTCGGAATGGCCACTGAAGACGCCCATCTTCACCTTACAGAATTCTCCGAGATCTGCACCACGTTCCGCTATGCTGGAATCCCAGATGAAACAGTCAAGCTCCGTCTCTTCCCTTTTTCATTAAGAGACAAAGCCAAGACATGGCTTCACTCCCTTCCACCTGGAACAGCCCCCACCTGGGAGGCTTTGACTACCAAATTTCTAGCTAAGTTCCATCCAGTGGATCAGATCGTGAGCTTGAGGCGCGCAATAGCCAACTTCCGGCAAGCCGATCAAGAAAGCTTAGCCGAAGTTTGGGAGCGTTTTAATGAGCTGCTGAGGAAGTGCCCTAATCATGGATTCCAAACGTGGAATCTCGTCGAAAGCTTCTACTTTTCTATTGATCCCCACCACCGAGCCATGATCGATGCTGCCTCCGGAGGAACCATCATGAATCTTGCTCCAGATGATGCTCTGAAAGTCTTGCAAGACACCGCAACTCACAGTGCGTACTGGACCGTGGGAAGAAACATCCCACGAAGCACCAGTGGAGTGTTTGCCTTGGATATCCCCAAGCCTGCTCCTGCCGCCCCAGTGATGGCAATCTCATGTCAAGGGTGCGGAAGCACTGATCATCACAGCTTCGAATGCTCAGGAGTTGAGGTACAAGATGAATCTTTGTTTTTGAATGAATCGGTTAATTTTGTTGCCAATCAAAACAGGGGAGTGCCATACGGGAATACTTACAACCCGGGGGTGAGAAATCACCCCAACTTTTCTTGGAATCCTAATACATCTGGCCAAAGATGGCAACCGAGGCAGCATCAAAACGATGCGTATGCTTCCGGTAGCCAACCGCGGCCGCCTCAACCGAATTAATCCCAAGGGCCCCCCATCGTTAAGAAAAATTCTTTGGAAGACATGTTCGAGAAGTTTGTTGAGATTTCCCAGACCAACATGACAAATCAGGCCGCCTCGATGCGCAAATTGGAGGCACAATTTGGCCAATTGGCTCAAGTGGTTTCAGAGCGCACCCAAGGCACCTTACCGAGCAACACTGAAAAGAACCCCCATGAACAAGGAAAGCGCCTTGGGGAGGACACTTCGGGAAACCTCAACGAACTTGTTATTAATTGTAAAATCAATAACATTGACACTCCAGCATTATGTGATTCCAGGGCGTCCAGCAACATTCTCACTTTGCAAGATGCTGCAAAGATGCAGTTACAAGTTGACATTGAAAATCGGAATTCACTTATTTTAGCTAATGGCAATCTGGTTGACACGGAAGGCGGTGTGCGGGATGTTGAAATCGAGGTTAACGGCACCAGTATCACCACTGACTTTCAGGTTTTGGGACCACAGGACAATAACTCCATTCCTATATTAGGAGTCCCATTCCTAACAGCCAGTGGCGCATCCCTCGACTTTTCCAAAGGCCGTGTCATTTGGCCAAACGAAGAGTCCACCCTCGATAAAACATCCCTACATTTTTCTTCCATGCCAAATAACATTTCTCTGAGTGTCACAGATGTCAAGCTGGATTCAGGTTCCCCGGCATTGGAAGCACATCTGGAGAAGACGCCAAAGAACGGACTTCCTCCAGAAGTCGATGAGAAGCAGGAACTACTGGTCCACGAAGGGATCAATTGCACCAAAGCTACGACTGTCTTTCTACTGCCAGCCAACTCTGTTGTTGAGCATGGCGAACTAAGTTTTATTCGGGAGAAATCCCTGGACAATAATTTGTATAATTTTGTTAAACGATCTGTGACTTGGGCAGATCCGGTTGCCGTCACGGTGCCGGATAGGCCGCCACCAACCACGATACAAGCAAACCCCACAGCCTACCTTCATTGGAAGTCTCCCACGGTGGAGAAACTGAAAGAGGTCAAGCGTTTACGCGAAGATCACTACGCTGCCTTCCGGCTCGCGAACGAGTGCACTCGCAGTAATAGGACAATGCCTACCCCGAATGCAAAAAGACACTCTGCTGTTCTCTCGCATCCCACCGGAGAGACTTACCATAAATCTGCGTATAGATGATTGTGCCATCTTCTTTCTTGCTACTTGTTGAATGCTGGTTGCTCTATTTTTCATTTTGTTTCATTTTTCTACTGCCAAGAACTCTCTATTTGAATTGCTAATACAGGTATTTGGTCCACCTTAAGGACGGTAAACAAAAGGGCTTTCGGGAGACAACCCAAGTTGGACCGTGCGGTCCTATGCTGTATTTTGAGTTCTGTTTATTTCTTTATATATATATCTGTGTCCAGATTTTGTTTGGCTTGCCTCCTTTAATCGCAGGTACATGAATATTTGAGGCGCGGCAACTTGGCCGCACTTGGACATCTCATTGCCCGACTGGTATGCTCAATTTTGAGCATAGGTACTTCCTACCCTAGCTATTTCTCCTAGTTGGAATGTTTATTTTTATTCGTTGTCAACTTTATGTCTGGGGGGGGTAGTCTGCTTATGGTCACTACACCGCACCTTCTGTTGCATTCCAGTTTCTTATTTCTTATTTCTTGTTTCTTTTTGGTTGCACACACTGAATCACCCACACGAGTGCGCTCTTACCCACGCGCACAACCCGAGTTAAATTTATTGCTTTTGTGTAAACTTTAAAATAGTGGTACTGGCTTCGGATTTCAGGATTGAGTCGTTCGAAACTCATGCAGTGCTCCTAATCGAATACTCATGGTTTGTGTAGAGTTAGGATAGAACTAATTTTTCTTTATGCTCGTAGAATTATTCTTTTCTGCTCACATCAATATTGTTTGTACTGCTCAAAATCTGAATCTGGGATAATCAAACGATAGTGTAGGAATGTGTGTAGCCGCCACTAGACTCGTATTGCTCGAGTCGGGGGGAAGGATCATCTTTCTCGGTGGCTAAGAACTTGCCCTAAGCTACTCTCGAAGAATTAGTGCACGGTTAGTTAAGTGTGAGCATGACGTAGGCCTTCTTTTTGGCTAGTTTGAGCCTTGTTTAGCCCTTCCTACCTGTTAACCATTGCATGCCAAATTTGTGCCTACCCTTCCTTTGATCCAGCTCCACTCACTTTCACCAAGGCTTGAAGCTAAACCCACCTTCGCAATCAAATGCTTGAGCTGATTTGTAATTCCTGTTTTGTCGAGGTTGTGCTTAGTGGACATTGTTTTGGGGGTGCTGCTTCTATTCCCGTTTTGATTGCTTCGTTTGGGGATTGCTAGCGCAGAAAAGAAAACAACAATTTATGAAAATAAAAAGCTGATTCACGCAATTGGAAAAAAAAACAAATATTTATGTGAAAGAATTGCTTTGAGATTTCGATCCCCATCCTCTTTTTTGAATTTGGTCGGGTTAAGCCGTGTTCACACCCGGATTTCAAGCTAAGTCTGGGGGCGTGTGCCCCATTCTTTTCTAAGTGGCTGTTTTGGTTTGGGTTGTTTTCGCTCGCTTTGGTTGCATAGAGCCTTCATGTTTATCTTTGACCTCCAAGCCGTTGCCTAAGCCCCATTTACTCCTACAAGTCCTACCGATTCACGCTTGAGTCTAACCCGCGCTGTGGAGAGAGTGTGAACGTGCAAGCGTATGGTCCCCGACATTGGTGGATTCCTTTGGAGGTGATCCTGAGTCCCGAACTTTGGCAATGCTCACCTTAGTGGCCTGCCTACTTTCTTCCTGCACATGATCGCACGATTCTCTAGAATTCTAATTTTGAGAAATTACAATATTTATTTACGTCTGTCGAATAGTTTAAACAACGTTGTATAATTAAAAAGTTTTCTATTATATCTTCTATACTCATGATATATTTGATTTCTCGTCTTACTTATTTTTGAAATTGCTGAGCCAGTTAGCTATTTTCGAGTCCATGGAGTGATGATTTGCTCGGGACGTGCAAATGGTTAAGTCTGGGGGTGTGATGAGTCCGCATTTTACACTGATTTTTGGACTCATCTGGGCTAGTTTTATCGTCGTAGCACTACACTTGAGAGCCGTTATTGCTTATTTGTGCTTATGTACCTTTTTCACGATTAAGTGCACTGTATGCCCGCTTCTGTGTGCTTTCTATGTTTCCAGTTTGTTGTTATTATTTAGCCCTATCTCGGGGATGTGGTGTGCACATTCTGGTGGCTTTTCTGCCCCTTCTGCTGGTACCGGGGTCGTGTGCGTGTTCTAGGATGATTGTGAAACAGGAATACTGTGCACGATCAGGGGATCTACTGCGCACGACCACTGGTCGTGCACCCCCGATCGTGCGGACTACTCTACGTTTTCAACTGAATCAGCCTGGGTAAGCGCACGACCACTGGACTTACTGCGCACGACCACTGGTCGTACGCCACCGTTCGTGCGCATTACACCCCCTTTTTCATAACCCTGTCTCGGTAATCGCACGAGCACTGGCCATAGTGCGCACGACCACTGGTCGTGCGCCACTGCTCGTGCGCGTATATGCTGATGCTTCTTGTCCAGGTTGCAGGTTTATTTGGAAAAGCCGCACGATCATCGACCTACAGTGCGCACGACCACTGGTCGTGCGCCACTGAGCGTGCGCACTGCTTCTGCTGCCTCCGTATAAAAGGCCCTGCTCCGCATTTTAGGTCAACGCCTGCCATTTGCTGCGATCGGAGAGTGCGCGGGAATCCCCTTTTCACTTCTCCAGCTGCTCCATCACTTCCACCTTCGCCGGGAAGCCATTTCCACTTACTCCGAAGCTTTCCAACACTCCGGCGAAGCCCTCGGCCATTGATGACTTCAACTCCAAGCTTTCCTGCAGAGTTGGTGAAGTAGATAACCTAGAGAATGGACTTAACGGCCTTCGAGGTGACAGATCGTTGGTACAGGAAGCCTCCTCGGACTGAGCCCGGAAGCGGATTGACAACTCGCTACTCCGGCCACGACCCGCGGTGGATCTTCATTCTCTTTTGGTTTACTCCTCTTCCCCTTCCTCTGTGTTATGAATGTTTTGAGCAGTGTAATGAACATTTCCATCCCAAGTTTACTTTCTGGTTAATGGAATGTTAGTTTCTTTATGCTTGTGAGTTCTGTCTATGAATGCGCCTCACTCACCCCACATCCACTTCACTCCTGTGCCTTGTCCGATTGCAATCCACACAAGAACGCTGCAATCCATTAGTTTCCCTTCCACTCGCCCAACTAAAGTTCGGCATAGCGGCCGACAAACCCATTTCACCTTGCGAAGCGGTGCCGTCGACCCGCATAGCTTTTACTAGTTCAGTAGATCAAACATCCACAATCTCCCGAGTCCGCTATTTTCTTTTTGTTCTATTTTTAACTCTCATAACGATATTCTCATTACTGTTGCCGTTCTACACGAATTGCATTCCTCAAGAGACCGACATTTGGGGATTTACTCCCAAAACTTTATTACTTGTGCGACCGGTGCGCTTGCCGTATTACGCGCATCAATTACTATTTACAGAGTTTGGAAAAATTAGATAACATACAAGCAGCAAAACAGAAAAGCAACAATCTAGACATTGTAGAACCACATATATATATATATATATATATATATATATATATATATATATATATATATATATATCATCCCAGATAATAATTAGAGAGATTGTCACCTTACATTGTCATTTCTTTTCCTTGCCCTTAACAAGTTTGATTTCTCTGTTGGGGTTGAGGGCTTCCTTCTTTGATCTAGTATCATCTGCTGCACCTAAAGTGGTTTGCTGTTTGGGCTTGGGAACTACAGCTTCTGGATGCAGTTCCATGTACCTATCAGAATCAAAAAATTTGCTTGATGCATATCTTTCTAGCTCTTTCTTTCTCTGTTCAGACATTATGGAGATATTAGAGGAGTCTCTTCCTTGCTCTTTAGCTTTCTTGATTTGATCTAGTGCAGCAAGTTCCTTCATCCTTGCAGTCCAAGCAACTGGATTATTCTCAGGGTCCTCAAAAGGTACTGGTGGCTCATATCTGTTAGAAGGACTGTCCTGAGGAGGCCTGGATGACACAATTTCCTTTAATTTATAGGGAAAAGGACCAGAGGTGGTATAAGATGAAATTTGTCCTTCCTTGGAGTATGGATGTTGCCTTGAGTATCCTTTGGAGTAGACCTGGAAATCTCTTTGATTGCCTCTGTATCCTCCTCTCCTGGATTGAGAACCCCTGGATTGACTTCCCCTATGGTAGGATCTAGCATGTGGCTGATAGGGAGCTTGACTTCTAGTAGGGGGTTGAGCAGCTGAACTTCCACCTGCACCTGCATCAGGAGGAGGTGGTGGAGGAGGATGAGAGTGTTGGAATTAAGAAGAGCCCTTTTCATATTTCCTTTTCTTTTTCATTGCTTTCAGTTGATTCTTAGAGTACTGCATCCAGTGCTCAGTGATGGCAATCATGAAGAATATAGTATGGTATATCATTGTTATCTTTGACCTTGGCAGGAGGTACTCTCTTCATGGCTTTGCTCCTTGCCTTTCTTTTCCTAGCAATGGTAGCAGAAGAATCATCAGAGTCTGTTCTGTACTCATCACTTTCAGAACTCTGATCATCATACAGGGCATCAATTTTCTTCATCAAATCTTTCTTGAGCTGTAGAGAAGCAGATGAGGCAGCAGAGGGTGTAGCAGCAGAGGTTGAAGCAGTAACAGTAGAAATAGAAACAGTAACAACAACAGCAGATACTACAGGTTCTGGAGAAGTAACAACAGCAGCAACAACAGATTCACTAACAGCAATATCAGTAGTAGAAATATCAGCAGAAAATTCAGAAGGCTCAAACTCATGTGCCTCTGTCATAAGGATCTCCTTAGAAGTTGGTTCATCAACAGTAACAGAAATATCAGCAGCAGTATCAAAACTGTCAGCAGCAGGAGGGGCAGCAACATCAGAAACAACAGCAATGCTTTCAGCAGAAGAAGCAGCAGCATATACTGAGTGGACAAATGAAGTGATGATGCCGGGGTCACAGCAAGAGAATGGCACAAGGGCCTTGGACAGATCCTCTGGGGGCTGGACAGTAATTATCTCTGGCAGACATCTGAAATATAGCTGATCAAATGCTGAGAGAAAAGACCTGAGGTCTAGTGCAAAGACTGCAGCAGGAGGAATTTGATCTTGAGACACAACAGTAGGAGCAGCAGTAACAGGAGCTGAAGAAACAACAATAGCAGCAGCAGCAGACAGGCTCACTGAAACAGCAGGAGCAGCAGCAGGCAGGCTCACTTCATAGGGCATCTCCCCCTGCCTAGATTCAGACAAGACATGATCAAGGCACACTGCTCAAGGGGCTGCCTGAGGGAAGAGAGAGGAGAGCCTGGCAGAAAGGGCTGCCACTGACAGGAGTAATGGAGCCAAGGAGGTCTCCAAAAGAAGAGATAGCATGGGGGCTAGCAATTCATACAGCCTGTCAACAAGGGCTGGAATGTCTACTTGCTCAGTAGTGACTGGAGCAAAGGTAGAGGATGGAGGTGTAGCTGTTGGTGAGGGTAGTGGAGAGCTGGTGAATGGGGGAAGAGATGGTTGAGGTGTGGGTAAGGTGGATATGGAGGACAGTGGGATGGAGATAGATGGGGTGAAGGTGGGTTGGTCAATGATCTCTTGTAGAAGATCTTGATAGGATGTTGAGGATGAGGGTAGCTCAGGAGGAAAGGATGGTGAGTCATCCATGAAGGAATCATCAATGAGGGTGAAGGAGGGAATGGAGGGTGATGAAGTGGCATCTGGTTGAGGGTAGGAGAATAATGGATGGAATTGGTCTTCTGTGAGGGGAAGAGTAGGGACTGGAGATGGTGTAGATGTTGGAGAGGGGCTGGAGATGATGATGGTGGATGGAGTTTGAATGGTAGATTGTATAGGAAGAGATGGAATTGGAGGAGGAGGAGGAGGAGCAACATCAGCAGGCAGGTCATCTGCAGGGGCAGAGACCTATGGGGAAGTGACTCTGAGAGTCCTGGTGCATGAAGGAGTGCTGGAGGAGGGCCTGCTGGGCTTGATAATTTGTCTGTCCCATTTACCAAACAGGGCACAAGACAGTCTCTTGGATGCATTAATGTGGATTCCAGAAGAGACCAGCAATGCAGGGAACCTATTCTGCAGAAACACCCCTAGAATTCTTCCAAAGTTTACAAAACTTTTGTTTATCTTCTTCTTAATAAGGTCAAAGAATACCTCTCCCCAATTCAAATTCTTCATGTCTACTAGGGCTCCCATTAGGCAGAGCTGATACCTTGAGATTGTATCATGAGCAGAGTACTTAGCCAGTAGCACTTTCCCAACTACATCAGCCAGGAATCTGTATTCCACAGAAAGGTTCTTTTTCAAGAGCTTGCTAGGGTTAGCCTCAGAATGACCCATTCTGGAAAGCAAGTCAGTATACTCTTCTCCAGACAAGTCAGCAGTATCTCCACATGTTCTTAACTCAAAAACCTCTGTTAAAATTGCTGGGGTCAAGGGTACCTGAGTGCCAGAAATTGACCCAACAATGGTGGAGTTGTACTGATTGTGTGCAGTGTAGACTCATTCCTTAATCTCATCAGATGTAAGCTTAATCCTTGTGGTCATGATTGCTGCCAGATTCTGCTTTTTGAATAACTCCAAGATGTCCTGAAAAACCTGGTCGGTTGTGCTGAAGGATTCCATGTCTATGTCGAAGCCAGCATCAAACTTCATGGCGGCGAGAACAGCAACAGACACAGCCATAGTTATCTGCAACGATTCAACAAACAAAACGACCAAGTGCAGAAATGTTTGGAGGGAAAGAAAGTTCTTGCAGAGAAATCGAAAGCTCAAAGGAGAACGATGGCGAAAAAAGAATTTTATATTAGGGTTCGACGCAGAATTGGAAAGATCGTTGAACTCAGTTCGACGATCGAGGCTTCTAAAGGAATCTGAAGAGTCTTCAACATCGTCGATCTCCATTCGACGATATTGGAGAGCATCGAGCTCTATTCGACGATCGTTCAAAGAACAAAATCATCGAGCATCGTTCGACGATCGTTGACCGGAAGAGATAGTTCATACTATCTGAGAAACGCTGAACTCAGGTCGACGATTTCGGAAATCGTCGATCTCCGTTCGACGATCTGGGGGAAAATCGTCGAGCGCAGTTCAGAGATCAGAAAAACTCTAGACACTAAGAAAAATCAAGATGTTTGCCTAGTCTTGGTCAATTTTTAAGCTTTTAAGATCTTGGATATTATTTAAGACTTCCTCCATCTAACATTCCTAACTGATTTAGGAAGAAGGTGTGTTTCTTTTCATCCAATGGCTTGGTGAAAATATCTCCCCTTTGTAAATTAGTTGGGATATATTGTAGTTCAATTTTATTTTTTTCAACATTATCCCTTAAGAAATGATGCCTAATCTCTATGTGTTTTGTCCTACTATGGAGGACTGGATTTTGAGCTATAGAAATAGCACTGGTGTTATCACAAAAGATTTTAGACTTCTCTAAGTTGTAGCCATAGTCTAGGAGTTGGTTTTGAATCCACAAGATTTGTGAACAACAACTGTCTGCAGCCATATATTCAGCTTCAGCAGTTGAAGTTGACACAGAAGTTTTTTTCTTACAAAACCAAGAGACAAGTCTGTCACCAAGGAACTGATAAGTTCCACTGGTGCTTTTCCTGTCAATTCTGCATCCAGCATAGTCAGCATCAGAAAATCCAGTTAAATCAAATGCTGAATCTTTTGGATACCAGAGACCTAGATTTGGACAACTTTTAACATACCTGAGAATCCTCTTTACCAGTGTTAGGTGTGACTCTCTAGGGCTTACTTGGAACCTAGCGCATATACATGTAGAAAATATTATATCTGGTCTAATAGCTGTAAGGTACAGTAAAGAGCCAATCATTGCTCTATATATTGTCTGATCAACAGGTTTCTCATGCTCATCGGCATCCAATACAACATTAGTAGGCATGGGTGTTTTCATACAAGATGCTTCAGACATGCCAAATTTCTTAACCAATTCATTTGCATATTTGGTTTGAGAAATAAAGATGCCTTCAGCATGTTGCTTGACTTGCAATCCTAGGAAGAAGGATAGCTCACCCATGCTACTCATTTCAAATTTAGAATGCATTAGGTTGGAAAACCTTCTGCACAATTTGGAGTCAGTAGAGCCAAAAATAATATCGTCTACATAAATCTGCACTAATAGGGTGTGGGACTTATGAGTTCTAATGAAAAGAGTTTGGTCTACTCTACCCCTTATAAATCCATTTTCCAAGAGAAAGCATGCTAGGGTCTCATACCATGCTCTAGGAGCTTGCTTGAGACCATATAATGCTTTGTTCAACCTAAAAACATAATCAGGATAAGTTGGAGAGATAAAACCTGGAGGTTGTCTGACATATACTTCCTCTTTGATGTCTGCATTTAGAAATGCACTTTTGACATCCATCTGATATACCTTGAAGCTTTTATGTGCTGCATAAGCTAAAAATATTCTGATGGCTTCCAATCTTGCAATAGGTGCAAAAGTCTGGTCATAGTCTATTCCTTCTTCTTGAGAATATCCCTGAGCAACTAGCCTTGCCCTGTTCCTTACAATTACTCCTTGATCATCCAGTTTGTTTCTGAATACCCACTTTGTTCCAACAATGGAGTGATCCTTAGGCTTTGGCACTAGTACCCATACTTTGTTCCTCTCAAATTGATGCAACTCTTCTTGCATTGCAATGATCTAGTGTGGATCTTGCTCTGCATCTTGAATGGACTGAGGTTCAATTTGAGATAGGAAGCAGGTGTGCAACAAGTTTTGGTTGACCTGATTTCTGGTTTGCACACCAGCTGAGATGTCTCCAATTATTTGGGAAATTGGATGGTCTCTTGATGTTACTAAATCAACAGGGAGTGTTGATTGTTCACCAACCTGTGTTATTGTCTCCTCTTGTGGTACAACAACTGGCTCTTCAAGTTGTTCTTCAATATGTTGAACACTTTCTTCATCTTCACTGCTTTCATCCTTTTGAGTAAGCTATAACTTGTTCAAGTCTTCAACTAGAGAATGTTCCTGCAAAGGTTCTATGGTAGAAGGGATCTTCTCCTTGAAAGACATGTTAGATTCATCAAATGATATATGAACAGATTCCTCAATTTTTAGAGATGATTTATTATAAACCCTATAAGCCTTGCTGATCATGGAGTATCCCAGAAACACTCCTTCATCAGCTTTAGCTTGAAATTTTGCTAAGTATTTCTTGTCATTATTATGTATGTAGCAAATACAACCAAAGACTCTAAAATAATCAACTTTAGGTTTCTTCCCTTTGAGTAATTCATAGGGAGTCTTTCCCTTTAGTTTATGTATCAAACTTCTATTCAGCACATAGTTGGAGGTGTTCACTGCCTCTGCCCAAAAGGATAGAGGTAGATGAGCATCTGACAACAATGTAGTGGCAGATTCAATAAGGGTTCTATTTTTTCCTTTCAGCTACCCCATTTTGTTGAGGAGTTATAGGAGCTGAGAAAGTATGTCTGATCCCTTCACTCTGACAGAACTCTTGCATAAGAAGAAAATCAAACTCTGTCCCATGATCACTTCTGATCAGGGCAATGTGAGTATTGAACTCAATCTGTATACATTTGAGAAACGCTGTCAGACACTTAAAGTTATCAGACTTCTTCCTTAGAAAGAACACCCAAGTGAATCTAGAGAAGTCATCTACAACTACTAAAGTGTAGGATTTCCCTCCTAGGCTTTGTACTGTGATGGGTCCAAAAAGATCCATGTGTAACAGATACAATATCCTAGGTGAATCACTCTTATTAAGTGACTTAAAGCTATTTTTAGTTTGCTTGCCTAATTGACAAGCCCTGCAGAGTCCTTCCTTCTTGTAGGGGCCAGAAGGTAGTCCTCTAACAAGGTTGTCCTTGAATAGCCTAGCAATAGTTCTAAGGTTTAGGTGTCCTAGTCTCTTATGTCATAAAATATTTGGTCTACAGACAGAGTTAAACAAGCAAATATCTACATCAGTTGAAAGAAAATCTACTAGATAGATGTTACCTTTCCTTTTACCTGTCAACACAGTTGTGTTGTCCTCTGACTTGATTTTACATAATGCTTTGCTGAAGGTCACCTGGTAGCCTTCGTCACACAGCTGACTGATGCTTATTAAGTTGTGCTTCAGTCCTTCCACATAAGCTACCTTCTCGAAAGTTACTGATCCAATCTGGACTGCACCATATCCTTTAGTCTGTCCAAAGTTTGAATCACCAAAGATAACTTTGGGTCCAAGCTTGGCTCTAAAGGATGTGAGGTTGTCCTTATTCCCTGTCATGTGCTTAGAGCACCCACTATCCAAGTACCATTGCTGGTTAGATGTTGGATAGGTCTTCACCTGCACATAAGATAATTCATTTGTTTTTGACCCAGTTTATCTTGGGCCTAGGTTGATAACCTTTAAATTCTGAAATAAAGGACATCCCAGGTTGACTCTTATATCCTTCGGGATGATATCTCCTTGGAGGTATAATCCATTCAGTATAAGGGTTAAAGATTTGGGATGAAGGACCCTTAGGATTGAATTTTGATTTGCCCTTGAAAAAATTTCCAGAGCTCTGACCTCTGTTCGACGATCTTGGAGCTGCGTTCGACGATCTTGGGTCAGATCGTCGAGCTCCATTCGACAGTCGACTATAGCAGAGTTCAAGGACTTGAGATCGTCGTCATGAGTTCGACGATTTTGCCTGAGATCGTCGATCTACGTTCGGCGATCGTCGATCCCCGTTTGGCGATCGTCGATCTCCGTTCGACGATATCTGCTGGGACTTGGTTTTCTGGGGCAGATCAGAATTTTTCCTAGCTACCTCTACAACTCCCTTTCCTTTGTCAGAAATGAATTTGATTGGAGTTGTTAGAACTATTGGTTGGCTGGATGAAGCACCCAAGCCCAGTGTACTATTGAATTTGGAGTTCACTGTTCTTGTGATGTCCATCAGCTTGATGCTTCTCCCATTAAGGGATTCTTCAAGCTTCTTGGCCTCAGAGAGCTCACCTTTCAGTGAAGCTATCTGATCCCTACAGCACTCCAACTCCTGAGAGAGTTTGAGGTTTTCTGACTTTAAAGTATTATGTTCAGATAAATGATTTCTGAGAGAGATAATTTTTTCTCAGATTTTAGCAGATCTAAACACAATGCTTTAAATTCAGATTTAAAGTCCTCTGAATTAAAATCAAAAGAACCAATTACCTGATCTTCTTCAGGTTGAGTCTCTGAGTCTGACTCTGACTCCTCTTCTTCTGAATTATGTTGTGAGGCATTGATTGTCATCATGCAGAACTCTTTTTCTTCTGCATCATAATCATCATCACTGGAGCTGGATGAGGCTTCTGACTCCTCTTCAGTCTCACTCCAGGATTCAGCAACAAACCCCTTTCTTGTATGTTTGTTTTTGCTTGATGAGGGTTTGCCATTGCCATTCCTCTTGGAGTCTTTCTCCTTTATTCTTTCTTTCTTGTCCCTTCTGTCCTTGTTTTTGTTTTCTGGACAGTCAGGAACTATGTGCCCTAGTTTCCTGCAACCAAAGCAAACAATCTCTTTATTATTAATTGACTTATCGTACCTTGGCTTATCATGCTCCTTGTATGACCTCCTTCTAAAGTCTTTTCTGGCCATCTTGTAAAATCTTTTGGCCAACAGACTGAGCAGTTCATCATTGCCTGTGACTTTGTCTTCAGGCTGATCTTCAGTTGCCTTGAAGGCTATGGTCTTCTCTTTTCATGTGGCTGGTGAGGCAGCCTTCTGTTCTTCTTCTCTATTCTTGATGAGTAGCTCATAAGATTTGAGCTTACCCAATAGAGCTTCAGTGGTGATCTTCTTCAAACTTCTGGCATCCTTAATTGACCAGATTCTTGAATCCCAAGTGCTAGGGAAGCACATTAGAATTTTGTCATTGAGTTCAGTTAGTGAGATCTATTTATCCAATGTCCTGAGTTCACTGACAATTAGACTGAGCCTGTTGTACATATCTCCCACTGACTCAGTTTCTCCCTTCTTGAAATTCTCATATTGAGATATGAGGTGGGATCTCCTGTCCTTTCTCTCATCAGCTGAGCCTGAGACTATTTCAGAAAGTTTGTCCCAAATTTCCTTAGCTGAATTGCATTCAGCCACCTTTTGAAATATGCCATCAGACATCGTCTGGGCTAAGATGTTCATAGCCTTGGCATCAACCACCTTCCATCTCTTGATGTCAGCATCTGTTCCTGATGGAGGTGGAACAGCATTTGTACTTGAGTTCTCTGGAGGTCTTGGACACACTGTCAAAACAGAGTTAAAAATATCCTCATCAATAGAATTCATGTATAGTCTGATCCTTGCTTTCCAAAGTGCAAACTTGGATAGATTGCACACTGTAGGTCTGGTACTAGCATAATCTTTGTTTTGGGCCATGATTTGTGAAAACAAAATCTAATAATAAACTCACAAGAAAACAGATCTAACTAGGGATCTTTGGGTTCAGGTGTTAGCCTGTGCAACCACCAAGGTGTGGTATGTTTAACCAACCTGCCTCTAATACTAATTGAAAGTGCAGCTAGATCTGATATACTCTAGAGGGGGGTGAATAGAGTATATGGTGTTTTAAAACTTTTTACAACAATTGTTGTAATCTGAGTGAGCAGGGAAGCAGTTAATAAATCTAATCACAGAACTAAACTATACATAAGCTAATCACAAAACAATCACAGCCAGAAATAAAAATAAAGACAAGCAAAACCAGATGACACAAGGAAATATAGTGGTTTCCCTAAACTTGGGTACATCCACTCTTCTACCACCCTAGGTAGGAATCCACTGCAGGATGAGCTGATCAGGTGTCCTGGGCACCAATGAGCTTTTGATAAGGTGCTCAAAAACCAAATCAGATTTTTTGATCAGGTGTCTTGCCACCAATGAGCTTTTGACAAGGTGCTCAAAAACCAAACTCAAACTTTTGAAGGGAGTTTGAGAAACCCTTTACAGAGATGGGGGTGAGAGAGTGATGGAAGTCTTCTCTTTCTCAGATCAGCTGAGAAGACTATGTGGATTGATGGTGTCAAAGCTCCCCCTGAGTCCTTGAGATCTTCAGGAAAAGAAGCTTTGTTGTAGGGTGATAGGCCTTCAAAAGTTGAGCTCCAGCAAAAGATGATTTCAGCAGCAACTGAAATGTTAGGTGTCTGTAGTCTTGAAATATGTTGGCCTTGAACACTTGAGACAAGAGAGATCTGAGGATTTGAGAAAGTTTGATCTCCTTGAATGTGTCTTCTTCAGAATTCTTTGAGATAGAATATTTTTTGTTCTTGTTCTGAAGATTACTGATGTCTGTCTTTGTATCTGTGTATCTCTGTAATCTGTGTGTGTCTGTGAGATTCAAAAATTCTTCTCTTTTATTCTCTGGTACAGAATGGAAAAACATTCTCTGTCAAGAATAGTCGTTGGTCTGCATTAATGGCATCCTTAATTGCAAAAATGTCTTCTGGAGGAAAGTCCATAGAATTATTCCTTGAAAATCCCTTGAAACTTGGTCCAGAAATAAATGAAAACTGCTAGAAAATCTTCTGAATTAATTGCAGAATAACTCCTTAACTGATTTGAATTTGAATCTAGAAACATCCTTGAAGTTATCTGAAAACGTCGAACTGAGCTCTGCTATCGTCGGACTGAGCTCAGCGATATGGATTTATACAGCAGCAGAACATCGTCGATCTGAGCTCAAAGATCGTCGAACTGAGCTCAGAGATAGAGATCCAAAGCTGAGTCAAGATCGTCGAACTGAGCTCACCGATCGTCGAATGGAGTTCGACGATATGATGAAGTTGAGCTCAGCGATCGTCGAATGGAGTTCGACGATCTATCGAAGTTGAGCTAGACGATCGTCGATCGGAGTTCGACGAATCATCGTGCTGAGCTCGACGATATGACTTAGTCTCAAACTGAAAAAGTCTTGGTCTTGAGGGCAGCTTCCAAACTTAGACTTCTAACCCTTAGACTCAATTCTAATTGACCTTTTGAGCTATACAGGAGGTCAAACATTGGTTTCCTAGAGACATAGTGATCCTGACCCAAATTAGTAATAGGGTGTTCCAACAGATACTTCAGGCTTTTATGATCCGTGAAGATCTCTACCTTCGCACCATAAACATAGTGCCGCCACAATTTCAATGCGAAAATTACCGTCGCCAACTCTAAGTCATAAACGGGGTAATTCCTCTCGTGAGGCTTCAGCTGTCTAGACCCAAAGGCTATTACACTGCCATGTTGCACCAACGCGCAACCCAAACCGCATCACGATGCATCACTGAAGATCTGAAAGGCTTCGGTCCCTTTCGGTAGACTTAGGATTGGAGCCGTCATTAGTCTTTCCTTCAGCGTCTCAAATGTCTGACTGTACTCTTGAGTCCACACAAACTTCTGGTCTTTACGAGTGAGTGAGGTGAGGGGTAGAGCTATCCGCGAAAAGTTTTCCACGAATCTCCTATAGTACCCGGCTAGTCCAAGAAAACTTCGGACCTTCGCCACGGTTCTCAAAATCGGCCAATCTCTGATGGCTTCCACCTTTGTTGGATCTACCGCCACCCCATCCCCACTAATCACGTGGCCCAAAAATGTCACCTTCTCTAACCAGAACTCACACTTCGAGAACTTTGCATACAACTAATTCTCCCTCAACACTTGCAAGACCATTCTCAAGTGAGTCTCATGCTCCACTTTCGATTTGGAATACACCAAGATGTCATCAATAAAGACAACTACAAAAGAGTCCAAGTATTTTCGAAATACTCGATTCATCAAATCCATGAATACAGATGGTGCGTTCGTCAGCCCGAACGGCATCACCGAGAACTCGAAGTGTCCATACCTCGTACCAAATGCTGTCTTGGGTATGTCCTTGTCCCGAATCCGCAACTGATAGTATCCTGACTTCAAGTCCAACTTTGAATACACTACCGACCCCACCAACTGGTCGAATAGGTCATCTATCCGAGGAATCAGATATTTATTCTTGACGGTCAATTTATTCAGCTCTCAGTAGTCTATGCACAGCCGCATACTACCGTCTTTCTTCTTTACAAACAACACCGGTGCGCTCCACGGTGAAGAACTGGGTCTGATATACCCTTACTCCAACAGTTCCTGCAACTGTACCTTGAGTTCAGCCAACTCCTTTGGTGTCATCCTAAACGGAGGATGCGGCACCGGTCTAGCCTCCGGTACTAACTCAATTGAGAAATCGATCTCCCATCGAGTAGGCGCTACAGGAAGTTCATCCGGGAATACATCCTCGAACTCTGTCACCACTGGCACTTCCCCAAGTGATAACCTGGAAAGGCGGACCTCCAATAACACTATAAGAGCTACTCCACCCTGGCTAACTGCCCGCACCAACTGCAAGGCCGAAATCAGAGAACAAGCCACTCCATTAAGGCCCTCAAATTTGACATCCGCCTGCCCTTTGTTTCTTAGGGTCACCACCTTGGACAGCAGGAAGCGATCCACCAACCCGACGTGGTGACAGGTATGAGGAAGTTTAAGTTTAACCTTGCGCTCATACGTTTAGACCATTATTGTTGATGTCTATGTTATAGGCTTTGTGTTGGTTTCGGGTTACCCTGCTAGAGTACTGTTTGATACGGGAGCATCGCACTTCTTTCTTGCGGAAAGCTTCATCCGGAGGATTGGAGTTGAGTCATTTTCAGCGAACGCGGAGCTGAGGGCCCCAACAAAAGTGAGTCCGGTCGGGGCCCCATAACATACAGACGCCACAGCTTCAACATTATAAGATGATATAACTACCCGATCTCAAAACTCATAACCACAGCACAGCGGAAAAAGCAACCAGACTAGAAGTTATCCACAACATATAGGAGTATCGAAGCGGCCTTAAGGCCTCACAACAAAAGTGAATCCAAAACTCAAATAATAACACCAGTCATAAATGTGCATAAGCACTCCTAGACTACCTTGGCATGCAAGCCGGAAAACAAGAGCATCAAACATACAATGTCATAAAAGTAGAGCTACAGCAAAACGGTAACACTTCATGAGGCTTAGGCCCTTTTGGCCGGAGAGCTAGCTCCTGCTTGCGATCCTTGCCCTGTAAAAATTTGATTGTAATGTGGGTCAGCAAAGGCTGACCTCAAACTGTGTAACAAACAGATCTCCTCCCGGCCGCCCCTAACGGACCCTGGGGAACCCCTCCAACCTGCAAGTCAGCACTTCGTATGCAATATATATATAAACAAGTAATGCACTAAGAACAGGTTTGGATGTCTCAAACAACATACACGTTCTTTATTATTGAGCATATAATGAAAGGGCCTACTTATGCAGCATGTATGCAAAAACCCGGGCTTCACCCAAGGCACCCTATCGCGTATGCATTTAGCACATCATCACATTATATGGGTACTCATCATTTCTCCATTGGCATAAAGCCGCAAACAAAGGGGGTTACCAACATTCCCCCAACGGCACACAAGCCGCCACACGGAACTCTTGCAAAGGCCCCACCCGCTCAAGGTCTTAGACCCGGGCTTGCCTGCAAGCTCTGACTTCTCATGTCAGGATTCCAGTAAACACACTGACCGATTCTAAGAAGCCTTGCTGGACCCCACCCTCTCATGGCTTCATTGCCCGGGCTTACCCCATGCTTGGCATTCTCGTCAGTCTCACAGAAGGGGACTAGTGTCGCCGGGACACTCTCCACACATGACGTGCACGTCACGAGATAGCCAACCGACCACGGAGACACAGCCACGCCTTGGCACATCACAATCCAAGACAATTCCACACTAGACCCTCATTCGTACTGCAGCGTTCCCGCGCACCAAGGAAACCATCTACCGCCAAAGCGGAGCTAACCTTGTTCACCAAGGAAACCATCTACCGCCATTGAGGAGCTAACCTTGTCCAGTTTCGACTACACGTACTCACTCGAGAAAAAGGGGGAAAGCATCACAATCATCACAAACGACATCTTGCCGCAACGGATCTCTACGAATCCTTAAAGCTCGTATGCAACATCACCGAGTCGGACTAACGATCGCGACTACGGCTCAAGCTGAAGACTAACGATCACGCGGTAGTTGATCTGGTAGAGCTGAGGAGAGCTACGGAGAAGTAGCTTAAGCATATAATGGGCTTTAATCCTCAGAAGTTCGATGGGGTTGGAACGCCAGCTCGAGCTGAAGACTGGCTCTCTTCGATAAAGAGGGTCTTGACAGCCACAATAACTGAGGAGTGGCAGAAGACCACCATAGTGACTTTTCTTTTGGTGGGTGAAGCGAGGTTGTGGTGGGATGAGTTGGAGTTTCATCTCTAAGTGGGTAGACAGCTTGATGATGTGCATATGGAGGAATTTTTGAGGTTGTTCCTAGCCAGATTTGTACCCTCTGCTCAGAAGTTGGAGATGGAGAATCAGTATCTTGGGTTGACTCAGGGATCCAGAAGCGTGGACGAGTATCTGCATGAGTTCACACAGTTGGGTCATTATGCGGGTGCTACATTTATGGAAGAAGAACGGAAGACCAACCAGTTTTATGAGGGTCTACGCGGCGACCTATAGTTACTACTTGCTGGGCCTAAGGCGCAAGGCTTCCTAGCCTTGGTTAATTCGGCCCGTTCGTTGGAAAAGGTCGTTAAGAAAGTTCAAGAGAAAAAGGACCCAGGAGAAAAGAATTCCGAGTTCAAGGTGCCCAATGCCAAGTCAAGTTTCCGCAGGTGGAACAAGAAGCGGAGGACTTCGAACTCAGCCCCTTTGGCTGATGCGTCGGGGGAAACTACAAGTCAAGTCCCAGGAGCTTGTTATAACTACGGGAAGATGGGGCATTTTGCTCGTGAGCGTTGGAGCGGACGTTCAAAGTCCGAGAGGAAGTCTGGAGCGACTTATGAGGAGAAAGGGAAGGCGGTGGAGTCAACCGCGTCCCATCATGCTCCAGCCCAGCCTAGAGTCTACAACCTTGGTCTGCAAGAGGCCATAAAGCAGGAGGACGTGGTGACAGGTATGAGTTAAATTGCAGTGGTTTAACTTTTATAGTTGTTACCTTCGTATTTGTTAGCTTACTATTGTTGATGCTAGGATTTGTGTTGATCTTTGAGTTTCCGGTGAGAGCCCTGTTTGATACGGGAGCATCGCATTCCTTCTTGTCCGAAAAATTCATATCGCGCATCGGGGTTCCGTCATCGATGGCAAAAGACAAGTTGGATGTGTTGTTTCCCAATGGGTGCTCAATTCATGCGGATAGGGTCGGCGTAGTGAAGATTCGGATTGGATACCATGAGTTTGTTTTGCGAGCATTGGTTCTACAGTTAGTGGAGTTAGACGTAATATTCGGTATGGATTGGCTCTCGGAGCAGGGTGCATGTATTGATTGCAACCGTAAGGAAGTTAAGTTGGGTCAAAACACTGATCGGGAGATGACTTTCGCAGGCATGAAGGGTTCGGGTAAGATCTTGATGTCGGCCCTTCAGGTGATCAAGGCAGCTCGGTCTGGGGCAGAGCTGTTTGTCACGTTAGTGCAGACTTCGGCGCCTAAGCCAAGTCTCAATAGTATACCAGTTGTGTCCGCGTATCCCGATGTGTTCCCAGATGATCTCCCAGGAGCCCCTCCTCAGCAGGAGATTGATTTTACCATTGAGCTGGTACCGGGTGCCAAACCGGTGGCACGCTCTCCATATTGGATAGCGCCAAGAGAGATGGCAGAGTTAAAGGTGCAACTGCAAGAGTTGCTAGAGCAAGGTTATGTGCGTCCAAGTTCGTCGCCTTGGAGCTCACCAGTTCTCTTTGTTAAGAAGAAATATGGGAGCTTGCGGCTTTGTATCGACTACCGGGAATTAAACAAGCTTACGAAAAAGAATAAGTATCTGATTCCGAGGATTGACGATCTATTTGATCAGTTGGTTGGGTCAATAGTATATTCGAAGTTAGATCTGAAGTCCGGCTACTATCAATTGAGGATAAGGGAGAGCGACATCCCAAAGACAGCATTTAGTACGCGGTTTGGGCATTATGAGTTCACGGTCATGTCGTTTGGTTTGACTAATGCGTCGTCCGTGTTTATGGATCTGATGAACATGATGTTCAGAGAGTACCTGGATCGTTTCGTGATAGTATATATCGATGATATCCCGGTGTACTCGCAGTGCGAAGAGGATCACTACAATCATCTACACATGGTGTTGGAGATGTTGAGGAGGAATCAGTTGTATGCTAAGTTCTCCAAGTGTGAATTCTGGTTATCCTCGATAGCGTTCCTTGGTCATATTGTTAGTGGAGAGGGGATAGTTGTGGATCCGGCGAAGATAGTGGCAATACGGGAGTGGCCTACTTTGACTACGGTGGCGGAAGTTCGGAGCTTTCTGGGGCTTGCTGGCTACTATAGCCGCTTCGTAGAGAACTTTTCACGGATAGCACTTCCACTCACGACGTTGACAAGGAAGGACCAGAAGTTTGTGTGGTCTCCGGAGTGCAAACAGGCTTTTGAAGAGTTGAAAAGGCGGTTGACCACAGCGCCTATTTTATGTTTGCCAAGTGGAACCGAAGGGTTCGAGATCTATAGTGATGCTTCGGGTAATGGTTTGGGATGTGTTTTGTTACAGTAAGGGAGAGTGATAGCCTATGGTTCACGACAGTTGAAGGTTCACGAGAGAAATTATCCGGTCCACGGCCTAGAGTTAGCGGCCGTGATATTTGCTATAAAGCTTTGGAGGCACTACCTATACGGTATGAAGGTCGATATTTACACCGATTATAAGAGCTTGAAGTACCTGTTGGACCAAAAGGATCTGAACATGAGGCAGCGGAGGTGGATGGAGTTCTTAGGGGACTACACCTTCAAGATACATTATGTGCCTTGAAAGGGAAATGCAGTGGCGGATGCGTTGAGTCGCAGGACTCCGACACATGCCAACTAGTTATCGGTGCATGATGAGAGATTGGTCCATGAGTTGGAGGCTTTGGAGATAGCTTGCGTCGACAAGCAGTCTAGTGCTGAGACGAAACTGTTTTGGACAGAGGTGCAGTGTGACCTAGCGGATAGAGTTCGGCGGGCTTTGCTTCAGGATAACAGCATGAAGCAGATCTTGGATGAATCTTTGGATGGGTCAAATTCCCAGTTTGTTGTTGAAGATGGTTTGCTAAGGAAGGACGGTCGCCTATACGTCCCTAATGCGGATAATCTTCGGGAGGAGTTGATGTATGAGGCTCATCATACCAAGTACTCAATCCACCCGGGAAGCACGAAGATGTATAGAGACATGAAGAAATTATTCTGGTGGCCAGGATTGAAGAAGGATGTAGCACTTTATGTGGTCAAGTACCGTACATGTGCATTAGTGAAGGCGGAATGCCAGAAACCTGGAGGTTTCTTGAAGTCCCTACCTATCCCAAAATGGAAATTCGATGACATATCTATGGATTTTGTGCATGGTTTGCCGAAGTCACAGAAGGGAAATGACGCCATTTGGGTGGTCGTAGATAGGTTGACAAAGATGTCACACTTTATTCCAAACAGGAAGGAAGATCCGGTGGAAACGTTAGCCAAACTCTACGTGGAGAATATTGTACGATTGCATGGTGTGCCCCGCAGTATTGTTAGTGACCGAGATGGACGCTTTACGTCGAAGGATTAGAGGTTGGTCCATAGTATGTTGGGAGCTAAGCTGAGTTTCAGCACAGGCTTTCACCCACAGATGGATGGTCAGACTGAGAGGGTCAACATGACTATGGAGGACATGCTTCGCATGTGCGTCCTAGATTTCGAAAAGCATTGGGAGGATCACATGTACATGGTGGAGTTTGCCTACAACAATAGCTTTCAGGCAAGTAGTGGAATGGCGCCTTTCGAGGCCTTGTATGGGAGGAAGTGTCGTACGTTGTTGTCTTGGTTGGAGGCAGTCGAATCGAAGTTGTACAAACGTCAAGCGGTGGAAGACGCCACTTCAATGATACGGAGAATTCAAGAAAGGTTGAAGGTCGCTCAGGACATGCAGGCAAAGTATTACAATGCCAAGCATAAGAACGTGGAGTTCAATGTTGGCAATATGGTGTATCTAAAAATCAAGTTGTTCAAGGGTGTATCGCGGGTTCGACGCTTGAAGAAGTTGAGTCTGAGATACCTTGGACCATTTGAAATCCTAGAGCATGTTGGCGAGGTGGTGTATAGATTGAAGCTGTCGGTGGAATTGAGTGGGCTGCATGACGTGTTCCACGTATCGGTGTTGCGTAAGGCAGTGCAAGAGCCTTCGCAGATCATTGCGGATAATCAAGTACCAGTTGATTATGAGTTGACTACAAGGGTCAAGCCAGTACGTATTGAAGATGTTGCAGTCAAGCGACTCCGCAACAAGGATATCCATATGGTTAAAGTCCGATGGGATAATTGCGGACGTGGGGAGCTTTCTTGGGAGCGAGAGCAAGCTATGTTGGAGGAATACCCCGAGTTATTCCACTAAGGTATTATTTAGATTTGTGTACCTTTACTTAATTTCGGGACGAAATTCCTTAAGTGGGGGAGATTTGTAATGCCCCGAAAATTGTATTTGAGTCGGTCGCGAAAAAGGGGATTTTGGTGCCTGTATAGGGGTACACGGCCTAGGACACGGTCGTGTCCAAGGCCGTGTCTGGCTGGTGTTTTTGGCCGTTTTTCATCCTGAGAATGACACGACTAGAAACACGGCTAAGTGACACGGGCGTGTCATTTGACACGGGTGTGTGCCTACACGTGTCCCTACCGTGTTCTTTTGGGTCGTGTATATTGTCATGGCGGTTATGTGTGACACGCCCCCGAACACGGGCGTGTCGAGGAACCCGACACAGGCGTGTCAGGTAAGACACGGACGTGTCTCTGCCCATGTGTCTTTCCTCCGTTCGACGATCGTGCCTGGAGCGGGGCACACGGCCTGGGACACGGCCGTGTGCCAAGCCGTGTTCGACCCAGGTCTGGAGATTTTTGAACGGATCTGAGCCGTTCATTTTCTTTAATTAAGATCCAACGGCCCAGATGGTTTCCTGCTCTGTTAAGGCCGGGAATAGGGGAGTTAATCCTTCATTTCTCTCCAACCATTCTCTCTCTCAAGGAGTTGGAAAGAGGAGGAAGAAGGAAGGGATTCCAGCCACCGGCGTAGCATCGGAGCACCGTTTCGAAATCTGAGAGCGGATCTGTGGAGGAAAGTTCATTGCGAAGATTTCCATCCGTGTAGTTTTTTCATGGCGCCAAAGCGAACTACAAGGGTAACAATTCTCTACTTGAGCATGTGACGCTCTTTCTTTCTGCATAGAGAATCTCGCTCCCGCGAGTGTGTGGTGAGTGTGTGGTGTTCCTTGGGGTTGATGTGAATAGTCCCCCTTGTGTTGCATATAGAGTCCGGAATCGTAAGTACGGGCATAGGCATTGTGTGTGAAGCCTACCTGGACGTGTATTGTCTGGATCGGTGATGTTGCATTTGATATGTTTTGCCGGAGAAGACTCCGTGCTTTGGGTTTTTCGGGTTTCTACGCGGTAGATTGCAACAGGGATCTTTGGAGGTTAGCTTCAAGGCGCACCCGGAAAACTGAGCGGAAACGTGTTCTGCTAACTTGGCGGTCTGGGAACTGGCCTTGATCATAACTGGGTTATGAGATTGTTTGGAAAATTTTGGGATCCGAGAGAAGCTTGGTCCGCGCGTAGGACTTAAATTGTATATGCGGCGTGAGCAACGGGCAAGTGGAATTGGACCTATGCTATGTGGTTCGGTGCGAGAGACCCGAAGATGGGGACTGGCCGTTGGCATAGTCGGGAGCCTTAGACGGTTGTCAGAAAGGCTAAATGCTCACATGTTGTTTCCATCCTGGGGTGGTGGTGAAAACGCTGAAATGTTAGGATTCACTGTTAATGTGCCCTGAGTGCACGGGGTGTTTGGCCGTGCGAGCCTACACCTGTGGCGTAGTATAGTTGCGCTTTATTATTTTTTTGGGCTAATGATATGCAAGGAAAGAGCACCGCCGTCCCGAGTTAGGGGCGGGGTCGTTATAATTTGATCGGCTTTTGGCTGACCGTTACTTTGTTTGCCACCGTGCGGTGGAATGTGCTTGCAGGTGCTGCGGAACCGAGTACCAAATAGCGGGTTGGAGCCCATGTTGCTGTGCTGTCCCTAGAAGGCCAAAGTGAATAGTCGTTTTTACTTTTATCATGTGTGGCCGGCTTGCGAGCCGATGTATGTAAGACATGTTTTTATTAAGTGAATATTTGTGAGGCCATAAGGCCATGTACCCTTTTAGTGTATTTGATTCTTGTTGTGTGGATGTGGACATTCTTGGATATGGATTTAAGATTTGGGTTCTTTCAACTTTAAAAGCTTCCGCTAGAATGCTCTGTGTAGGACGTGTAGTCTTAATTGGATAGTTTGAATATTCTTATGTAACCCTTTCGACTATCTGTAGTATATGGCATCGGGTTCCAGCTGGACCTTTTGTTATATGCCATGCGACGGCTGGGGGTGTTACACTTTGTTGGTTCTGAAAGAAGATATTGTAGACCAGCCTTATTTACTAGGTCAATTACCTTCTTTATATCATCTGAAGTGGAGTCGAATGCGTTGCGCACCAGCACGTATCCCTCGTTGATGTTGTCGTCCATCTTAGATGCCATTGTTGTTGAGAGAATTTGAGTCTGTGAGGTGTCGACTATGTATTTATAGGTCTCAACACTCAGTGATTTGTCACACAAGATTTCTAGCGAATGAAGTCGACTAAACCTAATACCTCCTATTTATAGTATCAGTCTTTTGAAGGTGAAAAGGCACGGTGCATTTAGTGATTTTCTCATTATTTGGAAATATCTGGTGTCGACATAAAAAGACCTAATCTATCGTGATGTGTCGACATAAGTCGACACAAGGTTTTGTTTCTTGACACAGACCTTAAGGTCTCGACACAAAATTTTAATGTCTCGACATATATCCGTGAATTAGTGTCGACACACAGTATTGTGTCTCGACACACCTCCGCTAATCAGTGTCGACACACAGTCTTGTGTCTCGACACACCTTTTCTAATAGTGTCGACACACATTGTGGTATCTCGAGACAATTCTTTGACTTAGACAAATTTTGTGTTCTGAATAATATTTCTTGACTAATTAATGTTTTTCCCTTTTTTAAAAATATTTGTATACCTAATTTGTCATCTTTTTAAGAATTATACCAACTTTTGTTACAATTAATTGGAAGTATTTATACAATATTCAACATGCCTAGTTCAAATTTAAAATGATTGAACTTACTTTTATCTAGAGGTTTTGTAAAAATGTCAGCTACTTGTCTTTCTGTTGGAGTATACTGTAAGTTTATATTTCCTTTTCAATATTCTCTATGAGAAAGTGATATCTAATTTCTATATGTTTAGTTCTACTATGAGAAACAGGATTATTAGCAATAGAAATTGCACTAGTAGAATCACAAAACATAATAGATTTACTTAGTTGTATACTGTAGTCCAGTAGATGATGTTGAGTTCACAACAACTATGCACAGCAACTCCCAACAGATATGCACTCTGATTCTACTGTAGAGATAACAACACTTGTTTGCTTATTACTACTCCAACTGATAAGTCTTTTTCCTAGAAACTGGCAAGTTCCAGAAGTACTTTTTCTGTCTTCTTTACACCCTACAAAATTTGCATTTGTGTACCCAGTAAGTTCGAAATCACTATCCCTAGGATACCAAAGCCCAAGATTGGGTGTGCCCTTTAGATATCTAAGTATTCTCTTAACAGCAGTATAATGAGACTCTTTGGGGCATGCTTGGTACCTAGCACAGACACATGTTGAGAACATAATATATGGCCTACTAGTAGTTAAATACAGTAGTGATCCAATGATGCCTCTATACAAGATGTCATCAACTGGTTTTCTAGATTCATCCTTGTGTAGTGACACTGTAGAACCCATTAGAGTTCTCATGGTAGAGGAATTCTCCATACCATATCTCTTAATCAACTCCTTAGTGAACTTAGATTGTGAGATGGATATTCCATCCTCAGATTATCTAACTTGGAATCCCAAGAAAAACCTTAGCTCACCCATGCTGCTCATTTCAAACTTGTCTTGTATAAGCCTTGCAAATTTGCTACACATCTTCTCATTTGTAGACTCAAAGATTATGTCATCTACATAAATCTGGACTTAGATGCTTGAATCTTTGATGTTCCTAAGAAATAGTGTCTTGTCTATCTTTTCTCTAAAAAACTTGTTCCCTGTAAGAAAGGTAGACGGGGTCTCATACCAGACTCTAGGTGCCTGTTTTAACCCATACAAAGCCTTGTGCAATCTGAAAATATAGTTTTTGTATTTACGATAAATAAAACCTGGTGGCTGCTCTACATAAACTTCCTCCTTTAGTGTACCATTTATGAATGTTGACTTTACATCCATCTGGTAGACCTTGTATCCTTTGAATGTTGCATGGGCTAAAAACAATCTTATGGCTTCTAGCCTAGCTACATGTGCAAAGGTTTGGTCATAATCTAACCTTTACTCTTGTTTATATCCTTTAGCCACTAATCTTGCTTTATTCTTAACTATAACCCCATATTCATCTAATTTATTTCTATAGATCCACTTAGTGCCAATGATATTGTGATCACTAGGTCTAGGAACTAGACACCAGACTTTACATCTCTCAAATTGATTTAACTCTTCTTGGATAGCTAAAATCCAGTTGGGATCTGAATTGGCTTCATCAAACTTTTTAAGATCTACCTGAGAAAGAAAACTAGAGTATAAAACCTCATTGTGATGTCTACTTCTAGTAGTCACTCCTAATCTGGCATCACCTATTATTTGATCTATAGGATGATCTCTAAGGTGTCTAACTGCTACTGGAAGGTGTCTATCATCACTTAGTACTACAGGAAGATTAGGGTGATTCTCTTCCTCCCCCTGAGGAGTTGAAGTATCTTCTATAAGAATTTCTATATTGTCTCTAATATCTAACTCTATGTTAGGTGAGTCACTTATTTTTAGCTTTTCCATTCTAGAGTTTATAACACCTTGACTAGAGCTGTTAGAGATCTCATTACATAAAATAGATGATTCATCAAACACTACATTAATAAATTCTTCTACAACCTGATGCTTCATGTTGTAGATCCTGTAAGCTTTGCTATGAAGACTATATCCTACAAAGATTCCTTCGTAGGATTTCTCTAAGAACTTGGTTAGATAATTTTTCCCATTGTCCAGAATATAGCACTTACTACCAAAAATTTTAAAGTAGGACAGATTTGGTTTTCTGCCTTTCATTAGTTCATAGGGAGTCATGTTGTGATACGTGTTGAACATAACATGTTGTGTTTACAGCCTCAGCCCAGAAATATTCTGCGAGAGATGAATAACTCAGCATTGGTCTAGCTGCCTCAATAAGAGTTCTATTTTTACTCTCAATAACTCCATTTTGCTGTGGTGTTCTTGGAGAGGAGAACTCCTAAAAGATTCCTAGTTCCTTACAGAAATTTATCATCCTTTCAGATTGAAATTCTGTAACATGGTCACTTCTAAGATTGACCACAGAACATCCCATATCATTATGAATTTGTTTGACAAAGTCAGCAAGGATGTCTAGTGTTTCAGACTTTCTCCTTAAGAAGAATACCCAAGCAAACCTAGAGTGATCATCCACAATCACATAGGTATAGGACTTTTTGTAACAACCCCATCCGTTCACATAGTATATACTAGAAGGTTCGGCCAGGGCCCCACAACATATACCACAAAACAGGCGGTGAAGTTACGGAGTGATACCAGAGTAGCGCAGCGCACCCTAACACATTGCATTCTAGCGGAAGTCTAACATTAACACTTGAACTCCACACCTGAATGTCCAACATATAAAAGCTCCACATTTTATATAGCATAGGAATGTCTTACAAATACAAACAGTTGGCCTTAAGGCCTTACAGGGCTTTCAGAACACTGGCCTCAAACATTGGCGTGCAGGCCGGCCACATCAAAAGAAACACAACATTTGCATGTCATTTAGCCTTCAAGGGCTAGCAGCGGCAGCAACAGTAAAAGCAGCATGAACATCAACCTTTTTGTGTCCCGCTTTGCTCTCCAGCACCTGCACAGGGATAGTCCACCCAACGGTGGCAAATAGAGGCAACAGTCAGCATTCAGCTGACCAAATTATAACGACCCTACCCCTTTTTCGGGGCAGCGGTATTCTTCCCTGCAGGTATATCATTTTACAAGCATGTATATATTTCATACAATGTTCTCTCATGCACATACATACCATCATAATCGTCAACCACGCAGCCCGACGATCCGTGCACTCAGGGTACATTCTTGGTGTACCGGCGAACTAGTTGCCCACCACCATATCCGAGTTGCAACCTAATGGCAAATAACTTGAGCATTTACTCCATGGCGTGCAGCCGGAGTTCTAGTCTTAAGACACCGGGATTGGCCCGTAGCCCCCCATTGTGTCATGGCGCATAGGCCTAAGACTCTCGCTATGCGCTCTAACAGACCGCACTTTCAGTTCTCACGTCGAACAGACATAATGCAGGTCGGATCAACCACCCCTCGTTGCTCAACTCGCCTTGCCATCACCAAGCACAGCGTACTCGCGGCTAAAGAAAAGGCGCGGGTTGGTTTCACCGATCCTGTTTGGCATTAAAGCCTGGGTGTTTTCCGGGGCACACCAGTACTTACCATTACACCCATTTTGTATCACACATCAGCGGGTCTTTCCTGAGCACACCAGTACTTCCTACTACTCTCTTCACAGGTATGATACCGCAAATATCACCAATGTTAGGGGTCTTTCCTGGCTACCATGCCAGTACTTCCTGTTACTCCATTTCACAGGTACCACCTATAAATATTAAGCATTACAGAGGGCTTTTCCTGTACTTTCAATCCAGTACTTCCTGCTACTTCCTTCACAAGTAGAACCCAATAGCACAAGCATCACAAGCATTATACGGGTATTTTCCTGGACTACCACTCCAGTACTTCCTGCTACTTCCTTCATAGGTCCAACCCATCGACTCCTAAACTACACGTTTATCACAGAGTCTTCTCCGGTGCGTATGCAACATCACCAATCCAGACCAACCTCTCCAGATGGGCTTCACATAGCATGCCTAGTCTGTACTCCATTTTCGGATCTATATGCCAATCAACTGGGGATTCCATGAATCCACCTAAAGACTCCCATAACAAACCACCCTCTGGTGGGGGAATCATATGCATATGCCAAAAAGGAATCCTTCACATGGCTAGGAAGAAATGTCATTACCCTTAAAGACCGCTTCAGTGCCATGAGCTCCTAACTGTCTAGGAAGAAGCACACCAGCTTTTCCTCCGCAATGCTGGCCTCGGATCTCTCGTCGGAACACCGCAGCACCACCAGTGATCAACCCCCTTCCTCCTCCTCCTTCTTCCTCTCTCTTTCTCTCTCTAGGATTGTAGAAAGAGAAGGACAAGAATAAAATGAGTTTTTACAACTCATTTCCTGGCCTTAAGGACACAGGGAGGTAGCTCATCCCTTGGATCCCTGCTGAAGGAATGGACGGCCATAATTTCCCTCAAAATCATATTTTTTTTGCCAGACACGGCCGGTGACACGCCCATATCACGGGTCGTATTCCCTAAGAGGTGCTCAACCAACTTATCCAATCCAGTGACATGCCCGTGTGACACGGCCGTGTCATGGGTCGTGTCACCTGACACGCCTTCAGACACGCCCGTGTCTGTGGCCGTGTACATCAGGTTGCAGAAAATTGAAATCAACTAGAGACTCACACGACCTATGACACACCCGTGTCGCAGGCCGTGTGCCCATACATGGCACCAAACACGCGCCAGCTCAAGTTACGTTCGTCGACCATGCTGACACGCCCTGTGACACGCTCGTGTCACAGGCCCTGTCCTAACGATCGTCGACCAAATTTTGTCGACGACTCATCGACTGTTCACCCAGGAAGGACACACCCTGGGACACGCCCGTGTCCCAAGCCGTGTCACCCAATTTTTTCCCATCCTGGGATTTGGGGTGTTACAACCCTACCCTCCTTACAAAAATTTTGTCCCCGAAATTTGCACAAAGTAAGGAACTCCACCGGAAGGATTTTATTCCACGAGTATGCAATACAACGTAACACACATTGTCTTACAGTTACACAAAGAGCTCGGGAAATTCAGCTCGCATTGTCTGCTCTCGTTTCCATGTGAGTTCTTCACGGCTGTAATTGTCCTACCGGACTTTAACCATTCTGATTGCCTTGTTTCGCAACTGTTTGTTGGCTCGATCCTCAATCCAAATGGGCCTAACCTTCGTCGTTCGCCCATACTCCACCGGCACACGATTAGACTCGATCACCTGAGCTGGATCCTTCACGGCTTTCCGAAGCACCGAGATGTGAAACACATCATGCAATCCACTCAAGTCTGCCAAAAGAGATAGCCAATATGAAGCTTCCCAAATTCGTTCGACCACATCAAACGGACCCAGGTAGCATTGACTCAACTTTTTCAAACGTCGAATCCTGGATACGCCTTTGAAGGGTTTGATCTTCAAGTATACCCAATCGCTTACCGCAAACTCCACGTTTCAGTGCTTGGCATTGTAGTATTTCGCTTGTCGATCTTGAGCTATCAGTATCCGTTCCTGAATAGTATGTATTGTCGAATTTGCTTCATCGACTTCATTACGCCTATACACTCTGGATTTGCCTGCTTCTAACCAAGTTAAAGGAGTACGGCACTTCCGACCATACAGAGCTTCAAACGGTGCCATACCAATGCTCGCTTGGTAGCTATTGTTGTAGGAAAACTCCACCAGATAGAGATGATCTTCCCATCTCTTTCCAAAGTCCAGGGCGCACATTCAGAGCATATCTTCCATTGTTCTGTTGGTTCTTTCAGTTTGGCCATCCGTCTGGGGATGAAAGGTCGTACGACATGTCAACTTCGTGCCCAACAGCTGGTGAACTAGCCTCTAGTCATTTGACGTGAACCGCCCATTTTGATCACTTATGATGCTCCGAGGAACACAGTATAGCCGCACAATCTGGTCCACATACAACTTTGCCAAACTTTCTACTGAATCATCTCGCCTGTTCGGGAGGAAATGTGCCACTTTCGTTAGCTGGTCGACAATCACCCAGATTGAGTCGTTTCCTTGCTGAGATCTCGACAATCCGTGCACGAAATCCATGGCAATATCGTCAAACTTCCACTCTGGAATCGGCAACGACTTCAAATAACCGCCCTGCTTCTGGCATTCCACCTTCACCATAGCACAGGTTTAGCATTTGTCCACATAATCAGTAACATCTTTCTTTAGCCTTGGCCACTAGAATAGCTTTTTCATAGCTCTGAACATCTTCGTCCTCCCAGGGTGAATTGAGTATTTTGTATACTGCACTTCATACATCAGCTCTTCCCTCAATTTACCTAAATTCGGGATGCACAAACGGCCCTCTTTCCGCAAAAGACCATCATCCCAGGAGAACTTGCCCTCTGGCCCATCTTTAGCATAGCGTAGGAGATCTTCATCCAGCCCTGTTGCTCGTCGAATCCAGTCCGCAAGGTCACATTGCACCTTCGTCTAGTTCAGACATGCAGTGGCGGTAGAATTCTTGTCAACACAAGAAATTGCGAACACTTCGAACTCCTGGATGAGACGTGCATCCTGCTTTTGCAGCCAACCCGCTGTTGCAGCCAACCCGCTGTTGTCGGAGCTCTCCGGCGCAAGGCATCCGTGACTATGCTTAAATTCCTGGGAGTATGGTGAATCTCAAAGGTGTAGTCCCCCGGGAACTCCAACCACCTTCGTTGTCGCATACTCAGGTCCTTCTGCTCCAACAGGTACTTTAGACTCTTGTGATCTGTATAGCTCTTCACCTTCACATAAAGATAATGTCGCTACAGCTTTAGTTCAAAGATCACCGCCACCAACTCCAAGTCATGGACGGGATAGTTTCTCTCGTGCACCTTCAGCGGGTGTGAGCCATAAGCAATCACCTTTCCATTTTGCAGAAGCACACAGCCTAAGCCGCTCCCTGAGGCATCACTATAGATCACAAATCCATCGGTTCCACATGGCGATGACAACACAGGTGTCGTGGTCAACCGAACTTTCAGCTCTTCAAAAGCTCGCGCACACGCTGGCGTCCAAACGAACTTATGATCTTTTCTCGTCAGTGTGGTTAGCGGCAAAGCAATCCGCGAGAAGTTTGCAAAAAATCTTCTATAGTAGCCTGCCAGTCCAAGGAAGCTCCGGACTTCGGCCACTGAAGCCAACACCGGCCACTCCTGTATGGCCTTTATCTTCGACGGATCCACTGCTATGCCCGCTCCACTCACCACATGGCCCAGAAAAGCCACCGACGATAGCTAAAACTTGCACTTTGAGAACTTGGCATAGAGCCTATTCTGCCTCAATATATTCAACACCAACCGCAAGTGCTTCTCATGATCAGCTTCAGATCGAGAGTAGACAAAAATATCATCAATGAATACTATCATGAACAGGTCCAGGTACTCTCGGAATGTTCGGTGCATCAAGTCCATGAACACCAAGGGCGCATTGCACAGCCCAAATGGCATCACCGTGAACTCGTAGTTCCTGTAACGTGTTCCAAATGCGGTTTTGGGAATGTCACCTTCCCGGATTCTCAACTGGTAATAACCCGATTTCAAGTCCAACCTGGAATAGACGGTCGATCCCACCAGCTGATCTAACAACTCATCAATCCATGGAATCAGATATTTATTTTTCTCTGTCAGCTTATTAAGTTTGCGATAATCAATACATAACCTCAAACTCTCGTCTTTCTTTTTCACAAAAAGCACAGGGGCGCTGTAAGGTGACATGCTTGGGCATATATAACCCTGCTCCAGCAACTCTTGCAGTTGGACTTTCCACTCTGCCATCTTCTTCGGCGCGACGTGATATGGCGAGCGGGCCACAGGTTTCGCACCTGGCACCAACTCGATCGTGAAGTCAATCTCTCGTTGGGGTGGTAGCCTAGGGAGATCCTTGGGAAACACATCTGCACATTCCGATACCGACAATACAGATGCAGTCAAACAGACATCCCGACTTCCTAATTGCACCGCCACATCACAGCCTTAACAGCAAGCACCATACAACATTCGGCAACACCACCCTGATGCTCTCTGTCTACCCAAGTTGCGCTGGGAAATCTTTAGACAGAAAGAAATATGAAGCACCCATATCAAACAGTGCTTGCGTCAGCGTGTTTCGAATCATCGCAAAGCCTATGGTGCACACAACACACACAAGCTACATACACAAGATGCAAATAAAAAGCAATCAATACGGTTATCGAGCACTTGTAACACTTAGGATTATGCCTGGGATGCAGAGGACTCCACCACTGCTTTTCCCGTCTCCACATAAGACGTTCCTATCTTCTGCTCAACCAGACGTCGACTGCTTCTGATAAGGATGGGCAAAATTGTCCCCATGTAATAAAGCAGTAACTATCATGTAATAAAGGAGCAACGTATCAACTATCATGTTAATTGTCCCCAACGTGCAAACACATTGATCCCACACATACATGTATTGTACGCATATAGCATAAACGTCATCTTAGAACTGCCATGCAAAATGTCTTACTGTACATATCTGATGAATTGTAAATATACATATTTTTCTGTACATTACTTAAGTCGTTTTCATTTATTTTTGTTATTTTTACTTGTTTTTATTCAATAAAATGCTCCTATTTTTGTAAATATTATACTAACTTGATTTATTTTATTTTTTAGGAAAAAAATCAAAATCTGCAAAAAAATGCCATGTCACGCGCGTGACAAATTGGTCACGCCAGTGACCGGGGCGTGACACGTCAAAATCCCGTGAAATTTCCGCTCGACGATTTGAACTCGATGATCGTCGACTCTGCGCCACGCCTAGGGTCACGCCCGTGACCTAGGGCGTGACTCCTCTTCCCGCACGATGATTTTTCAACTCGACATTTTCCGCTCGAAGTTTGTCGAGTGTCGACACCAACTGACATGCCCAGAGTCACGCCCGTGACCAAGGGCGTGACCACTCCACCTGGCCGACAAGACCTGCGCGACGACTTTTGACGCACCGCGCCCAGATCCACCTCCTCGACACGCCCACCGTCACGCCCATGACCTGGGGCGTGACCGCTGCGTGACCGACACCTGCCCGACGTTCGACTCATTTTTACTTGTTTTTATTCAATAAAATGCTCTTATTTTTGTAAATATTATACTAACTTGTTTTATTTTATTTTTCAGGAAAAAATCAAAATCTGCAAAAAAATTGTCATGTCACGCCCGTGACAAATTGGTCACGCCCGTGACAAATTGGTCACGCCCGTGACCGGGGCGTGACACATCAAAATCCCGTGAAATTTCCGCTCGACGATTTGAACTCGACGATCGTCGACTCTGCGCCACGCCTAGGGTCACGCCCGTGACCAAGGGCGTGACTCCTCTTCCCGCTCGACGATTTTTCAACTCGACATTTTCCGCTCGACGTCTGTCGAGTGTCGACACCAACTGACACGCCCAGAGTCACGCCCGTGACCAAGGGCATGACCACTCCACCTGGCCGACAAGACCCGCGCGACGACTTTTGACGCACCGCGCCCAGATCCACCTCCTCGACACGCCCACCGTCACGCCCATGACCTGGGGCGTGACCGCTGCGTGACCGACACCTGTCCAGCCCGAAGTCCACTTTCCCGTCAAATCGACGGCCGCCATCACGCACAGTGCCGACACGCCCCCTGACACGCCCGTGTCAGAGGGTGTGTCCCATGAATGTTTTCCCTATAAATAGCCCCTTGCTATATGTAATCCTGTTCCTTCTTTTGAACCATTTTGTATAAGGTGTTGTGCTGCTGGAATGCTTCCAAGGGTTATGTAAGGGATATTTTCTCCCCCTCTCCATAGCTTTTATTTTCGTGTCTTTGTAACTTGTCTTTTTATTTAATGAAATATATTTTTCTTCTCTTATATTGCCTTTGGAATGGATCTATGCAACTCACATCTTATGCAATCTTATTTGCTTTTGTTTTAACTTGGTTTTTTCGTTCTTTTCTAAGGGTGTGTGTGTGTATGAGTTTAACTTAGTTTTATTGCTTTCATAATCTTCATAATTTTCATAGTTTAGCTTTTCCGTTCATATCATGTCCATCCTTATGAGTTTATAAAAACATTTTAAAAGTGGTTTTTTATCTTTTTCGCTAGTTTTGTTTGTTTTTATCCGTAAAACTTTTTACTCCTTTTAACTTTATTATCACTTTTCTAGCATTTTTATAAAATCATAAGAATGGAAATTTAGTTGTTTTAATTTTTCATGCACTTTGATTTTCATTTAAAACTGTTGTCCTTTTATTTTTTCGTTCTCTTTTTACGCATTTCTACCGCATTCTAGCTGTAGAAATGTATTTATTTCAATTTTTCGGGCATTTTCATTTTGCACTTATTTGCAAACCTTTTTGCCCGGTTTATTTTTATTTCAGCTTTTTAAACATTTCTACCGCATTCTAGCGGTAGAAATGTAGTTGTTTTTATTTTTAGGTAACTTAGTTTTTTTTATTTTTATACGTGTGCGCATTTATTTCTGCCTACTCGTTAAGAGTTAAATGGCGCTTTGATTTTTTTTACTTTCTGTAGAGTGCGTGAGTTTGTAATTTTCTTTATTTCTGCCTACTCATTTGAGTTAAATGGCAGGTCTTTATTTTCCCTACTCATTTGAGTAGGATTTATGTGCGTGTGTTTACTTTATGTCGAGGGAGTGTGTGCGTGAGTTTTACTTTTTGTCGAGTGTCTGCATGTGTTGCATTTATTTAGTCCTACTCAATTGAGTAGGACCCGCTTTCTTTCTCCCACCCACGCATTTGCGTCGGGACTCGCAATTTACAGCTTTCTTCAGTCCTACTCGTTTGGGTAGGACTTGCAATTTTTTGCTTTCCTTTACTGCTTTCATTTTACATCTTTCTTTACTGCTTTCCTTTTCTGCTTTCTTTTCTGCTTTCCTCACAAGCCGTCCTCATTTCGATGAGTGGCTAATCATTCTTAGCCCCTCAGTATCGAAGATCATTGGGACAGATAAAATAGCTTAAAATAATTAAAGGGCCTTACTTTCTAATTAATTAAAATTACTTAAGGTTTGCATAGGATTTACGACGCGTAGGACCACATAATCGATGTGTGGGCCCTATTTCCGTAGTCCATATGCTAGCTAGCCAAGAGGTCGTGCATATGCACCAATCACCCCTTGGCAAAGAGAGTTCCTCACTAACCCTCGAGAGAGGAGGCGCGCCAACTCTACCGGATTGGGTTCCCCACCCAATAGCGGGGTTCTTAGCGTAATGCGGGCGTTAAGAGAAATCCTTCGTCGGACTAACGTTCGGTCGAATAGTCTTACCGTTCAGGTGAGCGATAGCCCTATAGCTAGGTGAGCTCATTCTAGTGGAACCTCCACGGCCAAGTCTCCGCCTTAATTAATTATAAATTTAGGAGCTCTTTTTATTAAAAGTCTATTTTAGTTTGAATTTAATTCGGTGCCATCGAGTTAAGCTCTTCATCGGCTCCACCTTTATTATGCTTTTATTTTCTGCCTTTTGTTTATATAAATAATATCCCGACAAGATAAAATTATCGGTAAAATAATAGTCTCCTCCAGGAAAGAGTAGAAATAATCGAACCGACCCCGATAATAATACGACCTCGATATTCCACACAGAATATCCTGTACTACTCACGATGGGTACACTTGCCTCCTTTCGTTAAAACTCGATCACAACTTTTTTATATCCAAAATAAAAAAATACGTGCGCCCCGTTTTCTAAATAAAAAACCACTTCCGCTTTACTTAAATAAAACCGCCATGTCATCATGTGTCCGTAAATATGTTTGAAGTTTTAACCCATCAAGTTTTTGGCGCCGTTGCCGGGGAGTTTTCGAGGTGTTATTTTGAACTCTGGAATACTATTAATTTTACATATTATATATACTTTCAACAAAAACAAAAAAAGGCGACCAAAAATATAATAATAATAATAATAATAATACTAATCATAATAAAAACTATAAAAAAATTATTATTACAAAATTATAAAACAAAAAAAATTTTGAAAAACTTATAAAACTAAAAAATTTGAAAAACCTTAAAAACAAAAAATTTGAAAACACTATAAAACTAAAAAATAAAACATAAACAAACCAAAAAAATGAAAAAAAAAACTTACAAAAAAAATTTTATTTTCATTATTTTTATGAAAAAACCTATAAAACGAACAAACCTAACAAATTCGACAAAATGAAAAAAAAACTTAACAAAAAAAATATAATAAAAACCATATATTTTCATTATTTTTATGAAAACAAAAAAAAAACTAAAAAATCAACTAAAAAAATAAAAAAAATCTACTTTACAAAAAAAAACACAAAATGTAATATTTGATTTTTAATAAAAATGTATATATTTTGTTTATTTTATTTTCACTTGTTTAGCTTCGGCACGCTTCCCATTTTTGTGCGCGCTAGGGGAGCGCATTTCTATACACGCTCAAAAGCTAAGACGTTAGCTTCGAGTCACACACACCAGCCCCCTACCGCCCGCATATCTTTTAGCCGAATTTATCTTTTTCGCTTTTATGATATCCCTTTTTGCTTCTTTCTTCTTCTTCTAACAATTAATGCAGGGTTTCGACCCGAGCCTCCCCAAACTCGTCTAAGGGAAGCTTCTACCTTCTCTTTTTCTTTTTGTACTTATTATATTTTGTATATTACCTGTTCCGCATACTTAGATTATAACATTGGGGACAATGTTTGGTTAAAGTATGGGGGTATTTTCCTATACTTCATTTTTTATTCTGTACTCATTAAAAATACAAAAAAAAAATTTGCAAAACTTAAAATCTAAAAAAAAAATTCCCTTGTTTTTTTTAATTAAAAAAATCATAAAACACAAAAAATTAATTTTTTTTTACTTTGTAAATATTTTTTGTAAAAACAAATTCCCCCCCCCCCTCCCTTCTTTTTTTTTACAAAAACTCGCATTTTGCATACCCGCGGCGTTCGACTCATCGAACCAACCACCCAAATAAGAGTCTGTTCGCGGGCTGCATTCGAGTTTTTGCTTTGTACTTTTTTTGTAAAAATCTCTCTTTCCCCACTATCTTCTTTGTAAATAACATTTCTTTCTCTCCTCTTTTTTGTAAATAACTTATCTACAGAAACTAAATAATTTTAAAAATCAAAAATCCTAAAAAGATGATAAACAAAAATTCAAAAAAAATGACGATAATCAAAATTCAAAAAAAATGATAAAAACTCTAAAAATTCCCAAAAAACTTTTTTTAAATTATGTAACAAAATAAATCGAATATACCATTTCTTAACCCTTTTTGCTTTCCAAAAATCTAGTTTCGAGTTAATTTATATGCGAATTTTAATTATTCTTTGCTTACTATTCGTTTATTAATTAAAGTTCGATAGATTTAAGTGTCTGGGGTTAAGTTTTAAAGAATTTTTTATGTCTTTTCCTTATAATAGAGAACTTATTTTTCACCACCACTTCTAATTTTTATAAATAGAATCTCGTTTTTAATGTTAGAAAATAACATCCGTGGATTTCAATTATTTCTACTTCATGCTTTTAGAAACATCGGAACGTTCATTTTAAAAACGTTTGCTCTCAAAACTTTTTTTATTAAACGCTAGTTTTCTTTTTGAAAAAATAAACCCACTTCCATTTTTTTCATGTCTTACTTGACATGTTTACCCCTATCCCTTAAAAGATCTTATGTCAATGGTAATAAGATTTCATTCCAGAAACATAGACACCCAATATTTAAAAAGATTATATGTTATGGAGTAAGAGGATAAAATCCATTACTCCTATGCATATACATTGGGTTATTTATTATTTATAAAGAAAGAAAAAATATTATATGTTAGGACAATAAAATTTCATTTTCCTAATTATTCAAAATAAAATATACATAGAGGTTCGAGAAAAAATTACCACGCATCTAAATCCAAGCCCTCTTCATAAACCACCAAACCACTTAGCCTATTTCAATGATTCTAGAATTAATTTAAAATTTTTTGAGAGCATAACTTTTAAATTACATTATTTCCTTTAACTTCTTTTAAGCTAAAGTTTTTTATATAAATCCAATCCATCTTTGTTAAACTAACAAAAATAAATTTTTGCTTTCTATTTTATTTTATCTAGAAGTCTTTTTGAAATTGTTCCTCTGTTTATAACACTTTCATAATTTATGATTTAACTCTAGTACCCCGGATGTTTAATTTGATCTTCCTTTGTAATTAAGTCAAGCGGTAGCTAAACTTAGGATTTCTTTTATTCCTTATAAGTTCATCTCAAACTTTTGCTCTAGAATAGCAAAAGCTTAAGTATGGGGGTATTTGATGAATTGTAAAAATACCTATTTTTCTGTACATTACTTAAGTCGTTTTCATTTATTTTTGTCATTTTTACTTATTTTTATTCAATAAAATGCTCCTATTTTTGTAAATATTATACTAACTTGTTTTATTTTATTTTTCAGGAAAAAATCAAAATCTGCAAAAAAATGCCATATCACGCCCGTGACAAATTGGTCACGCCTGTGACCGGGGCGTGACACGTCAAAATCCCGTGAAATTTCCGCTCGACGATTTGAACTCGACGATCGTCGACTCTGCGCCACGCCTAGGGTCACGCCCGTGACCTAGGGCGTGACTCCTCTTCCCGCTCGATGATTTTTCAACTCGACATTTTCCGCTCGACATTTGTTGAGTGTCGACACCAACTGATACGCCCAGAGTCATGCCCGTGACCAAGGGCGTGACCACTCCACCTGGCCGACAAGACCCGCGCGACGACTTTTGACGCATCGTGCCCAGATCCACCTCCTCGACATGCCCACCGTCACACCAATGACCTAGGGCGTGACCGCTGCGTGACTGACACCTGTCCAGTCCGAAGTCCACTTTCCCGTCAAATCGACGGGCGCCATCACGCATAGTGCCGACACGCCCCCTGACATGCCCGTGTCAGAGGGCGTGTCCCATGAATTTTTTCCCTATAAATAGCCCCTTGCTGTATGTAATCTGTTCCTTCTTTTGAACCATTTTGTATAAGGTGTTGTGCTGCTGGAATGCTTCCAAGGGTTATGTAAGGGATATTTTCTCCCCCTCTCCTTAGCTTTTATTTTCGTGTCTTTGTAACTTGTCTTTTTATTTAATGAAATATGTTTTTCTTCTCTTATATTGCCTTTGGAATGGATCTATGCAACTTACACCTTATACAATCTTATTTGCTTTTGTTTTAACTTGGTTTTTTCGTTCTTTTCTAAGGTTGTGTGTGTATGAGTTTAACTTAATTTTATTGCTTTCATAATCTTCAATAATTTTCATAGTTTAGCTTTTTCGTTCATATCATGTACCTCCTTATGAGTTTATAAAAACGTTTTAAAAGTGGTTTTTTATCTTTTTCGCTAGTTTTGTTCGTTTTTATCCGTAAAACTTTTTACTCCTTTTAACTTTATTATCACTTTTCTAGAATTTTTATAAAATCATAAGAATGGAAATTTAGTTGTCTTAATTTTTCATGCACTTTGATTTTCATTTAAAACTTTTGTCCTTTTATTTTTTTGTTCTCTTTTTACGCATTTCTACCGCATTCTAGCGGTAGAAATGTATTTATTTCAATTTTCAGGCATTTTCATTTTGCGCTTATTTGCAAACCTTTTTGCCTGGTTTATTTTTATTTCAGCTTTTTACGCATTTCTACCGCATTCTAGAGGTAGAAATGCAGTTGTTTTTATTTTTAGGTAACTTAGTTTTTTTTATTTCTGTACGTGTGCGCATTTATTTTCGCCTACTCGTTTAGAGTTAAATGGTGCTTTGCTTTTTTTTTTTACTTTTTGTAGAGTGCGTAAGTTTGTAATTTTCTTTATTTCCGCCTACTCATTTGAGGTAAATGGCAGGTCTTTATTTTCCCTACTCATTTGAGTAGGATTTGTGTGTGTGTGTTTACTTTATGTCGAGAGAGTGTGTGCGTGAGTTTTACTTTCTGTCGAGTATGTGAGTGTGTTGCATTTATTTAGTCCTACTCAATTGAGTAGGACTCGCTTTCTTTCTCCCGCCCACGCATTTGCGCCGGGACTCGCAATTTATAGCTTTCTTCAATCCTACTTGTTTGGGTAGGACTTGCAATTTCTTGCTTTCCTTTACTGCTTTCATTTTACAGCTTTCTTTACTACTTTCCTTTTCTGCTTTCCTCGCAAGCCGTCCTCATTCCGATGAGTTGCTAATCATTCTTAGCCCCTCGGTATCGAAGAGCATTAGGACAGATAAAATATCTTAAAATAATTAAAGGTCCTTACTTTATAATTAATTAAAATTACTTAAGGTTTGCCTAGGGTTTACGACGCGTAGGACCACATAATCGATGTGTGGGCCCTATTTCCGTAGTCCATATGCTAGCTAGCCGAGAGGCCGTGCATATGCACCGATCACCCCTTGGCAAAGAGAGTTCTGCACTAACCCTCGAGAGAGGAGGCGCGCCAACTCTACCGGATTTGGTTCCCCACCCAATAGCGGGGTTCTTAGCGTAATGCGGGCGTTAAGAGGAATCCTTCGTCGGACTAACGTTCGGTCGAATAGTCTTAGCATTTAGGTGAGCGATAGCCCTATAGCTAGGTGAGCTCATTCTAGTGGAACCTCCACGGCGAAGTCTCCGCCTTAATTAATTAGAAATTTAGGAGCTCTTTTTATTAAAAGTCTATTTTAGTTCGAATTTAATTTGGTGTCATCGAGCTAAGCTCTTCATCGGCTCCACCTTTATTATGCTTTTATTTTCTGCCTTTTGTTTATATAAATAATATCCCAACAAGATAAAATTATCGGTAAAATAATAGTCCCTCCAGTGAAGAGTAGAAATAATCGAACCGACCACGAGAACAATACGACCTCGATATTCCACCCGGAATATCATGTACTACTCACGATAGGTGCACTTGCCTCCTTTCGTTAAAACTCGATCACAACTTTTTTATATCCAAAATAAAAAAAATACGCGCGCCCCGTTTTCTAAATAAAAAACCACTTCCGCTTTACTTAAATAAAACCGCCGTGTCGCCGCGTGTCCATAAATATTTTTGGAGTTTTAACCCATCAAGTTTTTGGCGTCGTTGCCGGGGAGTTTTCGAGTCGTTATTTCGAACTCTAGAATACTATTAATTTTACCTATTATATATACTTTCAACAAAAACAAAAAAGACCACCAAAAATATAATAATAATAATAATACTAATCATAATAAAAACTATAAAAAAAATTATTATTACAAAATTATAAAATAAAAAAAAAATTTTGAAAACTTATAAAACTAAAAAATTTGAAAAACCTTAAAAACTAAAAATTTGAAAACACTATAAAACTAAAAAATAAAACATAAACAAACCAAAAAAATGAAAAAAAAAACTTAAAAAAAATTTATTTTCATTATTTTTATGAAAAAAAACTATAAAACGAACAAACCTAACAAATTCGACAAAATGAAAAAAAAACTTATCAAAAAAAATATAATAAAAACCATATATTTTCATTATTTTTATTAAAACAAAAAAAAACTAAAAAACCTACCTAAAAAATCAACTTAAAAAATAAAAAAAAATCTACTTTACAAAAAAAAACACAAAAAATAATATTTGATTTTTAATAAAAATGTATATATTTTGCTTATTTTATTTTCACTTGTTTTGCTTCGGAACGCATCCCATTTTTGTTCGCGCTAGGGGAGCGCATTTCTGTTGGGTATTGTATCCACGATTACCTAGATTTGAGGAAGCCACCTGTCAAGCTAAGATGAATTCACAATGTATTTGATGAAACATCTTAAGTTGTACTTGCAGCTCCTCCACGCTAAGTGCACACCAATGTCAGGGTACAGTAGGTCAATATACACGGGTCTGCAAGACGTAATCCCTCGTTGAGCAGATCAGTGTGTTGGCCTACGTGTACTCTCTCTATTGGAGTGCACTTACTTTCAAGTACAGGGCCGTTCATATGCAAGAGAAGACAAGGAGCATGGATGGGTCAAGGAGCAGCTCCAGGGTGGAAGACGAAAATTCGTCCAAGGAAAATTCGACGAGAATCACCAAGTGATTCTCGCCGATTCGACGAGAATCACCAAGTGATTCTCGCCGAATCGACGAGAATCATTAGTGATTCTCGCCGACTCCTTCTGGCTACCTCAAAACGGTGCCAAGTAAGATTCGGCGAGAATCACTAGTGATTCTCGCCGAACCAGTGGCCAAGCAGCTCATGTATACAAAGTGAAATTCATTGAGAATCAATAAGTGATTCGGCGAGAATCACTAACGATTCTCGACGAATCGTCGAGAATCACTTGGTGATTCTCGCCGATTCGTCGAGAATCGCTTGCGATTCTCGCCGATTTTAACTTGGCGTTTTCTCTGGTTGCTGCTGGACCGGATTCTGCCTCTAGACTAGTTTGAACCGGACTTAGGGATTTCTAGTGTGGGTCCCACAAACGGTCATATTGGAGTTATCTACAGTATATATATTCCAGTATTTTGAACAGTAAAACCACGGAGAAAGAGAAAGAAACTAGCCGCGACGAAACCCTAATATCGCGATTCCTCTCCGCCGCCGCCGCCGTGCTCGGGCAAGTTGGTCGCCGTCAACAATCGAGATTCCTTAGTGATCTCCGGCGACAGAAGCTTAGCAAAGCTTGAGTCTCACGTGTCTATCCAGAGATCTCTTGTCTCTCGATTTGTTGACCTGGAAAAACTCCCCCGTCCGAATCGATCGAGACGACCGATCCTCGTGTGACCGTTGGAAGACCAAGCTAGCTTCTCTACGAAGTTTGGATCTCCAAGTTCAGCAGCCGCTCATCATCGTAGCCGCCGATCCCGAAGCTAGCCGCCGCTCGTGTTGCCGCCGCCGGTTCCGGGGAGATCCTCTCCAAGAGAGACCAAGGTTGTAGACTCTTCGTTGACTTCACGAACACGTCGTCAAACGAAGAGGAACACCATAGTCTCCGAAAGAAGTTTGTATCTCGTATACATTCCATATTTACTTTTGTTGTAAAGGAACGATTGTTCCGTGTTGTAAGGGTTGGGTGCAACCCGTTTTGTGGGAGTGTTGACTCTCACGTGTGGAAGGGCTCCTTCCGTTAGTGCAGGGATTGGATTTCAATCCCGTTGGAGAAGTGACCGAGTCGTCCCTTATTGGGGAGATAGGTCGAAGGGGGAAAGTGGATGTACCCAAGTCGGGGAACCACTATAAATTTCCTGTGTATTCTGTGTGTTGTGCCTTTTATCTTTATTGTGCAGGTACCGTCGTAAATTCCGTAAAAGCGCTACTCGTCACCTATTCCCCCCCCCCCCCCCCATAGGTGCACATAGCTGACACTAGGTGAACTTTCAAGTGGTATCAGAGGGAGGTTACTCATCAAAAAGGTTAACACCTTGAGTAGAATCCTGCCACCAGTGTTAGAAGCATGGATCTGGATTATGAGATTCCGCCACTCAAACTCCCCGCATGCACAAAGGATTATTATCCCATCTGGAGAATGAGAGTATCCTTTCACCTTGATGCTATCGATCCTCGAGCATCCTTCATCCTGGAAGAGGGTCCGTTTATCCCCATGAAGACCTCCGACTCTGGGATCCAAGTGCCCATGGGCATTGCTGAGATGTCTGAGACGGAACTATCTCTATTTCACTTGGACGAGAGGATTCGACAAATTATCATGGATGTCTGGTCTGGAGCCTCTCGCTCTAGATTGGAAAAATGTAGAACGGCTAAATCTCTGTGGATGATGATCTCAGAGCTGATGGGGGGGTCAGAGAAAGCTAAAATATGCTGCCAATCAGAGGATGAAGCGTATGTGGGGGTCCTCACTTCTGAAGATGAATGCAAGGATCCCTCGGATTGCATCAGAGCTCCCGTGTCCGTGTGAGAGACAGACGAGACCAGTGAGGAAAGCAGCTCTGACGAGGATGAAACAATGGTCCCTGATTCTAATGACAATAACTCAGATGAGCAGGTAACATCTTCACCCTGCCCCATATCTTTTGACCTTTCTGAAGACAGAAACTGCTCTCCTCCAGAAAATACTGATTCCCTGAAGAGAGCCCTTCAGGAAAGCAACCTACTTGCTGAGGAGCAAGCTCGAGAGATTGCTCGACTGAAGATCTTGTTGGTTCTCCAATTGGCGTCCAACAAGGTCAAGGACTCTAAGATCTCAGCTCTAGAGAATAGTCTAGATAATGAGAAACGTATAGTATCAAACTTTTCCAAAGTTGATACTATAAAGAGAAAGCAAGAAACCGGGTGGATTTCCCGGATTATCCAGGCATGGAGAAATGGGGAAACGGTATTCCGACCCCCCACTCCAAGCAGGAAGGCAACTCATCATGCCTTCAGGTATGACCACAGGAATAGTCGTGGTCACTGTAAGGATGATCTGTCCCCATGTGGAGACACCCGGAGTGCAAGGGCCGGCATGGCCACCCACGAGAGAATACCTAAGGCTCATTCTGAGCCCTTTGTATTCACTACCACTGCCTCAACACAGTGTGGATCTGCATGTCCCAGCTCACAGAAGACTTCTCACCACTCGAGGACACGGGATAGAGAGGATAGAAGTCATGATGTCAGGCTCCATGGGGCCTCAGTAAGGGAGATGCCTGAAAGAATGGCACCACCTTCCCGGCCTCATAACGCTTACAACATGTATTCTTTCCACCCTTCCACGTGTCACGATGGAAGAGACATTTGTGTGACAAGAACATGCCCTATCCCGTTTAGACCTAGGACCGTGACTACATCAGTCACTAGATCAGGTCGAAAACGGCGATACAACATTCACCCTTGTTGGTGCTGCGGCAAAGTGGGGCACTTTGCCATCGACTGTTGGCACAACCCCTCTGTGCCTATGGCAAGGGCTTATCCACATTCTCGGGACAGAGGTAGTCTTCCAGACAGGTTTTCTGAAGGAAGGCAGTTGCGTGCTTATGCTAACAGGAACCTAGGACCCAATATGATTTGGGTTCCTAAGGTAAAGTAATTCTTTCTTGCAGGGTAGTCTAGGTCCCCGTGAATATGATGGGAACTAGACAGTACGTGGCTCAAGGCTAAGTTGGAACAAGCATCTGCAATAACAGATGTCATGTCTGTTTGAGCATACTCACTTTGAGCCTCTAATGTGTTCTACCTGTGGGACTAAGACGATGACTTTCAAAATCCCAGATAATTTTGATCAGTTCAAGGACTTGCGTCATACTGCATCCTCATTTAAACTATATATATATATATATATATATATATATATATATATATATATATATATATATATATATATATATATATATATATATATATTTATCCATGTGTATATTTATACTTCTGCCTATACATGTAAGTGTGCACCTCTAAGGATAGGTTCACTCAATGCATGCAAACCATTACACATCAATAAAGGGTTAACGAAGTTATGTCATCGTGAATCTCGACAACTCACAATTGACATCAAGAAGTCTTTGGAAAAGCCTCGTTCAAATCCAAATAGATTGACTTTAAAATATACATGTATTTATCATTTATATTGACTTGACATCGGAAAATTTCAAAAATATTGCAAGCTTCTCAACGTGAAAATTTCTAGTCAAGAGACCTCTCAATTTCGAATTAGACAAATAATATCAGAAACCGAATTAACCAAATCTCCTGAATCCCGCCGACCCTTTGCATTCACCCCGAATCCCGCCGAATTAGACAAAATCTCACCGAACTAGTCAAATACCCGCCGACCCCTCGCCTTCTTCTCGCATCCCGCAAAAGCTCTCCCGACGACCCGCAAGAGCTCTCCCAAGTTCTTCCGCAGCCTTGCCGAAACCCGCAAGAGATCTCCCGACGACCCGCAACAAGCTCGTCGCACCGTCTACGCCAAACCTCGCCGACTCTCCTCCGCTGGACATTCGCCGAGGGGCCTCTAATCGCCGCAAGGGACGCTTACCGGAAGGACACCACGCCGACTCCTGCTGGAAAGCTCTTCTAATCCGTCTCCATCAAAGGTTTCCCGCAAGCATCCCGCCGAAGCCTTCACCGACGAACTCTTCTAGTTTCGATTCTTCTCCACTCGAACTAACTCACCGTATACGCCCTTAGGTAACCTCTTCCTCACCCGTACTTGGACGCGCTCACTAGTGATGCTTTTTGTTTGAATGTTCATTAATGCTTAGAGTAGGGCTTCTATCTCTAGATCTACAATGGCTCCAAGGACAACTGCATGGTTGGTCTCTGGCTGCGAGCTGGTTCGAACTGGGTTTTCTCACGCCTCGGACGAATTCCGCAACATCATCCTAATGCTGGAAGAGGCTGGGATAACCTTCGTCTTGGAGCACCCTTGCAAAATCCTGGACAAAGAGGTGCTGGAGTTCTTCGCTACCGCAAGACTCCGAGATGGAGACACCATAATCAAGAGCAAGGTGGCAGGGGCAAAAGTAAAGATGTCTGCCAGCAAGCTGACTCGCTACCTGCAGCTTTCTAGTTCGGAGCAGGAGGACTATTTGGAGGACGAGGACAAAACCAGAACTCTCTTGTTCTGCGGTCTTCCACGAGGAACTCGATCAATAAAGAGAAAGGAGATGAATGAAGAAGGGAAGCTCCTATCTGACGTTATTGGAAAAGTGCTCATCTGCAAGCCTGGCTCGCATGACCATATCTCAGGAAATATGTTCAAGATCCTCATAGCTGTTGTCTGCCGCAAGAGGTTCAACTGGGGGGAGTTGCTGTTCCAAAATATCAAGGACACCTTGGGCACTCCAAGTTTTGGCCGCATCATAAGCTTATATCTAAACCAGCTGAACGGAGACAAGTTTGACATGAGCAAAGGCGTCCCTCTCCACTACTTGAAGAAGATGGATGCAAGTGTGTTTGATCGATGGGAGCGGCGTATCGGGCAGCCTGCTGTGGAAGAGCAACAGGAAGTTTCTCCAGCAGTCACCCCCGGTGAAATTCTTGATATCGTGACTGCAGGAATCGAGGGGGAGACTCTACCCCCTCATACGGATGTAATATCTGAAATCGCCCAGGTGGCCAGGGATGCTGTGGCCGACACTCAAGAAGTAAGTGACACTGTGCTGGAGACTGGTGACCAAGAATTGGAAGAAGCTGCTGATATAGATGATTTCTTGGATGAGGACGGAGAGGAAGATGAGAATGAGGGACATGAAGTACTTGAGACTCCGGATCCTGTTGAACCTCCACCTGACAAGTCTGCACCAGTGGAGGGGGAGTTAGATAAATCTACAGAGACTGCCAACATTCCTCCTGTAGAGACTGTGATGGTATCTAGCTCTACAGATGCGTCTGCTGAAATGCATGGCCCACAAGTGCCTCCGGCTATTCCGTTACGAGATGAGCTAGCCACTCACACTGTCAATATCATTCAGGGCATTGTGAATGAACTTAAAGTCTCATTTGATGAAGCCCAGAATAAACTGCTGAACAGGATTAAGACTTCGGAAAATCTGATGCTCAAGAATATGGTGGAAATCAACCATAAGCTGGACGTGATGGAGAAGAAATTTGAAGAGAAGTATACCGCGGCCGGCGAAGCTGTCACACTCTTAATGGCCGGCTTGAAAAATAATACTGATACTCTGGCTGTCGTAAATCAGAACGCATACGTGGTAGCCACCAACATTCAGAAGTTTGATGGTAATATGGTCACTTTAAATGTCAATCAGCAAGCCCTGATCACTGAATTCTCCAAGACCACGAAGCATATTGATGACTCCCTGCACTCATATGCCAACTGCATAGCTGTCGAAGCCAAAAAGGGGGAGAAAGAGTATATAGCTACGTTGACCGAGCTTCAAGAAAGCATGAGCACACACTTCGCCCAATCAAGCAAATATGTCTATGAGAGCTGCTGGTGGATGCTCCAACAGGCGCTAGGTACGTTAGGCGTCGTTCTGCCTGACAATCCTGCCGGTATTCATGTCCCTAAGACATCTAAGGCCGCTGAGGAAGTAAGTGTTGCTGAGGATGTAAGTGCAAGTGCTGCAGATATTCCCACAAATGACGCTGATGCTAGGGCTCTCTCCAAAGCTAAACTGAGGAGCATGTTCGACCAAGAGGCCTTAGCAAAAGCCAGGGGAAAGAGAAAAGTTCAAGAAGGGACCTCCAAGGAGACACAGGCTGCAAAGAGAACTCGAATGAATGAGGAGGATGTACGAAACGAAAGGTGGAGTCCAGTTTCAAGGAACATCATCTTAGACACCTTCTGGCTGCAAGAAAGAGGAGAGATCAATCGAAACGAAGTATATAGCCAGTATGAGTGGGAAACGCACAAAACGTTTGAAGCGAAACGCAACATCTTTTTCAGAAACAACAAGGATGCAGATAAAGTTGCTCCTCCTAGGTATTACCCGAAGCCCAAAGAATACATGGAGAGGCAAAGCAAGAAGTACTTGGCTCAAAATCCTAAGGGTGACTTAGCTAAGGAAAAATAGTCAAAAACTTATAGCTTGTCACTTTGTCTTAAGAACATTTAATGATTTTTGTTGTCATAGAAACAATTCTGGATTACATGTGTATATATATATATTGGTATATATATTTGAATTTGTGAATGACTCAAGTCCTGATCTGATTACATATATTCTCTTGTGCTGCATGTTTAATTTCTGAATGCTATGTTTATTATTTGATATGTGTTATTCATCTTAGCTAGTAGGGTTTTGGCTTCGTCAAATAGGGGGAGATTGTTGGGTATTGTATCCACGATTACCTAGATTTGAGGAAGCCACCTGTCAAGCTAAGATGAATTCACAATGTATTTGATGAAACATCTTAAGTTGTACTTGCAGCTCCTCCACGCTAAGTGCACACCAATGTCAGGGTACAGTAGGTCAATATACACGGGTCTGCAAGACGTAATCCCTCGTTGAGCAGATCAGTGTGTTGGCCTACGTGTACTTTCTCTATTGGAGTGCAATTACTTTCAAGTACAGGGCCGTTCATATGCAAGAGAAGACAAGGAGCATGGATGGGTCAAGGAGCAGCTCCAGGGTGGAAGACGAAAATTCGTCCAAGGAAAATTCGACGAGAATCACCAAGTGATTCTCGCCGATTCAACGAGAATCACTTGGTGATTCTCGCCGAATCGACGAGAATCATTAGTGATTCTCGCCGACTCCTTCTGGCTACCTCAAAACGGTGCCAAGTAAGATTCGGCGAGAATCACTAGTGATTCTCGCCGAACCAGTGGCCAAGCAGCTCATGTATACAAAGTGAAATTCGTTGAGAATCAATAAGTGATTCGGCGAGAATCACTAACGATTCTCGACGAATCGTCGAGAATCACTTGGTGATTCTCGCCGATTCGTCGAGAATCGCTTGCGATTCTCGCCGATTTTCACTTGGCGTTTTCTCAGGTTGCTGCTGGACCGGATTCTGCCTCTAGACTAGTTTGAACCGGACTTAGGGATTTCTAGTGTGGGTCCCACAAACGGTCATATTGGAGTTATCTACAGTATATATATTCCAGTATTTTGAACAGTAAAACCACGGAGAAAGAGAAAGAAACCAGCCGCGACGAAACCCTAATATCGCGATTCCTCTCCGCCGCCGCCGTCGTGCTCGGGCAAGTTGGTCGCCGTCAACAATCGAGATTCCTTAGTGATCTCCGGCGACAGAAGCTTAGCAAAGCTTGAGTCTCACGTGTCTATCCAGAGATCTCTTGTCTCTCGATTTGTTGACCGGGAAAAACTCCCCCGTCCGAATCGATCGAGACGACCGATCCTCGTATGACCGTTGGAAGACCAAGCTAGCTTCGCTACGAAGTTTGGATCTCCAAGTTCAGCAGCCGCTCATCATCGTAGCCGCTGATCCCGAAGCTAGCCGCCGCTCGTGTTGCCGCCGCCGGTTCCGGGGAGATCCTCTCCAAGAGAGACCAAGGTTGTAGACTCTTCGTTGACTTCACGAACACGTCGTCAAACGAAGAGGAACACCGTAGTCTCCGAAAGAAGTTTGTATCTCGTATACATTCCATATTTACTTTTGTTGTAAAGGAACGATTGTTCCGTATTGTAAGGGTTGGGTGCAACCCATTTTGTGGGAGTGTTGACTCTCACGTGTGGAAGGGCTCCTTCCGTTAGTGCAGGGATTGGATTTCAATCCCGTTGGAGAAGTGACCGAGTCGTCCCTTGTTGGGGAGATAGGTCGAAGGGGGAAAGTGGATGTACCCAAGTCGGGGAACCACTATAAATTTCCTGTGTATTCTGTGTGCTGTGCCTTTTATCTTTATTGTGCAGGTACCGTCGTAAATTCCGCAAAAGCGCTACTCGTCACCTATTCCCCCCCCCCCATAGGTGCACATAGCTGACACTAGGTGAACTTTCAATTTCTATACACGCTCAAAAGCTGAGACGTTAGCTTCGAGTCACACACACCAGCCCCCTACCGCCCGTATATCTTTTAGCCGAATTTATCTTTTTCGCTTTTATGATATCCTTTTTTGCTTCTTTCTTTTTCTTCTAACAATAAATGTAGGGTTTCCACCCGGGCCTCTCCAAACTCATCTAAGGGAAGCTTCTACCTTCTCTTTTTTTGTACTTATTATATTTTGTATATTACCTGTTTCGCATACTTAGATTACAACATTGGGGACAATGTTGGGTTTAAGTATGAGAGTGTTTTCCTATACTGCATTTTTTATTCTGTACTCATCAAAAATACAAAAAAAATTTTTTGCAAAACTTAAAATATATAAAAAAAATTACTTGTTTTTTTAATTAAAAAAAATCATAAAACACAAAAAATCAAAAAATTAATTTTTTTTTTACTTTGTAAATATTTTCTGTAAAAAAAATTCCCCCCCCCCCCTCCCTTCTTTTTTTTTTTACAAAAACTCGCATTTTGCAAACCCGCGGCATTCGACTCATCGAACAAACCACCCAAATAAGTGTCTGTTCGCGGACTGCATTCGAGTTTTTGCTTTATACTTTTTTTTGTAAAAATCTCTATTTCCCCACTATCTTCTTTGTAAATAACATTTCTTTCTCTTCTCTTTTTTGTAAATAACTTATCTACAAAAACTAAAAAATAAAAAAATTTTAAAAATCAAAAATCCTAAAAAGGTGATAAACAAAAATTCAAAAAAAAAGACGATAATCAAAATTAAAAAAAATGATAAAAACTGTAAAAATTCCAAAAAATATTTTTTGTTAAATTATGTAACAAAATAAATTGAATATACCATTTCTTAACCCTTTTTGCTTTCCAAAAATCTAGTTTCGAGTTAATTTATATGCGAATTTTAATTATTCTTTGCTTACTATTCGTTTATTAATTAAAGTTCGATAGATTTAAGTGTCTGGGGTTAAGTTTTAAAGAATTTTTTTATGTCTTTTCCTTATAATAAAGAACTTTTTTATTCACCACCACTTCTAATTTTTATAAATAGAAGCTCGTTTTTTATGTTAGAAAATAACATCCATGGATTTCAATTATTTCTACTTCATGCTTTTAGAAACATCGGAACGTTCATTTTAAAAAAGGTTGCTCTCAAAACTTTTTTTATTAAACGCTAGTTTTCTTTTTGAAAAAATAAACCCACTTCCATTTTTTTTCATGTCTTACTTGACATGTTTACCCCTATCCCTTAAAAGATCTTATGTCAATGGGAATAAGATTTCATTCCGTAAATATAGGCACCCAATATTTAAAAAGATTATATGTTATGGAGTAAGAGGATAAAATTCATTACTCCTACACATGTACATTGGGTTATTTATTATTTATGAAAAAAGAAAAAATATTATATGTTAGGATAATAAGATTTCATTTTTTCTAATTATTCAAAAGAAAATATATATAGAGGTTCGAGAAAAAATTATCTCGCCTCTAAATTCAAGCCCTCTTCATAAACCACCAAACCACTTAGCCTATTTCAATGATTCTAGAATTAATTTAAAAATTTTTTAGAGCATAACTTTTAAATTGCATTATTTCATTTAACTTCTTTTAAGCTAAAGTTTTTTATATAAATCCAATCCATCTTTGTTAAACTAACAAAAATAAATTTTTGATTTCTATTTTATTTTATCTAGAAGTCTTTTTGAAACTGTTCCTCTGTTTATAACACATTCATAATTTATGATTTAACTATAGTACCCCAGATGTTTAATTCGATCTTCTTTTGTAATTAAGTCAAGCGGTAGCTAAACTTAGGATTTCTTTTATTTCTTATAAGTTCATCTTAAACTTTTGCTCTGGAATAGCAAAAGCTTAAGTATGGGGGTATTTGATGAATTATAAATATACCTATTTTTCTGTACATTATTTAAGTCGTTTTCATTTATTTTTGTCATTTTTACTTGTTTTTATTCAATAAAATGCTCTTTTTTTGTAAATATTATACTAACTTGTTTTATTTTATTTTTCAGGAAAAAATCAAAATCTACAAAAAAAATGTCATGTCACGCCCGTGACAAATTGGTCACGCCCGTGACCGGGGCGTGACACGTCAAAATCCCGTGAAATTTCCACTCGACGATCGTCGACTCTGCGCCATGCCTAGGGTCACGCCCGTGACCTAGGGCGTGACTCCTCTTCCCGCTCGATGATTTTTCAACACGACATTTTCCGCTCGACGTTTGTCGAGTGTCGACACCAACTGACACGCCCAGAGTCACGCCCGTGACCAAGGGCGTGACCACTCCACCTGGCCGACAAGACCCGCGCGAAGACTTTTGACGCACCATGCCCAGATCCACCTCCTCGACACGTCCACCGTCACGCCCATGACCTGGGGCATGACCGCTGCGTGACCGACACCTGTCCAGCTCGAAGTCCACTTTCCCGTCAAATCGACGGCCGCCATCACGCATAGTGCCGATACGCCCCCTGACACGCCCATGTCAGAGGGCGTGTCCCATGAATTTTTTCCCTATAATAGCCCCTTGCTGTATGTAATCCTATTCCTTCTTTTGAACCATTTTGTATAAGGTGTTGTGCTGCTGGAATACTTTTAAGGGTTATGTAAGGGATATTTTCTCCCCCTCTCCTTAGCTTTTATTTTCGTGTCTTTCTAACTTGTCTTTTTATTTAATGAAATATATTTTTCTTCTCTTATATTGCCTTTGCAATGGATTTATGCAACTCACACCTTATGCAATCTTATTTGCTTTTGTTTTAACTTGGTTTTTTCGTTCTTTTCTAAGGGTGTGTGTGTATGAGTTTAACTTAGTTTTATTGCTTTCATAATCTTCATAATTTTCATAGTTTAGCTTTTCTGTTCATATCATGTCCATCCTTATGAGTTTATAAAAATGTTTTAAAAGTGGGTTCTTATCTTTTTCGCTAGTTTTGTTCGTTTTTATCCGTAAAACTTTTTACTCCTTTTAACTTTATTATCACTTTTCTAGCATTTTTATAAAATCATAAGAATAAAAATTTAGTTGTTTTAATTTTTCATGCACTTTGATTTTCATTTAAAACTTTTGTCCTTTTATTTTTTCGTTCTCTTTTTACGCATTTCTACCGCATTCTAGCGGTAGAAATGTATTTATTTCAATTTTTCGGGCATTTTCATTTTACACTTATTTGCAAACCTTTTTGCCCGGTTTATTTTTATTTCAGCTTTTTACGCATTTCTACCGCATTCTAGCGGTAGAAATGCAGTTGTTTTTATTTTTAGGTAACTTAGTTTTTTTTTATTTCTGTACGTGTGCGCATTTATTTCCGCCTACTCGTTAAGAGTTAAATGGCGCTTTGCTTTTTTTTACTTTCTGTAGAATGCGTGTGTTTGTAATTTTCTTTATTTCCGCCTACTCATTTGAGTTAAATGGCAGGTCTTTATTTTCCCTACTCATTTGAGTAGGATTTGTGTGCGTGTGTTTACTTTATGTCGAGAGAGTGTGAGCGTGAGTTTTACTTTCTGTCGAGTGTGTGCGTGTGTTGCATTTATTTTGTCCTACTCAATTGAGTAGGACCCGCTTTCTTTCTCCCGCCCACGCATTTGCGCCGGGACTCGCAATTTACAGATTTCTTCAGTCCTACTCGTTTGGGTAGGACTTGCAATTTTTTGCTTTCCTTTACTACTTTCATTTTACAGCTTTCTTTACTGCTTTCCTTTTCTGCTTTCCTTTCTGCTTTCCTCGCAAGCCGTCCCCATTCCGATGAGTGGCTAATCATTTTTAGCCCCTCGGTATCGAAGAGCATTAGGACAGATAAAATAGCTTAAAATAATTAAAGGTCCTTACTTTCTAATTAATTAAAATTACTTAAGGTTTGCCTAGGGTTTACAAAGCGTAGGACCACATAATCGATGTGTGGGCCCTATTTCCGTAGTCCATATGCTAGCTAGCCAAGAGGCCGTGCATATGAACCGATCACCCCTTGGCAAAGAGAGTTCCGCACTAACCCTCGAGAGAGGAGGCACGCCAACTCCACCAGATTGGGTTCCCCACCCAATAGCGGGGTTCTTAGCGTAATGCGGGCATTAAGAGGAATCCTTCGTCGGACTAACGTTCGGTCGAATAGTCTTAGCATTCAGGTGAGCGATAGCCCTATAGCTAGATGAGCTCATTCTAGTGGAACCTCCACGGCCAAGTCTTCGCCTTAATTAATTAGAAATTTAGGAGCTCTTTTTATTAAAAGTCTTTTTTAGTTTGAATTTAATTCAGTGTCATCGAGCTAAGCTCTTCATCGGCTCCACATTTATTATGCTTTTATTTTCTGCCTTTTGTTTATATAAATAATATCCCGACAAGATAAAATTATCGGTAAAATAATAGTCCGCTCCAGGGAAGAGTAGAAATAATCGAACCGACCCCGAGAATAATACGACATCGATATTCTACCCAGAATATCTTGTACAACTCACGATAGGTGAACTTGCCTCCTTTCGTTAAAACTCGATCACAACTTTTTATATCCAAAATAAAAAAATACGCGCGCCCCATTTTCTAAATAAAACCCCACTTCCGCTTTACTTAAATAAAACCGTCGGGTCGCCGCGTGTCCGTAAATATTTTTGGAGTTCTAACCCATCAAGTTTTTGGCGTCGTTGCCGGGGAGTTTTCGAGTCGTTATTTCGAACTCTTGAATACTATTAATTTTACCTATTATATATACATTCAACAAAAACAAAAAAAGGCCACCAAAAATATAATAATAATAATAATACTGTACAACCCCGTATTCGTGAAGAGTGGGCCCAAAACAAGGCAAACGTGTTTTAAGCTTTTTGGAGATTTTGCACTCTCGGTGGCCAATTTTGGCTCTGGCTTGGAAACATACTAGTAGGGAGAGGAAAAATCAACATCTTCCCCCGGGCCCTTTAGAGGGGCGGGTGCGGCAAGATGGCCGGCAATCCCCTAACATGCTAGGTGCGAGGTGGGATGGCGGAACTGGCGGAAACCAGGATCCCGCCTCCGACACCCTAGCCGTGGGCAGGGGCGAGACCGATCAGCCAGCCCTCTCGCCCCAGGCAGCGAGCTCGTGGGGCAAGACCGGGCGGCCAGCCCTCTCGCCCTAGGCGGCGAGCTCGCGGGGCGAGACCGGGCGGCCAGCCCTCTCGCCCCAGGCGGCGAGCTCGCGGGGCGAGACCGGGCGGACAGCCCTCTCGCCCCAGGAGGCGAGCTCGCGCGGCGAGACCGGGCAGCCAGCCCTCTCGCCCCAGGCAGCGAGCTCGCAGGGCGAGATCGGGCGACCAACCCTCTCGCCCCAGGCGGCGAGCTTGCGGGGCGAGACCGGGCGGCCAGCCCTCTCTCGCCAGGCGGCGAGCTCGCAGGGCGAGACCGGGCGGCCAGCCTTCTCGCCCCAGGAGGCTAGTCCGGGGAGGGTTCTCCATCCTCCCCCTAGACCCTTGTGGACCCTACGGTTTTACCATCTTGCCCTCGGGGGGGGGGGGGGATTACCTCTTTACCCCCCTGCGTGGCTGTTTTCTATTGGCCCAAGGTATATTGGGCGTAAAGGTACTTCGGTCATTTTGGTTCATGGGATTTGGAAAACTATAAATAGACCCCCTTGGGTGCCTTTGGAGAGAGAATTTTTCCTTACTTCCTCCTCCCTTAGCTTCTTCTTGGTAGAGTAGAGAGAGCTCCTCCAAGGCACCCTAGCTCGAGCATTAGTTAGGGAGGGGAAGTGCTCAGGTAGCCTTCCGGGTGTGAGGTGGGACCTCCGCGCTAGAGTCGAGAGTCTGTTTCTAGATTCTTGATCTTTGGTCTGTGACGTTCTCTTGAGTGTAGTAGGTGTGAGGTCACCCCTTTCTAGGGACCCCGAACTCCACAGAGACCAAGTTTTTGGTTTCAATATTTTGGTGCGGTGAGCGTGGAGAGTGACCAGCACAGAAGATCTCGAGAGAGTGTCATGACGGGAGGTCAAGGAGGTAGTGATGATCTAGGCGAGCTCCCCAGCCCAGGACCTTTTGTTGGGAGGCAAGAGTTCATGGCCTCCATCCAAGGCATCATGGAGATGTTGCGAAGCATTGCTCATCAGGGTGGAAGCTCCACCCCAACCCCCCAGGAGTTAGCTCCCCCTCTCGACGAGTCGACTCCCAGGGGTCTAGGCGAGATGACCCCAGCAGGGGGAGAAGGAAGTGCACCGGGAAGAAGGCCAGGGAAGGAGAGGATGGGAGATGGGGTCGAGCGAGACCTCACCGGCCGGGAGTTGTTCTCCAGCCCGGCGAGTGCCAACCTCCCAGGCAAGCAGGTCATGTGAGTGGAGGTGGCAAGACCACCCCTTAGAGGGTCACCCTTCAGCGAGCTAATCATCTCAGCTCCCGTTCCCGAGGGGTTCAGAGAACCAAACATGGCTTACTATACTGGGAAGGATGATCCCGTCCAGCACCTGCAGTGGTTCGAGGATTCCATCTCCATCAGGACAATGATGGATTCCTTCAAGTGTCGCCTCTTTGCGATCACGTTGAAGGAGAAGGCAAGGGATTGGTTCCATCAACTCCCCCCGACGTCGATCTATGGGTTCGAGGACTTGAGCCGGAGCTTTCAGCTTCTCTTCTCCACCTCCAAGAAGCGGAAGAGGAGTCCCGAGTCCATATTCCTGATAAGGCAGGAGGCCGAGGAGTCGCTGGCATGTTACGTTGACAGGTTCCAAGAGGAGATCTTGGAGGTCCAGGAGATGCCAGGGTATGCTCTCCAGATGGCCTGCACCATTGGGCTGAAGGAGGGCTTCTTCAAGATGAGCCTGACTCAGATGGCCTCCCTTTCCTTCGAGGAGCTGATGTAAAGGGCGGTAGAGGAGATTGCCATGGAGGCAGCCAACCCGGCATTTGTCAAGAGGTTGGAAACGCTGACGGAGGTGGAGTCAAAGGAGCAAGGAGGCTCGAGGTATCAGGAAGGAAGAAGAAGAGAGGAGCAGAGAGCTCAGGGGTTCCAAGGACAGGAGGGTCCGGAACCAGGCTGGAGGCAGCAGGGAGGAACTGCCCAAGGTCCAGGAAGAGCTCTCATCCAAGGAGGGGGGAACTTTCATGGGGTCCAAGGGAGGTAAAACTTCCAGAGGCAAGCCCCAAGGCAACTCTTGCCCCCGTCGCAGCAAGCCTTGGCGATACGAGGGGGAAGAGGTAACAGGAGAGAACGCCCAGCCCGCCGAAAGAGGGGAGAAAGAGCATTATTGTACTGTGACTTCCACCAGGTGGAGGGGCACGCCACGGCTACCTGCCCCGAGCTCTTGGAAGTGAGGGGGGCGAGAGGCCCTGCCCAGCCGCAGTCGCCGGTGCGGGTAGAAGAGGTTCTACCCGGAGAAGGAGGTGATGATATATGCGAGGATCGGGTCGACGTGGGAACCCGAGGCAGTATAGGAGTGATCCACGGTGGAGTGGGGGTTGAGGCCACTCGAAAGGCAAGCCTCCATGTCATGTACCGAAGGAGCGTCGCCTCAACCTCCCAGACCCCGCCCCCAGAGGAAAAGATCACCTTCTGGGTGAAGGACCTACAGGATCATGAGGATCCGTTCTGCGATGTGTTGGTCATCCAGACGGCCATCGAAGGCTACACCATCTCCCGGATCCTGGTTGACAACGGAAGCTCCGTCAACGTCATTTTCAAGAAGGCATTTGACGAGATGAAGGTGGAGCCAAGGAGGGTGTTGGCCTCGGACGGACCCCTGTTCGGATTCTCAGGGGAGAGGAAGGATGTCGAGGGTGGAGTGGGACTCCAAGTAAAAATGGGAGGAGTCTCAAGGAACTATCGGTTCATCATTGTTGACGCTCCAAGCAGCTACAACGTCATCTTCGGAAGGCCCCTCATCAGTGCCTTCCGTTGTGTGTCATCTTCCTTCCACCAATGCCTCAAGTTCAGCTCCGGAGGGATCCAGGTTAGAGTCAAGGGAGACTCCAGGATGGCAAGGCAGTGCTACGTCACGGCCGTCAACAACATCTCTTGGTTGGCCAAGGTAGAGGAGATGGAGAGGGTCATGGAGAGCCTGAGCAGGATGGAAGTGTCCGACGAGGAGGAAGCGGATGATGACCACCGGGCCCAGACCCCCTGAGGAAGCCTCGCCCCGGCAGATTCTTGTATGTATCTTATCTTGTAATGAGTCCAACCCCCGACCAACTGAATCGGGGGGATCATGTAGCCCATCTATTTTCCTCGTTTGAGGATGTAGGATTTGGTAAGGTTTGATCTCTCGTGGTAGCCCAAGTCCTTTGCTCTGATGATGATTCCGCGGCCAGGCTCCCACTAGCTGGCAGGGCAGGTTGATCTCTCGTGGTAGCCCAAGTCCTTTGCTCCGATGATGATTTCGCGGTCAGGCTCCCACTAGCTGGCAGGGCAGGTTGATCTCTCGTGGTATCCCAAGTCCTTTGCTCCGATGATGATTCCGCGGCCAGGCTCCCACTAGCTGGCAGGGCAGGTTGATCTCTCGTGGTAGCCCAAGTCCTTTGCTCCGATGATGATTCCGCGGCCAGGCTCCCACTAGCTGGCAGGGCAGGTTGATCTCTCGTGTTAGCCCAAGTCCTTTGCTCTGATGATGATTCCGCGGCCAGGCTCCCACTAGCTGGCAGGGCAGGTTGATCTCTCGTGTTAGCCTAAGTCCTTTGCTCCGATGATGATTCCGCGGCCAGGCTCCCACTAGCTGGCAGGGCAGGTTGATCTCTCGTGGTAGCCCAAGTCCTTTTCTCCGATGATGATTCCGTGTCCAGGCTCCCACTAGCTAGCAGGGCAGGTTGATCTCTCGTGGTAGCCCAAGTCCTTTGCTCTGATGATGATTACGCGGCCAGTCTCCCACTAGCTGGCAGGGCAGGTTGATCTCTCGTGGTATCCTAAGTCCTTTGCTCCGATGATGAATCCGCGGCCATGCTCCCACTAGCTGGCAGGGCAGGTTGATCTCTTGTGGTAGCCCAAGTCCTTTGCTCCGATGATGATTCCGCGGCCAGGCTCCCACTAGCTGGCAGGGCAGGTTGATCTCTCGTGGTAGCCCAAGTCCTTTGCTCCGATGATGATTCTGCGGCCAGGCTCCCACTGGCTGGCAGGGCAGGTTGATCTCTCGTGGTAGCCCAAGTCCTTTGCTCCGATGATGATTCCGCGGCCAGGCTCCCACTAGCTGGCAGGGCAGGTTGATCTCTCGTGGTAGCCCAAGTCCTTTGCTCCGATGATGATTCTACGGCCAGGCTCCCACTAGCTAGCAGGGCAGGTTGATCTCTCGTGGTAGCCCAAGTCCTTTGCTCCGATGATGATTCCGCGGCCAGGCTCCCACTAGCTGGCAGGGCAAGTTGATCTCTTGTGGTAGCACAAGTCCTTTGCTCCGATGATGATTCCGCGGCCAGGCTCAAACTAGCTGGCAGGGCAGGTTGATCTCTCATGGTAGCCCAAGTCCTTTGCTCCGATGATGATTCCGCGGCCAGGCTCCCACTAGCTGGCAGGGCAGGTTGATCTCTCGTGGTAGCCCAAGTCCTTTGCTCCGATGATGATTCTGCGGCCAAGCTCCCACTAGCTGGCAGGGCAGGTTGATCTCTCGTGGTAGCCCAAGTCCTTTGCTCCGATGATGATTCCGCGGCCAGGCTCCCACTAGCTGGCAGGGCAGGTTGATCTCTTGTGGTAGCCCAAGTCCTTTGCTCCGATGATGATTCCGCGTCCAGGCTCCCACTAGCTGGCAGGGCAGGTTGATCTCTTGTGGTAGCCCAAGTCCTTTGCTCCGATGATGATTCCACGGCCAGGCTCCCACTAGCTGGCAGGGCAGGTTGATCTCTCGTGGTAGCCCAAGTCCTTTGCTCCGATGATGATTCTGCGGCCAGGCTCCCACTAGCTGGCAGGGCAGGTTGATCTCTCGTGGTAGCCCAAGTCCTTTGCTCTGATGATGATTCCGTGGCAAGTCTCCCACTAGCTGGCAGGGCAGGTTGATCTCTCGTGGTAGCCCAAGTCCTTTGCTCTTATGATAAATCCGCGGTCAGGCTCCCACTAGCTGGTAGGGCAGGTTGATCTCTCGTGGTAGCCCAAGTCCTTTGCTCTGATGATGATTCCGCGGCCAGGCTCCCACTAGCTGGCAGGGCAGGTTGATCTCTCTCTCGTGGTAGCCCAAGTCCTTTGCTCCGATGATAATTCCGCGGCCAGGCTCCCACTAGCTGGCAGGGCAGGTTGATCTCTCATGGTAGCCCGAGTCCTTTGCTTCGATGATGATTCCGTGGCCATGCTCCCACTAGCTGGCAGGGCAGGTTGATCTCTCGTGGTAGCCCAAGTCCTTTGCTCCGATGATGATTCCGCGGCCAGGCTCCCACTAGCTGGCAGGGCAGGTTGATCTCTCGTGGTAGCCCAAGTCCTTTGCTCCGATGATGATTCCGCGGCCAGGCTCCTAGTAGCTGGCAGGGCAGGTTGATCTCTCGTGGTAGCCCAAGTCCTTTGCTCCGATGATGATTCTGCGGCCAGGATCCCACTAGCTGGCAGGGCAGGTTGACCTCTCGTGGTAGCCCAAGTCCTTTGCTCCGATGATGATTCCGCGGCCAGGCTCCCATTAGCTGTGTTGGAACCCAAGGTTGGATTTAGGTAAGGATCAATATTAGGGTTTATTAGATTGATCCAAAATGTATAGTCATGGGTCATAGGATTATTTCCAGGTTTGGTCATTCAGAAAAATTCCAGAGAAGTTCAGATTTGAAGTTCAAAAAATTGCTGGAAGAAAATCTCTGAACTCAGTTCAACTATCTCTGAACTCAGTTCAACTATCTCTAAGCGGAGTTCAACTATCTCTGAACCCAGTTTGAAGAAGCTTTAAAATTCAGATGCAGTTCAAAATCTTTGAACTCAGTTCAACTATCTCTGAACTTAGTTCAACTATATCCGAGCTGAGTTCAACTATCTCTGAACCCAGTTTGAAGAAGCTTTAAAATTCAGATGCAGTTCAAAATCTCTGAACTCAGTTCAACTATCTCTGAACTCAGTTCAACTATCTCCGAGCTGAGTTCAACTATCTCCGAACCCAGTTTGAAGAAGCTTTAAAATTTAGTTTGGCGATTTCCTGTGCCGTTTTTCAGACCTTCTTATTTACAGCTGGCAGATTTAATTAAGGCTTAACTGCAGTCATTTATAGCTCTCGGATTTAATGCTATCAAATATAGCCGTTTGAATGACAGTATAAAATATGGCCTATTAAAGAGATTAAATGACAATTGATTTCTCAAGACATATTCCATTCTCGGGAATTGATTTAGCCATTCCAAGATAGAAAGAATTCAAATGCTTGAATTCTTCAGGCATTAAATACACAGATATCTTACAAGGAATACAAGAAGAGAAATACAGCACTCGACAGAATAGAAGAGATAGAGAGAGAATATTCAAGAAGGCTTTTTCTCTCAGCAAAGAAGAACTTAGCTAGAAGTTTTCTTACAACAAATCAACATCATCTTCTTCATCTGCTTCAGGCTTTCAAGAGACAATCAATTCATATCAGTCTAAAAGCTTGTTGGAGAGCAACATCATCTTGAAGGCCTACACCCTGAAGCAAAGCTCCACTCCTGAACTCTTCTACATCTCAGGGGGAGCTTTGACAACATCACTGAATCCACATAGTCTTCTCATTGTGATTGAGAAAAGAAGACTTCCATCACTCTCTCATCCCCACCTCTGTAAAGGGTTTTTCAAACTCCCTTCAAAAGATTGTGTTTGGTTTCTGAGACCTTATCAAAACTCAGTGGTGGCAAGACACCTGATCAAAATATCTGGTTTGGTTTTTGAGCACCTTGTCAAAAGCTCATTGGTGGCAAGACACCTGATCAAAAAATTTGATTTGATTTTTGAGCACCTTATCAAAAGCTCATTGGTGCCCAGGACACCTGATCAACTCATCCTGCAGTGGATTCCTACCAGGGTGGTAGAAGAGTGGATGTACCCAAGTTTAGGGGAACCACTATAAATTCTTGTGTCGTCTGTGTGCTTGCTTTTCCTTCTTTATCTTTGTGCTGTGACTTTTTACATTAACTCTAGTTTAGAAGAAAGTTAAGATCTAACTGCTAACTTTCAATTGGTATCAGAGCCAGGTTGGTTATACATACCACACCTTGGTGGTTGCACAGGTTAACACCTGAACCAAAATGATCTGATAGATCTTAAATTTCTTGAGAGTTTTTCATGGCACAAAATGAAGAATGTTCAAGCACTGGACCTCCTAAGTGCAATCTGGATAAGCTTGCACTATGGAAGACAAGGATTAGGCTTTTTATGAACTCTATTGATGAAGCCATTTTCAATTCTATTTTGACAGGTCCTTATCAACCATTGGAAACAACAAGCATGAATGCTGCTCCATCACCTAAATGGACAGAAGCTCAAAAATTGCTAAAGATTGCTAATGCAAGAGCAATGGACATCCTTGCTCAATCAATGTCTGATGACATTTTTGAAGGAGTTATTGAATGTACTTCAACAAAAGACATCTGGGACTCCCTCACAGAAATTGCTGCTGTATCAGCAAAAGGGAAAATAATTGAAGCTGAATCCTGGAGTGATGAAGAAGAAGCAAGAGCAATAGAATTTTGCCTAATGGTAATAGATGCTTCTTGCAGCAGCTATGCTGAAGAATCTGAAGAATCAGAGTGTGAATCAGAAGAAGAAGATCAGGTAATCTCTACCCTTGATCTTTCATCAGGTATAAATCTTAAGAAAATCATAGTTCAAAATTATTCGTCGAACGGAGATCGACGAACTCAACCTTATTCGTCGAACTCAGATTGACGATCGTTGAACAAAGATTTTGACTTGTACTATTCAGGAATCTGTGCTCGACGAAATAAATATCATTCGTCGAACAGAGATCGACGAAAATGGATCACAGAAAACAATTATTATCATTCTGTGAATAGAGCTCGACGAACTCAATATCATTCGTCGAACTCCGCTCGACGAAAATACTTTAATTCGTCGAACTCAGAATTTCAAAACAGAAATTTTTACTCTTTTATTTCTGATTATTTTAAAAGAGAACCAGGACCCAAGGTTATCTGGGTTCAGAACTCCTAACATTTCCTTGCAGGAAAAGAACTCTGTTTGGTCCAATATAGAGGAAATCAGTGATTGATTATTTTGAGCTAGGATATGCATATAGGGGGAGTTTGTTGTTTGCAGCAGTATTTTAGTTCTTGTTTTATTTATTTTGTTTCAAAGCTTCCATTGTACATCTGCTGATATCTTATAAATCAAGCAGATTGTTTTTGCTTTGCATTTTATTTGATTTTGATGTAAATAGTGTCCTTACCCAAATAGGGGGAGATTGTTGGAACCCAAGGTTGGATTTGGGTAAGGATCACTATTAGGGTTTATTAGATTGACCCAAAATGTATAGTCATGGGTCATAGGATTATTTCCAGGTTTGGTCATTCAGAAAAATTCCAGAGAAGTTCAGATTTGAAGTTCAGAAAATTGCTGGAAGAAAATCTCTGAACTCAGTTCAACTATCTCTGAACTCAGTTCAACTATCTCTGTGCGGAGTTCAACTATCTCTGAACCCAGTTTGAACAAGCTTTAAAATTCAGATGTAGTTCAAAATCTCTGAACTCAGTTCAACTATCTCTGAACTCAGTTCAACTTTCTCCGAGCCGAGTTCAACTATCTCTGAACCCAGTTTGAAGAAGCTTTAAAATTCAGATGCAGTTCAAAATCTCTGAACTCAGTTCAACTATCTCTAAACTCAGTTCAACTGTCTCCGAGCTGAGTTCAACTATCTCCGAACCCAGTTTGAAGAAGCTTTAAAATTTAGTTTGGCGATTTCCTGTGCCATTTCTCAGACCTTCTTATTTACAGCTGGCAGATTTAATTAAGGCTTAACTGCAGGCATTTATAGCTCTCAGATTTAATGCTATCAAATATAGCCGTTTGAATGACAGTATAAAATATGGCCTATTAAAGAGATTAAATGACAATTGATTTCTCAAGACATATTCCATTCTCGGGAATTGATTTAACCATTCCAAGATAGAAAGAATTCAAATGCTTGAATTCTTCAGACATTAAATATACAGATATCTTACAAGTAATACAAGAAGAGAAATACAACACTCGACAGAATAGAAGAGATAGAGAGAGAATATTCAAGAAGGCTTTTTCTCTCAGCAAAGAAGAACTTAGCTACAAGTTTTCTTACAGCAAATCAACATCATCTTCTTCATCTGCTTCAGGCTTTCAAGAGACAATCAATTCATATCAGTCTAAAAGCTTGTTGGAGAGCAACATCATCTTGAAGGCCTACACCCTGAAGCAAAGCTTCCACTCCTGAACTATTCTACATCTCAGGGGGAGCTTTGACAACATCACTGAATCCACATAGTCTTCTCATTGTGATTGAGAAAAGAAGACTTCCATCACTCTCTCATCCCCACCTCTGTAAAGGGTTTTTCAAACTCCCTTCAAAAGTTTGTGTTTGGTTTCTGAGACCTTATCAAAACTCAGTGGTGGCAAGACACCTGATCAAAAAATCTGGTTTGGTTTTTGAGCACCTTGTCAAAAGCTCATTGGTGGCAAGACACCTGATCAAAAAATCTGATTTGGTTTGGGCACCTTATCAAAAGCTCATTGGTGCCCAGGACACCTGATCAACTCATCCTGCAGTGGATTCCTACCAGGGTGGTAGAAGAGTGGATGTACCCAAGTTTAGGGGAACCACTATAAATTCTTGTGTCGTATGTGTGCTTGCTTTTCCTTCTTTATCTTTGTGCTGTTACTTTTTACATTAACTCTAGTTTAGAAGAAAGTTAAGATCTAACTGCTAACTTTCAAGCTGGCTTGACAGGTTGACCCCACGGGGAAGTTACACTATGCGAATACGTTGGGTTGGATGTTTCTTTCCGAGTTTGTGCCAATCTCGAAAAGAGCGGGGATTGTGTATAACCTCGTATTCGCGAAGAGTGGGCCCAAAACAAGACAAATGCGTTTTTAAGCTTTTTGAAGATTTTGCACTCTCGGTGGCCAATTTTGGCTCTGGCTTGGAAACATATTAGTAGGGGGAGGAAAAAATCAACATCTTCCCCCGGGCCCTTTAGAGGGGCGGGTGCGGCAAGATGGCCGGCACCCCCTTAGCGTACTAGGTGCGAGGTGGGATGGCGGGACTAGCTGGAAACCAGGATCCAGCCCCCGACACCCTAGCTGTGGGCAGGGGCGAGACCGGGCGGCCAGCCCTCTCGCCCCAGGCAGCGAGCTCGTGGGGCAAGACCGGGCGGCCAGCCCTCTCGCCCCAGGCGGCGAGCTCGCGGGGCGAGGCCGGGCGGCCAGCCCTCTCGCCCCAGGCGGCGAGCTCGCGGGGCGAGACCGGGCTGCCAGCCCTCTCGCCCCAGGCGGCGAGCTCGCGGGGCGAGACCGGGCGGCCAGCCCTCTCGCGCCAAGCGACGAGCTCGCGGGGCGAGACCGGGCGGCCAACCTTCTCGCCCCAGGAGGCTAGTCCGGGGAGGGTTCGCCTCACGCCCCCTAGACCCTTGTGGACCCTATGGTTTTACCATCTTGCCCTCGGGGGGGATTACCTCTTTACCCCCCGGCATGGCTGTTTTCTATTGGCCCAAGGTATATTGGGCGTAAGGGTATTTCGGTCATTTTGGTCCATGGGATTTGGAAAACTATAAATAGACCCCCTTGGGTGCCTTTGGAGAGAAAATTTTTCCTTGCTTCCTCCTCCCTTAGCTTCTTCTTGGTAGAGTAGAGAGAGCTCCTCCAAGGCACCCTAGCTCGAGCATTGGCTAGGGAGGGGAAGTGCTCAGGTAGCCTTCCGGGTGTGAGGTGGGACCTCCGCGCTAGAGCCGAGGGTCTGTTTTTAGCTTCTTGATCTTTGGTCCGTGACGTTCTCTTGAGTGTAGTAGGTGTGAGGTGACCCCTTTCTAGGGACCCCGAACTCCATAGAGACCAAGTTTTTGGTTTCAACAAATACTAATCATAATAAAAAATATAAAAAAAATTATTATTACAAAATTATAAAACAAAAAAAAAAGTTTGAAAAACTTATAAAACTAAAAAATTTGAAAAACCTTAAAAACTAAAAATTTGAAAACACTATAAAACTAAAAAATAAAACATAAACAAACCAAAAATATGAAAAAAAAACTTACAAAAAAAATAAATTTATTTTCATTATTTTTATGAAAAAAAACTATAAAAAGAACAAACCTAACAAATTCGACAAAATGAAAAATAAAACTTAACAAAAAAATAATAAAAACCATATATTTTCATTATTTTTATGAAAAAAAAAACTAAAAAACCTACCTAAAAAATCAACTAAAAAAATAAAAAAAAAATCTACTTTACAAAAAAAACACAAAAAAATAATATTTGATTTTTAATAAAAATGTATATATTTTGCTTATTTTATTTTCACTTATTTTGCTTCGGCACGCTTCCCAATTTTGTGCGCCCTAGGGGAGCGCATTTCTATACACGCTCAAAAGCTAAGACGTTAGCTTCGAGTCACACACACCATCCCCCTACCGCATGCATATCTTTTAGCCGAATTTATCTTTTTCGCTTTTATGATATCCTTTTTTGCTTCTTTCTTCTTCTTCTAACAATAAATGCAGGGTTTTGAACCAGGCCTCCCCAAACTCGTCTAAGGGAAGCTTCTACCTTCTCTTTTTCTTTTTTTACTTATTATATTTTGTATATTATCTGTTCCGCATACTTAGATTATAACATTGGGACAATATTGGGTTTAAGTATGAGAGTGTTTTTCTATACTGCATGTTTTATTCTGTACTCATCAAAAATACAAAAAAAATTTGCAAAACTTAAAATCTAAAAAAAAAATTCCTTGTATTTTTAAATTAAAAAAAAATCATAAAACACAAAAAATCAAAAAATTAATTTTTTTTGTTTTTACTTTGTAAATATTTTCTGTAAAAAAAATTTCACCACCACCCCCCCCCCTTCTTTTTTTACAAAAACTCGCATTTTGCATACCCGCGGCGTTCGACTCATCGAACCAACCACCCAAATAAGATTCTGTTCGCGGGCTGCATTCGAGTTTTTGCTTTGTACTTTTTTTGTAAAAAACTCTCTTTCTCCACTATCTTCTTTATAAATAACATTTCTTTCTCTTCTCTTTTTTGTAAATAACTTATCTACAAAAACTAAAAAATTTTAAAAATCAAAAATCCTAAAAAGATGATAAACAAAAATTCAAAAAAAAGACGATAATCAAAATTCAAAAAAAAATGATAAAAACTCTAAAAATTCCAAAAAAATATTTTGTTAAATTATGTAACAAAATATATCGAATATACCATTTCTTAACCCTTTTTTCTTTCCAAAAATCTAGTTTCGAGTTAATTTATATGCGAATTTTAATTATTCTTTGCTTACTATTCGTTTATTAATTAAAGTTCGATAGATTTAAGTGTCTGGGGTTAAGTTTTAAAGAATTTTTTATGTCTTTTCCTTATAATAGAGAACTTGTTTTTCACCACCACTTCTAATTTTTATAAATAGAAGCTCGTTTTTTATGTTAGAAAATAACATCCATGAATTTCAATTATTTCTACTTCATGCTTTTAGAAACATCAGAACGTTCATTTTAAAAAAGGTTGCTCTCAAAACTTTTTTTTATTAAACGCTAGTTTTCTTTTTGAAAAAATAAACCCACTTCCATTTTTTCATGTCTTACTTGACATGTTTACCCCTATCCCTTAAAAGATCTTATGTCAATGGGAATAAGATTTCATTCCGTAAACATAGGGACCCAATATTTAAAAAGATTATATATTATGGAGTAAGAGGATAAAATTCATTACTCCTACACATATACATTGGGTTATTTATTATTTATGAAGAAAAAAATATATTATATGTTAGGACAATAAGATTTCATTTTCCTAATTATTCAAAAAAAATATATATATATATATATATATATAGGTTCGAGAAAAAATTACCTCGCCTCTAAATCAAAGCCCTCTTCATAAACCACCAAACCACTTAGCCTATTTCAATGATTCTAGAATTAATTTAAAATTTTTTGAGAGCATAGCTTTTAAATTACATTATTTCCTTTAACTTCTTTTAAACTAAAGTTTTTTATATAAATCCAATCCATCTTTGTTAAACTAACAAAAATAAATTTTTTGCTTTCTATTTTATTTTATCTAGAAGTCTTTTTGAAACTGTTCTTCTGTTTATAACATGTTCATAATTTATGATTTAACTCTAGTACCTCAGATGTTTAATTCGATCTTTCTTTGTAATTAAGTCAAGCGGTAGCTAAACTTAGGATTTCTTTTAATCCTTATAAGTTCATCTCAAACTTTTGCTCTGGAATAGCAAAAGCTTAAGTATGGGGGTATTTGATGAATTGTAAATATACTTATTTTTATGTACATTACTTAAGCCATTTTCATTTATTTTTGTCATTTTTACTTGTTTTTATTCAATAAAATGCTCCTATTTTGTAAATATTATACTAACTTGTTTTATTTTATTTTTCAGGAAAAAATCAAAATGTGCAAAAAAAATGCCATGTCATACCCGTGACCGGGGCGTGACATGTCAAAATCCCGTGAAATTTCCGCTCGACGATTTGAACTCGGCAATCGTCGACTCTGCGCCACGCCTAGGGTCACGCCCGTGACCTAGGGCGTGACTCCTCTTCCCGCTCGACGATTTTTCAACTCGACATTTTCCGCTCGACGTTTGTCGAGTGTCGACACCAACTGACACACCCAGAGTCACACCCGTGACCAAGGGCGTGACCACTCCACCTGGCCGACAAGACCCGCGCGACGACTTTTGACGCACCGCGCCCAGATCCACCTCCTCGACACGCCCACCGCCACGCCCATGACCTGGGCGTGACTGCTGCGTGACCGACACCTGTCCAACACGAAGTCCACTTTCCCGTCAAATCGACGACCGCCATCACGCACAGTGCCGACACGCCCCCTGACACGCCCGTGTTAGAGGGCGTGTCCCACGAATTTTTTCCCTATAAATAGCCCCTTGTTGTATGTAATCCTGTTCCTTCTTTTGAACCATTTTGTATAAGGTGTTATGCTGCTGGAATGCTTCCAAGGGTTATGTAAGGGATATTTTCTTCCCCTCTCCTTAGCTTTTATTTTTTTGTCTTTTTAACTTGTCTTTTTATTTAATGAAATATGTTTTTTCTCTTATATTGTCTTTGGAATGGATCTATGCAACTCACACCTTATGCAATCTTATTTGCTTTTGTTTTAACTTGGTTTTTTCATTCTTTTCTAAGGGTGTGTGTGTGTATGAGTTTAACTTAGTTTTATTGCTTTCATAATCTTCATAATTTTCATAGTTTAGCTTTTCTGTTCATACCATGTCCATCCTTATGAGTTTATAAAAACGTTTTAAAAGTGGTTTTTTATCTTTTTCGCTAGTTTTGTTCGTTTTTATCCGTAAAACTTTGTACTCCTTTTAACTTTATTATCACTTTTCTAGCATTTTTATAAAATCATAAGAATGGAAATTTAGTTGTTTTAATTTTTCATGCACTTTGATTTTCATTTAAAACTTTTGTCCTTTTATTTTTTCGTTCTCTTTTTACGCATTTCTACAGCATTTTAGTGGTAGAAATGCATTTATTTCAATTTTTCAGCCATTTTCATTTTGCGCTTATTTGCAAACCTTTTTGCCCTGTTTATTTTTATTTCATCTTTTTACGCATTTCTACCGCAATCTAGCGGTAGAAATGCAGTTGTTTTTATTTTTAGGTAACTTAGTTTTTTTTTCTGTACGTGTGCGCATTTATTTCCGCCTACTCGTTAAGAGGTAAATGGCGCTTTGCTTTTTTTTCTTTATGTAGATTTCGTGAGTTTGTAATTTTCTTTATTTCTGCCTAATCATTTGAGTTAAATGACAGGTCTTTATTTTTCCTACTCATTTGAGTAGGATTTGTGTGTGTGTGTTTAATTTATGTCGAGAGAGTGTGTGCGTGAGTTTTACTTTCTGTCGAGTGTGTGCCTGTGTTGCATTTATTTATTCCTACTTAATTGAGTAGGACCTCGCTTTCTTTCTCCCGCCCACGCATTTGCGTCGGGACTCGCAATTTACAGCTTTCTTCAGTCCTACTCGTTTGGGTAGGACTTGCAATTTTTTGCTTTCCTTTACTGCTTTCATTTTACAGCTTTCTTTACTGTTTTCCTTTTCTGCTTTCTTTTCTGCTTTCCTCGCAAGCTGTCCCCATTCCGATGAGTAGCTAATCGTTCTTAGCCCCTCGGTATTGAAGAGCATTGGGACAGATAAAATAGCTTAAAATAATTAAAGGTCCTTACTTTCTAATTAATTAAAATTACTTAAGGTTTGCCTAGGATTTACGACGCGTAGGACCACATAATCGATGTGTGGGCCTTATTTCTGTAGTCCATATGCTAGCTAGCTGAGAGGCCGTGCATATGGACCAATCACCCCTTGGCAAAGAGAGTTCCACACTAACCCTCGAGAGAGGAGGCGCGCCAACTCTACCGGATTGGGTTACCCACCCAATAGCGGGGTTCTTAGCATAATGCGGGCGTTAAGAGGAATCCTTCGTCGGACTAACGTTCGGTCGAGTAGTCTTAGCATTCAGGTGAGCGATAGCCCTATAACTAGGTGAGCTCATTCTAGTGGAACCTCCACGGCCAAGTCTCCGCCTTAATTAATTAGAAATTTAGGAGCTCTTTTTATTAAAAGTCTATTTTAGTTCGAATTTAATTCGGTGCCATCGAGCTAAGATCTTCATCGGCTCCACCTTTATTAAGCTTTTATTTTCTGCCTTTTGTTTATATAAATAATATCCCGACAAGATAAAATTATCGGTAAAATAATAGTCCCCTCCAGGGAAGAGTAGAAATAATCGAACCGACCCCGAGAACAATACGGCCTCGATATTCCATCTAGAATATCCTATATTACTCACGATAGGTGCACTTGCCTCCTTTCGTTAAAACTCGATCACAACTTTTTTATATCCAAAATAAAAAATACGCGCGCCCCGTTTTCTAAATAAAAAACCACTTCCGCTTTACTTAAATAAAACCGTCGGGTCGCCGCGTGTCCGTAAATATTTTTGGAGTTTTAACCCATCAATATCACACATGCATAGTCCACCATACATGAGGAGACCAATTATTTATGTACATCATCACGTCGACATTTCCTTTTCATTTATTGCCCGCTAAGAGCCAACGCGGCAATCTTGGGCTTTATGTCCTGCTTTACCACATGAATAGCACTTGTATTGCTTCTTTGGCTGCTGAACAACATCCCAATAGTCACGAGCAATGTGTCCTACATGGACACAAGCATAACAAGTACGAGTCTTGAGTCTCTGCCTCTTGCGGTGAACACACTTTCCAACCTTTGGAGTTCTCACTTTCCTGGTCGCAGGCATCTGCTGGGCTATTGTCAAGTCCATCTCCAATATTCTAGCTGACTCCACCAGTGGTTGGAATCCCAATAGCTTAGGACCCATCAACAAGAAACAGAGTTCTTGATGTAGCCCGTCGTAAAACCGATTGATCTTCATCCCCTCGGTTTCAAACACAAACTCGGGTTGTTGTCTCATTGCAATAAATGCATGAAAATAGTCCTCAACTGTGTCCTCTCCTTAGCTCAAACACACGTTCACCGACGAAGCTGATGCGCTTCCCCTTGTTGTCTGCTCAATTTCACTAACCGGCATGGGACGCATTATCGGATCAGAGGGTTGAACTTGTCCCTCATGGTAAGCCTTGAGAATTGCAAAAACCACATCAACAATCAGTCGAGTTGTCTCTATCGATGGAGGAGATGTTGGTACCACATTTGATGTCATGCTTCCCATCGAGTGTTGGGGTTCCTGCTGCCATGTAGTCGCACTCGTCGCCTATAGTCGTAAAATTACACAAGTAAGCAACAAACATATTGCCAAAAGCAATACTAGGAACGCACAGGTTTCCCCAAACACATGTATTTGCATTCCTATAATGGACATTCAGGAGTTCATTCGTGTTAACTTGGTTTGCACAAACACGTGCTCGCCACCCCACAAAAGACTAAGACAGTTGATACCAAAAATGTAACAACCCCATCCGTTCACATAGTATATACTAGAAGGTCTGGCCAGGGCCACACAGCATATACCACAAAACAGGCGGTGAAGTTACGAAGTGATACCAGAGTAGCGCAGCGCACCCTAACACATTGCATTCTAGTGGAAGCCTAACAGTAACACTTGAACTCCACACCTGAATGTCCAACATATAAAACCTCCACATTTTATATAGCATAGGAATGTCTTACAAATACAAACGGTTGGCCTTATGGCCTTACAGGGATTTCAGAACAGTGGCCTCAAACATTGGCGCGCAGGCCGGCCACATCAAAAGAAACACAACATTTGCATGTCATTTAGCCTTCAAGGGCTAGCAGCGGCAGCAGCAGTAAAAGCAGCACGGACATCAACCTTTTTGCGTCCCGCTTGGCTCTCCAGCACCTACACAGGGACAGTCCACCCAACGGTGGCAAACAGAGGCAACGGTCAGCATTCAGCTAACCAAATTATAACGACCCTACCCCTTTTCCGAGGCAGCGATATTCTTCCCTGTAGGCAAATCATTTTACAAGCATGTATATATTTCATACAATGTGCTATCACGAACATACATACCATCACAATTGTCAGCCACGTGGCCCAACGATCCGTGCACTCAGGGCACATTCTTGATGTACCGGCGAACCAGTTGCCCACCACCATATCCGGGTCGCAACCCAATGGCAAATCACTTGAGCATTTACTCCATGGCGTGCAGCCAGAGTTCTAGTCTTAAGACACCGGGATTGGACCGTAGCCCCCCATTGTGTCATGGCGCGTAGGCCTAAGACTCTCGCTATGCGCTCCAACAGACTGCACTTTCAGGTCTCATGTCGGACGGACGTAACGCAGGTCAGATCATCCACCCCCCGTTGCTCAACTCGCCTTGCCATCACCGAGCACAGCGTACTTGCGGCTAAAGAAAAGGTGCGGGTCGGTTTCACCGATCCTATTTGGCATTAAAGCCTGGGTCTTTTCCTGGGCGCACCAGTACTTACCATTACACCCATTTTGTATCACACATCAACGGGTCTTTCCTAGGAACACCAGTACTTCCTGCTACTCTCTTTACATGTATTACACCGCAAATATCACCAATGTCAGGGGTCTTTCCTGGCTACCACGCTAGTACTTCCTATTACTCCATTTCACAGGTACCACCTATGAACATTAAGCATTACAAAGGGCTTTTCCTGGACTTTCAATCCAGTACTTCCTGCTACTTCCTTCACAGGTAGAACCCAACAGCACAAGCAGCACAAGCATTATACGGGTATTTTCCTGGACTACCACTCCAGTACTTCCTACTACTTCCTTCACAGGTCCAACCCGTCGACTCCTAAACTGCACATTTATCACGGAGTCTTCTCTGGTGCGTATGCAACATCACCAATCCAGACCAACTGTCCAGATGAGCTTCACACAGCATGCTTATTTCGTACTACATTTCCCGATCTATATTCCAATCAACTCGGGATTCCATGAATCCACCGAAAGACTCACAGACCAAACCACCCTCTGGTGGGGGAATCATATGCATATGCCAAAAATGAAGCCTTCACATAGATAGCAAGAAAGGTCGTTACCCTTGAAGACCGCTTCGGTGTCATGAGCTCCTAACTGGCTAAGAGGAATCGCAACAGCTTCTCCTCCGCAATGCTGGCCTCGGATCTCTCGTCGGAATAGCGCAGCACCACCGGTGATCAGCCCCCTTCCTCCTCCTCCTTCTTCATCTCTCTTTTTCTCTCTAGGATTGTAGAAAGAGAAGGCCAAGAATAAAATGAGTTTTTACAACTCATTTCCCGGCCTTAAGGACACAAGGAGGCAGCTCAGCCCTTGGATCCCAGCTGAAGGAACGGACGACCATGATTTCCCTCAAAATCATATTTTTTTTTCCTGACACGGTCGGTGACATGCTGTTGGAACCCAAGGTTGGATTTGGGTAAGGATCACTATTAGGGTTTATTAGATTGACCCAAAATGTATAGTCATGGGTCATAGGATTATTTCCAGGTTTGGTCATTCAGAAAAATTCCAGAGAAGTTCAGATTTGAAGTTCAGAAAATTGCTGGAAGAAAATCTCTGAACTCAGTTCAACTATCTCTGAGCGGAGATCTACTATCTCTGAACCCAGTTTGAAGAAGCTTTAAAATTAAGATACAGTTCAAAATCTCTGAACTCAGTTCAACTATCTCTAAGCGGAGATCAACTATCTCTGAACCCAGTTTGAAGAAGCTTTAAAATTAAGATGCAGTTCAAAATCTCTGAACTCAGTTCAACTATCTCTGAGCGGAGATCAACTATCTCTGAACCCAGTTTAAAGAAAACTATAAAATTCAGATGCAGTTCAAAATCTCTGAACTCAGCTCAACGATCTCCGAGCTGAGTTCAACGATCTCCAAACCCAGTTTGAAGAAGCTTTAAAATTCAGTTTGGCGATTTCCTATGCCGTTTTCAGACCTTCTTATTTACAGCTGGCAGATTTAATTAAGGCTTAACTGCAGGCATTTATAGCTCTCAGATTTAATGCTATCAAATATAGCCGTTTGAATGACAGTATAAAATATGGCTTATTACAAAGATTAAATGTCAATTGATTTCTCAAGACATATTCCATTCTCGGGAATTGATTTAGCCATTCCAAGATAGAAAGAATTCAAATGCTTGAATTCTTCAGGCATTAAATATACAGATATTATATCTTACAGAAAAAATAAGAAGAGTAATACAGCACTCGACAGAATAGAAGTGATAGAGAGAGAATATTCAAGAAGGCTTTTTCTCTCAACAAAGAAGAACTTAGCTACAAGTTTTCTTACAGCAAATCAACATCATCTTCTTCATCTGCTCTAGGCTTTCAAGAGACAATCAATTCATATCAGTCTAAAAGCTTGCTGGAGAGCAACATCAACTTGAAGGCCTACACCCTGAAGTAAAGCTTCCACTCCTGAACTATTCTACATCTCAGGGGGAGCTTTGACAACATCACTGAATCCACATAGTCTTCTCATTGTGATTGAGAAAAGAAGACTTCCATCACTCTCTCATCCCCACCTCTGTAAAGGGTTTTTCAAACTCCCTTCAAAAGTTTGTGAATGGTTTCTGAGACCTTATCAAAACTCAGTGGTGGCAAGACACGTGATCAAAAAATCTGATTTGGTTTTTGAGTACCTTATCAAAAGCTCATTGGTGCCCAGGACACCTGATCAACTCATCCTGCAGTGGATTCCTACCTAGGGTGGTAGAAGAGTGGATGTACCCAGATTGGTTGGGGAACCACTATAGCTCCTTGTGTCTTCTGGTTGCTTGTTTTTCTTTTTGTTTCTAGCTGTGGTTTGTGACTAGGTTGCTTTGTGACTAGATTGCTCTGTGATCATTCTGTGATTAGATTTACTTTTTATTATTTGCTTCCCTGTTCACATTATAATACAACAACTGTTGTAAAAGTTTTTAGCAAGCACCATACTCTATTCACCCCCCCCCCCCTCTAGAGTATATCAGATCTAACTCACACTTTCAATTGGTATCAGAGGGAGGTTGGTTAAAAATACCACATCTTCCAGCTTGGTTAAAATACCACACCTTAGTGGTTGCACAGGCTAACACCTGAACCAAAACGATCTGATAGATCTTAAATTTCTTGAGAGTTTTTCATGGCACAAAATGAAGAATGTTCAAGCACTGGACCTCCTAAGTGCAATCTGGATAAGCTTGCACTATGGAAGACGAGGATTAGGCTTTTTATGAACTCTATTGATGAAGTCATTTTCAATTCTATTTTGACAGGTCCTTATCAACCATTGGAAACAACAAGCATGAATGCTGCTCCATCACCTAAATGGACAGAAGCTCAAAAATTGCTAAAGATTGCTAATGCAAGAGCAATGTACATCCTTGCTCAATCAATGTCTGATGACATTTTTGAAGGAGTTATTGAATGTACTTCAGCAAAAGACATCTGGGACTCCCTCACAGCAATGGTTGCTGGATCAACAAAAGAAAAAACATTAAATACTGAATCTTGGAGTGACTCTGAAGCTTCATCCTGTACAACTGAAGATGAAGAAGAGTCAAGAGCAAGAGAGTTTTGCCTAGTGGCAATAAATGCTTCATGCAGCAGACATGATGAAGAATCAGTCTCTGATGGAGAATCAGAATGTGAATCAGAAGAGGATCAGGTTATCTCTTCCCTTGATTTTGACAACATAACTAATTTTTACCAAAACAAATTAAAAAATTTCAGAAAATTTATGTTCAACATAGTTCGTCGAACGGAGCTCGACGAAAACTACACTCTTCGTCGAACTCAGGTCGACGATCTCTGAACAGAGATTTCTGGTCAGAAAATCTTGATCGACGAAATAAATACCCTTTGTCGAACCGAGAACGACGAACGTCGAACTCAGATCGACGAAAATATTTTTCGTCGAACTCAGAATTTCAAAATAGAAATTTTTATTCTTTTATTTCAAATTATTATTGTGAAAGAAAAATAGGACCCAAGGTAATCTGGGTCCAGAACTCCTAACCTCTCTTTTCAGGAAATGCAGAGGATACAGCAGTAGCTGTATAGGGGGAGATTGTCAATTTTATGTGTAAAGAAAATTGCTTATTAGGATTCTCTAGTAATTTTTTTTCATGTATTTTATTTCTCAAAGTACCCTTGTACATCTGCTGAAAAACTTTTAAATTAGGCAGATTATTTTTGCTTTGTGTTTTATTTTATGTGAATAGTGTCCTCACCCAAATAGGGGGAGATTGTTGGAACCCAAGGTTGGATTTGGGTAAGGATCACTATTAGGGTTTATTAGATTGACCCAAAATGTATAGTCATGGGTCATAGGATTATTTTCAGGTTTGGTCATTCAGAAAAATTCCAAAGAAGTTCAGATTTGAAGTTCAGAAAATTGCTGGAAGAAAATCTCTGAACTCAGTTCAACTATCTCTGAGCGGAGATCAACTATCTCTGAACCCAGTTTGAAGAAGCTTTAAAATTAAGATGCAGTTCAAAATCTCTGAACTCAGTTCAACTATCTCTGAGCGGAGATCAACTATCTCTGAACCAAGTTTGAAGAAGCTTTAAAATTAAGATGCAGTTCAAAATCTCTGAACTCAGTTCAAGTATCTCTGAGCGGAGATCAACTATCTCTGAACCCAGTTTAAAGAAAATTGTAAAATTCAGATGCAGTTCAAAATCTCTGAACTCAGCTCAACGATCTCCGAGCTGAGTTCAACGATCTCCGAACCCAGTTTGAAGAAGCTTTAAAATTCAGTTTGGCGATTTCCTATGCCATTTTTCAGACCTTCTTATTTACAGCTGGCAGATTTAATTAAGGCTTAACTGCAGGCATTTATAGCTCTCAGATTTAATGCTATCAAATATAGTCGTTTGAATGATAGTATAAAATATGGCTTATTACAGAGATTAAATGCCAATTGATTTCTCAAGACATATTCCATTCTCGGGAATTGATTTAGCCATTCCAGGATAGAAAGAATTCAAATGCTTGAATTCTTCAGGCATTAAATATACAGATATTATATCTTACAGACAAAATAAGAAGAGTAATACAGCACTCGACAGAATAGAAGAGATAGAGAGAGAATATTCAAGAAGGCTTTTTCTCTCAACAAAGAAGAACTTAGCTACAAGTTTTCTTACAGCAAATCAACATCATCTTCTTCATCTGCTCTAGGCTTTCAAGAGACAATCAATTCATATCAGTCTAAAAGCTTGTTGGAGAGCAACATCAATTTGAAGGCCTACACCCTAAAGCAAAGCTTCCACTCCTGAACTATTCAATATCTCAGGGGGAGCTTTGACAACAACACTGAATCCACATAGTCTTCTCATTATGATTGAGAAAAGAAGACTTCCATCACTCTCTCATCCTCACCTCTGTAAAGGGTTTTTCAAACTCCCTTCAAAAGTTTGTGATTGGTTTCTGAGACCTTATCAAAACTCAGTGGTGGCAAGACACCTGATCAAAAAATCTGATTTGGTTTTTGAGCACCTTATTAAAAGCTCATTGGTGCCCATGACACCTGATCAACTCATTCTGCAGTGGATTCCTACTTAGGGTGGTAGAAGAGTTGATGTACCCAGATTGGTTGGGGAACCACTATATCTCCTTGTGTCTTCTGGTTGCTTGTTTTTCATTTTGTTTCTGGCTGTGGTTTGTGACTAGGTTGCTTTGTGACTAGATTGCTCTGTGATCATTCTGTGATTAGATTTACATTTTATTATTTGCTTCCCTGTTCACATTAGAATACAACAACTGTTGTAAAAGTTTTTAGCAAGCACCATACTCTATTCACCCCCCCCCCCCTCTAGAGTATATCAGATCTAACTCACACTTTCACACGCCCGTGTCACGAGCCGTCTTACCTAAGCGGTGCTCAACTGACTTATCCAATCCAGTGATATGCCCGTGTGACACGGCCGTGTCATGGGCCGTGTCACCTGACACGCCTTCAGACACGCCCGTGTCTGTGGCCGTGTACATCACGCTGCAGAAAATCTAAATCAACCCGAGACTCACATGGCCAGTGACATTCCCGTGTCGCAGGTTGTGTGCCCATACACGGCACCATACACGCCCCAGCTCAAGTTGCGTTCGTCGACCACTCTGACACGCCCTGTGACACGGCCGTGTCCTAACGATCGTCGACCAAATTTTGTCACCACTCGTCGACTGTTCACCTAGGAAGGACATGCCCTGGGACACTCCCGTGTCCCAGGCCGTGTCACCCAATTTTTTCCCATCCTGGGATTTGGGGTGTTACACTTTTTTACCCAAACTAAGAACTTGCATAGGACCAAATAGATCTATATAAAGTAAGTACAGACATCTCTTAGTGTCTTTGGACTGAATGCTCTTGAAGGAGACTTTTGTTTGTTTACATTTTTGACATGCAGGACATAAGTCTTCTTTAGAGCATATTAGTTGTGGACTATTTCTAACTAAATCCATAGAGAATAATTTACTCTTAGCTTTGTAGTTTAAGTGAGTCAGCCTCTTGTGCCACTGTACACATAAAGTGTCTTTCTCACTAGCTACAAGACATACAGGTGAATGTTCATTGATACTAAGAAAATTTAGAAAATAAATGTTCCCACTACTAGTGCCTGACAAAATGATCTCTTGATCACTTGAATTCCTTATCAAACACTTGTCATTGTGGAAAACAATTTCATATCCTATATCACAAAGCTGACTTATGCTTATCGGATTATGGTTCAATCCTTCCACATAAGCAACTTTAGTTATGGTAACTAGGCCATTAGAAATGTTACCATATTCCTTGGTGAGTCCTTTCTCTGACCCTCCAAAGATGACTTTTGGTTCATTCTTAACTGGAGTGTAATCTCTTAGCAAACTCATTGAACTAGTCATATGCCTGGAACACTCACTATCCAAGTACCATACTGGCCTATTAGTGGTACTCGTCTTCACCTGCAAATAAAAATTTAGTTCACCTTAGGCACCGAACAAGTTTTTGTGTCGTGGTTCCTGTTAGGCTTTGTTGTGTGAAACACAGCAGTCTTTCTAAATAAAGCTGGTTGAAATTTTTATGGAGGAGTTGTTGGATTATACCAACAATCTAGGGCAAAATGCCCAATCTTCCCACAACATCAACACTCAAATCGGTTGTATCTTCTCTTTGGTTGCACATTTGAAGTTGTTCTCTTGTGTAACACAAAATTCGCATCCAATTTCCAAGGTAGAGGTGCAAAATTCACAACCTTACCTTTCAGATTTGAGTGAGCTACACTGGGATCAGCTCCAAGATTTCCTTGGCTTCATGGATTGATCACCTTTTGTGGTGGTTCTTAGCCTATATTGCCTTTTGATATCTGATCCTTCCAGCAAGGCTCTTTATTGACCTTACTGGTAGAGAACACAGACATCATGTGCCCAGGAACACATGATCTCAAGCATCTGTTAGAAGGCAGAAACTTGACTGGTTGTTTATCTGGACCACTTGGAGTTTTACCCTTGGGTACATATTTCTTATTAAACTTCTTATTTTTACCATAGCCTACACCACTTCTAAATGGTGCAAAAAAGGTATCTATGATAGGTAGCACTGACTTAGGTTTTGAGAATTGAGTCAGGAGCTGTCTTTCCTGAGCAAGCTTTGCTTCTAGGTCTTTGATAGTCATGACCTTTTCTATTATCACCTCTACCTGGCTATCTATCTTGTCAGTTAATTCTATAACTTTCAGTTTTTGTAGGTCCAACTTTGTGTTGGCACTTATCAACTGAGAAGATACCCCTCTCAAAGATTATAATTCTCTGTCCTGATCCTTAGCAAGTTGTCTGCTTGCAATCAAGGCCTTTAGTAACTTTCCATATCTGTTGATAAGAGAGTTAATCTCTGCTTCAATGTCTGAATCATGTTCTTTACTATTAGAAAAGTATGAACATGATTCATTTTCTGATGCAGAAAAAGAGTCTGAGGCTAAACTATGAGAGATTGATTTTACCTTAGCAGGATCTGAACAATCCTGATCTTCTTCTTCTGGTTGAGTTTCCTCAATAGACATCAGGCCCATGAGAGCCTCCTCCTCTTCTGATCCAGATGAACTAGACTCACTGTCAAATAGTGTCAACTGTCTTTTTGCCAAGAAACTTTTGTCAGCCTTCTTGTGTTGTCCATCATTCAAGTTCTCTGACTTTTTCTCCTTTCTTTTTGTTGGGCAATCAGATATGACATGCCCTTTTTTGTTACAACAATAACACACTATATTATTTTTAATATATTTGTTCTGAGTAGAGCCATACCTATCCCCAGAATTCTTCTTCCTGTGTTTCTCTAGATGATTGATCTTTTTTGTGAGAAGAGTCTCCAGCTTGAACCTTCCACCTGCCTCGTTTTCTTCTCCTTAACATCTTCTTGAACTTCCTAGAGAAGAGTGATAGCTCCTCCTCAGTTAGTTCCCCTTCTATTGAGGATGATTCTGAACACTCAGAAGCAGTTTCCAGTGTTTCTAGGAGAGTTGGCTTCTCGCTGACTTTTCTGGAAGACTCAGCCTTTAGAGCCAAAGTTTTTTCTCTATTGTGTGCTCTAGCTAATTCTTCTTCAGACTTTTTGAGATTGAGCTGTAACTCATGAGACAACAGCTTTTCATATAGGGCCTGGGGGTCTATGTTGGCTAAGTTTCCCATTTCTCTTATGTCACAGATCTTAATTTTTCATTCCTTGTTCAGGGACCTCAATAACTTGTCATTCAGTCCACAATTAGTAAAACTTCTGCCATAAGTCCTCGGGTTGTTTATGATTTTAAAGAATTTTTCAAAACAGTCAGCTACTGAATCTTTCTTATCCTATCTAAAGGCTTCATACTGTTGATTTAGTAGAGATTTTCTATCATCTCTGACCTCTTCAGTTCCTTCCATGTAAACTATCAAAGATTTCCCACATTTCCTTGGCTGTCTTGCAATGAATCAGATTCTGAAAAGTGGACTCATCTATTTCACTAACTATTATATTTTGAGCTTTCTTGTCCATAGAGGCCAGAATGATTTCATCCTTATCCATTTCCATGTAAGACTTGAGTGTCTTGATGTTTGTATCAAGAACTGACACTTTCATGGGAATGAAAGGTTCTTCAATCACTGTGATGTATATTCTTGGATCTGCTGCCTTCATGAATAATCTGACACTTTCTTTCCATATTCCAAAGTTTTCTTTGGAGAAGATAGGGAGCTTAATGGAATTGTTTTCCTTATAGGCCATGAGATATCTTTCTCTATAATCCTTTGGATTCTCACTAGGCTGTTATGCCTTTTTCAGTCAACCTCCCTCTGATACCAATTGTAAATGTTTTCTTTAGAATTACTAATGACCTAGAGGGGGTGAATAGATCCAATTTAAATTAAGGTACCACTTTATTAACATTCAGAGTATTACTGTCTTTAATATGATTAACTCAATCAGATAAACAAGATATACTAAGTAGTAATTAAGAAAATAAACATAGCACAATGCACACAGATTTATAGTGGTTCCCCAATTTATGGGTACATCCACTTTCCTTCGCATATCTAGCAATGAACTAGATTCGGCCAAACTCCTTCTCTTTCCTTTACTCAGATCCTTAGATCTTATAGCTCAGAGCCCACCCGGCTCCTACAACTCATACTATACAAGTCTTATCACTCAGATCACCAAGATCCTACTCCTCAAGTTCTTCCAAAGAACTCTACCTCGGAATGAATCCTCACTCCTACTTCACAAGCAACACCTGCCCTATACCTCAGAGAATTTTCACCTTCTCCTACCTCAGGCAATCTCAGCCCTACCTCAGCCTTTATAACACAGACTTACAAATATAATGAGAATAGCTCAACTCCACTCAGATCTACAGATAGATCTAATAATAAAAGTAGGTAAAAGAAAAATAGAATTATAAAGTGCCACCCAGCAAGAGAGATCTGAGTAATAGCTTCTTGATCAGATCTTGATGAATGTACTTCCTTTGATCTTCGTCAAGATAGATCTGATCAACCCTTCTTAGCTTTTCAAAGCTTCTTAAAGTGGAAATCGGGGTTGATCTAGGCTGGAGAGATGTTGAAGATGATTCTTGTTCAGACCACTCTCCACCTTCTAAATTGTAGCTGATGATTTAGTCTTTTTATTTTCACAAAATTGTGCTTCTTCTTATTCTTCTTTTTCCTCTTCTGTTTTCTTCTTTCTCTCTGTGTGTTTTTCAATCAGATCTACTTTTCTTTGAAGACTCGATTCCTTTAACTAGGCTCTGATAGGAGTAACCAGCTAATCTGGTTAATAACTAACATCTGATAGTTTTGACAGTTGTCAATACCTCCGTCTTGATTTCTGTACTTAGGAAAACATGTCTACTGAAGTGTTGAACCTTGACTGTTAAATGTGTCGACACAAGTCCTGGGTATCGACACTTCTCTTATAGTGGTGTCGACAAACTTCTGAATGTGTCGAAATAGCTCTTCAACTTGTCTCGACATAACTTATGTGGAATGTGTTGACACAAGTCTGTGTGTCAACACAGTTGTCTTCAGTCTTGACACGGCTAGATTATAGTGTGTCGACACTAGTCCTGAGTGTCGACACAGTTGTCTTCAGTCTCGACACAATGTGTCAACACAGTTGTCCTTAGTGTCGACACAACTTTCTTTGTCTCCGCACAACTTGTCTTTGTCTCGACACAACTTGCTCAGTATGTGTCGACACAGTTGTGAGTGTCTCGACACTTTGTATTTAGCTTTATTTACCTGCACACATGAACTTAACATATATTAAATACAACAATGTGTATATCATTGAGCTGAGAAGTCTTCTTCAAAACAAGTACATTGAGACCAATGTACTCAATAGCTTGGTAGTGTAGATGCCCGCCTAGTATTGGAAAAGCTCGTTCCACTATCACCGTCTGGCCACGATGGATGATGCCTGAGAGGTTAGCTACCTGCTCGAAAAGTGGGAACTACAAGTCTGTGTCGACATAGCAATTGCATGTGTGAGAGCATGGGTGAGTCATCATAAGTCATTCATAACATTGCATTGCATTTCATACATAAGATCCTCATCATATAAGTTTGAATGGACATTCTTATATGATGAGTTACTTTACTGTTAAGCCGATCCTTAACTTATATGTATGTATGGGCATTCATATAAGTTGAGTTACTTCCTGTTGTTTATTCATACTTGTACACTATTATTGATAGTAAAGCTTCTAGTATAACTTATTGTAATTACTTCTGATTTATTGATGATAATATGACATTACTTAGCACTTTGCCACTTGATTTGTACTACTGCTTACATACTTATATTGTACCCTTGTCCTTTTCTCTGCCCGGTGTCTAAGAGTCGTCGGGGGAGCGGATGTGATAGCCACTTAGTCTTTATGACTAACGGTTGCTACGTCTTCCTTTTTAGGAGGAAACCCCGCAGATAGAGAAACAGGAGGTTATGCAGGAGGGAAGCCAGGCCAGGTGACAGGGCCTTAAGTGGCGGTACCATCGCTGCTATCAGTGACTGATGTGAGTTTTGAGAGACTCATTTTGTAGCTGTTTGGCATTATGTACTCTGATATTATAAAAGTATTGGTTGCTTCTTTTATTTGTTGTACTTGTGGACTTTATACTGTGTATAATTTTGACTTCTCATTACTTTCTTTATGTTCGGTTGACATGGATGATATGTTTAGCCGGCAGGATAGGCATCTTGTAGTACAGGTAATCCTGTATGCTAACGTTACCGTAAAGCGACTGTTCTGGGCATAAGACTCCCTTCGGCCGTGTTTTTTTTTCCGGGAGGGGGTTCTTACATGTTCTCTAGTGTTTTTCTCACTTATCTTTCTCTTAGATTTTTTCTTTTGGGCTTCCTACTTTTTTTATCCTTTTTTGTTTTGTTCCTATGGTCATTATCCCTTCATCTGCTTACTTTATTTCCCATTATTTTAGTCATGCTATCCATATGCTTGTTTTCATATAACTTGTATCTTTTGAGTTATTTCTCCTAATCAAGAACTTCGTTTTGTGAATACAGTTTTGTCATCATCTATTATCTAAGCTCTTTCATTGTTACTTCTTCGTTCTTCATGAGCTTAGAGTGTGTTTAATCAACATTTGATTAACTCTCATACGGGTTCATTTTTTCATGCTGAGGTTAGTTGTTTACATTCTTTGTTGATGTGTCTACATTTATCTTTTTCTCCCCCGCGAGCACATCAAACTTCAGAAGTCTTGATAGGTTTAGTTTTTGCTACGGGAGATCACCGTTGGAGATGGAGCAGTTGATATTGCTTCAAGGTGGAGCGTTTCAGAGACATGCACGTAAGTCCAATTTGTGTGCTACTCCGGTTTGGAGGAGTTTTCTTATGATCTGCTTTTGGTCAAAGTTCATTTTGTTGGTCCTTTGACTTTGAATCTTGGTGACCATTGGTGCATCTTAGCGTTATCTCAGACAGGTGGAGCATGTCATGGAAGAGGCGAGGCTAATTTTTGAAGCCACACAATTTATGATGTCGTTGTTTTTGAAATCAAATTCTTGGCAGTGTCTTTTTTGGATTTCTAGAAACCTTCCAATTCTCTTTTGGAGACCGCTCAATTCGTGCCTCATCTTTTTGGAATTCCTCAAATTCCAGCAATTATGGAGGAACATTGGTGGCAAAATATATTTTATTTCTGCTGATGGAGGAGATTTTTTGGAAGGGGATTTTTTTCTCCTTCCTTAATTGGATCCAGACGGCCCCATCTCTCTACCCGATTTTAGGGCTCTTAGTGGTCGGCCATCCATATGAGGGTAAAGCATCAGTTTTCAGGCAGAGAGATATTCAGCTTTTTCGACTCGGTCGGCCTCTTCCTCTCGGCCGGCTTCTTCTTCTCTGTCGGCTTTTTCCTCACGGCCGGCGAGTTCTTCTCGCCGCAAAGTTCTTCTCTCGCTGCCGGAACTATTTTCTCGTCGCAACGTGTACAAGCGGTTCTTGAAAGATTCGAGATTTTCATCATTTTCTCGGTTTATTCTTCTTCTTCATTTTAGTCATATTGTATGTTTGAGAAATTAATAGTAAATTTACCTCTGTCGGCACAGTGAACGTACCCAATTTCGGAGAAGCACTTTAAATTTGGTGATCTTCATTTTATGGTGCTTGTTTTTATTTTATTTTTTATTTTTCTTAATTTTTGTGCTTATCAATATTCATCGTTTGACCGTTAGAGAAAAAAAATTATTATTTGAAACAAGATTATTTATATGTACTCGGATCCGATTTTTCAAAACACAGTATCTTCTAATTCAACCAAAACTTTAAATTAGGTTTAAAAAAATTACTACCAAAACTTTAAATTATTAACCTTCAATCTCTAATCCTACCATTCATCTAAAAATTCAATAGTCTTCCAACCTAAAGCTGTCTCTTCAAGTTCTAATTCTCTACGTAATTTTCACCATTTCTTTAATTGGTCACACTTACTCTTTGTTTTTGCCAGATCATATAGTTTGCCAACGCGGTCTTTAAAAATTTTCTTTTTATTTTTTCGGCCATCCATTCTAAAGGCCTATTTGTGAGGGTTTTTAACTCTTTTTTTTATTTTCTTGAAAACGCCACCGTACTTAAGAAACTGTTTGAATTGTCCACTGGTGAGAAAAGCTACCGACAAAAAATTTATTTTCTAGTCTTTTTAAAAGTCACGTATCTCCTACTTTTCAACATTTTTCAAAAGAACTTCCCCATCCTAATACATTGTTGCGCACCTTTTTTTCAACCGGGCGTGAGCTTTGCCACCTGGGCGTGCATTTTTTGCCCGGGCCGGCATTTTCCGCCCGGGCGCGCTTTTTCCCGACTGGGCATGCTTTTTCCTCCCGGGCGCGCTTTTTCCCGCCCGGGCGCACTTTTTCCCAACCGGGCGTGCTTTTTCCGCCCGGGCGCGCTTTTTCCGTCCGGACGCGCTTTTCCGCCCGGGCGCGCATTTTCGGCCGGGGAGAGCATTTTCGGCCGGGGAGCGCATTTTCGATCGGCCGCTCATTTTCCGTCGGGCGCTCAATTTCCCCCGGACACTCATTTTCTCCTAAACGCTCATTTTCATGTTGTTCTATGTTCAAGGATTACAGCACCATTAAAACATAGAATAGCATGAACAACACAAAATAACACGAACACGTGATAACAAGAAACCATAATTCCCAACTGAAAAGGAAAACTAGAGTCTGCATGTATGTATCAAGGGTTACACCATTAGAACATAGAATGGCGTGAATAACACCGCAAAATAACATAAGTTCAAAGAGTGGTTTCAAGTTTCAAGTAACATGCAATTTTAGCCATACAAAACAACTCCTCTTAAAGGAAAGACTGATTATCCGAATAAAAGCATGCCAAAATGAAAACAGCCATAAATACCATAGAACGGGATTTAGGCCTCAAACACAAAGGTAAATTTCAGACATCCTTAAAATGTCATAATTTCTCAATGAAATCCAGACCTCAAATTTGTGGTGAGGCTTTTGTCACTCCACTAGGGGCAGCCTGTGAGGACGAAGGTGCATCATAGGAGCCATGAGTGGCATCACTAGAATAGGTAGGCTGTGAATTCCCAATGGCACCATAAGCATCACTGTACACCGGCTGAACATAGCCAGTACCTTGGTTCTGCGAAGCCCCAACATGAGGCTGCTGTTCATAGCCTGACAGCACAACTCCAGTTGCATACCCAGAAGGTGGAGCATATCCAGAAGAAGCTGGTGCTGGTTGAGAATAACCGTGAGAGGACTGGCTATAACTTTGTACTGGCTGAGCAAAGCCTGATTGAGAGGTCGGAGACGGCTGAGTCTGGCCAAAGTTTACCTGATTTTGCGCTAGGTTTTGCCCCAGAGGAGTAGGACCATAACTAGGCTGGGCTGATGTCGCCGACTGCATGTATCCAGTCTGTCCGGCTGGTTGACTCCCATATCCTGGCTGGGAAGGAGGCATACCATACCCAGACTGAGCTACAGAACCAGGCTGCTGGGCTGCGAATCCTTGCTGCCCGGCAGAAGGCTGACTAGGAGGAGCTTGTTGAGTTCCACTTTGAGTAGCAGCATAGTTAATGGCAGATCCCTCTTGAGTTGAGGCAGCAGAAGTACTGTAAGTAGCTCCAGAGCCATAAACTTGATGAGCATAACCGGCCTGGGAATTCGGAATCGGCTGTGTGTAACTGCCAGGTTGCCCGTACGCTTGCTGAGAATAAGTGGGGTCGACATATGATCCATGGGTGTTGTAAGTGGGAGGATTCTGATTATAACTGTAGTTGTTGGTATCTGAGGGAGCAGAGGATCCCCCACCAGGTTGTGGCTGTTGCTGCTGTTGCTGGCTATAATAACCATATCCTGATCCTTGAGTACTTTGTTGGGCCACTGGATTGGACGATTGGTCCCAACCTGAAGCAGTTGGAGCTTGATATCCACCATAAGGTGGTTGAGACGTGTTATACTGAAGAGGGCTGGGATAAGCACCAGGCTGCACAAAACCGTAACCAGGTTGCTGCACCGGTGGTGCTCCAGGTGGAACCCAACTTGTTGGTGGTCGGTAGGCACCGTATCCGCTAGCTACTGATGGATTCCTAGGACGATTCTGCAATGACATTTTCAGCACTTAAATCATGACATACAATACACATATACATATACATATACACACACACCAAAACACTGAACATATTCGGAAAGGGTATAGAAAAATCTTACATAATTGATGCAATTAATCATATAACACATTGGACGATAAAACAGAAAAGGGAAGCCCACTTACCACATTGGACGATAACTCCCAAGGTACATCTGTTGCCTCTCTTCTACCAAGTACCGACTCCTAAATTGGACTAGTGGGAGAAATGCACAACCCTAAACAAGCACATCTAACAAAAACAATATACTGCCGTAGGCAAACACAAAATTTATGATATGACAGTTATCTTATTGCACAGTCAGATTTTTAATTCAAGAAAAAATTTAAGAGCAGTAGCATCTTATATCAATTGGTTGGAGACAGTATTGCAAATGACTAAGCAATTCTATGAAAAGGGTATACATTAAAATAGAGAAGTATATAAGATGATATATATAGGAAGAAAAAAATGATAGGGGAAGGATGATTACTAAACAGGAAAAGGCAGTACATAATTAACCAGCCGGATCAACTTAAAACAGTGTGTACTCTGTTCAAATTGTTCTGTGAAGCTGGAAGTCAGACCATGCTGCATATATTTCCCAGTAAGAGGAGATGAGAAAACGCTACAAACAAGCAAGGCAACAACAGCTTTCATGATGAACATAACAGTTGTAAACATCTATGGGAGAAACTCGTCCATAAAATGCAGGGTCGTTACTCTGATAAACATGATAACGCATACTGTAGCTAAATAAAAAAAAGTCCGCCAGAAGTTACAAATATGGGTAGATTTGGCTAACTATCCTTCTCCACTGACAGCTGACCCCGATGAAGTGAGTTGAAGTCTTTATCAAGTCTTTTTATTCTTTTACTATTGTATTTACCCATAAGGGTATTGTTGTCTTTGTACCTTTCTCCCCTACATATATATGTGTGGGGAGTACTCTTTTAATAATTCAATTAGTTTTTCCCCCTTTCAACTTGGTATCAGAGGGATACCCGAACCCTAATACCGCCTCTCGCTCGACCTTCATCGTTCGTCCTTCGTCGCTCTTCATCGCTCGCCGCCCGCTCGCCCTTTATCGAGCATCGTCCCTCTACTATTTTGTCGCCTCCGTCGAGCAAGGAGCCCCACGGCTCTCTTGCTGGCAGCGGGACATGCTGAAGGAGCCGGCCGTCCCCTCATGAAGCATCGTCGCGTTCGTTGCCTGCGTACCCGCTGCCTGCTGCCCGCCGAGTATCCGTTTTTTGTTGTTGCAGTGGACATCGACGTCGCCTCTTCCCTGCGACATCGACGCCGCCTCTTCCCTGCGACATCGACGCCGCCTCTTGCCGACATCGACGCCGCCTCTTGCCGCGTTCCCTGCTCCCGTTTTTTGCTGCTCGATCGCGACATCGACAACGTCGCCTCCTGCTGCCCTGTTTTTGCTTGCGACGACTTCGTCTCCTGCTCTCCCGCTCTCTGCTACTCCTGCTACATCAACGCCGCGCCATCGATGTCTTCCTCCTCAACGTGAAGACATCTGATGCAGCCAGATCTTGATCCTTCGTTGCAGCCAGCTTTCTGATCTTGCCGGCTACCCTTTTTTCTTTGTGTGGTTGACTGTTGCCCTCCTGTCCCTTCGTCATGGACGATTCCTCAGCTGCGGTTGATTCTACATCACTGATGGTTATGGTTACCCCGATGGGTGAACCTCAGCGGCCCTCTGGCCATGCAGGCTCCTTGAAGATTACAACTGTTCCACAGGATGGAACGAACTACCTCGAATGGTCACGTGCAGCACAGCATGTTATCCGCAGTCATCAGTTGTTTGGATACATTGATGGGACTAAGGTTGCACCATCTAGGGCTGATTCTTCCTGGCCGCGATGGGACTGAAAATTCTCTAGTGGTATCCTGGATTCTCCATTCTGTCCCCCAAGGTGTACCGCAGTTATATGTTAATGAACTCAGCCTACGAGATTTGGACTCGAGCACGGGAGACCTATTCTCAGATTGGGAACTCCACTCAGGTTTATGAGCTCACCCGCCGTATGTTGGAGCTTCAGCAGGGGTCTATAACTGTTGATGCGCGAAAACGGCACCGCCTAGTTAACAGGTTATTCGATCTCACAAGCTAATTGAAGAAGAGGGTTGCGGGGTTGAGGAGAGGGAGGAAGCTTCTGAGTGCTCGAGAGTGGAGCAAGCGCTTGTTCAAGGGTTGCGGGGATAGACGAGAGGTTTGCTGAGAGCAGCCGGGAAGGCTAATGATCAGCGGAGAAGGTTGATGATCAGCGGAGAAGGCTGATGATCAACGGAGAAGCTTGATGATCAGCGGAGAAGCTTGATGATCAGCGGAGGAGGTTGATCAGGAGCTGTCGAGCAGGCGGTTATTTTGACGGTTGTGCTTGCAGGTTGATGCCGAGGGAGATAAGCTGAGCTTAGAAGAAGAAAGGGCCCGCTAGCAGCGGCAACAGCAGACTTCGTCCGCCGCGGCTTAAATGTCATTCTTGCGACGGGCTTTTCTTTGATTAATATTGAGTTATTACAACTTGTATTACACTTTTACAAGAAAGCAAATAAATGGTACACTGGGGAAGCTGGCGATTAATGAAGAAGTGCCAGAAGGGAGGCCGCGCGGACTGAAGAGCAAGGTCGGCAGGCCGCGCGACAAAGGGCAGAGAGGAGGCCGCGCAGACCGGGAACTGAGGCTGGCAGGCCGCGCGGTTACAAGAAGAAGAGATGCGGACTGGGAAAAGGAGTCTGCGGGAGGTTGAAGAGTTGAACTTGTCGTCGGGAGTCCTCGAGCGCGAGAGTGATGAGACTCTCCAGACTGTCCCTCAAATGAGAGGCATGGGGGTCTATTTATAGGCCCGAGGAGGTAACGGCTTTTGGTGACGTTACCCCCGGTGAGACGGTAACTGGTGCGAGTAAAGATGATGAAAACAATGGCTTCGAAATTCCTAAATCTAGTAATAAACTTAGCAGGGCACAAATTAAATTGTGAAGAGCGTTTCCAACACAAAAAGAAAAAATGAACAAACGGCGAGGGAAGATTAGGGCGAGCGCATGCTACTCGAGGATGAAACAATCTTGCTGAAATTTATCATAATAAACGCTAGTAAAGAAGATTGAGGGAAGGGAAAAAGAGAGATCTCACCGAGGGCTTTCCCGCAATAGCTTTGTCGATCCTTCACGGTTCGGTCACAGCAGGTAAGGGAGCGGTGGATGGAGGAGGCCGCGGATGGCTGGACGAAAGTTGTTGGATGGAGGGAAGTAGTTGGATGGTTGCTGGAGGAAAAGTTGCTAGATGGTGGAAGGTTTCCGGAAGATTGCTGGAGGGTTGTCGGCGCGGCTGGAGTAAGCGGGAGGCGGAGGTTTGGAGCTCGGGGGGAGGGGGGGGATGGTCGGGGTTGTTGTTGACGACCGGCGCAGAGGAGAACGGCTCGGGATGCGTAAGCGAGATGCGGAGGCTGGGACTCGGGGAGGTAGGGGGGAAACGACCGGGGTTGCGGTTGTCGATCGGCGCAGAAGAGACCGGCTCGGGATGCGATGTTGCGGAAGAAGCTTGGCGGCGGGATTTCACCGAGAGAGAACTACTCGATCTCTCGGTATTATCCAGCCTCCTTATGGTTTCAATTAGACGGCTATATATAAGCCTCTCCCCTTTTCCCCTCAATTAGACAAGAAATTAATTTCAGCAAGGTTATTTTATGAGAAACAAATAACAATACGACTCGCCCGCACATTCTACACCGGACCGATCCACTCAGGGTCACGTGAGGTGGTCAGTCTCACGCGTCGGGTCACAATACAGAAAATTTAAACATAACCGTCCATGAAAGGAAATAAATAAACGACAATGTAATAGCATAACTGCGATAATATCTAAAGTAAATAAATACGAGACGGAACTAACGTGTCGGCGACAGGATCACATCAGTTCCCCCGGGGTTGAGAGAACTCGACTCCGACGAGACTGAGCTAATGACCGCAATAGAGAGGTCTAGGCGTCGACGATGAAGCTCTCGGGCGTTGATCCTACTGTTGTCCAAGATGTCCCTTCCCCTCCAAGTAACCAAGTAGCGCTGGTAAGCTCCAGCACGAGTCTGGAACTCCCGCACATCAAGTACCTGATCGATCTCCTCCGTGGTAGGCGTAAAGGCCGGTTGAAAACCCGCGGTCGCCCCAGGCTCCAAGGTAGGTGGTGGCACAGGCGCGGCGGGTGGGGTTCCATGGAAAGGGCACAGGTCCGCCACATTGAAAATCGGTGATGTGCCGAATTCCAAGGGTAGATCAACAAGGTAGGCATTCTCACCCAACCGCTTCCTTACCTGAAAAGGACCGAAACAACGTTGTCGGAGCTTGTGGTAAGTCACACTGGGAAATCTTTCCTTTCTAAAGTGTACCAGCACCCAATCTCCTTCCGAAAAAGACAAATCGCGCCGATAGTTGTCGGCGCTAGCCTTGTATTCTTCGGATGTCACCTGCAGCTTATTATGAATAACATCATGCAAAGATTTTAAGTGCTCAACCCAAGTAGTAGCATCAAAAAAGTGCGCTCGTAGGAAGGTAAAGAGAGGCGGTCAAGGTAATGGGGAATAGGAAAGCCATAAACAATCTCAAAAGGAGACTTGTTGGCGGAATGATTTACGGTGTTGTTGTATGCAAATTCGGCTTGGGCTAACGCTAAGTCCCACTGCTTGGGTTGCTCTCCGGCTAAGCATCTTAATAAATTTAAACATAACCGTCCATGGCAGGAAATAAATAAACGACAATGCAATAGCATAACTGCGATAATATCTAAAGTAAATAAATACGAGACGGCACTAACGTGCCAGCGACAGGATCACATCAAAAGACTTGAGTCCGCCGAGTCCGCGGAGTCAGCCGAGTCCGCGGAGTCCGCATGAGGCCGCGTGGACCGTAATTGGCTTCTGGAAGAGGTTTGCTGCTTGGCGGACTGGGAAGAGTCCGCGCCTGCTGATTGAGCCCGCGCCAAGACTGCGGGTTGAGGAGGTTGTTCGCCTTCTGCTGCGGAGGCGGGTGCTGGAGGCTGAGTGGCGGACTGCGCAATGAGTCCGCCCCTGCTGAGGTGAGCGAGCACGCGCTAAGGGTGCGAGCTTAGGGATATCCGCTGAGTCCGCCGAGTCCGCATGAGGCCGCGCGGACTGGAGCTGGCTTCTGGAAGAGGTGATGTTGATGGCGGACTGGGAAGAGTCCGTGCCTGCTGGGGAGAAGCGAGTGCTGGAGGCTGAGTGGCGGACTGCGAGAAGAATCCGCGGAGACCGCCGCTGCGGAACTGAGTCCGCAGTTGATAAACTGAGTCCGCCTCTGCTGTTGAACGAAACGGCTGGCTGTTGAAGCTGGAGCTGAGGTAAATCAGTGTAGGCGGACTGGAAGGTTTGACTGCACCTCGAGTCCGCCCAGCTCGCGATGAACTGGAGATGTCCGCTGATCTTTGCGGGTCGCTGGAGAGCTGGAGCGTCCGCGCTTCTCAGGCGGACTGAAGAAGAAGGTTGCCCATGATGCTGGGTGACAAGGGATGGGCGACTTGCCGGACTGACGAGGCAGGCCGCGCGCGTTGGCGAGGTGGAAACTGGTGTAGCTGGCTGGCAGCCTGGGGTCAGGTCGCCAATCTGGCTATGCGGCGAGCTGGAGGGTTGTCGACGCTGGTGAATGTGTGCGGCCTAGAGGCAGGCCGCTTGACGTTGTGGCGGTCTGGTCTATTTGAAGAGTGACCAAAGTATGCGGCTTGCTGTCGGCCTGGGCGGATAGTATCCGAGTCCGGCAAAGGGGGCAGCTGTTGAGACAAGCTTGCGGGTTAGCTGACAAGGGGCACGGCCTGCAGGGGCGGACTGCAGAAGCAGTCCGCGGCTCCTGCCGACCAAAAGAACAACGCGCGGCCTGGGCGGTCAGACCGCTGAGACCGCCCAAGTCGTGCGGCCTGAGCGGACAGAAAAACCTGTTCGCCCACCCTAAGACGTCGCGACCTCCAGGAGGAACCTGAAGCAGGTCGCGACTAGCGAGCTGGCTGCCTTGGGAAGGATAGCTGATTTTGCGGTTAACATAATCCCCGCACTTTTTTAAGTTCAGAAGGGAACTTCGAAAAAGTTAGAGGCCCACGAAAATCGTGATCCACCCCAAAGAAAGAGGAGACAAGAAGAGATAGAATCTGATGTCTCTCCTTAGGAGGTTGCTACTGCCTGTCTTTTTCCTGCAAAGGAAAAGTTAGTGTAGGCATGTGTAGAAGGTACATCCTGCGTGTACCTGGGTTTGCCTTTGCAAAACAAAGAAGATGTGTTTTCTACTGAGTTCTGCAAAATGAAGGTGAGAGGAAAACATAGAAGCATAATAACTTGCAAGTACCTGATGGAGGCTTGCAAGCACCTGTTATCCTCTGCAAAAGGAAGAGTAAGCGATATTCGTTAAGAGCAAAATAAGTTGCAAGTACCTGAAGGGGGACTTGCAAGCATTTGCTGGTTTCTGCAAAAGAGAAGTTAAAAGCAAATATGGGAGTAAAGAAAAGCCGCAAATACCTAAAGGCAACTTGCAGGTATCTGCTGGTCTCTGCAAGAAAAGTGTTAGAAGCAGATATGATATATGAAAGAAGGTTGCAAGTACTTGTGAGGAAACTTGCAAGCATCTGTTGATCTCTGCAAGAAAAGAGAAGCAGATGTGGTATATGAAAATAAGTTACAAGTACCTGTGAAGAAACTTGCAAACATGTGATGATCTCTACAAGAGGAGAGTTAGAAGCAGATATGATATATGAAAGAAGATTGCAAGTACCCGTGAGGAAACTTGCAAGCATCTGCTGATCTCTACAAGAAAAGAGTTAGAAGAAGATATGATGAAAAGACTAAGCTGCAAGTACCTGGATAAGAATTGCAGGTGTCTGCTAATCACTGCAAAGAGAAGAGTGAGCAGCAGACATAATATATGAATAAGGTTGCAAGTACCTGTGAGGAAACTTGCAGGCATCTGCTGGTCTCTACAAGAAAAGAGTTAGAAGCAGATATGATGAAAAGACTAAGCTGCAAGTACCTGGATAAAACTTGCAGGTGCCTGCTAATCACTGCAAAGAGAAGAGTTAGAAGCAGATATGATGAAAAGACTAAGCTGCAAGTACCTGTGAGAAAACTTGCAGGTGTCTGCTAATCACTGCAAAGAGAAGAGTGAGCAGCAGACATAATATAATGAGCTAAGCCGCAAGTACCAAAGCGGAACTTGCGAATGTTAACTGTTGATGAGATAAGATGGATATGATCAAATAGCAGAGGAAATGTCTGATGCACTCTGCTGATAATTGAATGAAGATCAAACCCGAATAGTTGTCTTCTTGCTATATTAGAGATGACATCTTTAACATGAAGTTCAGATCAATAAGTCGAGTGTTGACTGTTGATATGATAGGATGGATATGATCAGATTAGCAGAGAAGAAGTTTGACGAATTCTGCCAATCTTAACTAGATTCCAATAGCAAGACTTGATGATCAAGAATAGTCAGATTTCTTAATCAATGTTTGATGTCATTACCACTTGATAAAAATAATGGAGCTTATATAAGTAGAGAGCTTGTAAGTCATCATCTGATAGAGATTATGCAGGCAATGCATATAAGATGAGCATAAGTAAAATGAATGTTTGCTAATCCTTTTGGTAGGTCGGATTTAACATGTTAACCTGTGAAAGAGGCAGTTGATAAAAAAGAGGTCTATACTCGGAGATGACCAAGAAAGACTGGATGTTGTCACAGGAGATCACCCGTGGGCCTTATGCATCGCTTGCCTGAGAAAGGTCATCATGAGTATAGTCCTACTAAGAGCGGGTTAGCCGCGCATCTTGTAGAAGGGCATAAAAGAGAAAAGCACGGGAAATCCTGAGAAGGATCGCTAGATACACTGCTCTCATGCCTCGGGTTACAACATCACTGATCAATGAGACTAGTTACGCTAAGTGGCCTAAAACATTGCTCGTCTGTGGAAAAATCAGTGGATTTGTGGGCCCCGCGAAAGCACGGATTGAGAGTACCATAGAGTTTTCGGCCATCACAGTTGTGAGATGATCGAAGAGACAAGGCTACACTTGATCGTCATTGTTTGTCAAGCAAAGATCACCGTAACTGTAATGTATCCTTAACGGAGCACAGCAGAGCTAACACATGGGCCTTCCTGACGCACACTTTGTGTCAGATACTGGCTAGGATCCGAAGTCTCGTATTCCTCCACATGAGAGTTGGATAGCCCCCACTACACATATGTGAAAACTCCCTGTGATATGTGGTCATTGTGGCCTTACGCCGGAATCCAATCTCGAGGGGGGTTATAGCAAGACTCAGCGATATCTCAGTGGTTCAGTGATCTCTTTGGTAAAGAGAAAATAGAGAAAGAAGTACTCCAAAAAGGGAAATGTGTCAGTACAGGATCTCTGAAGTAAATTTTATTGAAATGCAAGAAGGAACACTTAGAAGTGTTTCGAGATGAAAATGTTCAAAGAGTAAGAGTACAGATAACCCGTCATGGTTGTGAAAAAACTTTGACGAACTGTGAACTCCTTTTTCGGCTTAGAATAGTCTTCCAAGCGCGCCCTCGTCATCGGCATCGAAGCATTCAACAGTATTGTTAACAACAAGGAGAGGGGGTTCTTCGACTAGGCTCACTCCTCTTGAGCAACAAGAAATGTCTGCAGCTTCTTTGCCCTTTGAGGTTGCTGGATCAGGGCGATCTTCTTTGGGAAGCAAGTCACACATCTTACCCTGTCGCAGCATCTTTTGCACTAGTTGGCGGAGTGCTCGGCAGTTCTCAGTCAGGTGGTCTGGCTCTTTGTGGAATTCACAATATGGTTCTGAGTCTTTAGATCTTTGATCAGATGGTCGATAAGGCCTTTTGTAGTTAGTCCTGTCTTTCATGACTTGGCTTACTTCAAGCATGGCTTCATCTAGTTCAGACTCATGCAAGTCATCGTCTTGTTGTTTATGGACCGCGACTGTTTGAGAAGATGAAGCTGGTGGTAGTAATGGATCTCGAGTACGATCATGGTCCTGGAAGGGATATCGATGACGCTGAAACCTTCTTCCCTTACTTGAGTGAGTTGGGAAATCTTTCCGAACAGACCTCGGAGGTTGCTTGTGAGAAGGATCTTTCTCTGATATAAGCTTGGAGACGAAGCCTGGGTTGCTCTTTTCGCCTCGGATGTATGAGTTGGCTAAGGCAATCAAGTCTTGGTACGTTCTTGGTGCTCGGACATTGGCTTCAAACTTGAGCGGCCCTTCACGAAGACCGTGGATAAGAGCCACTCGGTACATTTCTTGACCAACAATTTCGATGTCCAAGATTTCTCTCTGGAATCGATCAACGAACTGACACCAAGTCTCGTTCTCACGTTGCTTGATCTCAAAGAGGTCTTCTGGACCGCCCTTTCTCTTGGTGGAAGTAGAAAATCCGAGCAAGAACTCCCTTCGCAGGTCAGCAAAGGAGGTGATGGAGTGAGGGCGAATATCATAGAACCAATCTCTCACTTGTCCATCAAAGGTTGTGACAAGGAGCTTGCACTTGGTTGCATCTGAAAGAGTTTTGAGAGCAACGGCTGATTCAAAGGCTTGAAGATGCTTTACTGGATCAGTCTCTCCAGTGTAGATTGGCAACCGCGGCTCTCTGAAATTAGCTGGAGTAGGTTCATGACGAACATTCTCTGTAAATGGCGAAGGCTCTTCCTGTTCTCCTACAGCATAAGAATAAAAGGGAGCATAAGCTGCAACTGCAAAAGAAGCAGGAGGATAAAAGGGAAAAGCTGCTGGAGGAGCAAAGGCAAGAGCTGATGGGTAAGGATGACTTCCCTGAAAGTTGAGAAATCTTGCAGGACTTCCCCGGGCTGCTTCCCGGAAGAAGTTTTGACGAGCTGCAAACTCTTCATCTTGAGGTCGCAAAGGCGCTGCAGGCCCTTGCGGAAAGGTTGTTGTGTAAGGAGGATAGACCGGTGGGTAAGCTGGAGGATAAGCTTGTTGATTCTCCAATGTTGGCGCTGGGTTGATCGGAGCAACTGGAGCTGCTGCAGGTTGCATCTGCAACTGGTGGGTGATTGTAGCAAGAATTTGGTTGATCGCTTGGAATTGCTGAGCATTTTCACGGCGTGATTGTTCGAAGGCCTCCCAGAGAGGATCATCTCTAGGACTTGATTGAGCAAGGTTCTCGGCTGAATAATGATCTGACATAGCTAACTGTCGGTTTTCACCGTCTGTTCGGATCTGAAGGTCGTGTGTTAACTGTTGATACGCGAAAACGGCACCGCCTAGTTAACAGGTTGTTCGATCTCACAAGATAGGTGAAGAAGAGGGTTGCGGTGTTGAGAAGAGGGAGGAAGCTTCTGAGTGCTCGAGAGTGGAGCAAGTGCTTGTTCAAGGGTTGCGGGGATAGACGAGAGGTTTGCTGAGAGCAGCCGGGAAGGCTTATGATCAGCGGAGAAGGCTGATGATCAGCGGAGAAGGCTGATGATCAGCGGAGAAGGCTGATGATCAGCGGAGAAGCTTGATGATCAGCGGAGAAGGTTGATGATCAGCGGAGGAGGTTGATGAGGAGCTGTCGAGCAGGCGGTTATTTTGACGGTTGTGCTTGCAGGTTGATGCCGAGGGAGATAAGCTGAGCTGAGAAGAAGAAAGGGGCCGCTAGCAACGGCAACAGCAGACTTCGCCTGTCGCGGCTTAAATGTCACTCTTGCGACAGACTTTCCTTTGATTAATATTGAGTTATTATAGCTTGTATTACACCTTTAAAAGAAAGCAAATAAAGGGTACACTGGGAAAGCTGGCGGCTAAGGAAGAAGTGCCAGAAGGGAGGCCGCGCGGACTGAAGAGCAAGGTCGGCAGGCCGCGCGACTAAGGGCAGAGAGGAGGCCGCGCGGACTGGTAACTGAGGCCGGCAGGCCGCGTTGTTACAATACAAGGAGATGCGGACTGGGAAAAGGAGTCTGCAGGAGGTTGAAGAGTTGAACTTGTCGTCGGGAGTCCTCGAGCGCGAGAGTGATGAAACTGTCCAGACTGTCCCTCAAATGAGAGACATGGGGGTCTATTTATAGGCCCGAGGAGGTAACGGTTTTCGGTGACGTTACCCCCAGAGAGACGGTAACTGGTGCGATTAAAGACTTGAGTCCGCCGAGTCCGCCGAGTCCGCATGAGGCCGCGCGGACTGGAACTGGCTTCTGGAAGAGGTTTGCTGCCTGGCGGACTGGGAAGAGTCCGCGCCTGCTGATTGATCCCGCGCCATGACTGCAGGCTGACGAGGTTGTCCGCCTTCTGCTGCGGAGGCGGGTGCTGGAGGCTGAGTGGCGGACTGCGCAATGAGTCCGCCCCTGCTGAGGTGAGCGAGCACGCGCTAAGGGTGCGAGCTTAGGGATATCCGCTGAGTCTGCCGAGTCCGCAGAATCCGCATGAGGCCGCACGGACTGGAGCTGGTTTCTAGAAGAGGTGCTGCTCATGGCAGACTGGGAAGAGTCCGCGCCTGCTGGGGAGAAGCGAGTGTTGGAGTCTGAGTGGCGGACTGCGAGAAGAATCCGCGGAGTCCGCCGCTGCTGAACTGAGTCCGCAGTTGAAAAACTGACTCCACCTCTGTTGTTGAACGAAGCGGCTGGATGCTGAAGCTGGAGCTGAGGTTCGTCAGCGTAGGCGGACTGGAAGGTTTGACTGCACCTCGAGTCCGCCCAGCTCGCGATGAACTGGACATGTCCGATGATCTTTGCGGGTCGCTGGAGAGCTGGAGCGTCCGCGCTCCTCAGGCGGACTGAAGAAGCAGGTTGCCCATGCTGCTGGGTGACAAGGGATGGGCGACCTGCCGGACTGACGAGGCAGGCCGCGCGCGTTGGCAAGGTGGAAACTGGTGTAGCTGGCTGGCGGCTTGGGGTCAGGTCGCCAATCTGGCTATGCGGCGAGCTGGAGGGTTGTCGACGCTGGTGAATGTGTGCGGCCTAAAGGCAGGCCGCTTGACGTTGTGGCGGTCTGGTCTACTTGAAGAGTAACCAAAGTATGCGGCTTGCTGCCGGCCTGGGCGGATAGTATCCGAGTCCAGCAAAGGGGGCACCTGTTGAGACAAGCTTGCGGGTTAGCTGACAAGGTGCGCGGCCTGCAGGGGCGGACTGCAGAAGCAGTCTGCGGCCCCTGCCGACTAAGGAACAACGCGCGGCCTGGGCGGTCAGACCGTTGAGACCGCCCAAGCCGTGCGGCCTGGGCGGACAGAAAAACCTGTCCGCCCACCATAAGACGTCGCGACCTCCAGGAGGAACCTGGAGCAGGCCGTGACTAGCGAGCTGGCTGCCTTGGGAAGGATCGCCGATTTTGGGGTTAACAATGACAGTTTCCACCTACTACTCCGAGTTCGGGCGTATCTCTCAGGAGTTGGACTACTTCGACCAATTTACTCCTGTCTGCACTGCCGATGCAGTTCTGTTGCAGAAGAGAGACGAACGATTCCGCCTCCATGTGTTCTTGATGGGTTTGGGCATGGAGCAAGAGATGGTTCGCACCAATATTCTTCATTAGTCTCCTCTTCCCTCTCTCCGGGAGGCCTTCAGTATGGTTCTTGCCGATGAGGATCGTCGACGTTCTCTCAGCACGGCGGTTCCTCTTCCTGACTGCTCTGCCTCTACGAGTACTGGACATGGTGGCTCCAGTCATACGATTCCCACGTGCGCTCATTGTGGTCGTCGGGGCCATTCTCGCAAAGTGTACTTCAAGCTTCATCCACACCTTGCTCCACCTGGATATGTCTGTGGCTGTGGACGTGGTCGTGACCCTGGACGTGGTGGATCCCGCCAGACTGGTACCCGTTCTCATGATGTTGTTTATTCCACAGAGATGCAGGAGGGCAATCATGGTCAGCTCCCGGATCACTTCACCACATCAGAATTGGATGCACTGAAACGCCTGCTTCACTTTCAGTCTGCTCCTACTCCGAGTGGTACTTCCTCTTTGTTTGCTACTGTTGCGATGCCCAGTGCCCATGATGTTGTGTCTCCTCCGTCTGAGTGGATCATTGATTCCGGAGCCACTGACCACATGACCAGGTCCTCTACAGGTTTTTCCTCCTACACTCCCTTGTCTGGTAAAGACAAGATTGTCTCTGTCAATGGTACCTTGTCTCCTATTGCTGGCAAGGGTCTTTTTTTATATTCCTCTTCTCTTCCTCTCTCTTCTGTCTTGAATGTTCCTTCGTTTCACCGCAGTTTACACTCTATTAGCAGCCTTACTAAATCTCTTAACTGTTCTGTAACCTTTTTCTCTGATTCTTGTATTTTTTCAGAAACTGGGTACGAAGCGGATAGTTGCCAGTGGTAGGAATCGTGGTGGTCTGTACTACCTGGAAACTACATCATCATCCCTTGCTCTTTCTTCTTCAGTTGTTACTGCTACTGACGCTCGCCGCTGGCACCTGCGTCTTGATCATCCGTCTCCCGTTTATCTTCAAAAACTCTTTCCTGCTTTATCTCAGTTTATTTCTAGTTTAAAATGTGATGTATGTGTTATGTCTAAACATGTTCGTCATTCGACATCTCATCTATCTTCTCCTAGTTGTACACCTTTTGTTGTTATACATTCTGATATCTGGGGACCATCCTCAATTGTACCTTTAACTGACTATAGATGGTTTGTTACCTTTATTGATTGTTTTTCTCGTACTACGTAGATTTATCTTTTGAAGAAGAAAGGAGAAGTTGCTTCTGTTTTTCAAACTTTTCATAAGATGATACAAACACAGTTCAATGGAACAATTCGTGTACTTCGAAACGACAATGGGGGGGGGGATATGATGATCGTGGTGAATTTGGGGCCTATCTCTCGAGAAATGGCATCATCCACCAAACCACGTGTGTTTACACTTCCACTAAAAATGGTGTGGCCGAACGCAAAAACAGGCATCTCCTAGATGTTGCCCGTTGTCTCCTCATCTCCATGCACCTTCCGAAATCCTATTGTGTTGATGTCATCCTGACGGCCACTCATCTTATCAACCGTTTTCCTTCACGGATTCTAGCATATACTACCACCTAGCTCGTCTTTCTTCTACGACTGTTGTTCACACCCCTTCTCTTCCACCCCGTGTATTTGGGTGTGTCTGTTTTGTTCATGTTCATCAACCACTTTGTGACAAGCTCGATTCTCGAGCTATCCGTTGTGTTTTCCTTGCTTATTCTACCACCACCAAGGGGTACAGGTGTTATCATCCACCCTCCAGACGTACTTACTGTGTCATGGATGTGACGTTCCGCGAAGACGAATCTTATTACTTCGCTTCGACTCCTTCTCGTCAAGGGGAGAAGGATAATGATGTTATTGGTACCATTCCTCTTCTGGTTATTCCCCCTGTGATTGGTACCGCTCCTACTCTCATTATGTCATCCACTACAGATACAGATATCTCTCATATACCCCTTTCTCATAATCCATCTCTCATCACGCCGCTACCTCATGTTTATCATCGTCGAAAACCAGGTGAACAGCTCGTCATTGCTCCACCGTTGCCAATGCTGCCTTTGGACTCAGATCCTGATGTTGATTTACATGTTCCCATTGCTCAGCTAAGAGGTAAGGCCCGGTGTACCAAACACCCCATTTCTAACCATGTTGTTTATAATCATCTCTCTAAGCATCACCAGTCTTTTATATCCTCCTTGTCCGAGATCTCTATTCCTAAGACATGGCAGGAGGCACTTGGCATTCCAGTATGGGCTCAAGCAATGAAGGAAGAAATGTCCGCTTTGGAGAAAAATCACACATGGGATGTCACCTCTTTTCCTCCTGGCAAGAAACCCATTGGTTCAAGATGGGTCTTCTCTGTCAAGCAGAATCCGGATGGGAAAGTCGAGCGATATAAAGCTCGGTTGGTTGCTCGTGGTTATACCCAGACTCAGGGGATTGATTACCAAGAGACCTTTGCACATGTTGTAAAGATGGACTTCATTTGTGTGATCATATCTTGTGCTGTGATTTTATATTGGGAACTTCATCAACTGGACATCAAAAATGCGTTCTTGCGCGGGGACCTCGAGGAAGAGGTGTACATGGTCTTTCCTCCAGGCTTTGTGAGGAAGGGACAAGAGAGCCTTGTCTGTCGCTTATGGAAGTCCTTGTATGGGCTGAAGCAATCCCCGAGGGCATGGCTCGGTAGATTCTACAAGGCCATGACCCAGTTTGTCTACAAGCAGGGACACTCTGATCATACTTTTTTTGTCAGGAGGAATGAAGGGAAAATTATTGTTCAGATTGTCTATGTTGATGACATTGTGATCACAGGAAATGACACAGATGAAATCTCCAAGTTGAAGGCTCGTCTCTCAGCTGAGTTCGAAGTAAAAGACCTGGGAAGGCTACGCTATTTCCTAGGAATTGAAGTGACTCATTCTGACAAAGGTATTTTTATCTCCCAACGCAAGTATGTGTTGGACCTGCTAACGGAGACTGGTCTACTCGGTTGTGCCCCTGCAAACACCCCTATGGAGGAGAACCATAGGATTGAAGAGGATAGCAATGGTGATCGTACAGATTCCGCCAGTTATCAAAGATTGGTGGGAAAGCTCTTATATCTCTCACATACTCGCCCCGACATTACATATGTTGTTGGGATCCTGAGTAGGTACATGCATGCCCCAAGGGTCAGACACTAGGAGGCGGCTTACCGTGTCCTCCGGTATTTGAAGAAGTCCCCAGGACGGGGGCTAATGTTCTCTAAGAACAATCATTTGCGGATCGATGTTTTCACTGACGCTGACTGGGTTGGATGCCACGATAACCGGAAATCTACAACGGGTTATTGCACAGTCATTGGAGGAAACCTGGTCAAATGGCGCAGTAAGAAACAGAATGTGGTGGCCAGATCTAGTGCCGAGGATGAGTACCGGGCAATGTCTCAAGGCCTCTGTGAAGGCCTTTGGTTGTGTACCCTATTGCAAGATCTGGGGCTTCAGGAGGAATCTCCTATATCCCTGTACTGTGACAACAAAGCTGCCATCAGCATAGCACACAATCCAGTTCAGCATGACAGGACTAAGCACGTTGAGGTGGCTCGTCATTTCATCAAAGACCATCTTGAAAAAGCAAGCCTAGTCACACCATTCGTCCACTCGAGAGATCAGCTAGCTGACATCTTCACCAAGAATCTAGGTTCTGATGTCTTCACTGATGATATTCATAAGCTCGGAATGATGGATATCTACCGTTCGACTTGAGGGGGAGAATTGAAATCAAGTCTTTATCAAGTCTTTTTATTTCTTTACTATTGTATTTACCCATAAGGGTATTGTTGTCTTTGTACCTTTCTCCCCTACATATATATGTGTGGGGAGCACTCTTTTAATAATTCAATTAGTTTTTCCCCCTTTCAACTGTGAGCACATGACATGTTGGGGTAAAGAATATAATTAAAAGTTAGGGAAGTTCCAAGAACACAGAAGCAATTGTTTTAAAATTATGGCAACATATTACAAATTGGCGCATATCTTTCAAGACAGAATAATATGAAAATTTAGGAAAGACACGACAAGAATAATTCACCAGAAAAAATTGTTATGAAAGATTAAAAAACATAAACCAATCAAGAGGAAGAAATTTATGAAGGTAAGAAGAAAAACAGTTGAAATTTTATAAGATAAATATGAAGAATAATATTCCCCATATTGGAGAGGATAGATCTAGAACTAAAATTATATGATTCTCTAACAATGAGAATCGATGGCATATTGTAGTTCCGTTTGCAATGATGAAGAGGCTACAATTCTTCAGGAAAAGTATATTTGAATATGAAAAATAAACTACACAACATGCAAGTTAGTACAACCATGCCAATGTTAATAGGAGGTGAGAAAATGCTACAAATATACAAGGGAACAAATAACTTCATCTATGGGAAAAACTAGCCCATAAATTGTAGTGTCATTACTCATAAAAACATGATATGCCTGACGACCAATACAAATTATCATGTTTACCCTTGTAAAAAAACAAGTAAAAAAGGAAATCTGCCAAAAGACACAAATATAGTAAGTTTTGGCTTAACTATCTTTCTCCACTGAGAGCTAACCTGATGAGAACACTGGACACATTGAGGTAAATCAAATATTTAATAGTTCCAAAAACACAGAAGCAGTTCTTCAAATATTATGGCAGCATAATACAAATTGTTACCATTCTTTTATGACACAAGAATATGGAAGATGAGGAATGACATGACAAGAATATTTCACCCAATCAAGAGTAAGAAATTTATGAAGGTGAGAAGAACAAAATAATTGAAATTTTATAAGGCACATATGAAGAACAATATTCCCCATGTTGGAGAGGAAAGATATAGAATGAAAATTATATGATTCTCTAATATTGAGAATCAACGTCTTATTGCAGTAGTTCCCCTTGCAATGAAAAAGAGGCTGCAGTTATCCAGAAAAAGTATATTTGAATATGAAGAAAGAAACTACACAACATGAAAATTAGTCCTACCATACCTTCTGCTAAGGACATCATAATAACTTTTTAAAATCGACAAGCGCATATGAACATAATCATTGAAATGAAGACCGGAGAGAACCATAAAATAAAATCTCCAAACCAATCACTCGCAAATACAGCACGGAGAAAAATATCCACATAATGACGCTCCCTAAATTTCCAATGTGTCAATGTTGAACCTACATATTCAACATCCAAACTGCAACTACAACACAACCAGATGGGACATGCACTCTTTCAATGGAAGTAAACAATAAACTGAAATAGCATATAAATTTTACCATATTTCAATTCCCAAATAGAGCAGCATTAAGTATCATATGCTCTATAATTCAGATGAATCAAAGCTCTATTCGGTTGGGCAGAATTGAGGGATTGAAATTGAAATTGGAGATTAAATCCAGTCGAAAATGACCTCAAATTCCAATTTCAGATCCACAACTACGTTCAAACAAAGGGCCATTATTGTTTTTGTTACGCCCCCGAACATGACACAGTTTTTTGGGTGCCAATATGCCCGCAGGCGGAAGAAAAAGACAGACGACAACGGGGTTGAACCATCCGGTTCGGCCCCCACTCACTAAAGACAGGCGGTTTGGGGCTGAACCACCCCGGTTCAGTCCTGTATGGGAGGGGCCGACCGGCACCTCTTGGGCTCAGGTATAAATATACTCGAGACTCTCCCTTTTGGGTAAGAAGAGTATTATCAGGTATTTTCCTCCTTCCACTCCCCCCCTCCAACCCTAATTTTTCTCTAGACTTATCCCTAGTTCTCCCCCCCCCCTCTCCAATCTCCTATCATTTGGTATCAAAGCATTCGTCCTACGGCCATGGTGAACACCCGCTCGCAAGAAGAAATCAACCGGTTGGAAACCCTAGAGGAGAACTACACTGGGTTAACGAATTCGGGAGCCGCCATCGAAGAGAAGATGAGGGAGTCTACGCAACGCTTGGAGGAACGGATCGATGCCCGTATGGAATAACTCAATGCCCTATTGTCGCAAAATCTGAAAGGAAAGACATACGAGGAGGTCGGCGGGTTGCAAAATGTCGCGACTTTGGCGTCGCACTGTCTCGCGCCGCAAGTGGGCAAGGGTTCTGGATCGGGCGACCCGCCTCGGATAGGAACGGGACTCGGCGGCACCGACGGCGTAGCGGGATCGGCGAGGGTTCCGGATTGGCACGGAATGGGCGCAGCAGCTTCCACCGACGCGGGATCGATCCCGATCGGGGCTTAAGACTTCGGAGCAAGGCGTGCGCCGTGGGGGCGGTTCGGCGGCGAGCAGGGAGGTGCTGGACGGACTCCAGGCGCTCCGTTGGCGAGTCCGGGGAGCCTCCTTCCCCATCCACGGGGATGGGTACCTCCAGGACGGTACAGGGCCGACATTCCTTGGGGCGGCCAGTAACATCAAGGCTACCCGAGCTCAAATCTGTGCCCTACGGAGCCAAGAAGACCAACATGGCATGGGCACGAACAAGGGAGGCAAGGTCAAGTCGCCCCACGAGCATACATGCCTCTGAAATTGAAGCGCATGAATTTCTCAAGGTACAACGGAGGGGACGCTCTCGAAGCAGAAGGCCGAGCTTTTTTTCAGCTATCAAGAGGTTCCGGAAGGCCAATGGGTACAGGATACAGCTAGCATCCTTCCACTTGGAGGATGACGCCTTCCAGTGGACGCAGTGGTTTTTGACGGGCAAGGACTACATGTCCTGAGCTGATTTTGTGGAAGGTTTCACCACCAGATTCGGGTCACTGGATTATGAGGACTTTGAGGCCCTCCTGCAAAAGTTACGTCAAAAGAGATCAGAGATGGAATACCGTACGGAGTTTGAAAAGATGGCAAATCGGGTACACTGGGAAGAGAAGACGTTACTCAGTTATTTTGTATCGGGACTGAAGGAACACTTAGGTGATGAGGTTCAGGCCTATATGCCTCGCAGTCTGAACCATGCCATCAACTTAGCCCACATCCAGGAAGAGCGCTTCAACAGGCAGCGGACCCGCACCACGGGGAGACCTACGGCTCCACCGGCAATCATCATGGGAGAGCAACTAGCGACCGATAAACCTACTAGGACACGATTATCTTGGGCCGAGCTGCAAGCGAGG